>OZ010796.1:371182582-371835960 GCA_963932465.1 Maratus speciosus | reverse complement strand
GGAGGGATTTCTGAACACTAAATATTGTTTTAAATGATGCAGTCAGATAAGAATATTTTTGTAGCGGTTCGTAATCTAAATAACACTAAAATACTTTTCTTTTCATTACATTTTTTTTCATTTTTAACACTCTCCAAGAAAGTTTAAAAGTGTTTATGAATTCGGTTTGTAAGTCCGTCTGTCTATCTGTCCTGCTCTAAATAGCGTAAATGTAGTCGGATTGCCATGTAATTGATATACGATATTCAAAATCATCATGGTATGTTCGGTATTCAAAATGAATATCGAATGAATTACCATTCATGGTTCATTTACAGACGCACTCAAACGTATTCTCTTACATTATGGTCTATGGGGGGGGGGGGGATCATTTAGGGTGCATTTTAATTAGTGTTACACAATCTTAAACATAGTTAATTTTATATACTTTAAGATACACTTTAAAATGGTTACTATAGACTAAGTTATGTATAAAGCTTAAAGTACGAGTATAGGGGACTCAAAAGTATTCCGTTATGTTATAGCCCATGACGAAATATCGTTTGCGGAGTATTTGATTGATATAACTCTGTCACAATGATAATGAAATTGATATGAATTTCTGAGGTTTTCTAAGCCTACTTTCTGTACAAAATGAGCATTTAACAATTATTTACGGGGTCAGACAAAAGAGCTTGGTTATATATGGTCTACGAGGAAAAACTGTTTGTAGTGTATTTCGATTACGTTACATTATTTCAAACATGACGAAATAGATACACATTACTTCGATTTGTTACATGATGCTTGCATTCGAATATGGTTTGCATTTCGTTTAGCGTTCATTTACAGGGACACATAAAATATTTTGATACAATACTGTATCCGACGTGTTAGCTATTAAAAATTAATGCTGAAAGTGCATTTTCAATTACAGAATGCGTTTTTAAGTTTAACTAAATTTTTGCATACTACATGGTGTGCTTAAATTTTACAGACCAGGACTACACAAAAGAATTCGTAAACATTAATGAGAATGAGTATGAATGGCTTAAAGATGCTTGGTTTTTTTAGTTATAAATGTACAAGCTCAACTACTTTTATTATGCTAAGAGATGTTTGTATCATACTAATAAAATCCTATACAGGGATATTAAACAAACTGGATACATTGCCGCCTATGGAAAATAATTCCTAGAAGTGTGATTTCAGTAATTTTAAGCATGTTTTTGCTTGAATTAGATTTCAGCTTAATATTTGACGTGTATAAAAATATGTATGCTATATACAGGGCTACACAAAAAAATTCAAGTATGTTTCCGTCTATTGGTAGAAATTGCCGAGGGTGAATTTTCAACTGTTTTATGTATTTTCTTACAAAATTAAATTTTAACATAGTATGTAGAATCTCTACAAATATATCATATACAGAGCTGCACAAAAGAATTGGAATATCTTCCGAGTTATGGGCGCAATTGTTGAAATCTGCTTTTCAAATGTGTCATACGTTTTACAAATGTTTAGCTAGGTAACTTCTTTACTTTATTAAACGACGAAGTTTTGTTACAGTGTTCTGAAAGTGTTGGAAAGTTTTGAAGCATGATTTTTCTTTTTTTGTTTATGGATGTATTCGGCTTAGTCGATAACACCTTTGGTATCTAAGTTTGGTGGTTCTTTCTGAGCTAGTCCGAATGAAAGTATTTTAAAAGATTTTGAGAATATACTTGCACGTTGACGAGAAACCACAATATTTTCCTTTGAAATATATCTCTATAGACATTTTCCTTTCAGAAATACAGTTAAAATGTGTTTTGTGCATAATTAAATGTATACCTATCGTTTTATTGTTAACACTTTCGCACATAGTTGAAAAGATTTAGTTAATATTATAGATAGTAAAGATTTATAATTAGGACCAAAAAAAGTAAAAATTAAAAAGTTTTAAAGACTGTAAATTAGATTTTTTTAACTTCATGAGTTGAGGGTAAGACAAGGGAAGAAACAGATTTTTTTTTTATTGATTTTTTTTGGGGGGGGGGGTGAGTTTAATAGATGACTGATTATGTAACTTATTAAAGATTTACAAATAGGGCAAAAACATTGAAATCAGGAGTTTTAGAGACTTTAAATTTTATGAGCATGGAAATAATGGAGGGAGAAAAGAAAACGTCAATTTTATATGGGGGTGGAAGAAATTATATAATCGATTATTTATTGTTCAATATGAAACAGATAAAGCTGAAAATGTATTAAAAAAAGATTTTCAAAGATTTTAAACTTAAATAAGGGAAAGAAGGAAAAAGGGGGGGGGGATTTTATTTGATGACTTATTTATTTACCTTACTAAAGAATAAGAAATATGACAAAAAAAGACTAAATTTTGTGTTCTTGGTAAGGGTAGAGTCAGAACAAACGTCAATTTTGGTGGGGGAGGAGTATAGTTATATGATTGATTATTTATGATTACAATAAATTAACAGATAGAGTACAAAATGATTTAGAAAAAGCAATGACTTTTAAGGTTAAAATTTTGTGACCTGAATGAAAAAAGAGGAATAAGCAGAATTAGTTCTTTTTTTGCGGGAGGGGAGGGAGGGAAGTTTATTGGTGACTTATTATTTACTTACCTTAGAAAATATTTACAAATAGGTTAAAAAAATAATAAACGAAAAAATTTTAAGGGATTTAAATTTCAGATGCTTGGTAAGAGGGAGAGGCGAGGAGGAAGTACCAATTTCAGTTGGGGTGGGGGGGGGGAGAAATTTTTATGATCGTTTGTTTATTGTTAAAATAAAGTGGCAAATTGAGCAGAAAAGATTAAAAAAATTTAAAGAGTTTTAAAGGGTTTTTATTTTAAAATATGGGTACCGTGGGTGAGGGAGCAAAAGGGAGAAATGACATTTTCGGAAGGGGCAATTTACAAGAACTTTTAATGAAATGAATGTGGTGAAATAAATTGATAATGAAATTTATGACTGATTATTTATTGTTAGTTTAAAGTAACAAATAAAACAGAAAATTAAAGAAAACATTAAGGAATTTTAAAGATTTTAAACATTGATACTGCAAAGGGAGCAAAACGGGAAGCGAAATTTCCGAAGAAGGGGAGAAAAAGAGTGCAAGATGTTTGGATAAGAATATGGTGTGCATCGCATTTATTGTTCATTTACAGGGAAACATTAGGGATGATTGCTGAAAGTGAGTTTTAAATTATGATATGTTTGATTTATGATATGTTATGGTATAAGTTAAGTTAAACTAATATTTTTGCACAGGCACATAGGTGGTGTATATGAATTGCATAGACACTACACAAAAGATTTCATCAGTAGTACCGAGAATGACCATGAATTACTGAAAGATGTTTTTTAATTTGATTTATGCATTTTCAAGCTCAACTACTTTTAGTATAGATGTTTGACCCGTAGCCGGTGGCAGACATTTAGCCGACAACCAAATAGCCGTCAAGACATTTAGCAGATAGCAGTTAGCTGACACGTGCATTTAGCCGATACGTACGTATAGCCGACAACACGATTAGCTGAAATTTACATACAGCATACAGGACAATTGACCGAAACGGACATATAGCAATAATTTTAGCAATACAGACAATTGGCCGATAGGCAACTGGCCGAACGTGGCAATTAGCCGGGAGGACATTTAGCCGAAAAGGCGATTAGCCGACAGGACATTTAGCTGATAGTATAATTAGCCGGCACTTTTCTAACATTTCTCGAGACCCCTCATGAGATACATCGCATTGGAGCCCTTTGATCACTCTTTCATATTATGTACCTCCCGTCCCCCCTCCCCCAATTTGTATCACCGGGAGCATTTTTCTGACTTTTCCGACATCCCTCAAGTGATATATCATTGGACTGGGCAGCCCTTTGATCACTCTTTCATATTATGCACCTCCCGCTAGGTTACAGTTAATTTACAGTTTGGTTACAGTTGCGATTAGTTACTCTTAGATTACGGTTAGGTAACTGTTAGGTTATAATTATGTTACGTTTAGGTGATAATTAGATTACACTTAGGTTACAGCTTGGTCATGGTAAAGTTATGTTACAGTTACATAACAGTTAGCATATGATTAGGTTATAACTAGGTAAACGTTAGTTACAGTTAGATTACGGTTACGTCCCAGTTAGGTTACATTTAGGCTACAATTAGGTTACTGTTAGGTTTTAGTTTTGTTACGGTTACTTCATAATTAGGTTACACTTAGGTTACGTTTAGATTATGGTTAGGTAACTGTTCGGTTATAATTAGGTTACGTTTAGGTGATAATTAGATTACGCTAAGGTTACAGCTTGGTCATGGTAAAGTTGTGTTACAGTTACAGTACTGCTAGCATACGATTAGGTTATAATTAGGTAAACGTTAGTTACAGTTAGATTACGGTTACGTCCCAGTTAAATTATATTTAGGCTACAATTAAGTTACTGTTGTGTTTCAATTAGGTTACGGTTACTTTATAATTAGGTTACCTTTAGGTTACGGTTACGTTACACTTAGGTTACGTTTAGATTACGGTTAAATAACTGTTAGGTTATAATTAGGTTACGTTTAGGAGATAATTAGAATACGCTTAGGTTACAGCTTGGTCATGTTAAAGTTATGTTACAGTTACATTACAGTTAGCATACGATTAGGTTATAACTAGGTAAACGTTAGTTACAGTTAGATTACGGTTACGTCCCAGTTAGGTTACATTTAGGCTACAATTAGGTTACAGTTAGGTTTCATTTAGGTTACGGTTATGTTACACTTAGGTTACGTTTAGGTTACAGATAGGTTATAGCTACGTTACAGTTTGGAATTGGTTAGGTTACAGTTACGCTAGAGTAAGTTTATACTTAGGTTATAATTAGGTTAAGATCAGGTTACAGTTACGTTACAGTTAAGTCGGATGAATGTCCGGTCAGATGAATGTCCATGTCGAATAATTGTCCTCTGTCTGCTAAATGTCTCGTCGGCTAAATGACATTGTAGCATATAAATAAATAGTGGTATGCCAAAAAACTGGATACATGGCCGTCCATGGATAGCAATTCTTAGGCTAATGTTAGCCTTAGAAGTGTGATTTCAATACTTTTCAGCGTATTTATTTCTGAATTAAATTTCAGCTCAGTATGTGGCGTGTATAAAAATTTGTAAGGAACATACAGACCTTCACAAAACAATTGAAGTACGTTTCCGTCTATTGTTAGGAATTAATAAATGTGTATTTTCAAATGTGTTATGTTTTTCTAACTGAACTAAAAATGTAGGAAAGGGTTCATAATCCATACTTGGCACACGGTTTTCCTTTCTTGTTTTATTTATTGTCAATAATTCATCTTCTTATGTTTTTGTATTTCTTAGTTGCAATAATCATGATTTTAGGGTTCCGTACTTAAAAAGTATAAACGAAATTATTATAAGATCACTCCTGTGTCTGTCTGTCTGTCACAGCCATTTTACTCGTAAACAACGGAACGTCGAAAGTTCAAATTGGGGGATGTAATAAAGACTATTGACCCACATATTTACAGATTATTAGACATTTACAAATATATGTGGGGAAAAACGTAGAGGGGCTAATTAGGTTATTTGAAAAAGAAATATATTTTCTTTGTATATCGTATGGGGTATCGGTTAAAAGATTATGTAACGCCGAACTCAAAAATACATTTCTTTTAATTTTAGATATTATAATTTCAGAGATATCGTCGAAAATGTAGTGCAAAAATATGTCCCCCCCCCCCTTCTGTTTCCGAATCTACTGAAACTAAAATTATGAAAAAAATTAGAGGTAGTAGAGGTTAATTTAATACTTGCAGGGAAATTATAGCGATTGCCCAAGGTGGCATAGTTTTTCATAAAAGCGCATTTTTCTGTTACATACAGATTTCTATTTGCGGGCATTCAGCAAAGGTATCGAAGAGCGCTAAAGGTGCCTATCGTATCAAAAGTATAAAAGCATTTTTTATAATGATTTTCGAAAAAAAAATCGTTGCTAATTCGCCGAGATATTAAGACTCATGTCCCTGCCGGCGAAGACAATAAGGAGCTAATGCTAATCCTATGGGGAGGAAAAAGTAAAGAAAGGTGCGATGTAGAGACGGATCTCGGTTATACAATGCCTAAAAAAAATATTTTAAAATATCGAAATACAAAAGAGATATTAGAAAAATCCTTCCCCATACGATTAGCATTAGCTCGTGAGTGCCTTCGCTGGCAGGGGCAAGAGCCTTAGCCCTTAAAGACACGGTTGGTTTGGACATACATAATGGCAGAGGCGGCGTACTCTATATACCATCGGTTTTTAAATACTAGATAACAACTTTTAATGATATATTTGTGTAATGCAATGCCCAGTAGCAGCATAAAAGCAGTAAATATCAAATTGTTAAAAACAGACCAATTTAATTAGAATTAATCGCATAAACACTATGGGATTCGCGACTAGTTTGTGTTGAGTGGATCTCTCAATACGCCGCCCGTGTCTTTAAATGATAATTAAAGACCTATTTGAAAAAACGCGGCACGGACAAAGTCGAGTTGCATCTTTGCGACCTCCTTTCGAAACGCGCTTAGTACAATGCCAAGTTTAAACTTTGAACAAGAATTTTCTTTCAGCTACACTGTAAAAAGAAAAATATTACTATGTTGAATTTAGTTTTATGAAATGCCATATGAAATTTAAACATGCAGTACTTTTATTGTCAGTACCGAATTAAGTTCATCATATGCAGATTAAGATAAGTTTAAAAAAGAGTTATACAAAATAGCAATATTTAATTTTATTTCGGCTTCATATCTCTTTGAACTTTTGTTGTATACTCATTCATACTTTTCTAATATATTCAGCTATACCGCCTTCTACGTTGTATAGGTTATAACAAAGTTTCATTATTCTTTTAAATAATACAGTTAATAATTCATAAATTTATTGTACGGAACCCTCTGAGCACGAGTAATACTCGTACTTGACCGTTTATTTTATTTACAAGTTATATGCATTGGTCTGCAAAGTCGTATCTTGGTGGAAACCATCTGCAGAACCTCAATTTAGTGGTTGATCTGCAGGTTTACCATTGTGTTTTCATGCACCCAAACTTCAATGTTTTCATACATTTGGGTGCAGGAAAATACAATGATAAACCAATCGATCAAATACTAAACTCCGGTCTGCAGGTGTTTTCTATCAAGATATGACTTGGCAGACCATTTGCATTTTAATATGCTAATTGAGTTCTATGTAATCCTAAAATTTCAGTCTTCAACTTGATGAGCTGATGGTCTGTGCAATTGCCACCCGTCGAGCAAATCCCTTCCTGTGAAATCTTGTATCACTCTTTAGGAATCTGTGGACAGGCACAAAAACATCCTATCTGTGATTTTATACCTAGATTGTGTATAAAAACCTTTTTTAATTCATCACTCTGAATTTGGAGTTTTTTGTAACAAATACAGTTGTAGTTTTTTTTTTTTCTACAATTGTTTGAGAAAGACTTTGTTTTTATTTTCTCTGAAAACTTCTTGGATTTTTCATTACATTGATATGCAATTCTGATAATGAGTTTCTTAGAATTCCATTTTAAAGCAATATTTCGAATTTCTTCCAATTTTACCAAAGCATTCTTTTTCATTATCAGAAGTCAGAGAAAATAAATTTATTTTTCGCTGCATCTTTATCTTTAGATTAAGCTATAATTTTATTTTCCCCACATTGCTGATAGAGATTTTTTTTACCTCGTCAGTTGCAAGCTTACAGTCAAATATCTCCAGACGTTCTCCATCTTCTTCCTTTACTTCCAAGTTAAGGAGGAGTTGCCGTAATATCCTTTACCAATCTGTGTCCTATATCGGAATTTGGTAAATTAGCAGTGCTTTTAGTTTATAGTCTTTACTTGAACTTGCCGATCATGACAGTGTTAAGCTATCATTCGTTGTTGCTAAGAAACTGTTTTTATTAGTTTATAAATTAGTTTGGTAAATTAGCAGTTTTATGAAGCTAAAACTTTAGCACGACTCAATTTCTACAAAACATGTCGATATTTTTAAAACAACGTTATTCTACATTATTCAATTACCAGATTTACGCACAGTTTTTATTTTCAGATTATATTCGTAATTCATGGAATATAAGGAATAATAACAATGTTAATGATTATTTAGACTACATTGATGACTACATCGAAGAGGCATTTTAATCAAAGCAAAAGTCAGTTCCTACCCACAGAAGATTTTTTTTCGCATTCAGTGAGACAAGAAAATTGTTTATTAATAGATGTTATTCAGAAAATACAGCATTAATTTGAAGAAATACTGTTTATAATTAAGTGAATTAAATCAAGCAATCCGCTAGAAGCAGCTTCAAATAATCAACGATTAGGCATTGTTTTCCAACAAGACTGCAAGACCACATGTATCTAGCCCACTTCAGACACAAACTGTTATAATTGAGATAAAATGTTAATGTTTCAATCCAAGAACCATTCTCCAAAACTTGCATCGTCGAATGACCGTTTATTTAGATCACTTCAAAACATTTTGAGGATAAGGTATTTTATTTTTTGGAAGATTTGAGAAAATACACCGATTCTTTAGCCAGATGAGCGCTAATTATAAAACTGCTAGGAATTGAAATTTTCACGAAATACATTTTCTTTAATTTCCATCAACAATATGCGACAAACTTTTGCATCAGTCTCAAATATCGGAATTTGGTAATGGATTCTTCTCTGGTCTTTTTCTATAAATTTTAATAACACTCCATCTTTACTTTCAATTTACATTGGTATCCTGTTAAAGCTTGCGTTATTTAAAATTTTTATTTCATGTTGTATTTGTAATGGCACATTCTTTCGTTTACTACAATTCATTATTCAATGACACAGTTTTATAAAATGAGTAGAGAGGAAATTAAGGCTAACAAAGCAACAGTTAGTAAATTTGTCATTAGCTTTAAAGAATTATAGGAGAAGGATAATACCGTCATCAACAAGTCTATCACTGTGAAAGTCTGCGTTATTTACGTAGAAAATGTCAGTAGGACATTTTTAACAAACTGATAAAACATTTTATGGGCACCAATGAATGATAGCTTAACATTGTCTTGATCGGCAAGTTCAAGTAGAGGCTGCAAAGTAAAACCGGGAACTAGAAATTTCTATCCGAGGAGACCTCTACTTTAAAATTTTTAGACAACAAAGACTTAGAAACTGATGCAATCAATTATGACTGGTATTCAATCATAGAGTCTTGCTTATAGAAAAAGTTTCAGGCCGAAATGTGCTGGATCGAACCGTAGCTTCCGACTTCACGAGGATGAAGTAGGCATACTTCTAATACAAATTTTTAATTTTTTTTTTTATCCTATTTAATAACTTCAGTTAATTAAGACAATAATAACATTTTAAAATAAGTGTTAGAAATTTGCCTGATTTGCCTCCGTTAGATCATCGCTTATAGATCGAATTTGGCAAACTCAAAAGTGGAGGTTCTAATATGATTTTATCAGATACTAGCAAACCCCGCGACTTTGGTCGCGTAATATTGGAAATATGCCAAGTAATATTTATATGTCTAATTTTTATTAAAAAGTACTAACTAAATTTTTATTTTATTAAAAAGTAATATGTTATTTTATTAAAAGGTACTTATTACTTTTAGGAATAATTCAAAAACATTACTATTTACTATTTACAATGCTATTTAAATACAATTACTATTACTATATACAAATACTATATACAATTACTATTTAAAACACAGTTTAACTAAATATCATTATTACAAATGCAGAAATGAGGCTTAAATTAATAAAACGAAATATAACTAAAAAAATGATAATTTAGAAAATATTTTGAAACTTTTATGCTCAATTAATACGCTCATTTCAGTATTCATTTGAAGTTTTGAATTTTTTAGAAACCATCTTCTTACATCTTAAAATTAACTATCATGTCAAATTCCAAGTCCTACCACCTCTCTCAAGATAAAGGGCTATATTGAAATAGGGACTGTCACCATTAATTTGCCAAAATTAATTTTGAAATTGTTTTTTTTCCTAATATTCCACAGAAACGTAATTTAGAAAGCTTTTAAAGGCCTTTTTTAGAACGTTTGTTTTTCCTGTGAACCCCAAGTGGTAGAATCATCGGCATAAAATATAGCCTGTGTAGAATCAGAGACTGTTACCATTGATTCGAAACTATTATTACTTTTATAATCGGTTTATATTCTCTGAAATTGCATAGAAATCGTAATTTAGGACTTTTTTCGAACGCTTTTCGCACCTCCCCTTCCCTTCACCCCTTTTTAATTCGAATTTATTTTCGACAGTCCTTCGAGGGCATTTATATTTTAAAAGTAACTACCATGAAATATTTAAAGTTTCTAGCCTTTTCAGTATCACAGAAATCGCAATTTAGAAATTTTTTAGCTCCTGCAACCCTCTGGTGGTACTGGCACAGACATAAATTATAGCTTGTTTTTGAGTAGTTTCTATCACCAACAATTTGTCATCATCATTTTTTTAATCGGTTTGGTATTTTATAAGTTTGCTTAAAAATTGTAATTTATAACGCTTTTCGCTCACTTCATCTTTTTAAATTCTGAATTTTCTTTCGACTGTTCTTAGAAATCAGTTGCATCTTGTAAGTAAATACCATGCCATATTTCAATGTGTTAGACCCCTCAGTTGTGCAAAAAACGCAAATTAGAACATGTTTTGTTTTTGCAACCCTCAGATGTTAGTGACAGCAACATAAAACCTATATTATAGCAGGGACTGTCACCATTGATTTGCAACCATTACTTTTGAAATAGCTTTGCTATTTCCAGAGATTGAGTAGAAATCGCAATTTACAACGTTTTCAGAACGCTTTCGCGCATTTTCACCCCTTTTTAAGTTTCCAATTTTTTCGAAACTGTTCTTAAAGATCATTTATATCTAATAAATATGCACCTTGCCTAATTTTAAGTTTCTAGCCACTACCGATCACAAAAATCGAAATTTAGAACGCTTTTTTGCTCCTGCAACGTCTAGGTGATAGTGATACCGACATAAAATAGCGTCTATGTAAGAGCAGAGGCTGTCAGCATCAATTTCCTACCATTACGTTTGAAATCAGTTTGATTCTTCCTGAGATATTGCTGACAAATCGGCATTTAGAATGTTTTTAGAACGCTTTTCGCGCATTTTGCTCCTGCATCTCCTCTGGAGTAGTGGAAACAGATATAAAATATAGCCTATCATGGAGAAAGATCTGTCACCTTCATTTGTACACCATTATATTTGAAATCGGTTCAATACTTCCTGAGATTGCATAGAAATCGCAATTTAGAAAGGTTTTTACAACGCTTTTTGTGCATTTTGACCCACTTTAAAATTTTGGTTTTTTTTTTTAGGAAATGTCCTTAGAGACCATTGATATGTTATAACTAACTACCATTCCAAATTTCACGATTCTAGGCCCTTCCGTAACGCAAAAACCGCAATTTAGAACGTTTTTCTCCTGCATCCCCTTTCGGGTAGTGGCACCGACATAAAACATAGCCCATGTTGGAGCAAGGGTTGTCACCATCATTTTGACGCCATTATTTTTTAGATCGGTTTGGTATTTCCTTAGATTGTGTAGAAACGCCCATTTAGAACGTTTTTTAGAACGCTTTTCACGCATTTTCACAATTTCAAATTGTTTAAGAACTGTTCTTAAAAATCCTTTATATCTAATAAGTAGTTAATATTTCAAATTTCATATTTCTAGGCCCTTCAGTAACGCAAAAATCGCATTTTTAGAACGTTTTTTGCTCCTGCACCCCCTTTGGTGTAGAGGCACCGACATGAAGCATAGCCTATCTTGTAGCAAGGGTTGTCACCATCATTTTGACACCAGTAATTTTTAAATTGGTTTGTTATTTCCTGAGATTGTGTAAAAACTACCATTTAGAACATTTTTTAGAACGTTTTTTGCTCCTACACCCCCTTTGGTTTAGTGGCACCAACATAAAACATAGCCAATCTTGCAGAAAGGGTTGTCACCATCATTTTGACACCAATATTTTTTAAATCGGTTTGGTATTTCCTGAGATTGTGTAAAAACTACCATTTAGAACGTTTTTTAGAACGCTTTTTGTGCATTTTCACCCCTTTTAAATTTCAAATTGTTTAAGAACTGTTCTTAGACATCATTTATATCTTATAAGTAACTAATATTCCAAATTTCATATTTTTTGGCCCTTCAGTAACGCAAAAATCGCATTTTTAGAACGTTTTTTGCTCCTGCATCCCCTTTGAGGTAGTGGCACTGACATAAAATATAGCCTATGTTCTAAGTTGGACTAACACCATCATTTTGATACCATTACTTTTGAAATCGATTCGGTAGCTCCAGAGATTACCTCTAACAAACAAACAAACTTTACTTCTTTATAATATTAGTATAGATATACTTTGCAATAAAATGCTGATTTGGGTGGACTTTCTGCTGAAAATTCCTTTATGAAAACATTTATTAACATAATCAAATTAAACCTCGTGAAATTGATCTCCTTCACCCCCCCCCCCCCTTTCTTTATCATTTTATGAGTTTCTCCATCTTCACTGTTCGTTTTTTTTTTCAAAAGAAGGCAGATGGCCCACTGTCTTTAGTAATGTGGACTATGGTGATTTCAAGTTAAGTTAGAAAACTTAACCAATCTGCTGATTTTCGCCAACGTCTTATAACGGTGGATGAAACATGAAACCGCCATTATTCACTAGCGATGAAACAGCAATCTAAACAATGTGAAAGAGCAGCTGAAATTGCGCCAAAGAAAGTGAAAACGGTTCCATCTGCTGGAAAAGCCATGGATACGGTTTTCGGAATTCACAAAGTGTGGTGACCATAGACCACCGGCAAAAAGGTAGAATCGTTACCGGACAGTGTTATGCATTTCTACGGGACCAATTAATGAGTGCTTATTCCGACAAAACGTCCATACCTGAGCAAAAAAAAAGTGTTCTTTAACACATTCGTTAACACATGCCTGTAGAACGAAAACGCGCTACGAAAGTCAATGACCTACGCTCTGTAGTGCTTCCACATGCACCGGATTTTGCTCCCAGCGATTATTTCCTTTTCTCAAGCCTGAAGAAATGGCTCGGTAGTCGGAAATTCACTTCAAAATATGGGGGTAAAGCAGAGACCACCACTTCATTTCCAAAGTTAGATAAGGCTTATTATACTGAAGATAATAAAAAGTCGGAAACTCGTTGGTTTAAATTTTATAAGTTGTAAGGAACTACGTTAAAAAAATGAAATATTGTGAAAATTTTTCTATTTTCTTTGTCGGGCTGATAACCTTTCGAAACACACTCGTATCGACATCAAGTTTTATTTTCCCTCCAAAGAAAAAGGCAGAGTTCATGAAAAATGCGGGTCCTAGTTGTAATTAAAATTCGACCCCCTCATGCTGAGAACATGACACTATAAAACTTGGTAAGACGGAAACATAAACAATAGGTGCGAAATACCTTTTTAGATGGGTTATTTGCGTCTTTGCAGATACAATTGCCAGGTATTTTTAGGGGAATAATGAGAATTCCGTTAAACCAGGGTTCCGTTACAGCTACGTATCAGAAAATAAATTTGTTAGCTAGCAGACATTTATAAAATGCAATATTTTACCATACAGTCTCCTTATTTTCAGTTTAACATTATTGTAGTTGATGATAAATTTTCGCGTTTCCTTACCGTTACAAAAAATATCTTTAGGTTACCTTTGAGAACACACACAACACTGTAAAAAAAAAAAAAAAAAAAAAAAAAAAAGACTAAAGTAGGGAAATACTAGTGGCAATCTAGACGCCAGTACTATTTCCTTATTTTAAAGGAAATATTTTACGGTAAATTACACAAAATTATCCGTTTTTTTCTGGAATTTAACGGATTTTTTCTGTAAATTAAAGGGAAAAAGTTCCGTTAAAATACGGAAATAGTACTATCGTCTAGATTGCCAGTAGTATTTTCGTAATTTAGTCCTTTTTTTACAGTGTAGTAACGGGGGAAAAATGTAAGCGCTAATGTTAAGTCTATGGGAGCGTTATTTTCTAATATCTCGCATTCTTTTTAATATTTTAAAATGAAATTTTTAGCATAGGATAGCTGAGAACGATCTACAACCGGGCTGTTTTTGACTTTTTTGATTTTGGTTAGAGATATTTAAAAAAAAAAATTACTTATACTTTCGAAACTTGTGGAATCGGTTCTGAAATTGAAACTATCATAATAAAAGAAAACTATAACTAAAATCGAAAAAGTGAAACCTAGCCTGGTTGTTGATCGCCCTCAGCTATCCATGCAAAGAAAAAAATAATCATTCAAAAATATTAAAATCAAAGCGAGAAATTTGAAAATAACGCCCCCATAGACTTTAAAATTAGCATTTTCATTTCTTCCCGTGCATGGAGCGGGCTCTTAACAAAAAATATGTTACACAGGACAAATTTCGCATTTTCTGCGACTTTTAAAGGTATACTGTCCCTATAAAAATGACAAATATTAAAAATAATAAATATTAATTTTTTTTTTAAAGTTTCGAACAAATTGAACAACACTTTTAAAGTTAACAATCTTTAAAACTTACGAATTCTAAGTTCTTGTTAAAACTTAGTAAATTTAAATTGTTCAAATTATGAAAAATTAAAATAATAAAGTCATCAATGTTCTTAGGCATGTTTTAACGGCATGAAAAATATGCTAAAAATTAATATAATAAGAAAATGAGTAATACAGATGAAAATCAACTTTCAGGAATTTCTACCAATTAACGGAAGTGTATTTGAATTCTTTTGTACAGCCCTTACATTAGCAACAAGATTTTATACACGTCACATGTTAAGATAAAATTTATTCCAGTATAAACATGCTTAAAACTACTTAAATCGCACTTCCAGAATTTATCATCCATAGGCGTGCATGCATACAATTCTCTGGATAGCTTTGTATATTATTATATTTAGTTTTTTCTTTCGGAACCGATTGGAATCCGTTCTGAAATTGAAACTATCCTAATATTATAAAAAAAAACTAAAACCAAAATCGAAAAAGTAAAAACTAGCCTGGTTGTTGATCGTCCTCAGCTGTCCAATGCAAAAATCTATTAAAATAAAGCGAGAAATTTGAAATTAACGCCCCCATAGACTTAAAATTAGAGTTTTTATCTCTTCCCGTGTCTGAAGTGGGCTCTTAAAGATGTGGACAAATTTCACATTTTCTGCGGCTGTTAAAGGTGTACTTTTTTGTTAAAAATAACAAATATTAAAAGTAATAAATATTAACAATATTCCTTTAAAGTTTCAAACAAGTTGATCAAAACTTTCAAAGTAAACATTCTTTAATACTTACTAACTTTAAGTTTTTGTTAAATCTTAGTAAATTTAAATTGTTCAAATTATTGAAAAATTAAAATGACAAAGTCATCAATGGATATTCTTAGACTTGTTTTAACGGCATGAAAAAATGATAAAATTTAATAATAATAAGAAAACGATTAACGCAGATTAAAGTAAACTTTCAGCAATTTCTACCAATTAACGCCAGTATATTTGTATTATTTTGTACAGCCCTTGCATTCGAACAAGTTTATATACACGCAGCATGTTAAGATCAAAATTATTGCAGTATAAACATGCTTATAAGTAACTAATATTCCAAATTTCATATTTTTTGGCCCTTCAGTAACGCAAAAATCGCATTTTTAGAACGTTTTTTGCTCCTGCATCCCCTTTGAGGTAGTGACACTGACATAAAATATAGCCTATGTTCTAAGTTGGACTAACACCATCATTTTGATACCATTACTTTTGAAATCGATTCGGTAGCTCCAGAGATTACCTCTAACAAACAAACAAACCGTGACTAGTGTGGCCTCTTAAGAGGCCACACTAGTCACGGCTTGAAGTTCGAACGCTAATGATAAGTCTATGGCAACAATGTTTTCAAATATCTTGCTTGATTTTTAATATTTTTAAATGATTTTTTTTGCACAGGATAGCTGAGGACTATCTGTTTACGGGCTATTTTTTACTTTTCCGATTTTCGTTGTAGTTTAATTCTCAGGATCCTGTCAATTTAGGATCCAGTGAAATTCGAGGTGTTGTGTCCTTTTTAGTCTTATAACATTCATATCAGCAAAATTCAGGAAAATTTTTTAATAACAACGAAAATATAGAGTTTAAGCTTTCCAATAATATGCTTTCAATAGTTCTACTACAATTAGGCTGAGCAAAATTTGTAAAGATTTTGATGAAACATGTGTCAAAAACGGCCTCGTAATGATATGTTGCCCGCCCCATATCGGACATGAAAACACCGCCCTATTAAAAATCTGATTGGCTAAGACCGACACATTTTAGCAAATGGAAACTATTTCATATTTCCTTTGGTGTGATTGGATTATTGTAACGTGGTAAAATAGATCACTCCTATTTATACTTTGGATTTATTCTTTTCTACGATTATTGTTTAATTTTGACAAAATACTCTTGAAAGAATGAAATATTTCAAATTCTATATTTCTATGAATAACGAAGGAAATTACGCATTTACTTTGTATATATAAAATTTTAGAGCCGTATACAGGGAGGTAAAACATGTACAAGTTACTAGGGGACAGAATTTCAGCCCGAGTTTAATACAGTGTTGAATTCAGTCACTTTTATCCGGAAGGGATTTCCGAGGCTCCGGGGAGGGGGGGGGTATAATAGAGTTCTAGGGGGAAATTGCACTTTTTGACCATTGAAAATGCAAAATATCGAATCTTCCGGGGGGGCGGAAACTCATCGCTCCGGGAGGTGGATGTCCCCCCCCCCCCGGGCTACCCCCTGAATTCAATATTGGTTTATTAAGTAAAACGGTAAAAAAAATAGACGCGTTGTTTTTAAAGTAATTTTAAGTTAAAATAGCTAACAAATAATAAAATTACGAAGTCAGAATTTGCTAGAACATGTTTGTGGACTGGCCAGGAGACTGGGTTTCAAGTTTCCTATTCTTGTATATGTATAAAATATTCGACAATTTAACATTTTAATTTCGAAAAACAGTTTTTTTAATTAAAAATCAACAGAACTTAAAGTTGGTAAGTTTTAAAGATTGTTAACTTTAAAATTGTAGATCAACTTGTTCAAATTTTTAAAGAAATACTTTTAATATTCATTACTTTAATATTTATCATTTTTAAGGGTACAGTACACCTTTAAGAGTCGAGAACGAAATTTGTCCTGTGTAACACATCTTTTTTTAAGAGACCACTTCAGACACGAGAAGAAAGGAAAAGGTTAATATTAAGTCTATGGGAGCGTTATTTTGAAATTTCTCGCTTTGATTTTAATATTACTGAATGATGTTTTTTGCACAGGATAGCTGAGGGTGATCTACAACCAGGCTAGTTTTTACCTTTTCGATTTTTGTTTCAGTTTTTTTTTTTTTTTTATATTAGGATAGTTTAAATTTCAGAACGGATTCCAACCGGTTATGAAAGTAAAAGTATATATATATATTTTAAATATCTGAAACCAAATTCGAAAAACTAAAAACTAGCCCGGTTATAGAGCGTCCTCAGTTATCTTATGCAAAAAAAATTCATTTTAAATTTTTAAAAAGGAAGCGAGATATTTGAAAATAACGCTCCCATAGACTTAACATTAGCGCTTTCATATTTTCCCCCGTTACTAGTGTGGGTTCTCATGTAACGTAAAGGTATTATTTTAACTGTTAGGAAACGGGAAAATTTATCATTAACTATAATAATGTAAAACTGAAAGTTATGAGACTATAAGGTAAAATATAGCATTTTATAAAAGTCTGTCAACTAGCAAATTTATTTTTCAATACGTATTGTAACGGAATCCTGGTTTAAATGGAATATTTTCAAGATTCCCCTAAAAATATCTTACAATTGTGTGTGCAAAGACGGAAAAAACCCACCTAAAACGGTATCTCGCACTTATTGTTTATGTTTTCATCTTACCAGGTTTATAGTGTCATGTTTTTAGCATGAGGGGGTCGAATTTTAATTACTATTAGGCCCCGCGTTTTTCTCTACGCCCTCTGTATTTTCTATATGTATATCCAACACAAAACTTTTGGACGGGTACTCAGATGTTTAGCACTCTCCAACATAGTTAAATGTTTATGAGTTGGGCTTGACTGCTTGTCTGTCCGTACTCTAACTAGCGTACATATACTTGGATTGTGATGTAACTGAAATACGTTGTTGAAGTGTGTAATAATTTATACTTCATGACATGGACATTCAAAAGTATTCTTTTATATTATGGCCTATGTGGAAAAATCATTTGCGGTGTATTTTAATGATGTAAAGTAATTTAAACATAAAATCTATGCACCTTATTGAAGTGCACAGGTTCGTGTACAGGGGAATTCAAAAGTACATTTCTTTATATTGTCGACTATGAAGAAAAAACGTTTTACGGCGTATTTTAATAATGTTTCTCTGTTGTAAACATAGCGAAATGGATATGAATTCATGAGGTGTACTAACATGTTTGCTGAAGGGGTTGCAAAGCATTTATCATTCATTTACACTATCACAGAAAAGAATTCAGTTTTATTACAGAAAAAACTGCTCGCGGCATGTTTTAGTTCTGTTTCAACATTTTAAACAAGATGAAATTCATATACGTTACTGAGGTTTACTACAAGATGCTTACATTAGAATATGATGTGAATCACATTTTATTTCATTTACAGGGGCACATAAAAGTTGCTGGATACAATACTGTATACGAAGTATTCTCTATTAGGGATGATTGCTAAAAGTCAGTTTTCACCTATGATATACTTTTTTAATACTAGATTATACATATGATTTCTATAGACCGTGTATAGGGCTACGCAAAAGAACTAGGAAGAATTGCTGAGAATGAGAGTGAATTGCTATTTTTTTTTAAAATTTAATTCTACATTTTCAAGCTCAACTATATTTAGAAAGATGTGTTTGTAAAATATAAATATAACAAGGCTATTCAAAGAATTGGATGCATGCGCGCACCTATGAATGATAATTTCTGGAAGTACGATTTCAGTTGTTTTAAGCATGTTTATACTGCAATAATTTTGATCTTAACATGTTGCGTGTATATAAACTTGTTCGAATGCAAGGGCTGTACAAAATAATACAAATATACTGGCGTTAATTGGTAGAAATTGCTGAAAGTTTACTTTAATCTGCATTAATCGTTTTCTTATTATATTAAATTTTATCATTTTTTCATGCCGTTAAAACAAGCCTAAGAATATCCATTGATGACTTTGTCATTTTAATTTTTCAATAATTTGAACAATTTAAATTTACTAAGATTTAACAAAAACTTAAAGTTAGTAAGTATTAAAGAATGTTTACTTTGAAAGTTTTGATCAACTTGTTTGAAACTTTAAAGGAATATTGTTAATATTTATTACTTTTAATATTTGTTATTTTTAACAAAAAAGTACACCTTTAACAGCCGCAGAAAATGTGAAATTTGTCCACATCTTTAAGAGCCCACTTCAGACACGGGAAGAGATAAAAACTCTAATTTTAAGTCTATGGGGGCGTTAATTTCAAATTTCTCGCTTTATTTTAATAGATTTTTGCATTGGACAGCTGAGGACGATCAACAACCAGGCTAGTTTTTACTTTTTCGATTTTGGTTTTAGTTTTTTTTTATAATATTAGGATAGTTTCAATTCCAGAACGGATTCCAATCGGTTCCGAAAGAAAAAACTAAATATAATAATATACAAAGCTATCCAAAGAATTGTATGCATGCACGCCTATGGATGATAAATTCTGGAAGTGCGATTTAAGTAGTTTTAAGCATGTTTATACTGGAATAAATTTTATCTTAACATGTGACGTGTATAAAATCTTGTTGCTAATGTAAGGGCTGTACAAAAGAATGCAAATACACTTCCGTTAATTGGTAGAAATTCCTGAAAGTTGATTTTCATCTGTATTACTCATTTTCTTATTATATTAATTTTTAGCATATTTTTCATGCCGTTAAAACATGCCTAAGAACATTGATGACTTTATTATTTTAATTTTTCATAATTTGAACAATTTAAATTTACTAAGTTTTAACAAGAACTTAGAATTCGTAAGTTTTAAAGTGTTGATCAATTTGTTCGAAACTTTAAAAAAAAATTAATATTTATTATTTTTAATATTTGTCATTTTTATAGGCACAGTATACCTTTAAAAGTCGCAGAAAATGCGAAATTTGTCCTGTGTAACATATTTTTTGTTAAGAGCCCGCTCCATGCACGGGAAGAAATGAAAATGCTAATTTTAAAGTCTATGGGGGCGTTATTTTCAAATTTCTCGCTTTGATTTTAATATTTTTGAATGATTTTTTTTTGCATGGATAGCTGAGGGCGATCATCAACCAGGCTAGGTTTCACTTTTTCGATTTTAGTTATAGTTTTCTTTTATTATGATAGTTTCAATTTCAGAACCGATTCCACAAGTTTCGAAAGTATAAGTAATTTTTTTTTTAAATATCTCTAACCAAAATCAAAAAAGTCAAAAACAGCCCGGTTGTAGATCGTTCTCAGCTATCCTATGCTAAAAATTTCATTTTAAAATATTAAAAAGGATGCGAGATATTTGAAAATAACGCTCCCATAGACTTAACATTAGCGCTTACATTTTTTCCCCGTTACTACACTGTAAAAAAAGAACTAAATTACGAAAATACTACTGGAAATCTAGACGATAGTACTATTTCCGTATTTTAACGGAACTTTTTCCCTTTAATTTACAGAAAAAATCCGTTAAATTCCAGAAAAAACGGAAAATTTTGTGTAATTTACCGTAAAATATTTCCTTTAAAATAAGGAAATAGTACTGGCGTCAAGATTGCCACTAGTATTTCCGTACTTTAGTCTTTTTTTTTTTTTTTTTTTTTTTTTTTTTTACAGTGTTGTGTGTGTTCTCAAAGGTAACCTAAAGATATTTTTTGTAACGGTAAGGAAACGCGAAAATTTATCATTAACTATAATAATTTTAAACTGAAAATAAGGAGACTGTATGGTAAAATATTGCATTTTATAAATGTCTGCTAGCTAACAAATTTATTTTCTGATACGTAGCTGTAACGGAACCATGGTTTAACGGAATTCTCATTATTCCCCTAAAAATACCCGGCAATTGTATCTGCAAAGACGCAAATAACCCACCTAAAAAGGTATTTCGCACCTATTGTTTATGTTTCCGTCTTACCAAGTTTTATAGTGTCATGTTCTCAGCATGAGGGGGTCGAATTTTAATTACAACTAGGACCCGCATTTTTCATGAACTCTGCCTTTTTCTTTGGAGGGAAAATAAAATTTGATGTCGATACGAGTGTGTTTCGAAAGGTTATCAGCCCGACAAAGAAAATAGAAAAATTTTGTCAATATTTCATTTTTTTAACTTAGTTCCTTACAACTTATAAAATTTAAACCAACGAGTTTCCGACTTTTTATTATCTTCAGTATAATAAGCCTTATCTAACTTTGGAAATGAAGTGGTGGTCTCTGCTTTACCCCCATATTTTGAAGTGAATTTCCGACTACCGAGCCATTTCTTCAGGCTTGAGAAAAGGAAATAATCGCTGGGAGCAAACTCCGGTGCATGTGGAAGCACTACAGAGCGTAGGTCATTGACTATCGTAGCGCGTTTTCGTTCTACAGGCATGTGTTAACGAATGTGTTAAAGAACACTTTTTTTTGCTCAGGTATGGACGTTTTGTCGGAATAAGCACTCTTTAATTGGTCCCGTAGAAATGCATAACACTGTCCGGTAACGATTCTACCTTTTTGCCGGTGGTCTATGGTCACCACACTTTGTGAATTCCGAAAACCGTATCCATGGCTTTTCCAGCAGATGGAACCGTTTTCACTTTCTTTGGCGCAATTTCAGCTGCTCTTTCACATTGTTTAGATTGCTGTTTCATCGCTAGTGAATAATGGCGGTTTCATGTTTCATCCACCGTTATAAGACGTTGGCGAAAATCAGCAGATTGGTTAAGTTTTCTAACTTAACTTGAAATCACCATAGTCCACATTACTAAAGACAGTGGGCCATCTGCCTTCTTTTGAAAAAAAAAAAACGAACAGTGAAGATGGAGAAACTCATAAAATGATAAAGAAAGGGGGGGGGGGGGTGAAGGAGATCAATTTCACGAGGTTTAATTTGATTATGTTAATAAATGAAATGTTTTCATAAAGGAATTTTCAGCAGAAAGTCCACCCAAATCAGCATTTTATTGCAAAGTATATCTATACTAATATTATAAAGAAGTAAAGTTTGTTTGTTTGTTAGAGGTAATCTCTGGAGCTACCGAATCGATTTCAAAAGTAATGGTATCAAAATGATGGTGTTAGTCCAACTTAGAACATAGGCTATATTTTATGTCAGTTCCACTACCTCAAAGGGGATGCAGGAGCAAAAAACGTTCTAAAAATGCGATTTTTGCGTTACTGAAGGGCCAAAAAATATGAAATTTGGAATATTAGTTACTTATAAGATATAAATGATGTCTAAGAACAGTTCTTAAACAATTTGAAATTTAAAAGGGGTGAAAATGCACAAAAAGCGTTCTAAAAAACGTTCTAAATGGTAGTTTTTACACAATCTCAGGAAATACCAAACCGATTTAAAAAATATTGGTGTCAAAATGATGGTGACAACGTTTTCTGCAAGATTGGCTATGTTTTATGTTGGTGCCACTAAACCAAAGGGGGTGTAGGAGCAAAAAACGTTCTAAAAAACGTTCTAAATGGTAGTTTTTACACAATCTCAGGAAATAACAAACCAATTTAAAAAATACTGGTGTCAAAATGATGGTGACAACCCTTGCTACAAGATAGGCTATGCTTTATGTCGGTGCCTCTACACCAAAGGGGGTGCAGGAGCAAAAAACGTTCTAAAAATGCGATTTTTGCGTTACTGAAGGGCCTAGAAATATGAAATTTGAAATATTAACTACTTATTAGATATAAAGGATTTTTAAGAACAGTTCTTAAACAATTCGAAATTTGAAATTGTGAAAATGCGTGAAAAGCGTTCTAAAAAACGTTCTAAATGGGCGTTTCTACACAATCTAAGGAAATACCAAACCGATCTAAAAAATAATGGCGTCAAAATGATGGTGACAACCCTTGCTCCAACATGGGCTATGTTTTATGTCGGTGCCACAACCCGAAAGGGGATGCAGGAGAAAAACGTTCTAAATTGCGGTTTTTGCGTTACGGAAGGGCCTAGGATCGTGAAATTTGGAATGGTAGTTAGTTATAAGATATCAATGGTCTCTAAGGACATTTCCTAAAAAAAAAAACAAAATTTTAAAGTGGGTCAAAATGCACAAAAAGCGTTGTAAAAACCTTTCTAAATTGCGATTTCTATGCAATCTCAGGTAGTACTGAACCGATTTCAAATATAATGGTGTGCAAATGAAGGTGACAGATCTTTCTCCATGATAGGCTATATTTTATATCTGTTTCCACTACTCCAGAGGAGATGCAGGAGCAAAATGCGCGAAAAGCGTTCTAAAAACGTTCTAAATGCCGATTTGTCAGCAATATCTCAGGAAGAATCAAACTGATTTCAAACGTAATGGTAGGAAATTGATGCTGACAGCCTCTGCTCTTACATAGACGCTATTTTATGTCGGTATCACTATCACCTAGACGTTGCAGGAGCAAAAAAGCGTTCTAAATTTCGATTTTTGTGATCGGTAGTGGCTAGCAACTTAAAATTAGGCAAGGTACATTTTTATTAGATATAAATGATCTTTAAGAAACGTTTCGAAAAAATTGGAAACTTAAAAAGGGGTGAAAATGCGCGAAAGCGTTCTGAAAACGTTGTAAATTGTGTTTTCTACTCAATCTCTGGAAATACCAAAGCTATTTCAAAAGTAATGGTTGCAAATCAATGGTGACAGTCCCTGCTATAATATAGGTTATATTTTATGTTGCTGTCACTAACATCTGAGGGTTGCAAAAACAAAACATGTTCTAATTTGCGTTTTTTGCACAACTGAGGGGTCTAACACATTGAAATATGGCATGGTATTTACTTACAAGATGAAACTGATTTCTAAGAACAGTCGAAAGAAAATTCAGAATTTAAAAAGATGAAGTGAGCGAAAAGCGTTATAAATTACAATTTTTAAGCAAACTTATAAAATACCAAACCGATTAAAAAAATAATGATGACAAATTGTTGGTGATAGAAACTGCTCAAAAACAAGCTATAATTTATGTCTGTGCCAGTACCACCAGAGGGTTGCAGGAGCTAAAAAATTTCTAAATTGCGATTTCTGTGATACTGAAAAGGCTAGAATCTTTAAATATTTCATGGTAGTTACTTATAAAATATAAATGCCCTCGAAGGACTGTCGAAAATAAATTCGAATTAAAAAGGGGTGAAGGGAAGGGGAGGTGCGAAAAGCGTTCGAAAAAAGTCCTAAATTACGATTTCTATGCAATTTCAGAGAATATAAACCGATTATAAAAGTAATAATAGTTCCGAATCAATGGTAACAGTCTCTGATTCTACACAGGCTATATTTTATGCCGATGATTCTACCACTTGGGGTTCACAGGAAAAACAAACGTTCTAAAACAGGCCTTTAAAAGCTTTCTAAATTACGTTTCTGTGGAATATTAGGAAAAAACCAATTTCAAAATTAATTTTGGCAAATTAATGGTGACAGTTCCTATTTCAATATAGCCCTTTATCTTGAGAGAGGTGGTAGGACTTGGAATTTGACATGATAGTTAATTTTAAGATGTAAGAAGATGGTTTCTAAAAAATTCAAAACTTCAAATGAATACTGAAATAAGCGTATTAATTGAGCATAAAAGTTTCAAAATATTTTCTAAATTATCATTATTTTAGTTATATTTCGTTTTATTAATTTAAGCCTCATTTCTGCATTTGTAATAATGATATTTAGTTAAACTGTGTTTTAAATAGTAATTGTATATAGTATTTGTATATAGTAATAGTAATTGTATTTAAATAGTATTGTAAATAGTAAATAGTAATGTTTTTGAATTATTCCTAAAAGTAATAAGTACCTTTTAATAAAATAACATATTACTTTTTAATAAAATAAAAATTTAGTTAGTACTTTTTAATAAAAATTAGACATATAAATATTACTTGGCATATTTCAAATATTACGCGACCAAAGTCGCGGGGTTTGCTAGTATCTGATAAAATCATATTAGAACCTCCACTTTTGAGTTTGCCAAATTTGATCTATAAGCGATGATCTAACGGAGGCAAATCAGGCAAATTTCTAACACTTATTTTAAAATGTTATTATTGTCTTAATTAACTGAAGTTATTAAATAGGATTAAAAAAAAAATTAAAAATTTGTATTAGAAGTATGCCTACTTTATCCTCGTGAAGTCTGAAGCTACGGTTCCATCCAGCACATTTCGGCCTGAAACTTTTTCTATAAGCAAGACTCTATGATTGAATACCAGTCATAATTGATTGCATCAGTTTCTAAGTCTTTGTTGTCTAAAAATTTTAAAGTAGAGGTCTCCTCGGATAGAAATTTCTTGTTCCCGGTTTTACTTTGCAGCCTCTACTTGAACTTGCCGATCAAGACAATGTTAAGCTATCATTCATTGGTGCCCATAAAATGTTTTATCAGTTTGTTAAAAATGTCCTACTGACATTTTCTACGTAAATAACGCAGACTTTCACAGTGATAGACTTGTTGATGACGGTATTATCCTTCTCCTATAATTCTTTAAAGCTAATGACAAATTTACTAACTGTTGCTTTGTTAGCCTTAATTTCCTCTCTACTCATTTTATAAAACTGTGTCATTGAATAATGAATTGTAGTAAACGAAAGAATGTGCCATTACAAATACAACATGAAATAAAAATTTTAAGTAACGCAATCTTTAACAGGATACCAATGTAAATTGAAAGTAAAGATGGAGTGTTATTAAAATTTATAGAAAAAGACCAGAGAAGAATCCATTACCAAATTCCGATATATGAGACTGATGCAAAAGTTTGTCGCATATTGTTGATGGAAATTAAAGAAAATGTATTTCGTGAAAATTTCAATTCCTAGCAGTTTTATAATTAGCGCTCATCTGGCTAAAGAATCGATGTATTTTCTCAAATCTTCCAAAAAATAAAATACCTTATCCTCAAAATGTTTTGAAGTGATCTAAATAAACGGTCATTCGACGATGCAAGTTTTGGAGAATGGTTCTTGGATTGAAACATTAACATTTCATCTCAATTATAACAGTTTGTGTCTGAAGTGGGCTAGATACATGTGGTCTTGCAGTCTTGTTGGAAAACAATGCCTAATCGTTGATTATTTGAAGCTGCTTCTAGCGGATTGCTTGATTTAATTCACTTAATTATAAACAGTATTTCTTCAAATTAATGCTGTATTTTCTGAGTAACATCTATTAATAAACAATCTTCTTGTCTCACTGAATGCGAAAAAAAATCTTCTGTGGGTAGGAACTGACTTTTGCTTTGATTAAAATGCCTCTTCGATGTAGTCATCAATGTAATCTAAATAATCATTAAAATTGTTATTATTCCTTATATTCCATGAATTACGAATATAATCTGAAAATAAAAACTGTGCGTAAATCTGGTTTTTGAATAATGTAGAATAACGTTGTTTTAAAAATATCGACATATTTTGTAGAAATTGAGTCGTGCTAAAGTTTTAGCTTCATAAAACTGCTAATTTACCAAACTAATTTATAAACTAATAAAAACAGTTTCTTAGCAACAACGAATGATAGCTTAACACTGTCATGATCGGCAAGTTCAAGTAAAGACTATAAACTAAAAGCACTGCTAATTTACCAAATTCCGATATAGGACACAGATTGGTAAAGGATATTACGGCAACTCCTCCTTAACTTGGAAGTAAAGGAAGAAGATGGATAACGTCTGGAGATATTTGACTGTAAGCTTGCAACTGACGAGGTAAAAAAAATCTCTATCAGCAATGTGTGGAAAATAAAATTGTAACTTAATCTAAAGATAAAAATGCAGAGAAAATAAATTTATTTTCTCTGACTTCTGATAATGAAAAAGAATGCTTTGGTAAAATTGGAAGAAATTCGAAATATTGCTTTAAAATGGAATTCTAAGAAACTCATTATCAGAATTGCATATCAATGTAATGAAAAATCCAAGAAGTTTTCAGAGAAAATAAAAACAAAGTCTTTCTCAAACAATTGTAGAAAAAAAAACTACAACTGTATTTGTTACAAAAAACTCCAAATTCAGAGTGATGAATTAAAAAAGGTTTTTATACACAATCTAGGTATAAAATCACAGATAGGATGTTTTTGTGCCTGTCCACAGATTCCTAAAGAGTGATACAAGATTTCACAGGAAGGGATTTGCTCGACGGGTGGCAATTGCACAGACCATCAGCTCATCAAGTTGAAGACTGAAATTTTAGGATTACATAGAACTCAATTAGCATATTAAAATGCAAATGGTCTGCCAAGTCATATCTTGATAGAAAACACCTGCAGACCGGAGTTTAGTATTTGATCGATTGGTTTATCATTGTATTTTCCTGCACCCAAATGTATGAAAACATTGAAGTTTGGGTGCATGAAAACACAATGGTAAACCTGCAGATCAACCACTAAATTGAGGTTCTGCAGATGGTTTCCACCAAGATACGACTTGGCAGACCAATGCATATAACTTGTATATAAAATAAACGGTCAAGTACGAGTATTACTCGTGCTCAGAGGGTTCCGTACAATAAATTTATGAATTATTAACTGTATTATTTAAAAGAATAATGAAACTTTGTTATAACCTATACAACGTAGAAGGCGGTATAGCTGAATATATTAGAAAAGTATGAATGAGTATACAACAAAAGTTCAAAGAGATATGAAGCCGAAATAAAATTAAATATTGCTATTTTGTATAACTCTTTTTTAAACATATTTTAATCTGCATATGATGAACTTAATTCGGTACTGACAATAAAAGTACTGCATGTTTAAATTTCATATGGCATTTCATAAAACTAAATTCAACATAGTAATATTTTTCTTTTTACAGTGTAGCTGAAAGAAAATTCTTGTTCAAAGTTTAAACTTGGCATTGTACTAAGCGCGCTTCGAAAGGAGGTCGCAAAGATGCAACTCGACTTTGTCCGTGCCTCGACTTTGTCCGTTTTTCAAATAGGTCTTTAATTATCATTTAAAGACACGGGCGGCGTATTGAGAGATCCACTCAACACAAACTAGTCGCGAATCCCATAGTGTTTATGCGATTAATTCTAATTAAATTGGTCTGTTTTTAACAATCTGATATTTACTGATTTTATGCTGCTATTGGGCATTGCATTACACAAATATATCATTAAAAGTTGTTATCTAGTATTTAAAAACCGATGGTATATAGAGTACGCCGCATCTGCCATTATGTATGTCCAAACCAACCGTGTCTTTAAGGGTTAAGGCTCTTGCCCCTGCCAGCGAAGGCACTCACGAGCTAATGCTAATCGTATGGGGAAGGATTTTTCTAATATCTCTTTTGTATTTCGATATTTTAAAATATTTTTTTAGGCATTGTATAGCCGAGATCCGTCTCTACATCGCACCTTTCTTTACTTTTTCCTCCCCATAGGATTAGCATTAGCTCCTTATTGTCTTCGCCGGCAGGGACATGAGTCTTAATATCTCGGCGAATTACCAACGATTTTTTTTTCGAAAATCATTATAAAAAATGCTTTTATACTTTTGATACGATAGGCACCTTTAGCGCTCTTCGATACCTTTTCTGAATGCCCGCAAATAGAAATCTGTATGTAACAGAAAAATGCGCTTTTATGAAAAACTATGCCACCTTGGGCAATCGCTATAATTTCCCTGCAAGTATTAAATTAACCTCTACTACCTCTAATTTTTTTCATAATTTTAGTTTCAGTAGATTCGGAAACAGAAGGGGGGGGGGACATATTTTTGCACTACATTTTCGACGATATCTCTGAAATTATAATATCTAAAATTAAAAGAAATGTATTTTTGAGTTCGGCGTTACATAATCTTTTAACCGATACCCCATACGATATACAAAGAAAATATATTTCTTTTTCAAATAACCTAATTAGCCCCTCTACGTTTTCCCCCACATATATTTGTAAATGTCTAATAATCTGTAAATATGTGGGTCAATAGTCTTTATTACATCCCCCAATTTGAACTTTCGACGTTCCGTTGTTTACGAGTAAAATGGCTGTGACAGACAGACAGACACAGGAGTGATCTTATAATGATTTCGTTTATACTTTTTAAGTACGGAACCCTAAAATCATGATTATTGCAACTAAGAAATACAAAAACATAAGAAGATGAATTATTGACAATAAATAAAACAAGAAAGGAAAACCGTGTGCCAAGTATGGATTATGAACCCTTTCCTACATTTTTAGTTCAGTTAGAAAAACATAACACATTTGAAAATACACATTTATTAATTCCTAACAATAGACGGAAATGTACTTCAATTGTTTTGTGAAGGTCTGTATGTTCCTTACAAATTTTTATACACGCCACATACTGAGCTGAAATTTAATTCAGAAATAAATACGCTGAAAATTATTGAAATCACACTTCTAAGGCTAACATTAGCCTAAGAATTGCTATCCATGGACGGCCATGTATCCAGTTTTTTGGCATACCACTATTTATTTATATGCTACAATGTCATTTAGCCGACGAGACATTTAGCAGACAGCAATTAGACGACAGGATGTTTAGCCGACATGACAATTAGTCGACAGCGACAGTTAGCCGACAAGATATTTAGCCGACAGAGGACAATTATTCGACATGGACATTCATCTGACAGGACATTCATCCGACTTAACTGTAACGTAACTGTAACCTGATCTTAACCTAATTATAACCTAAGTATAAACTAACTCTAGCGTAACTGTAACCTAACCAATTCCAAACTGTAACGTAGCTATAACCTATCTGTAACCTAAACGTAACCTAAGTGTAACATAACCGTAACCTAAATGAAACCTAACAGTAACCTAATTGTAGCCTAAATGTAACCTAACTGGGACGTAACCGTAATCTAACTGTAACTAACGTTTACCTAGTTATAACTTAATCGTATGCTAACTGTAATGTAACTGTAACATAACATTAACATGACCAAGCTGTAACCTAAGCTTATTCTAATTATCTCCTAAACGTAACCTAATTATAACCTAACAGTTATTTAACCGTAATCTAAACGTAACCTAAGTGTAACGTAACCGTAACCTAAGGGTAACCTAATTATAAAGTAACCGTAACCTAATTGAAACACAAAAGTAACCTAATTGTAGCCTAAATATAATTTAACTGGGACGTAACCGTAATCTAACTGTAACTAACGTTTACCTAATTATAACCTAATCGTATGCTAGCAGTACTGTAACTGTAACACAACTTTACCATGACCAAGCTGTAACCTTAGCGTAATCTAATTATCACCTAAACGTAACCTAATTATAACCGAACAGTTACCTAACCATAATCTAAACGTAACCTAAGTGTAACCTAATTATGAAGTAACCGTAACAAAACTAAAACCTAACAGTAACCTAATTGTAGCCTAAATGTAACCTAACTGGGACGTAACCGTAATCTAATTGTAACTAACGTTTACCTAGTTATAACCTAATCATATGCTAACTGTTATGTAACTGTAACATAACTTTACCATGACCAAGCTGTAACCTAAGTGTAATCTAATTACCACCTAAACGTAACATAATTATAACCTAACAGTTACCTAACCGTAATCTAAGAGTAACTAGTCGCAACTGTAACCAAACTGTAAATTAACTGTAACCTAGCGGGAGGTGCATAATATGAAAGAGTGATCAAAGGGCTGCCCAGTCCAATGATATATCACTTGAGGGATGTCGGAAAAGTCAGAAAAATGCTCCCGGTGATACAAATTGGAGGAGGGGGGACGGGAGGTACATAATATGAAACAGTGATCAAAGGGCTCCAATGCGATGTATCTCATGAGGGGTGTCGAGAAATGTTAGAAAAGTGCCGGCTAATTATACTATCAGCTAAATGTCCTGTCGGCTAATCGCCTTTTCTTCTAAATGTCCTCCCGGCTAATTGCCACGTTCGGCCAGTTGCCTATCGGCCAATTGTCTGTATTGCTAAAATTATTGCTATATGTCCGTTTCGGTCAATTGTCCTGTATGCTGTATGTAAATTTCAGCTAATCGTGTTGTCGGCTATATGTACGTATCGGCTAAATGCACGTGTCAGCTAACTGCTATCTGCTAAATGTCTTGACGGCTATTTGGTTGTCAGCTAAATGTCTGCCACCGGCTACGGGTCAAACATCTATACTAAAAGTAGTTGAGCTTGAAAATGCATAAATCAAATTAAAAAACATCTTTCAGTAATTCATGGTCATTCTCGGTACTACTGATGAAATCTTTTGTGTAGTGTCTATGCAATTCATATACACCACCTATGTGCCTGTGCAAAAATATTAGTTTAACTTATCTTATACCATAACATATCATAATTTAAAACTCACTTTCAGCAATCATCCCTAATGTTTCCCTGTAAATGAACAATAAATGCGATGCACACCATATTCTTATCCAAACATCTTGCACTCTTTGTCTCCCCTTCTTCGGAAATTTCGCTTTCCGTTTTGCTCCCTTTACAGTATCAATGTTTAAAATCTTTAAAATTCCTTAATGTTTTCTTTAATTTTCTGTTTTATTTGTTACTTTAAACTAACAATAAATAATCAGTCATAAATTTCATTATCAATTTATTTCACCACATTCATTTCATTAAAATTTCTTGTAAATTGCCCCTTCCGAAAATGTCATTTCTCCCTTTTGCTCCCTCACCCACGGTACCCATATTTTAAAATAAAAACCCTTTAAAACTCTTTAAATTTTTTTAATCTTTTCTGCTCAATTTGCCACTTTATTTTAACAATAAACAAACGATCATAAAAATTTCTCCCCCACCCCCACCCCAACTGAAATTGGTATTTCCTCCTCGCCTCTCCCTCTTACCAAGCATCTGAAATTTAAATCCCTTAAAATTTTTTCGTTTATTATTTTTTTAACCTATTTGTAAATATTTTCTAAGGTAAGTAAATAATAAGTCACCAATAAACTTCCCTCCCTCCCCTCCCGCAAAAAAAGAACTAATTCTGCTTATTCCTCTTTTTTCATTCAGGTCACAAAATTTTAACCTTAAAAGTCATTGCTTTTTCTAAATCTTTTTGTACTCTATCTGTTAGTTTATTGTAATCATAAATAATCAATCATATAACTATACTCCTCCCCCACCAAAATTGACGTTTGTTCTGACTCTACCCTTACCAAGAACACAAAATTTAGTCTTTTTTTGTCATATTTCTTATTCTTTAGTAAGGTAAATAAATAAGTCATCAAAACATTTTCAGCTTTATCTGTTTCATATTGAACAATAAATAATCGATTATATAATTTCTTCCACCCCCATATAAAATTGACGTTTTCTTTTCTCCCTCCATTATTTCCATGCTCATAAAATTTAAAGTCTCTAAAACTCCTGATTTCAATGTTTTTGCCCTATTTGTAAATCTTTAATAAGTTACATAATCAGTCATCTATTAAACTCACCCCCCCCCCCCCCAAAAAAAAAAAAATCAATAAAAAAAAAATCTGTTTCTTCCCTTGTCTTACCCTCAACTCATGAAGTTAAAAAAATCTAATTTACAGTCTTTAAAACTTTTTAATTTGTACTTTTTTTGGTCCTAATTATAAATCTTTACTATCTATAATATTAACTAAATCTTTTCAACTATGTGCGAAAGTGTTAACAATAAAACGATAGGTATACATTTAATTATGCACAAAACACATTTTAACTGTATTTCTGAAAGGAAAATGCCTATAGAGATATATTTCAAAGGAAAATATTGTGGTTTCTCGTCAACGTGCAAGTATATTCTCAAAATCTTTTAAAATACTTTCATTCGGACTAGCTCAGAAAGAACCACCAAACTTAGATACCAAAGGTGTTATCGACTAAGCCGAATACATCCATAAACAAAAAAAGAAAAATCATGCTTCAAAACTTTCGAACACTTTCAGAACACTGTAACAAAACTTCGCCGTTTAATAAAATAAAGAAGTTACCTAGCTAAACATTTGTAAAACGTATGACACATTTGAAAAGCAGATTTCAACAATTGCGCCATAACCAGGAAGATATTCCAATTCTTTTGTGTAGCTCTGTATATGATATATTTGTAGAGATTCTACATACTATGTTAAAATTTAATTTTGTAAGAAAATACATAAAACAGTTGAAAATTCACCCTCGGCAATTTCTACCAATAGACGGAAACATAGTTGAATTTTTTTGTGTAGCCCTGTATATAGCATATATATTTTTATACACGTCAAATATTAAGCTGAAATCTAATTCAAGAAAAACATGCTTAAAATTACAGAAATCACACTTCTAGGAATTATTTTCCATAGGCGGCAATGTATCCAGTTTGTTAAATATCCCTGTATAGGATTTTATTAGTATGATACAAACATCTCTTAGCATAATAAATGTAGTTGAGCTTGTACATTTATAACTAAAAAAACCAAGCATCTTTAAGCCATTCATACTCATTCTCATTAATGTTTACGAATTCTTTTGTGTAGTCCTGGTCTGTAAAATTTAAGCACACCATGTAGTACGCAAAAATTTAGTTAAACTTAAAAACGCATTCTGTAATTGAAAATGCACTTTCAGCATTAATTTTTAATAGCTAACACGTCGGATACAGTATTGTATCAAAATATTTTATGTGTCCCTGTAAATGAACGCTAAACGAAATGCAAACCATATTCGAATGCAAGCATCATGTAACAAATCGAAGTAATGTGCATCTATTTCGTCATGTTTGAAATAATGTAACGTAATCGAAATACACTACAGTTTTTCCTCGTAGACCATATATAACCAAGCTCTTTTGTCTGACCCCGTAAATAATTGTTAAATGCTCATTTTGTACAGAAAGTAGGCTTAGAAAACCTCAGAAATTCATATCAATTTCATTATCATTGTGACAGAGTTATATCAATCAAATACTCCGCAAACGATATTTCGTCATGGGCTATAACATAACGGAATACTTTTGAGTCCCCTATACTCGTACTTTAAGCTTTACACATAACTTAGTCTATAGTAACCATTTTAAAGTGTATCTTAAAGTATATAAAATTAACTATGTTTAAGATTGTGTAACACTATTAAAATGCACCCTAAATGATCCCCCCCCCATAGACCATAATGTAAGAGAATACGTTTGAGTGCGTCTGTAAATGAACCATGAATGGTAATTCATTCGATATTCATTTTGAATACCGAACATACCATGATGATTTTGAATATCGTATATCAATTACATGGCAATCCGACTACATTTACGCTATTTAGAGCAGGACAGATAGACAGACGGACTTACAAACCGAATTCATAAACACTTTTAAACTTTCTTGGAGAGTGTTAAAAATGAAAAAAAAATGTAATGAAAAGAAAAGTATTTTAGTGTTATTTAGATTACGAACCGCTACAAAAATATTCTTATCTGACTGCATCATTTAAAAAATATTTAGTGTTCAGAAATCCCCCCCCCCCCCCCCACACACACACACACACTTATAAATAGTTCTTATAAATTTCTTGATAAATTTCACGTTTTAAAAAGAATCCCCACAAAAGATAGTTATTTTAGAATATTTGTATCTGATATTTCCCCCCCCCCCATTCAATATCTCCCCCTTGATATTAAATGTAATTGCCTTATGCGAAATAAAATAGTGTTTATACGGCAATAATTTCAATTTTATGTTTGTAAAAACTGTAAAATGAATCTGAATATAAAAAAAAGAAATATATCTAAATAAAATATTCATTTATTTTCTGAAATCGTTTTAGTTTTTGCACTCTTATCATAAACAGATTAAAATTCTTTTTACGGCTTTTAATGTTATCGAGGGTATCCACAAAGCAGCGGCTTTGATCTACACTAAAAGCGAAGACGGTTGAAAAAAAAATTCTTTAGACCTGAAACTCACTGGAAATGATCAAATGTAGCTCTCAGCCGAAAGGAGGTGGGGGGTGGAATCGAGACAGATAATTGGCCATTTGCTGATTGGAAGAGTTCCCTTGTCAATCATTTGAATTTAGACCATCCTTCCAATTTAGCTAAAACGCGAGCGGCCATCTTGATTTCTTTTTGTCCGTGACTGCAGTGGGGTCTTAAGAGCTCACTGCAGTCACGGACAAAAAGAAATGAAGATGGCCGCTGGCATTTTAGCTGAATTGAAAGGATGGTCTAAATTCAAATGATTGACAAGCTAACTCTTCCAATCAGCAAATGGCCAATTATCTGTCACGATTCCACACCCCCCCCCCCCACCCCCTTCGGCTGAGCGCTACATGTGATAATTTCCAGTAGGTTTCAGGTCTAAGGGATTTTTTTTTTCAATTGTCTTCGCTTTACTAGTGTAGATCAAAGTCGTACTCGATAACGTTAAAAGCGGCAAAAAGAATTTTAATCTGTTTATGACAACAGTGCAAAGATTAAAACATTTGATTTTCAGAAAATAAATGAATATTTTATTTAGATATGTTTCTTTTTTTTATTTTTAGGTTCATTTTACAGCTTTTACAAACATAAAATTGAAATTAGTGCAGTATAAAAACTATTTTATTTCACATAACGCAATTTCATTTAAAATCAAGGGGGAGATACTGAATAAGGAGGAAAATATATCAGGAACAAATATTCTAAAATAACTATCTTTTGTGGGAATTCTTTTTAGAACATGAATTTGTCAAGAGATTTATAAAAGCTAAATAATATTGAATGTTAAAAATAAGATGTTCATAAAATTAGGAGAGAAAAAGTTAAACAAATAAACTGTATATTTTGTACTGTAGAGGGGTGGGGGGGGGGGGGGCGGAGAACGGGAAATACAAATTTTGAGGAGAGGGGGTACACATCTAAATCCCAGCGTAATCATTTATAGATATAGTACACAATTTATTGTTGTTAGCACTAAAAAATGAGACAGAAAAAATAAAGTTTTCCAAATATTCAAAACTTTGTTAGATGTTAGTAGTAAGGAGGAGGGAAAAAAGTTTGGTGGAATTTTCAGGCGGAAGAAAATTTAGATTATGGATTATTTTTACAAGCATGTTATAAAACATAAAGGAGTTTTAACAATTTGAAATTTTAAGTGCATAGGAGTAAATTCATGTGTGTGTGTAGGGGGGGGGGGATTTCTGCACACTAAATATTTTTTAAATGATACAGTCAGATAAGAATTTTTTTGTAGCTGTTCGTAATCTAAATAACACTAAAATACTTTTATTTTCATTACATTTTTTCAATTTTAACACTTTCCAAGAAAGTTGAAAAGTGTTTATGAGTTGGGTTTGTGCTTCCGTCTGTCTGTCCGTGCTCTAACTAGCGTAAATGTAGTCGGATTGCCATGTAATTTATATACGATATTCAAAATCATCATGGTATGTTCAGTATTTAAAATGAAGTATGTATCATTCAGGGTTCATTTACGGATGCACTCAAAAGTATTCCGTTACATTATGGTCTATGGGGGGGGGGGGGATCATTTAGGGTGTATTTTAATAGTGTTACACAATCTTAAACATAATTAAATTTATGTACATTGAGATACACTTTAAAATGGTTACTATAGACTATGTTATATGTAACGCTTAAAGTACAAGTATAGGGGACTCAAAAGTATTCCGTTATGTTATAGCCCATGAAGAAATATCGTTTGCGGCGTAATTGATTGATATTACTCTGTCACAAAGATAATGAAATCGATATGAATTCTGAGGTGTCCTAAGCCTACTTTCTGTACAACATGAGCATTCAACAATTATTTACGGAGTCAGACAACAGAGCTTGGTTATATATGGTCTACGAGGAAAAACTGTTTGTAGCGTATTTCGATTAAATTATATTATTTCAAACATGACGAAATAGATACAGATTAATTCGATTTACTACAAGATGCTTGCATTCGAATATGGTTTTCATTTCATTTAGCGCTCATTTACAGGGACACATAAAGTATTTTGATACAATACTGTATCCGACGTGTTAGCTATTAAAAATTAATGCTGAAAGTGCATTTTCAGTTATAGAATGCGTTTTTAAGTTTAAGTAAATTTTTGCGTACTACATGGTGTGCATAAATTTTACAGACCCTATACAGGACTACACAAAAGAATTCATAACCATTACTGAGAATGAGTATGAATTGCTTAAAAATGTTTGGTTTTTTTTAGTTTTAAATGTACAAGCTCAACTACATTTAGTATGCTAAGAGATGTTTGTATCATACAAATAAAATCCTATAGAGGGATATTAAAAAAACTGGATACATGGCCGCTATGGCAAATAATTCCTGGAAGTGTGGTTTCAGTAATTTTAAGCATGTTTTTGCTTGAATTAGATATCAGCTTAATATTTGACGTGTATAAAAATCTGTATGCTTATATAGCATACAGATATATAGGGCTGCATAAAAGAAATCAAGTATGTTTCCGTCTATTGGTAGAAATTGCCGACGGTGAATTTTCAACTGTTTTATGTATTTTCTTACAAAACTAAATTTTAACACAGTATGTAGAATCTGTACAAATATATGCAGTACAAAAATATCATACACAGATCTGCACAAAACAATTGGAGTACCTTCCGGGTTATGGACGCAATTGTTGAAACCTGCTTTTCAAATGTGTGATACGTTTTATAAATGCTTAGTTAGATATCTTCTTTACTTTATTAAACGGCGAAGTTTTTTTACAGTGTTCTGGAAGTTTGGAAAGTGTCGATGTTGATGCATGATTTTTCTTTTTTGTTTATGGATCAGTCGATAACTCAGGCACATTTGGTATCCAAGTTTGGTGGTTCTTTCTGAGATAGTCGGAATGAAATGATTTCGGAAGGTTCTGACAATTTACTTGCACGTTGACGAGAAACCACAATATTTTCCTTAGAAATATCTCTCTAAAGACATTTTGCTTTGAAAAATACAGTAAAATGTGTTTTATGCACAATTAAATGCATACCTATCGCTTTATTGTTAACACTTTCGTACATAGTTGAAAAGATTTAGTTAATTTTATAGATAGTAAGGATTTATAATTAGGACCAAAAAAAGTATAAATTAAAAAGTTTTAAAATCTTTAAATTAGATTTTTTAACTTCATGGGTTGAGGGTAAGACAAGGGAAGAAACAGATTTTTTCTTATTTTTTGTTGGGGGGGGGGGGGGGAGTTTAATAGATGACCGATTATGTAACTTATGAAAGGTTTACAAATAGGACAAAAACATTGAAATTAAGAGTTTTAGAGACTTTAAATTTTGTGTACATGGAAATAATGGGGGGAAGAAAGAAAACGTCAAATTTATATGGGGGTGGAAGAAATTATATAATCGATTATTTATTGTTGAATAAGAATCAGATAAAGCTGAAAATGTGTTAAAAAAGATTTTCAAAGATTTTAAACTTAGTTAAGTGAAAGAAGGAAAAAGGGAAGGGGGGATTTTATTAGATGACTTATTTATTTACCTTACTAAGGACTAACAAATCGGACAAAAAAAGACTAAATTTTGTGAGCGTGGTAAGGAGAGAGACAGAGCAAACGTCAATTTTGGTGGGGGAGGAGTGTAGTTATATGATTGATTATTTATGATATCAATAAATTAAGAGATAGAGTACAAAATGTTTTAGAAAAAGCATTGACTTTTAAGGTTTAAATTTTGTGACCTGAAGGAAAAAAAGAGGAATAAGTATAATTATTCCTTTTTTTGGGGGGGGGGGGGCGAAAGTTTATTGGATGTCTTATTATTAATTTACCGTAGAAAATATTTACAAATAGGTTACAAAAATAATAAAAGAAAAAGTTTTAAGGATTTTAAATTTCTGATACTTGGTAAGAGGGAGAGGCGAGGGGGGAATACCAATTTCAGTTGGGGGCCGGAGAGAAATTTTTATGATCGTTTCGTTATTGTTAAAATGGCAAATTGAGCAGAAAATATTTTTAAAATTTTAAAGAGTTTTAAAGGGTTTTTATTTTAAAATATGGGTACTGTGGGGGAGGGAGCAAAAGGGAGAAATTACATTTTCGGAAGGGGCAATTTACAAGAACTTTTAATGAAATGAATACGGTGAAATAAATCGATAATGAAATTTATGACTGATCATTTATTGTTGCTTTGAAGTAACAAATAAAACAGAAAATCAAAGAAAAAATTAAGGAGTTTTAAACCTTGATAATTTAAGGCGAGCAAAAGGGGAAGCGAAATTTCGGAAGAAGAGGGGGGGGGGGCAAAAGGTAATTTACATCATTATTTTTAAAAATCAGAATTTCAAAGAAATTGGGAAGAGTTTCACCTTTGATTACGAAACAGTACAAGAGCAAAATTAAGAACTTTTAAGGCACTTTTTGCAGATTTTGCCTAAAAATATATACTTTTATGAACCAAAAATTACTTTTGAAAAATTTAAACATCTTTAACGACTAACAAGGACCCATTGCAGGGTCACTCAAAAGCATTTTGTTATATTATGGTCTATGTGGAAAAATCATTTGGTTGTGTGTTTTAATAGCGTTATGCAAATTTATACATAATGAAATTCATTTACATTATTAAGGTGCACTGGAAAATGGTTATTACACAAAAGAGTCATAGAACAGAGTTCAGTTTTATAAAGTTCTTCGTAGAAAAGCTGTTCGCAGCGTATTTTAATTATGTTGCACTACTTCAAACATAATGAAATTTCTGATGGTTTTACTGCAAGATGTTTGGATAAGAGTATGGTGTGCATCGCATTTTTCGTTCATTTACAGGGAAAGATTAGGGATGATTAGTGAAAGTGAGTTTTAAATTATGATATGTTTTATTTATGATAAGTTATGGTATAAGTTAAGTTAAACTAATTTTTTTTGCACTGGCACATAGGTGATGTATATGAATTGCATAGACGCTACACAAAAGATTTCATGAGTATTACCGAGAATGACATGAATTACTTAAAAGTGTTTTATAATTTGAGTTATGCATTTTCAAGCTCAACTACATTTAGTTTACTAAGAGATGTTTGACCCGTAGCCGGTCGCAGACATTTAGCCGACAACCAAATAGCCGTCAAGACATTTAGCAGATAGCAGTTAGCTGACACGTGCATTAAGCCGATACGTACATAAGGTCAACAACACAATTAGCTGAAATTTACATACAGCATACGGACATATAGCAATAATTTTAGCAACATAGACAATTGGCCGACAGGCAACTGGCCGAACGTGGCAATTAGACGGGAGGACATTTAGCCGAAAAGACGATTAGCCGACAGGACATTTAACCGACAAGACGATTAGCCGACAGGACATTTAGCCGATAGGATATTTGGCCGGCACTTTTCTAACTTTTTTCGACACCCCTCATGAGATATATCGCATTGGAGCCCTTTGATCACTCTTTTATTTTATGTACCTCCCGTTCCCTCTCCCCCAATTTGTATCACCGGAAGCATTTTTCTGACTTTTCCGACATCCCTCAAGTGACATATCATTGGAATGGGCAGCCCTTTGATCACTCTTTCATATCATGCATCTCTCGTTAGGTTACAGTTAATTTGCAGTTTGGTTACAGTTAGGATACAGTTGCGATTAGTTACTCTTGGATTACGGTTAGGTACCGGTTAGGTTATAATTAGGTTACGTTTAGGTGATAATTAGATTACGCTTAGGTTACAGCTACATCATGGTAAAGTTATGTTACATTTACATTACAGTTAGCATACGATTATGTTATAATTAGGCAAACGTTAGTCACAGAGTGAGATTACGGTTACGTCCCAGTAGGTTACATTTAGGCTACAATTAGGTTACTGTTAGGTTGCAGTTAGGTTACGGTTACTTTATAATTAGGTTACACTTAGGTTACGGTTACGTTACACTTAAATTACATTTAGATTACGGTTAGGTAACTGTTAGGTTATAATTAGGTTACGTTTAGATGATAATTAGATTACGCTTAGGATACAGCTTGGTCATGGTAAAGTTATATTACAGTTACATTACAGTTAGCATACGATTAGGTTATAATTAGGTAAACGTTAGTTACAGATAGATTACGGTTACGTCCTAGTTAGGTTACATTTAGGCTACAATTAGGTTACTGTTAGGTTGCAGTTAGGTTACGGTTACTTTATAATTAGGTTACACTTAGGTTACGGTTACTTTATACTTAGGTTACGTTTATGTTACAGTTACGTTACAGTTAGGTATGGTTGGGTTACGATTATGTTCCGGATAGGTTAAAGTTACGCTAAAGTTAGGATACGCTTAGGTTATAATTAGGTTAAGGTTAGGTTAGAGTTAAGTTACAGTTAAGGATAGGCTACAGCTACGTTATGATTATGTTACAGTTAGGTGATATTTAGATAGGTTACAGTTAGGTCATGGTAACTTTACGGTTATGCTACAGTTAGGTTAGGTTATAATTTGGTTAACGTTAGTTTACAGTAAGATTAGAGTTAGGTCATGGTTAGGTGACATTTAGATTACGGTTACGTCACAATTAGGAAATGTTTAGGTTACAATTAGGCCGGTAGCACATTGAGGCGACTCATGGAACATGTTGCTTGATTTCGGAGAAAAAACCGCTTTAAAACATGTTTGAAACAGCTTTCTTCTATGTTTCGATGTCTTATTTCTCCTAAATCGTACTTTGCCCCACCAGTGGCTGAGAGGTTCTGCTCTCGAAGCTGGTAGACGGGAGGTGCTGTGTTTGATCCCAATCACGCCCGTCGGCCTAATCTTTCGGAATTTTCGTGGTTTTCTTCGAGCCATGGATTTCCATGCGTAAGTACGGGTTAGGTTCCCTTAGAAAGACCCCCACGAAGGGCACTCCCCCCTCGGGCCTATATCCCTAGTGTAGATAATCGGCCCTCAAAAATCAACCAACCAACCAACTTAAATCGTATTTCATGTTGCTCGTGTTGGGTCAGTGTGCGGCCTACCTTAGGTTACGGTTAGGTTGCAGTTAGGTTAAGGTTACGTTACAATTAGGCTACAAATAGGTTACAGTTACGTTACAGTAGGTTACAGTTAGTTGATAATTTGGTTACACTTATGTTACGGTTAGGTTACCGTTAGGTTATAATTAGGTAACAGCTAGGTTACGGCTTGGATACGGTTAGGTTACGTTTATGGAACAGTTAGGTTACAGTTACATTATAATTATTATCACGGTTACTTATTTTGCAGCGCGTGCGCGCCCACTATACACATGAGGGGTAACGGCAAAATTTTAAAAATTGTCCCTCGCGAGAACCAAAGGGGCAGGAGAGACGCGGAAGCTGCATAATATGAAATAGTGGTCATAGTGCTTTATAAACGATATGGCCCATGAGGGGTGTCGGCAAAATCTAGAAAAGTGCCTCCCACCGTGAGGGCAAAGTGGGGGAGGGCCGCGGGAGGATAACATGAACAAGTGATCACAGGCCTTTCTAATGATATGTTGTATGAGGGCTGTCGAAAAAATTTAGAAAAGTACCCCCCGGAGACAAAGTGAGGGGGGGGGTACGAGATATGCATAATATAAATGGTCACGGGGCTTTGCACCGATAAGTCTCATGAGGCGTGTTGGCTAAATTTAGAAAAGTCCCTCCCATTGGGTGGGCAATTTTGGTTGGGGTGCGGGAGGCGCATAACATGAATAAGTGATCACAGGTTTTCCAAACTATGATATCTGCATAGCATTTCTTTATCCAGTCCCTTTGGTCATGTGACACACGTGACGTGCGAGCAAAAAAGAGAAGGGAAGGAGATTTCCTTTTTAGAGAGTGAAGGTTGGAGGTTTTTATGCCGTGCATGTGTGCCGGCGGGGTTTTTGAAAAACCGAAAGTTAGATATAAAATTACACAGGTGCTACGGGCACTGGTATGTAAAAAGTTTGTATTGTAGGTGAAGCGAAATTGTATAGTATAATAACGTGTGTAATTATGGAATATTGTAGTGTGTTCCACTGGATATAATTTATATATACTTTGTATGCGTATTATCGTCTTGTCCACATCGAATATCTTTACTGTCTTTCTGCATTTTTATAAATAAACTTAGTTTTGTCTTAAAAAAACTAGTGATCTACGATCTAGGAGTATACATCTGAAATCAAAGGGGGAACGCGTACTACACAAACAATATATCATATGAGGGATATCAACAAAATTTTAAAAAGTGCCGCCCGGGGGAAAAGTGCAGAAGACGCACGGAAGATGCATAATATGTATAAGAGGTCATAGGGCTTTCCAAAGATATATCACGTAAGGAGTGTCGGCAAAAGTTAGAAAAGTGCCTCCGGGGAGCAAACTGGGGGGGGGGGGGGAGCGGCGTGGAAGGTATATATTTGAATATGTTATGAAATTTGGTGTCACACTGCCTTTCCAACTATATATCACATGAAGCGTGGCGGCAAAAGATATAAAAGTGCCCCCACCTCTTTGAAATTTGTATATAGTATTATAAACAATATTTTTTAAAGGGCTTCGTACAAAAAATCGGATCTAAAATGATGAAAACTCTAAGATTTCGAAAAAAATCGAAAAATGCCCTCTTGGAGGGGTGGCGAATAAGGGGAGATGAGAAGAAAGGGTCACAATATAAAGAGTGGTCCGAGGACATATCACATGACAGATACGAAAAAAGTTTAAAAATTGCCACACCGTGGGTCCTGTCTTTTGTTCCCGGAATTCACGCACTCCTTTATTTTAAATTCTTATATTTATTAAATAATATTTATCAAGGGGATCCATCAAAAACAGCATTTTAAACCATATTTATTGTAGAAAACGTTATTTAAAAAAAAAAATTATTGGCTCCTCTCCGAGTTATCGAATTTTTAGTGTATGTTATAAATATAACTATATTTGTAAAATATAATGACAGTTTAAGAAAATGAAGAGTTATTAAGGTATAATGAATAATTAAAATGAATTATTTCCATTTTATTTCATAAATTTCTTACTTAATGAGTATAATGAGCGATCGAGAGTCTAAGGCTTAAACATAAGTAAATATTTATGGTGAGGGATCCGTCTAAAATCCGCATTTCAAGCAATAATTTTTGTAGAAATGTTACTTTTCTATATAATTTTGTTCGAATGAACAAAAGAATATTACGAAGGTTAGTTAATGATGTTTTATTGAAAAGCTTTACAGAATAACAGTGATTGAAGAAAAAAATTACTTTATGAGAGTGACGAAATTTCGATGTTTAATTGTATATCATAAACAAAAACGCTGAAACAATAAAAAAGCTGATTTATGATGGTGACGAGCTACTAAGGTTTACATTGCTGATGTAAAACCGAGTCTTCTAAATTCTTTTGGCAAAATGTATGTGTCAGCTAAATTTCGTGTCATATAATTCACGTATCGGCTATTTGCTCTGTTGGCTAAATGTCCTTTCGGATGAATGTTCATGTCGAATAATTGTCCTCTGTTGGCTAACTGTCTTGTCGGCTAACTGTCGCTGTCCACTAATTGCCATGTTGGCTAAACATCCTGTCGCCTAATTGCTGTCTGCTAAATGTCTTGTCGGCTAAATGACATTGTAGCATATAAATATATAGGGCAATGGCAAAAAACTGGGTACATGGCCGTCCATGGATAGCAATTCTTAGGCTAATGTCAGACGGACGTCTTTTTGCACGCTTTTTTCCTTATGTATTATTCCAACACATTCATACACAATGCTAGCGGCATTATGTAGGGATAAAACGTAAGGAAAAAAGCGTGCAAAAAGACGTCCGTCTTACATTAGCCTTAGAAGTGTGATATCAGTAATTTTCAGCGTATTTATTATTGAATTAAATTTCAGCTCAGTATGTGGCGTGTATAAAGATTTATAAGGAACACACAGGGCTTCACAAAACAATTGAATTACGATTCCTTCTATTGTTAGAAATTAATAAATGTGTAGTTTCAAATGTGTTATGCTTTTCTAACTAAACTAAAAATGTAGGAAAGGGTTCATAATCCATACTTGGCACATGGTTTTCCTTTCTTGTTTTATTAATTGTCAATAATTCATCTTCTTATGTTTTTGTATTTCTCAGTTGCAATAATCATGATTTTACGGTTCCGTACTTAAAAAGTAAAAACGGAACCATTATAAGATCACTCCTGTGTCTGTCTGTCACAGCCATTTTACTCGCAAACTATGGAACGTTGAAAGTTCAAATTGGGGGATGTAATAAAGACTATTGACTGACATATTTACAGATTTTTAAACATTCACAAATAAATTTGGGAAAAAACGTAGAGGGGCTAATTACGTTATTTGAAAGAAAATATTTTTTTTGTATATCATCTGTGGTATCGGTTAAAAGATTTCGTAACGCCGTAATCTAAAATACATTTCGTTTAATTTTAGGTATTATATTTTCAGAGATATCGTCGAAAATGTAGTGCAAAAATATGTCCCCCCCCCCCATCTGTTTCCGAATCTACTGAAACTAAAATTATGAAAAAATTAGAGGTAGTAGAGGTTAATTTAAGCCTTGCAGGAAAATTATAGCGATTATACCCTATGTCGCATAGTTTTTCATAAAAACGTATTTTTCTGTTACACACAGATTCCGATTTGCGAGCATTCAGCAAAGGTATCGAGGAACGCTAAAGGTACCTATCGTATCAAAATTATAAAAGCATTGTTTATAATGATTTTCAAAAAAAATCGTCGGTAATTAGCCGAGATATTAATGCTCCTGTTCCTGCCGGCGAAGACACTCACGAGCTAATGTTAATCGTATGGGGAGGGTTTTTTTTAATATCTCGTTTGCATTTCGACATTTTTAAATATATATATATATATTTGCATTGGATAGCCGAGGTTCGTCTCTACATCGCACCTTTTTTACTTTTTCGATTTTGGTTCCAGATTAGACCTACGCTCCGATGGATTGATCAATGGAGCCGGAACAGGCTGATTTAGCATAACCCATGATGAAGACGATGATGATGATGATATTTTTTATAAAGTTACTTTCACTTTCAAAACCGGTTCTGAAAATGAAAGTGTCATTTTAAAAAATATCTACAACCAAAATCGAAAAAGTAAAGAAAAGTGCGATGTAGAGACGGATCTCGGCTATCAAATGCAAGAAAAATATTTAAAAATGTCGAAATGCAAACGAGATATTAGAAAAATCCTTTCCCATACGATTGGCATTAGCTCGTGAGTGCCTTTGCCGGCAGGGACGGGAGCCTTAACCCTTAAAGATACGGGTGGTTTGGCCATACATAATGGCAGAGACGGCGTACTCTATATACCATTGATTTTTAAATACTAGATAACGACTTTTAATGATATATTTGTGTAATGCAATACCCAGTATCAGCATAAAAGCAATAAACGTCAAATTATTAAAAACAGACCAATTTAATTAGAATTAATCACATAAATATTATTTGATTCGCAACTAGTTTGCGTTGAGTAGATCTCTTAATATACCTCCCGTGTCTTTAAAAGTTAATTAAAAACCTATCTGGAAAAACGCGGCACGGACAAAGACGAGTTGCATCTTTGCGACCTCCTTTAGAAGCGCGCTTAGTACAACGCCAAGTTTAAACTTTGAACAAAGATTTTGTTTCAGCTACACTATAAAAAAAAAATATTACTATGCTAAATTTAGTTTTATGAAATGCCAAATGAAATTTAAATATGCAGTACTTTTATTTTCAGTACCGAATTAAGTTCATCATAAGCAGATTAAGATAAGATTTAAAAAAAGAGTTATACAGCATAGCAATATTTAATTTTATTTGGGCTTCATATCTCTTTGAACTTTTGTGGTATACCTATTCATAATTTTCTAACATATACATCTATACCCAACTCTACGTTGTATAGGTTTTTACAAAGTTTTATTATTCTTTTAAATAATACAGTTAATACTAGATTAATTTTAACACAATTATTCTAATTGGTAAACAAATCATATTAGATGTAAATTTCCAACTGGGCGAAAAATGTCCGGACCAGGATTCGAACCCGGGACCTCCCTGGCTGAAGCCGCCAGGGAGCTACTCTGCCATCTGAGCTATCCCGGACGATTCTGGTCGAACTTTTTTTTCACCCAGCTAACCTTGATGATTATAGCATCTGGTCTGAAACCTGGTTCAGCTCAACAGAATAAATATCAGGTAATGGAACTCCAGAAATCGCTGGATACGAAATTACACTAGATTAATTTTAACACAATTATTCTAATTGGCAAACAAATCATATTAGATGTAAATTTCCAACTGGGCGAAAAAGAAAAAGAAAAAAATCATTCAAAAATATTAAAATCAAAGCGAGAAATATGAAAATGACCCCCCCCCCCCCCCCATAGACTTAAAATTAGCGTTTTCATCCCTTCCCGTGTCTGAAATAGGCGTGCATGCATCCAATTCTTTGAATAGCCTTGTATATTATTATATTTTTATTTTCCAAACATATCCTTCTAAATGTAGTTGAATTTGAAAATAAAATTAATCAATTTCTCAACAATTCTTCCTAGTTCTTTTGCGTATCCCTATACGTAGTCTATCGAATTTATATATATAATCTAGTATGCAGAAATTTAGTTAAAAACGTATATCATAGCTGAAATCTCACTTTCAGCAATCATCCCTAATAGACAATACTTCATATGCTATATTGTATCCAATATCTTTTATGTGCCCCTGTAAATTAAATAAAATGTGATGCACATCATATTATAATGTAAGCATCATATTGTAAACCTCAGTAACGTATATGAATTCCATCTTGTTTGAAATCGTGAAACATAACTAAAACACATTGTAAGCAGTATTTTCTGTAATAAAACTGAACTCTTTTCTGTGACCCTGGGAATGAATGATAAATGCTTTGCAACCCCTGCAGAAAGCATGTTTTACTGCGCCTGATATATTCATATCAATTTTATTATGTTGTAACAGAGAAACGTTATTAAAATACGCCGCAAACGTTTTTTCTTCATAGGCCATAATATAAAGAAATATACTTTTAATTCCCCTGTACACGTACCGAAATGACCCACTGGTGGACAGCCAACCTTTCCGCATAGGAGCTGTGCACTTAAATAAAGTGCATATTTTTTATGTTAAAATTGTTTTACATCATTAAAATGCACCGTAAATGATTTTTCCCACATAGGCCATAATATAAAAGAATACGCGCGATCTGATAGTAATTAAAATTTGACCCCCTCATGCTAAAAACGTGATGCTATAAAACCTGGTAGGACGGAAAAAAACAATGAGTGCGAAATACCGTTTTAGGTGGGTTGTATCCGTCTTAGCAGATACAATTGTAAGATATATTTAGGGGAACCATGAAAATATTCAATTTAAACCAGGATTGCGTTACAGTTACGCATTGCAAAATAAATTTGCCAGCTGGCAGACTTTTATAAAATGCTATATTTTACCTTACAGTCTCATTATTTTTAGTTTTACATTATTACTAGGGGGCTCTGCCCCCTGCAAGCTACGCTCGCCAACCCCCGTTCAGACACCGCAAAATCTAAAAACACGCTAATCTGATGGGTTTAAAAAATATAAGAGAAGATTGAATTATACTGAAAAAAGCTGTGCAGATCTCACTGTAAATGGGTTTCCATTCATTTCCATTTGATTGCAAAAATGTAAGGCCGAATCAGTTGCTGTTAAGACATCCAATGGTAACGTATATGAATTCCATCTTGTTTGAAATCGTGAAAAACTAAAACACACTTTGCAAGCAGTTTTTTCTGTAATAAAACTGAACCCTTTTCTGTGACCCTGTAAATGAATGACAAATGCTTTGCTATCCCTTCAGAAAGCATGTTTTACTGCGCCTCATAAATTCATATCAATTTCATTAAGTTGTAAGAGAAAACGTTATTAATATACCCCGCAAACGTTTTTTCTTCGTAGTCCATAATATAGCGAAATATACTTTTTAATTCCCCTCTACAAGTACCTATGCTCTTCAATAATGCGCATAAATTGTATGTTTAAAATTGTTTTACGTCATTAAAATACACCGCAAATGTATTTTCCCACATAGACCATAGTATAAAATACTTTTGAATGTCCATATAAGTGAAGTATAAAATATTAAAAGGTAATACGTATTAGAAAAAAAAATTTCTAGCTAGTATATTTTTATAAAATGCTATATTTTATCTTATAGTTTCATAATTTTTAGTTTTACATTATTAAAGTTAATAATAAATTTTCGCGTTTCCTTACCGTTGCAAAAAAATATCTTTGCGTTACATTTGAGAACCCACGCTGTTGAGGAAAAAAATGTAAGCGCTAACGTTAAGTATATGGGAGCGTTATTTTCAAATATCTCACTTCCTTTTTAACATTTTAAAAGGATTTTTTTTTTGTATAGGAAAAAAAATTAAAGACGATTATTAAAATTAAAGACGAAAATTAAAGACGATCTACAACCGGGCTAGTTTTTACTCTTTCGATTTTGGTTTCAGATATTTAAAATAATTACTTTTAATTTCGGAACAGGGGTAAATCGTTTCTGAAATTGAAACTTTCCTAATATATATATATATATAACTATAATTAAAATCTAAAAAGTAAAATCTAGCCTGGTTGAAGATCGTGCTCAGCTATCCTATGTAAAAAACATCATTCAATAATGTTAAAACAAAGCGAGAAATTTTAAAATAACGCCCCCATACACTTCGTTTTACTTTCTCCCTGTGTCTGAAGTGGGCTCTTAAAAAAAGATCTGTTACACAGGACTAATTTCGTTCTGCGACTGTTAAAGGTGTACTGTCCCCTTAAAAATAATAAATATTAAAGTAATGAATTATAAAAATATTTCTTTAAAATTTTGAACAAGTTGATTTACAATTTTAAAGTTAACAATCTTTAAAACTTATTAACTTTAAATTCTGCTGATTTTTAATTTAAAAAAACTGTTTTTCGAACGTAAAATGTTAAATTGTCGAATATTTTATACATATACAAGAATAGGAGACTTGAAAACGAGTCTCCTGGCCAGGCCACAAATATGTTCTAACAAATTATGACTTCGTAATTATTTGTTAACTATTTTAACGTAAAAAATACTTTAAAAAATATTCGTCTATTTTTTTACCATTTTACTTAATAAACTAGGACTGAAATTTGATCCCTTAGTAACTTCTATAAGTTGTAACTCCCTCTGTGTGGTTCTGAAATTGTATATATAAACGAAATGTATAATTTCCTTCGTTATTCATAGAAATATAGAATTTAAAATATTTCATTCTTTCAAGAGTATTTTGTTGAAATTAAACAATAATCTTAGAAAAAAATAAATCCAACATTTGAAATAGGAGTGATCTATTTTAACACGTTACAACAATCCAATCACAATTAAATCGTTTCCATTTGCTAAAATGTTTGGATATTAGCCAATCAGATTTTTAATAGGCGGTCTTTTCATCGTCTTGGTAGAAGCGGGCAGCATAACATTACGAGGCCGTTTTACACACATTTGTCATCAAAATCTTTACAAATTTTGCTCAGCCTAATTGTAGTAGAACTATTGAAAGCATATTATTGGAAAGCTTAAACTCTATATTTTCGTTGTTATTTTTTAAATTTTGCTGATATGGATTTTATAAGGCTAAAGAGGACACAACACCTCGAATTTCACTGGATCCTAAATTGACAGGATCCTGAGCATTAAACTACAACGAAAATCGGAAAAGTAAAAAATAGCCCGGAAACAGATTGTCCTCAGCTATCCTGTGCAAAAAAAAACATTTAAAAATATTAAAAATCAAGCAAAATATTTGAAAATATTGCTCCCATAGACTTAGCATTAGCGTTCGAACTTCAAGGCGTGACTAGTGTGGCCTTTTAAGGGTTAAGACTTTAAAACAAAATCGTTTTATCAAACAAGAATATTGATTTTTAAAAGTAAGTAGGTAGATACCTACGTTCTATATTTAAAAAATACAACTAGAAAAAGGAAAATGTAGTTAACTAGCTTATATTAGTTAAGTAGCTATTATATTTTATACAATATAAAAAATAAAACTTACCACAACGTAATTGTGGAAAGCTCTGATCTAGCTAAAACGATAAGGCAAAACCCCGAATCTTAAAATTGTGCGTATCTTTGCCCCAAGACGGATGCGTACTTTTACCCCATCCTGCAGTATTTTACTTAACCGGCTACCGACAAGTTTAAACAAATGCTATCGAGATAAACTATACGGCATTTAGAAGCTATAGAGCTTCCGTTCTCTACTGAATTTCTGGATTTGTAAAAATCTGAAGTATTGTTAGCTAAACAATAAAGTGAAATTTAAAAAATATTAGATCAAAATTCGAAAATTTAAACTTACCTCATTTTCTTTGCACGGAGTGCTACTTTTTTCATAAGGTTTGAACACACAACTACTACACATGAGACCAAACTACTACCTAGCGGTCATAGAATGTGTGAAATGTAGTGTAGAAATGTTTCTTCATATGAAATCAGGCAGTGCGTATCTTTGCCCCCACCTACTCTATATATCATTGGCTATTTCCACATGTCCCAGTTGAATTTGGGGATATTCCGTCAGAAGGGGCACTGTAAAGTCAATTTTTGTTTCACAAAACAATGTGTAACAATGGAAAAAGTACGAAGTTATGCATAGAATTGAACAGACTTCATATACAGGGTGTTCCAAAATTCGACCGACAAATTCCGATGGATAATAGTAGACACCAATATTATGGGAAATTACTATAGAACATGGGGTCTCAAACCCTCTTGTTAATCGAAACTACAGGGTGTTTCATCCTAACTCAATTTGGGTTGACGATAATAAATTTCAGAAAACTGAAGTATATTACAATAAAACATTTAACAGACATTCTCACATTTTTTGTAAATGTGATAACACCAAACAAAAGTGGTAGAAGTTTGCATTACACGCGCCAGCAGTATACACTTGAAGCCCCACATGTTGGATTGTGATTATCGGTTCATACGTTATCATGGATTGCTTCAGCAGCCTGTTTTTCCGGATCTTTTCGTTATATTATCACATTTCACACAAAACGAGTTACATATCGTTGCATTTTCATTGCAACGTTTTTATTTTTCTCGAAATTATTACCGCCAACTCCAGTTCTGTAAGGAGGAAACACCTGTATTCGCCCTGTATTCACTGGAGGAGATTTTAAATTTTTTCATCTTAAAAGAATTTTTTAATAGTAAAAATTCTAAATGTGAATCATCATCTTTAGTATCTGTATAAATTTAACCGTAATCATAACTGCAAATTAAGCATACATAAAAAATATTTCTTTCAATCTCTGTACAGTGGCGAGATTACCCAGGATACTGGGGTAATTCCGCCACTGTATCGGGGTAATAGCATCACTCTTTAATGACCTAGTAAATACATAAAATGAATACTGGAAAACACATAACCTACTGAAAATATTTAGAAAGCAGTAATTTATCAGAATAAGGAATAATTACAATGTTCCTTAAGCTACACTGCAAATTCCCAGCACACATTGAAAACACACTTGGAACACTTTTGGAACACTTTGATTCAAAAAAAGTGTTCCAGTTACCTTAATGTGTTCTGAAATGTGTTCCACTGTAAAGAAAGTGTTCCGAAAGTGTACCAAAAGTGTTCTGCTCAGGATCTAAACTTGGGAACACATTTGAGAACAGAAGAAGAATACATTTGGGCACACTTGCGAAATCATCGCTTTCTTTCTTACAATGATGAGGATCATAAAGAGTCTTTGTCGCAACCAGTGTGGATTTCAAGATCACTGGGGTAAGTTAAAATGTTACTTATTATTATTATTACTATTTTTTTTTGCATGCATGTATATAATGATTATTTCTTTTAAGGCTCATAAATTCCTGAAAACAAAGAGGACAAAAATAATAGGGGCATGCGGGTGGGAGGGGTGAGGTTTGTAACCTCTAGATTGAAAAGAGCTTCGTACTTAATTCAAATCCACTTTAAAATATTAATCGTAACGAGCGTACAGTGACGTCAGAAATTTGTGCATTTAGAAGGGAAGGATTGTCGTGTAATCCTTTCCAGGGCCGTACAAAGAGACCGCGGACCCTGATAGTAATTCGAATGCAGCCCCTCCTCCTTTCACAATGTAAGTATACTTCAGTAAAACCTGCTAAATTGAAACAATCTGAAAAAAATTGTGTTTTTCAGCCCCCTTCCCCTTTTTTGACTTCTTTATGTTTTAAAGTTACTTTCGCTTTCGAAACCGGTTCCGTCGGGTTGTTTCCGTCTTAGGTTTGGTTGGTTGGTTGGGGTTTTATGCCGCAAAATCCTTTAAGGGACATGCTGCGCCAAAACAGTAGGCTAAAACATCAGAAAGGGGAAAAAGAAACAATGTCGAAATAAAAGAGCAATAAGAGGAACAATCTGGATGGGGGTTTCCGTCTTAGGAAGCATAATTGCATAACATCCTTTCTTATCCGTCTTAATTGCATAATATCCCTTTTTGGTAGGATCACAGAATTTTCCCATTTGAACTAGGATTCCATTATAGACAGGCAAACAAAAAAATAGTGATTTCTGAACTTCTAATTTTTTTATTTGTTGGATATTTTAACTGAAAAAAAATTTACGTAAAAAAGTACTATTATAATGTTTTGTTATTTTATTTTTAAATATGGATCGAAGCCGGGTGCCCTAGGAGAGCCGGGCACAGGTAATTTGTGCCGTCTATACACTCCCCTCTCTATGGGACTGTTCCCCCTCCCCTTCAGGTTTGGATTTTTTTAGTGAAAAAAATGGAAAAAAAAAGGAAAAGTTGCAAAGTTAAAAAAATTGTCTTTTTTGAAGCCTCACCGCCCCCTTTCTTGACTTCTTTATTTTTATAAAGTTGTTACTTTCACTTTCGAAACCGGTTCCGAAAATGAAAGTGTCATTCTAAAAAATATTTGCAGCCAAAATCGAAAAAGTAAAAAATGTGCGATATAGAGATAGACGTCAGCTGTCCTTTGTAATAATAATAATAATAAAATTGTCGAAATGCAAACGGAATATTAGAAAATAACCTCCCATAGGTTTAGCATTAGCCCGCGAGTGTCTTCACCAGCAGGGACTTCGGCTTAACTTGAGAGCAACCAAATAAATGTTGAGAGACCCTATGCAGTATTTTCCCTTACGTATTTTGCAATAAAAAAATCGTTAAAGTTTCTTTCGTATGTGTGAGTGAGAAAAGGGCGAGAGGGGGGGGGGGGGGGTACGCAATTTTCTTTTTGATTTTTTTTTTTAATGTCTGCAGAAGCGTAGCCTCACCGCATCCTTTGAGAAGCGTGAGTATGATGATGGGTGCAACTGCAGCCCTTCCTCTCCTCTCCCTGGCTACAAAAAAGAAATAAAAGAAATAAATCCCCTTATAGTTACAAAAAATAGACGCAATACTTATATTATTATTATTTATTTTAATATTGAATCTAAATTAAATTACTGTAATGATTTACTGTGTTAAATTACTGTACTAATTTATATTACCTAATTCCAATTTGACCTAAAATTAGTCAGTATGGCATAATAAATACACAGTAGCGTAGTAAAATATAAATTAAATAATTAACAGATATAAATAACAATGAAATTATAAAACTGCAAACGAGCTGACAAAACGAGCAAACGATTTTTTCCGAACTGCTATAGTTATGACGTCACGTTCATGGAGTTCGGTTGGTTTTAACCATCATTGGCTAGTTTATAGCAAACTGTGTGTGGCAACACCAACGCAGTTTTAACGCACACTCGTGCTGCTTTGCTTATTGTTTTCACTCGATTGGATTATCTATCGCTTGTTTGTTTACACCAAACGAAAGGATCCCCTTTATCTGTGGTACGTATTCTATTGTTTTTTTTTTCTGTAAGGCAATTGATTACTTTCAAATTTTATTTGCCCAAACACATGGCTAACGATACTTTGCCATGTGCAATGGCGCAGCCAGAATTCGGTTCTAGGGGGGGGTTTTGAGTTTTTTGATAAAGGTGTTCGCCGGTTATTTGAATCACTGGTTAATATAATCTGTCTTTTTAATGAATTAAATCATAATGCTTTTCACCCGCAGTTACATTGGTTGTGTTTCATTTAAACAGCGTTTACAGTATTAGAGTTGGAAAACCTAAAATGCACCAATGAAATAACCCCAAACTGGGTTAGATTTATAAAAAGTGTTTAAAGATGATGAGGCAAACTTTAAGAGTTGTAAGTGTACAGTCCAGCAAATAATTTTTGCATAGAAAATAACAGAATTCCAATCCACTTGTTCAACCAAAAATACACAGGTTTTCATTCCAAGACAATCACGAATTCTTGTTTTTAACTTTAATAATAATGAAGCCATTTTCACAAAATTTTCAATATACTTACCGTGCTTTTGTCAAATGTAACAACATCACGAAAATTGGTGGAATTTATCATCATTTACGTCCAATTAGTGCTCAGTTAGGTAATCCATACTCTGGAATGTGTAGATGTTAAACATGGTATTTTATTGTTTTTTTATTGTGCACTTCCAGTACTTTACATGACATCGAATTTGTCATTAAGTAACGCAAATCTGTTGAAAATTTCGTTAAAACATCTCTATTATTGTTAAAGTTCTCTAAAAATATCCGGGTTCAGACTGAAGTCTTACCTGTACTAAATATTATAAAGAAGTAACCTTTTTTTGTAGGGGTTACTTTTGGAACTACCGAACGGATTTAAAAACATAATCGGTCGTGTGCGAACTTAACTCGCATACAAAGGGTTCCATACAAAATATCAGAACTGTTCAAAGATAATATTTACTTGCGTACATATAACAATACCACATGCCATAATTTAATTCTACTGGAATGAAAACCGATGAATATTTCTCCCTCTAAAACACAGACTTTGTACAAAGTTTAAACTTGGTAGAGAACAAACCACGCTTCGGAAAGCGGTCGCAGAGATTCTCACGAAAAGTTACTTGTAAATCACATTTCATGTAATAGTGGACAATTTTAAAGGAATAAAAAAAAAGTACGCTTAATAACGTGAAACTTTTCTATTCATTTTTAAAAATAAAAGCATATTCAGACATAATTATTGAAATGATTTCTAATCGAAAGTTTTTTTCCTTATAATTGAATTATTTATTGAATTATAAGCTATTTTTGTCGCAAAATTACTGACTGTTAAAGTCTTGGAATTATTATATGAATTATCTTTTTAATATTTGCCTTCAATAATTGAATTCAGTTGGAATAAAAAGTACTTATCACTATGTTTCACCTTACCTAAAACAAAGATCTTATAGAAAGTTTAAACTTGGCACTGTGAAAAGCACGCTTCGAAAGGTCACAAAGCAGCAACACATTTTTGATCCGTATCGTTGTTTTCTACATGGGTTTTTAATTAATATCTCGGCAAATTACAGACACATTTTTTCGAAAATCATTACCGACAATCCTTGGAAGATTCTACGTCGCTTAGATACACCAAGTACCCTCAACTCCCTCGCTGACCGCCAGAAAAATAAGACGCACGAATGCTCTTATAATAATTCCGATTTTGTTTTTTAAGCGTAGAGCGGAACCTTAATAATAAGCTATATTTTACATCGATGAAACAACGGCTAGAAACATGGCATGGTTGTTAATTTAGAGGCTTAAATGACAGGCTCTGAACAGGTTTTTAAAAATTCGAAATTTTAAAGGGTGCAAGAGCAAAAAAAAAAAAAAAACTTTCTAAAATTGCGATTTGTGTGATACATTTTGTATAGAAGGAATACATTTTGTATAGAAGGCACCCTCTGGCATGGTGATAACTTTTGGGATGTATAAATGCTCAAGAACGGTTCCTAAAAAAAATTCAATTTAAAAAGGATGAAATGAGCGGAAAACGGTCTGAAAACGATCTAAGGCTAATGTCAGATGGACGTCTTTTTGCACGCTTCTTTACTTACGTATTATCCCTACACAATGCTAGCAGCATTATGTAGCCTTAATTATGATTTATTAGGAATTGTTAGAGCTAGATACATTAAGTTTGGCATGACTGTTACTCTAGAAACGTAAATGATCACCAAGAACAGTTTTCCAAAAATTCGAAATTAAAAGGATGCAAGAGCAAAAAACGTTCTAAAACTGCGGTTTGTGCGATATACTCTATCTGGCCAAAGGTGACCGGTCATTTGCGATTTTAGACGTTTTGTTAAATATCTAGAGAAATGCATGAGGAATTAACCTGAAACTGCAGGTGTGTAAACAGTATAGTATAGGTCATATATTTCCACGAAGATTTTTTTCCCGAAACCCCATAAGGAGCCGTCAACAAATTGAAAAGGAACTAATATATTTTGGATAACCCTGTAAAAACTAATGTAGCAAAAACTTTCAAACTCGAGATTATTAATAAATGGCTTATTGTAATATACTGTGTTCATTTTTATGAGGATAGCATGTATACTCGTAGAGAAATGAAAGTTTTTATAAAAACTGTCTCATATTTCGCCAATTTTTTTGCTTATAATTTGCAGAGTTCTTAATATAAAAAAAAGTTATTTTCAGAAAATATGATAAACAACATTGTACATAATACTCTGCAATCAGAATTGAAAAATAATAAAAATCGGATGAAAAATGAGGAGGTTTATTAAAAATGTTTCACTGCGCATGCGCGAATACAATCAAAGTATAATGTGCATAATGTATTAGCTAATTATATAGAGCAAGTTTTGTGATAGTCTCAAAATCATAGAATGAAAATTCTGAAAATTATCGTTGATAGAATAAGCTCGAAATCCGTTGTTCCCAAAAAGAAGCAAAAAGATGAGGGGTTGTATCAAATATCTGTTGATTAGTGCCAAGATAGCGTACACAATATTTCGTGTACTACTATAAAGCTAAATGAGTGACTATAAAGCTAAAATTGCAGATTTTTTAACAATGTGCTTATTAATTTAAATTAATACATGATTAGCATAAAATTGTGTATAATTATATTTTATACAGTCTAAGAAAATGTTTTACATTTAAAACCCTCTCTATTCAAAATCCATACTCACAGACATATTATCTATAACTCAATGAAATTACAATAAATGCTCCTTTCCTACGTGACACGGGTGGCAATGCATCTCCGTGAGCAAGCACCAATACTTGTTGCTACATTACTAACTAATGGAATACATTCTTTAAATTTGTGTACATATCTCCTAAGGAACAAATGGTTTGAAAGACACGCTGATTGCGATAACTTGTTCAATCACAATCAAAAACAGCTTTTTACAGCTTTTTGGCATGTACTGTGCACAAAATGAATTAGATGATCATTTACTTATACTTTTGAATATTGATGAAATTGAAACAGTGAACCCTATTGGCATGAGTAAAAAAATCCATAAATTGACGATAGTATCATTTGATTTAGCAAACATTCCTCCACAATTTCGATCTTCTTTGCATGTAAAACAATTGATCGCAGTGTGCAAAAGATTGCTTTTGAAGGAAAAGGGTATAAAGAATCTGTTTCTTGATTTTATCGAGGGAATGAACATTCTACGTAAAGGGCATGTTTTTAAAATTAATATGACAAATAGTATTTTTTTAAAGGTATGCTTTTGGGAACACCTGCTGACACCCCAGCAGCAAATCATTTGTGTGGATTCAAAGAAGGGGTTGCTTTTGCCAAAAAGTGTTGCAGAACTTGCGAAGGAGAAAGACCTGACATATTTGCAAAATTCTTTGAAGATAAATTTTTCTCCGAACCACTGAGACACATTTAGAGAAATGTCATGACATGGAGGAGTCTAACCTTGGAACAAGGAAACTTCTCAGCAAGTCATATGGTATTAATTATAGATCACCGTTATTTTACATAGATGGAGTTGAGTTAGATGTGGCAGTACATGATTTCATGCATGTTTTACTTGAGGGTATTATTCTTGTAGAAATGAAAGCGATGTTGTTTAATTTCATTTGTGTCGAAAAATATTTTTCACTCCAGTGGTTCAATAATTAGTTGTCAACATGGGATTATATAAAAGGATCAAACAAACCTCCACGTTTCGATATGGACAATTTCAAAGAGGGAAAAATCACTGTATCAGCTTCTGTTGTCCTTGTTTTACGAAATATTTTGCCATTTATTCTATCCAAAAAAGTCCCTTATCAAAACGAAAAATTTATATATAGCCAAATGAGTGACATTACATAATTCATCTTCAAGGGTATTAAATGCTTGTTCTGCTCTTTCATCCCATGACATGGTATTTTTAACATTTACTTTAATGAAAGCATTGAAAAATCCATTTATTTGTTCCCATCAGAAACATTGTAGTCTTTTCTAGCTAAATAGTTTTAAGTTTTTTTAGTACCTTTTTTCGCGAAAAATCAATCGGCAAAATTAAGAACTTCATTTTGTTTAAATTTGTTAATATTTAAAGATATTTTAGTTAAAACATTGTAATTAAACATTCATTGTAAGATATCTGCTTTAAAAATTTATATTTGTCTCAGCCTTTCCAAGTATTAAAATTTTCATGCTTAATTTAACATGTAATTTTTTATTAATGATTCAATTGTTAAAATTATAATTTTAGTTGCATTTTCTAAAGAGTCAAGAACATATTTTTTGTTACTCGATATGTAATCAAAACAAAAGTGTTCAGAAAATCATTTCTGTTACCCTTTTCAGTTACTGCTGGATATTAAAACATTCCTATCGTAATCGATATGTAAACAAAAGTTTTCAGAAATTTCTGTTGCCCTTTTCATAAGAAGGTATTCAACTATGAAGCCATAAGGTACTGTAAAAATAATTATTGATGCTGGATATTAAAACATTAATAGATATTTCAAGAGAAAATAAACGGTTCCATAGGCGTAGAGTTATATGGGCCCGTGGGGCTCGGGCCCCTCCAATAATTTTTTCAAATGGGCTATATTTTTTATGCCAACTGACATAGAAAAAACTCAGATTTTGGAATTTCATATAATTTACAAAAGTTTTTAGCGTATAATGTTTTTGATGGATAATTGTTCTTTTTCTAAATTCGCTGTTTACTTTTATTCTTTGTAAACAAGTAAAAGAACTCGAAAATTTTAGCGTGGCGTATGAGGAAAAAACGAAGCACTCTCCATGGTGGGTTTTTCTTCTTTCTTTGGACACTAGGCAGGGCACACTTTCTGGGAAGAATTTCTTTTTCTGATTTGGCGTCATAGGGCAATAAATTCACGTTTTTAACGGACAACAAATGGCTCGACAAATGGTATGCGATATGATGTGATTAGAGCACAGATAAGATGGTTCGCCGTTTCCCGAACCTACAAAGAAAGTGGCTCTAATTTACGAGCTTTGAAGAACTCGGGAGGGAGGGGGTGGAGGAGTTAAGTTTTGTTGCAAATGATGAAACTAAGCCAGGCAGGAAGAATCACCAGTGTCTCCAAAGCATAGCATGTAAAGGGAGAAATTCTTTGTCTCTAAATGATGCATAAAGCTCATGTTTATTAAAATAGACAAACTCTATCAAGCGGTCTCTCTGCAGTAAATGACGATTCACCAGGATCTGCAGTGCTGCCATGTTTTCGGCTTTTTGGATACCAATATTTTAATTCAGAAAATGTACTTTTATTTAATTGGAATATTTGGGCTATTTAAAATAACATTTTCTCTGAGATAATAGTGGTGTTCAAAAAGCCGGAGACTTGGCAACTCTGGATCTGGTAACATTAAACAGTACATATTCAGTTGTTCTTATTCGGGCCGAGCAAGAAACCCTTTCTCATGCCCATTTTCTTTCATTAATATCAGGCTGAGTAGGGACCGGGACGAAATTTTTTTTGTAAACCCGGGGCAAGCCATTTTTTTTCCGTGCCGTTTCGGACTGACATTTGATTCGATTTTCGTGATATTTTCAAACTTTTAGATGTCCATATGAAAGTATCTATCTGTACATGCGCATTCATGGCAAACACAGCAGGGCCGCTTTTTCGTGCGCAACCCTGTAGTATTTATATTATACATTTATACACTAACTAGCTGACATGCCCGGCATCGTCCAGTCCGTCGAAAAATAGTACGAAACACGAAAAAACTCAAAAAATCGTAACAAAAATTCGCGAAAAATTAAAAAAAAAGCTGCACGAATTCCAAATAAATTTAAATGAAAAGAAAAGAAAATTTACTATTTGGGCTAGAAGATAACCGGATTCCTTTGACTAATTTGGAAAAATTGTAGCAAATCGCGAAAAAACTCGAAAAATCGCTAAAAATTCAAAAACCGCATATGATAAAATTTTGTTATTATGGGCTAAAAGATTAAAACAGGATTCCTTTTACGAATGTAAAAAAAAAAAAAATGGTCGCGACATGCGAAAAATCTCTAAACAATGCATAAAAATTCGCAAAAAATTCAAAAAATCGCTGTACGAATTTCAAATAAACTTACGAAAAATAATAAACGAAAATAATAAACCTATTTTCAAATAAACGAAAATATAACAAAATTTATTATATTGGGCTAAAAGTTTGACATCCAATTCCTTTTACGAATGTCAAAAGGTAGAATCGGAACGCTAAACACCGCATTAAAAATCGATAAAAATCAAAAATCGCAGAGGAAAAAATTTACTACAGCATTTAACAAGTTTGAAACGAATTTATTTTATGAATCTAGAAAAAAAGGCACGGAATGCGTAAAAACGCTAAAAATCGTGTTGAAATGCGTAATTTTTTTTTTTTTATCAGAAATTGCGGAAAGGAGAAAATTTGCTATATAAGGCTGAAAGTTTGAAACCGAAAAAATATTATGAAAGTCAAAAAATCACTACGGAATACGAAAAAAAAAAGAGCATTAAAAATTCAAAAATTGCCGAGAACACAATAAAAACATTAACCAAAATTCTTTCACGAATGTCAAAAAATCTCCACGGAATGCATAAATTCACAATAACAATCAAAACACTAATAGTAGGCTCTACGCAGCAGAGGTCGTTCGGTAGCTTTAAAGACCCGGGCCCATCTTCCTCGCTTTTCGGTATCTTTAGTTTGTGTAATTTCCTTTTTTAATTTGTCCGGTGTCAATTTTTGAATTTTTTTCAACTTGGCTCCCGCAAGAGAATCGGAGAGGATAAGGCTAAAGGGCTGCCAACGGAACGCGCGCGCCGCTCTTCGCGAATTCTGCGGCGGTATGGTATAAATATAGTAATAATATAGCGCAATAGTATAGGATAAATGCAAAGTGAACAAAGTCTACTACATTAGGCTAAAAGCTTAAAACCGAATTCCTTTTACCAATGTAAAAAAGGTCACTGCAAAACGTGAAAAACCGCTGAAAATTGCATTAAAAAGCACTAAAAATTTCAAAAGTCGGAAAGGCCGAAAATTACTATAAAATGCTCTAAAACATTTTAACCAGAATTCTTTCACAAATGTTAAAACTCGTTGCGAAAAATCGCAAGAACTCTCATTAAAAATTGAATTAAAAATTCAAAAATTTCGGAGGCCAAAAGTTTCTGTATAATGCTAAAAATTTGAAACCGAATTCCTTTTATCAATATAAAAATATCGCTGCGAAACACGAAATAACGCCAAAAATCGCATGCAAATATTTAAAAAAAATTCAAAAATCGCTATGCGAATTCCGAATAAACTTTTTTGAAAAGGGGACACAATTTACTATATTATACGCTAAAAGATTGAAATCGGATTTATTTTAATAATTTTTAAAAAATCGCCTCGAACCGTGAAAAAACGTTAAAAATTGCATTAAATATTGAAAAAGACTAATCAAAAAGTCCGAAATCGGGCTTTGGGGTGCATAACTAAATACATACTACCTTCATACCGAATTTTGTAGCTCTGCGTGCAGCGGTTTTTTCAAAACATAGCCGACAGACAGAGAAACTTCTTTCCTTATTATTATATTAGACTAGCTGACCCGCCCAACGTTGTCTGGGCCCGTGATAATAACCTTTAATAAAGCACAAATTTGTGGAATTTTATACTTTTAATCCGATTTTGTCCGAATTTATATTTTTAAATGAAAAAATCTCCAAAAAATATTGACTTTTAATTGTAAAAGCACTCGTAAGAAGTCATTTTCTGTTTTTCATATACGGTCGTTTTCATAATTTTTTTAAATAGTTTCTTTTGGTCCGAACTCTTTAAAAATTTTATCGTTATAAATATAACCATTTCTCAGCCCGTGTAAAAACTTCGTGAAAAAAAAATATTGATATCTACTTCTAAAATAAATATTTTTTCTTCTCCCTGTTTACTTTTTACTATCTTTGCAAGAAGAAAGTATTGGATTAAAGAAAATTTTCAAATTCCGGTTTTCGACATATTTACACTTTTTAGCGGTCACAGATCCCGAAAAATATGCTTTTACAAAATGTCTATCTGTGAATCTGTCTGTGAGTTTGTCTGTATATGTGACACAAATTTTTTGGGCGCTCTATCACAAGACTAATGCACGGAATTTAATAACTTTAGGCTCAATTAGTCCTTGATATAAATTGGTGCTGAATAATTGTTGGTGCAAATCGTCCTATACCTCAAGAACTAATGAAAAGATTTTCATAAAACATCAGATTCTGCTAGTCCTTGATATTGTTTGGTGCTGATTAATTTTTGGTATAAATTGCTCAATAGGTGGCGCTGCTATGATGCATTATTCACGATTTCCGCAATAGCTATATCTCAAGAACTAATGATCAGATTTTGATCAAACTTCAGATTCAATCATATCTTGATATTATTTCGTGCTGATTACGTTTTCGTGTAAATCGTCCAACAGGTATCGCTGCTATGCTGCATTTTTCACGATTTCCGCAATAGCTCTTTCTCAAGAACTAATGCCCATATTTTCATCAAACTTCAGATTAGGTTAGTCCGTGATATAAAATGGTGCTGATTACTTTTTGTTGTAAATTGGCCAACAGGTGACGCTGCGATACAGAATTTTTCATGATTTTTGCAATATCTCTATCTTAAAAACTAATGCACAAATTTTCATCAAACTTCAAATTTAGTTAGACGTTGATATATGTTGTTCTTTATTACATTTCGGTGTAAATTGCGCAATAGGTGGCGCTGCTATGCTCCGTTTTTCACGTTTTCCGCAATTGTTCTGTCTCAAAAACTAACACACGAAATTTAATCAGACTTCATATTCTGTTACACTTTCCCATATAAATAGATCTTTTTTTAGGCTTGGGTGTATTCAGCGCGACAGGTGTGGCTTTTATGCTCTTTGAGTTGAAAATTTTTCTAGCAGACATCTAAGAGGGTGGATGCCAAAATCCAATTGTTTGTTTCAAAGATGCGATGCTTATATCTCCTTTTAAAATGAACACAATTTAATAAGCATCTTTAGAATCCTTATGATGAGGATGAACATAGAATGTCATTTAATTTTGGCACCGTGGTAACGAATTTTGAAGTATTAACATGTATGAGATAGAAGAAAGTTTTTGGATTGTCATATCCGACTAGTTTTTCTTGTTTTCGCGTCGGGTTCTTTAACATAGCAACAAGAAAAAAAATAGTCCGAACTGTCCGAAATTTTAATATATTATAAATACTGTACCCGAGTACTCTATAAAATTTCATGAAAAATATGCTTATTGAATAGTGAAAACGTGTGCCGAAGCCAAGCGACACCTTGTAAAAAACATCCTTTAGCTTTTTCGTCGAAACTTTTTAAGATTTTTTTTTAAAATACTTCTACTCGTTCGAACATTACGAAATTTTTGTAATAGATGTAAAATCCAGTCTGTCGAAATGCTGTAAAAAGATTGTGGAAAAAAGATAGTCTTGTCACGGTGAGGCGCGAAGTGACCTGCGGTCGCGAATTTGCTTAAAGAATTAAATTTATTCTTTTAGAAAACCGATTGCACCGGCGACGAGAAGAAGATCATAGCTTTAAATAGGTATTTTTTGTGAATCTATACCTCTAAATTGAGCTCTGAGTAAGCGTTGGCGAAAGGGAGAAAAAGTCGACTGAGAAATATTTTTGAAATTTATTTTAAAGAGTTAAGAACTATATTCTTTTTTAACTGAGTGCGGCGTTTGAGATGTAAAAGTACGATCTATAAGAATATGTCGTCCGTTTTTCCGTATTTTAAACTGCACGGCTAATGGGCATTAAAAAAATGTATTTAGTTCTTCCTTCCTTTCCGGTTGAAAAGCAGGTTCTGGTTATGCACGAGCGCGCCTCCGCCAATTTAAAAAAAGAAAAAAATATCTTTTTTGATGAGTTTTTAATTAATATCTCGGCCAATTATCAAGAAATTAAAAATGTGAGCCTTAGGGGCATCCATACCTGCATTGAACTATTGTCATATAAATTTTCAGACCTCTGCGGACAGTAGATTTTCCTAGCCAGCGGGAATAACACACACAAACAGCGATCTTGTCTTTTATTATTAGATATATAGATATTTATGATATATGTAGAGTAAAACCTTTCAAAACGGAACCTGTCTATGGCCTAATCCTGTCTTAAATGGAAACTTTTCATGCTCCAGAAGGAAATATTGCCGTACAATTTTACTTAATTAGCCAGAAACCTTTCTTAAACGGAATATTGTTTCGGTCGCTTACGATTGCTTTTACAAAAGTTTTACTGTATGGATATAAGGTTAGCCTGTGTAAACGGAACCTATCTGTAACGAAATATTGTCTAATGGAAAACATTTCATGATCCCATAAAAAGGAACACTTTGAATTTTTACCTGCTTAGATAGGCGAAAACCTGTGTAAAACGGAAACTTTCAGCGGTTATTTGTAATTTTGTCGTAGCAGGTTTTACTATTTTTGTATTCATCACTCCCCCCCCCCCCCCCCCCTTGTCTCCGCCACTGGCTGAGCCCCTCCAAAAATTTTGAAAACTCTACGCCTATGAACGGTTCGTAATATCTACATAACGATAGCGTGGTTAGATTAAATCGGTGGAAAATAAAAAAGGACACATTAAATCTAAGTAAGTCAAAAGAAAAGTTAAAAATGGAATCGTAAATCAGATTAAAAAAACATACAATAAATTAACAAAATACCTAATAAGGTGTAATCCAAAGAATACCTACCATGTTCATAATTATGCAAAGCAATAGCAATGGTTGAGTTGAGTCACAAGTCGAAAACCTCAAGCCACGATCATAAACAAGAAATTAAAAATAATTTTTTTTGAAAATTGAAAAAGAATGATAAATAACAATTATATTGAATACATATAATTAAAAAAAAATTCCCCTTTTTTAAAAATGAATCTAAATATTTTTTCGACAAAAAGCAGTAATATGGAATAATAATTTCTTCGTAACAAAAGAGAAAGATAATATCAATCGAAATTTCATTCAATATATTTAATATTTTAAAACGCATAATAATTAACATTTAAAATTTTAATATTTAAAAAAAAAAAAAGATTTACTGCCTACATTCAGATTGTTAACTCAACTTAGAATACCTAAAATGACTTTGCAAATTTTGTTTCTGATTTTATACCCACAGCAGATGGATTAAGACTCCTCCTACATACAAAGTGACGTCAAACCTATTCACCAATCACAGACAAGAAAAGTAAAAAAAAGCGATTTTTTAAAATAACGATTTTTAAAATAAAACGAGTTTTCCCAGAAAAAAGAAAAGTGTTATTCACCTCGTATTAATCAGATTTATATTGTATATCAATTTGAAGAAAATCGTTAGAACCGTTTTTGAGATTTTCAAATTAGGAACTTCCTCGATACCATACCAACGTTTTCACTTTAAAAATGGCTATTTAGATCTCAAAATATACTGCATGTAGAAATGTAAAAATTTCAGTATACGATTAGACTGCAGATATAAGACTGTTCTAGAAAATTCAGAACAATAGGACCTATATCTGCTGAGTTATTAAAAGGCGGCTTTTCGCGTTTTCTTTGATGTCGAGTTAGCTGTATATGAGTTCCGCCTTCTACGATACGATTTTAAGCTTAAGGCTGCGTCACTCGGAGTACTACCGTCTTCCATGATTTAGAAGAAAATAAAAAGGAAGAAGAAGAAAGGCAGGCGAGTCATTCCATGTCAAATCAACACACTGATTTTACTTCACTATTTCAAATTTGAATGAAATTTGGTGCATAGTTACTTTTCATACAGATATAGAAAAACACCAAGTTTTATCAAAAAATATCAACCCGTTTTGAAAATATACCCCCGTGAATATTCAAAAAATCAGTCAAAAAACTGTGACAGACCAATTTTCAAAATGATGTAGAAACTTTCCTAATTAAGCTAGAGAGATAAAATTGATGCCATTTTACAGCAATTTTCAAGACCTTTTCAATGATATATAACACAGTTAGGGCTTAGAAAAATTTATTTTAATTAAATTTAAATTTAAAATTTGAATTTTTCAAAATGCGCCGCTTCAAAAATTTTCAAAAAAATTTGAATAATACTTTATTTAGTACTGAAAAGATTGTATGAGTTTGAAAGTGGGATCTTTATGGGTTCATGTTAAAATACTGTATTGAATAGAGCATTCTTGATTAAAAAACACATAATTTCCTTAATACAACATCTTTTAAAGCCTAGAAAACATTAAAAAGAATAATTTATTTAAGATTTGAGATTAATCACATATATATATATAATTAAAAATTGTGTAATGATGTGTTCTCTGGTTAGAATATTTGAATAACTCATAATTTATTGCTGGTTAAAAAACTAATTTATTTAAGATGTGAAAGTAATAACATTGGTTTTGTATAAATAGCAAATAATTATCAGATCATATATTTATTGCTTGAAGCTCTTGTACAGTTTATTGCTTGAAGCTCTTGTACAGTTTATTTATTTGTAAAACTTCATTGTCTGACAATCTATATACTCTCCCTGTTGGAGTTATAGGGTTTACTAAAGATAGGATTTGAATAATAGAAACCCACAATATATCTGGCCTACTTGGGAAAGAAAAAGAAGGTGAAGGTCCTGCTGGATGTAGAAAAGACACCTTTACTTTATCATCAGTTTCATTTTTTGCCAGCACATATGCAAGCCACCAATTATGTACATACATAACCTCTTCTGAAAGTTGAAGTCTGTCTTCTGATAAGGATACTTTCTCAATTACTGATTCAGATGCATGAGAAAATGCCTTAATTTTAATTTTTGATGTGCTTGAGGCTACTGGGATAAATGTAATTTCTGTGTACCTTTAATAGTAATGGATTTACTAAGACGATTTACTAAAAAAATTTCTGTATTGATGTATTCATCTTGAGTAACATATAAAAAATTTACAGACTGAATATTTTCCACAGCCCACTGGTACAACTGTATTGGTGTCATAATTTGGTTTTCAGATGGGTGCTGTAAACTTGCCCTAGCTGCCAACCTCTTTACTGTGCCAACAATACCATTGCACGGTCGTTTACCATGTGCAGTGGCCGAAATGTGCCACTCGGCTTCAATATTAAAATCATTTTTGTGGAAACACAAGTTGGTGAAATTCTTCTTGTTTTTATATTGTGCAGCTGAACCGTCGGAATAATAAAAGATCCTTTCAAACTTTGCTTTCAAAAAATCAATCATTTTTCTTTGGAAGCAATACACTGCTACTGTGTTGTGTTCTAAGCATTCAAATATTACAACTAAACTCTGATGTTTAATCTTTCCTTCACTATTGTAATAAATTACAAAAGGGTGGACAGTGGCTTGTTCACTGATCCAATGATAGCTTTGGGACTCATCCTGTAAAATAAATGTGTAGTTCTCAGAAAAATCACACATTACAACATATTCTGAATCTATCAAATTGTTCTTGACTTCATTAATAAATGAAGCTTGCTGCTTTGCAATAAAATCATGCCGAGCAAGAACAAAATGCTTTTCACAAAACAGATCAATGAATTCTGTTGCAGATTTCTCTAGAGTTTCTAAATTACACCGATCAACAGAAACCCATTATCGAAAAGTTACTTTTTCAATCCTGTTCTCATCAAATACATTTTCTAACATGTCTTTAATTCCTCCACTTCCAGGACAAGATGAACATTCTCCCAAGTAACAAGCTACTGAAGCAGGATTACATAATATTTTAGCAAGGCAATGTTTATATGTTTTCAATTTATCATCAGTACCAGCATCAAGTTTAGTATTTTCAATCATCAATTTCACATTTTGATGGGTAGTGCATACACAAACTGTATGAGTTCCACTTTGACCAGCTAGTATGCAATGCTTAGGCCTGAGTTCAGCAAATTTAGAAAAACCTACCTTCATATTTGGAAACTTTTCTTTATATGATCTGTACGCTTCCATTAAATTACACAGAACTAACCGTTTAGATAGTTTTACTTTCTCTCCATTTTCTGTTCGTACAGATACACAATCTTTCATCCCTGGCAATATTCTACTTATTTCATCACTTTCATAAAAAACCTTTATGTTTTCAGCAATTTCTGCAGGAAGACTTTTTCCAGGCTTCTGATTAGGACTTGCTAGAATGCCTTTGTCTAGCAAGAGTTTTTTTGATTTCCTGACCATATAATTAGGAGCATTGAACTCTCGCATAATTTTCCGTATACTCCATGTTTCAGGCAAGCAGGTCAGTATCATATTTTAACTTTAGAGGTACAGTTAGAAAACTGAATTTTAAGATTGTTTAAAACTGCTTCTTCTGGTGTCTCGGTCACACTATCTAAAGATCTTTCAGCATTTACAAAAAGTTCACGTCTTATTGCAGAATTTATCTTTTTGATTTTATTTGATGCATAACCTTTGCTTTCTGCTTTTCTTTTATCAATAGGAGACTCCCCTAATTCATGTAATGAGACATTAAGCGTTTTAACTATTTCAGACTTTGGAGTAAAATTTGGATCTACATCTAAACTTTCAGAATTTTCATTTTCTTCAGAGTTTTGGTCTAATTCATTCTTTTTCCAAAGATACAGCTGTTTTCTACAAGAATGGCAGACTTTTGCTGTTTTTGGCATATCTTTGTAATGATCTATCATCCAGTCTGTAACATCCCTTAATTTGCTTTTGTCTCTTACTCTGTGATTATTTTTCTTAAATGGGTTGAAACACTGTCCAGTAAAATGCCTTTGATCAGCCATATTTAAAATTTCATATAAGATTAATCTTTTTACATAATATTTATATTATATTTTAATTGAATAAGCAATTTTTAATGTTAAATATATATATATATATATATATATATATATATATAATTTTAAGTATATACAAAATATTTTAAGTTTAAAAAATAAATATTTAATTTTTAAGTTACTATACTACAAAAATGAGAAAATTCAGTATGTTCATTAGTTTGTCTAAATCTCAGTAGAAATCAAACACATCTGATTGACTGAAAGAGCTTATCAGCTTACAGACCGAGTTAGAAAATTAGGGAGACAGGTAGTCTGTGACTAACAAAACTTATCTTGACATGCACTGTTCTTTAGAAGCCTGTTTTGGTTTGCAAAGCATGTACAGCTCTGTTGAATTCTGATTGGAAAGATTTTGTAGTAAAACTTTCAAGATGCAGTAATTAATTTTATGTTTTTAAAATCCATAAATAAAATATATTTAATTGTGATCTTTACAATCATTTTAATAATAAGGTAAGTACAAAATGAAAATTTAAAAATAAATGAAATACACTAAGAATTTCAAGCAATAAATACATGCACTTATAATTATATATTTGATATTATACAAAGCAAATATGATTAATCTCAGATCTTAAATAAATTATTCTTTTTAATGTTTTTTTAGACTTTAAAAGATGTTATATTAAGTAAATTATGTATTTTTTAATCAGGAATGCTGTATTCAATGCAATATTTTAACATGAACCCATAAAGATCCCACTTTCAAACTCATACAATCATTTCAGTACTAAATAAAGTATTATTTAAAAAATTTTGAAAATTTTTGAAGCGGCGCATTTTGAAAAATTCAAATTTAAATTTTATTAAAATAAATTTTTCTAAACACTAATTGTGTTACATATCATTGAAAAGGTCTTGAAAATTGCTGTAAAATGGCATCAATTTTAGCTCTCTAGCTTAATTAGGATAGTTTCTACATCATTTTGAAAACTGGTCTGTCAAGGTTTTTTGACTGATTTTTTGAACATTCATGGGGGCATATTTTCAAAACGGGTCGATATTTTTTGATAAAATTTGGAATTTTTCTATATCTATATGGAAAGTAACTATGCACCGAATTTCATCAAAATCTGTGAGGGTAAGGTAAATTTTTGTTGAAAATTGTGTTGACTTGACATGGAATGAGCCAGGCTTTAAATTTAAAGAGGAAATGTGATGATGAATTGAAAAGTTTACAAGCGAATAAAAAACCTTTACAAAAATCAGTGGATTCTAGCCATTCTTTAATTGGTGAAGCTAATACGAGACTCTCAAAAGCAGTTAAGAATAATAATATGGCAGAAGTATGCTCTGCACAAGCCCTTCTACAGTCAGGGCACAAAATGCTTACTGAAGGGAGAAGAACTCAAAAAAGTTGAACTGCAACTTAATATGTTAATGAAAAAAGTTAAAAGATAGAGTTTTTACATTTGTAATGTTGGCATATGTCCATTCAACAAACATGTAGTACATTATCAAACTTCTGTTTATAAATTGTTCTGCACTTATTAAATATTGATGATTTTACTGCTACCTTTAACTTATTTTTAATGAGTCAAAACATACTTTTTTTTCTATTCAATGAATTTACGTCATGTCGTTTTATAGTTTCTTCTTAATTCCTATATTTTTTTCTTTAAAACTCCTATATTTTTTCTTTTAAATTCCTATATTTTTTTTCACCTCTTGCTATGACCCCTGCATATTGTATTTTTAATTGTTTTTAAGTATATATTTTTTATAAAATTTTATTTTTTAACTGTGCTCAAGTCTGTCATTTGGTGTTTTAATGGGTTTTAAATTCAGACGTTAAATGTATATGCACTGTAAATTATGATACGGTAAATCCATTGTTGATGGACTCAGGACATGTCAAGGACTTTCTTAAAAAATTATACTTACCTTAAAAAAGATCGAATTTTTACTCCGTTGCAGAAGATCCAAAATTATTCCCGTTTCTTTCAGTGTTAAACCTTTAGTGAAGTCGAAGCGAGGTATTTCTGTCTAATTCAGCAAGTCTCCAGTTTCTCTCTGCGGCCATCGCTCTCAACTACGGCATATTAGGTTCTTACTGTCATTTCCTACATTATCACCTCATGAAACTTTTTAGCATACTTGATCCGTATGATTATCTTCGTATCCTGGATTTTTTAAAGTACAGTAATTACCTTCTGAAGTTGCACTTGGATAAGAAATATGCAATAAATTTACTAACCTCCTTATGAAGGTTACTCCTGAATCCTCTACTGTTACATCGAATAACGATAATTGGGTCATGAATATTTCGGGGTCATTCCATGCCAAATCACCCCAGCCATGTAACCCACCATCTCCGATTTGTCTGAAATTTTCAGAAAACACCGTACTAATAAAGTTAGAAAAGCACATAAAATTTTTAATTGATGTGACTTATACATTTTTTTAACGTGACCTTGAAAGTGGGTGTACAGCAAAAAAATGCGTCGCCTTGTAGTATAAGTCATGAGCGTGCCTTGAGCTGCTGAATTTTATTTCTCGGCTGCTACTTAAGATAGAAAGCTGAACATTTTGCCACTTATAGTTCTTCCCATGTGGAATTCAGAAAAAAATACTGTTTTAATGCTGGATCTTTTGTATATAATTAAAAAAATATTTATATTGACAGTTACTATATTTTGTATGAGAATTTTCAAAAATCAATTCTATTAAAAGTGCTTCTTCCAACCTGAACCTAATATTTTTTAAATGCTTCATATACCACGTTCTTTCAAATAAAGAAAAAAAAAATCAGTGGTTGCTGTAATAATTTTTTTTGGGGAAAAAAAAAGCTAAACTTCTTTAAAGCATTGCAATTGGAATAATGTTATAAACAGCCAAAGAAAATATTATACTAAATTAGCTAAACAGCTTCATTAAAACATTTCTTAAATTCTTGTTTGCATAGCTATCAAAATTTACTGTTATTGGTAAAATAAATACATAAATAAAAGTCTTGTTTACTCCAATACTATATTTTCTTGACTACATATTTGGAACAAATTACTTAAATATTTTAAATTTTCAGCAAGTAAATACACTGAAAACAAATAGATTTGGATTTTGCACGTACCATGTTTAAAATAATAATAAATAATAATAATCGGTGGGTGCCTTAATAGTTAAAATATATATATATATATATCAGTAACTAAATTTATGAGTATAGAAATTAGCATATTCTTAGAAAGTTGAAATAGTTGCAAGTAAAATAACTCACAAATATTCTGATATGAAGTTGCATATGATTGGTAATATAAATACATAAATAAAAGTCTTGTTTACCCCAATTCTATATTTCTTTGACTACATATTTGGAATAACTTACTTCAATGCAGTAAATTCTGCCTAAGGCGGACTCTGTGCAAGCTGGAAATCTGTCTACTGCGGAAAATTTTTCAAGTCCCAGCAAACCCATAGAAAATAGCATTAATTCTTGTTGCATAAGCCGGAATCTAACATGGAAACGAAAATGTTTTTAAGGTCCCACCAAAACCAAAATTTTGCAAAAAGCAGAAAAAATGATATTTTAAACGTGAAAAGCATTCCATTTATGAAACTTTAAAACTGATATACATATGTCATATACTCAATGCCGAGAATTTTAATGAAGTTCCGTAATAGTTTTTAAAAAAAAAAAAAAGTTTATTTTAAACTAGAAACTGTTTAAATTTTAAGGAATTCTTGCATTTAAAATTTTATCATTTTTCCTATATAAATTTGCATGTAAAAATTATTATTATTAGAAGGATGCACATTTATGAAAATAAATATTTTCTAAAGTACAATATATTTATGCCTTAAGGTTTTACGCAAATTCAAAGTGATAGCTTACCGTCTCATTCCTGAAGTTATTTTGTCTGTGTGTGTGTGTGTGTGTGTGTTTGAGTGTAAACTTCAAATTCGCAGGTATTACAGCAGTACTAAGAAATTGAATAGCATTTCTCATTTATCTGTAAAGACTAAGAATTTCAGTTTTCGACCGATTTTCGAGTCAGGACAATCAATAAAAGATAATCATCGTCGAGCAGTTTATTACAACTCAAGATCCAACCTTTTTATCGAAAACATAAAACGCTATTCGATTGATGTATGCTTCATTCCAATAAATCACACGTTCAGAAAACTATCACTGTATGGGTTATTTGTTCTTCGTCATTTTATCTTTCTAAGGATATTAGTAAGTGCATCGTAAAAGTGGCTTCAAAATCTAAACTCAATATTCCATCGCTGCAGGATAAAGTTGAAGTTACTAAATTAAAAGAAAAATTATTATTCAGTAGGAGATCTTTGTATTGGGTTTAATTGTGGTAAAACTCAAATTTATGATGCTTAAAAAAAAATAAAAAAAAAAGAGTTGAAAACATCCAATAGAAAGAGGAAACATGCTGTGAAAGATGAAGACATTAATGCATTAACTTTTGAATGTTTTTCGATTGCTAGAGTGAAAATTTTGCTCACATCTAGACTATATTGTGAAAAAATAGGTAAAAAGGATTTTAATCCAGTGAATGGTTAATGAGTTTCCATAATCTACACAACATCGCCATGAAGAATGCTATCTGACACCCGAAAGGTGTCCCACAGCATGAAATTCGGGGATGAAAGGAAACTTTCATCTACTGATTGAAAGATATCAAGAGAAGGACATATATCATTGCAATGAGACTGTACTATTTTATCGTGTGTGCCAAATAAGTTACTTGTAAAAAGAAAAAGATGAAGCTAATGCCGCTGAGTTAAAACCTCTAACGAGCGTGTCACTGTTTTGTTTTTGGGGAATTTGTAGGGCAGTTCATAAAAAAGAGTTAGTGATTGGGAAATTGAAAACGTCGTTATGTTTCAAGAATGTAAATATTGTTGAACTGCCTGTGACTTGAAGATCTCAGAAAAAATACTGGTTGTCGATTGTTTTAATGGGGGGTGACTGAAGGAGTTCAATAGACGAATAATTGAAGAAACTAAAAAATAAAATTTGTTCCTCGATAATGCACCTTGTCATGCCGACGTCAAACTGTGGAATACAAATTTACAATTTCTTCCGGCAGATACTATTGCAGTGACACAACCAATGGATCAATGAGTTATTAAAATGCTGAAACCTACTATAAAAGATATCGGTTGTGGTCGATTATTGCGTCTTTTGATGATTGTTCTTCAGCCACCGACCTGACAAAAAACATCAGTGTTTTCGACGCTGTTAAATAGATTGCCAAACTTTGCTCCAAAATACTGCCTGAAAAGACTAACTGAGGAAAGCAAATGAGGATGACCATACTCTTGAAAACATTGAAGGCAGCGGGGCAATTCAAACAGGATGGTTTGAAAAGAATTAGGTTCCTCGAAATTATTTTTCTTGTTCAGAGAAATTAAAAAAAATAATACCGATAATAACAGACTTATGCGTTAGTGCAGAATGCACAGTAAACCGAAAGAAAAAACATTGATAAAGGATTATTATTATTATTTCGACTACCATGGGAAATATAAAGTATGTAATTGTATTGAATAAATTATATAATTTTCATTAAATTTCAGAGTTAGAGCAATTTTCGTATTGGTAATATTTATTTTTGTGTTCAAATAATGTATTTCAAAATTATTAAAAACAATAAATTTAATAAAAATAATAATAAACTGATTATTATTTTAAACATGGTATGTGTAAAATTTAGAGTATTTACTTGCTGAAAATTTAAAATATTGAAGTAATTTGTTCCAAATATGTAGTCAAGAAAATATAGAATTGGAGTAATCAAGACTTTTATTTATGTATTTATTTTACCAATAACAGTAAATTTTGATAGCTATGCAAACAAGAATTTAAAAAATGTGTTTTAATGAAGCTGTTTAGCTAATTTAGTATAATATTTTCTTTGACTGTTTATAACATTATTCCAATTGCAATGCTTTAAAGAAGTTTAGCTTTTTTTTTTTTCCCCCAAAAATTATTACAGCAACCACTGATTTTTTTTTCCTTATTTGAAAGAACATGGTATATGGAGCATTTTAAAAAATATTAGGTTCAGGTTGGAAGATGCACTTTTATAGAATTGATTTTTGAAAATTTTCACACAAAATATAGTAACTGTCAATATAAATATTTTTTTAATTATATACAAAAGATCCAGCATTAAAACAGTATTTTTTTCTGAATTCCATATGGAAAGAACTATAAGTGGCAAAATTTTCAGCTTTCTATCTTAAGTAGCAGTCGAGAAATAAAATTCAGCAGCTCAAAGCACGCCCATGACTTCCACTGCAAGGCAACGCATTTTTTTGCTGTTCACCCACAGTCAAGGTCACGTTAAAAAAAAATGTATAAGTCACATCAATTTAAAATTTTAGGTGCTTTTCCAACTTTATTAGTATAGAGTTTTCTGAAAATTTCAGACAAATCGCAGATGGTGGGTTACATTTTTAATTTTTTTTCGGGTGATTTGGCATGGAATGACCCGTCGTGCAAAACTTTATCAGTGTCGGAATCTGCTTTGCTTAATAAAGGCTTGAATTACTCTCCGGGTTCTACGAAATTAGATATTCCCGATTTACTTGCTTCTGCTGAATCTGCTATTATGGGTTCTTGCCCATTGGTAAGGAATGATATTAGACGTGGTATTTCTGCATCGATCTTAAACTCTAATTACTCCATTCCAGCTGGTGCTGAAGATTCCTTGTGTATTATCAAGAGACTGAGATCAGACAAGTCGATTATAATTACAAGAGCCGATAAGGGTAGAACTACTGTTGTTACGGATAAAGATGCTTATGATTCAAAGGCTCATGAACTACTTGAAGATATAAATACATATTCTGTACTTAAGAAAGATCAAACTTCTTACATTCAACATAAGATGAACATTATTATTTCCAAATTTGAAAAACTTACAAAAATCCCCCCAAATTCTGCTTCAAAACTGAAATGTTACACCGGTCTTGTCCCTCAATCTTTCTAGTTACTTATCCGCACTTGTTAAACCTCTTACTTTAAATTCCAATTACAGTCTTAATTCACCTTACAAATTTCTTGATGATTTACAGAGTTTTGTTTTCCCTATCGATTACATCATTGCTTCTCTCGATGTTGTTTCGCTGTTTACTTCAATCCCTTTCGATCTGGTCTGTAAAGTTATTAAAGATATCTGGCCTATTCCTACACACCCAACTGATTTTAATGTCGAAGAGAATGTTGAATTGGTTAAGTTTTGTTTGACCTCAAACTGTTTTGTATTTAATAACTGCTTCTATAGTCAAATTTCCGGGACCGCTATGGGGTCCCCCCCTCTCTGTTGTAATTGCTGAACTTGTAATGCAGAATATTGAAAATACTTTTAATTCTGAACTTGGTCCACATATTTTTTATTTGAGATGTTATGTCGACGATATCTTTTTGATAGTGAAAGAAGCAGATTTAAATGATATTCTCACGATTTCTAACTCTATTGGTAACCCTATTAAGTTTACTGTTGAAATTGAAAATAATGCAGAATTACCATTTCTTGACATTCTAATCCACAGACACACAACTGATATCTCTCAATCTGTCACCGCTACTGTTTACAGAAAACCTACATCTACTGGTCAATATACTAATTTCAATTCTATATGCCCTTTCAGCCATAAAATACGACGCATGTTTTTTAAGTAAGTACCATTTTGGAATTAAAAAAAGACGTGCAAAGATATCGCAATAATTTTATTTTTACATGAAAGCCTGTACCTTCATCTACTTTTCTACATAATTTCCGTGATTATTGAGGCACTTGTCATAACATGGCACCAGTTTTTGAATACCCTCCTCATAAAATTCTGCCGCCTGACTTTTTAACCACTGTATCACAAATGTTTTGACTTTGTTATCGTCTTGAAGACGCTGACCACCCAGGTGTTTCTTCAAGGGCAGGAACAAATGGTAGTCGCTGGGCGCCAGATCAGGGCTGTATGGAGGATGATCTAGAGTTTCCCATTTAAAAGATTTGATGAGATCTTTGGTCTGATTAGCCACATGTGCACGGGCATTGTCATGCAGCAAAACGATACCCTTACTCAACTTGCCACGTCTTTTGTTCTGGATTGCACGATGCAGATTGTTCAATGTCTCACAATAAGATGCTGCATTGATTGTCTCATTACGAGGCAGAAACTCCACTAGCAATACTCCTTTTTTGTCCCAAAAAACTGTGCACATGATTTTCTGGGCAGAAATTGTTTGCTTAAACTTCACTTTTTTGGGTGATGATGAATGTCACCATTCCATAGATTGTTGTTTCGATTCTGGTGTGACTTAGGCCACCCATGTTTCGTCACCAGTTATAGGTGAAAATTAGCGGTCGCCACTCGCCACGTGGCGATTAAAGTTGTAAAAGTGGCGATTAAAAAATCGGCCATCGATCGCCACCCTAGTCGCCACTCGCCAAGTGGCGATAAAAAATCAGTTATCGATCGCCAAGTAAAATATAGCGTTTTTCGTAGAAATATGCATCTCTACTTTGGTTACATCTAATTAGCAAACTGGTTAATTCTTTTTCCTACCGGATGCAAGCAGATTACAACGATTTAGCTGTATTTTCAATATTTTAGCTTTTCGCCATTGCTCTTTTGCTGGATTATTTTTTCAAGAAATACAGTTTTATTCTGCAAAATATATTCATGAGCTTTGATTTCCACATGCATTTCAAATAATTTATTCTTTTTTTTTTTTTTTTCCACCGGATGCAAGTGGATTTTAAGGACATTGCAGTATATTTTCAATATTTCGACTCCAGCCACATGCTCACTAGTTAGATTATTTTTCTTCGGAATACACTCATCAGCTTAGATTTCAACTGTATGCAATGCGTGTAGTATGTTAACACATTTGCTTATTAAATAGAATCCAAATAACATTTTATTGTGCTTTATTTGATTTTTTTTTTTTTTTTTTTTTTTTTGTATACACCTAACTGTTGGAATTTTGATTTAATTATTTTTTATATAAAGAAAGTAATAGTAATTTAATTGATAATAGTGTTTATGAACATATATATATATATATTCTAAAAAAAATAATATAACAGATTATGTGGTTTTAAAGTAATTTTCTTGAATTTTGACTGCTTCCCTATTTTTATCATGAATAGTGTTGGCTGGTATAAAACTCTGACTTATAGAATAATATGTATATATACAATGATTATAGTTTATGTAGATGTCAAGAAAGTTTGAAACATTATAGTGGCCACTAACTTTAAAAAGTGGCCACTAATGAAACTGAATCTACCGGCCACTGGCTACTAACTCATTTTCTCAGTTTTCACCTATATCACCAGTAACAATTTGGTCTAAAAAATCTTCACCTTCATTGTGGTACCGCTCAAGGAAAGTCAATGCACTGCCTAAACGTTGGGTTTTGTGCAAATCCGTCAACATTTTTGGAACCCAACGTGAACACAATTTCCGGTAATTCAAGTTCTCGGTCACAATGCGATACAAAACACTATGAGAATATTGAGGAAAGCAGTCACACAATGATGAAATTGTAAAGCGTCTGTTTTCTCTCACCTTTTCGTCCACTTTCTGCACCAAATCTTCATTAACGACCGAAGGACGCCCACTCCATTCTTCATCATGCACATTTGTGCGGCCATCTTTAAATGCTCTCACCCATTTCCTTACCATTCCATCACTCATAATGTTTTGTTCGTAAACTTCACAGATCTCATGATGAATATCGATCGGTTTTACGCCTTTAGCACTAAGAAATCGTATAACAGCCCGTACTTCACAATCAGCGGGACTCACGATTGTCGGAGGCATCTTAAACACCCAGTAAACAACGTATACAATGAAGAATCAGACTGTAATGGCGTCAGTGCGTAGACAAGAGATGTAGGTAACCAGCGCGGAACGCCGACCGTAGCGCTGCGGCGGCGGAATCGCAAAACGGTACTTACTTAAAAAACATGCCTCGTAGCTGTTATTAAGACTTTAGCCTTCAGAGCCATAAAATATTGTAGTTCCAGTAATGATTTTGAAATAGAGAAACGTAAAATTTATCGTGATTTGGCTAATAATAGCTATTCTATTGGTCTTGTTAAAAAAAATCTTTAAAAATACTGTAAATTTTGTAAATTCTACTCCCCCCCCCCCCCCCCCTTTTCAACGTAGTAAACCAAGCTCCTTTATCTGTATCCCTTATTATAAGAACATTTCTGATAAAATTTCTGGCATTCTAAAATCATTCAATACTGGGGTTTCTTTTAAACCAATTAATAAATTGAGTTCCTATTTCAATAAGCATAAATTTCAATATGTTAAGTCTAAATTACCCGGTGTTGTTTATATTATTCCTTGTAAAGATTGCAATAGTGTTTATATTGGTGAAACAGGTAGATCATTTGAAATTCGCCTAAAAGAACATACTGGTGCTTTAAAAAAAGGTAATTTGAATTCAAAAATTGTCCTGCATTCACTTCAAATGAATCACATTCCGCTTATTGCGAACGCCAGTATTTTGAAATCAGGTTGCAACAGCTACCACGGTAGATTGCTCCTTGAGGGTTGGTTCACTGAATTGCGATCGCAGACTTTGAATAAAGCTCGTTCTGTCTCTAGTGAATATTGTCTGCTTTTAAAATAACTAACTTTAACTGTTCTTGATTTGTTCGGTCATTTGCGATGCAATGGATTTTTTTGTACTGATGATGCCTCGCGTGTTGCTTGGCGAAACGTTTACATATTGTATTTTTAATTGTTTTTAAGTATATTTTTAATAAAATTTTACTTTTTAAGTGTGTTCAAGTCTGTCTTAATTTATTTTATTTGGTGTTTTAACTCTATCATGATATTTATTAAAATCAATAATTTTTTCGTTATTCTGCTGTATGTCAGCTGTTTGTGAATAGCGATCTTAGCAGGATGCGAAGTTCCCATCGCTTCATGAGCCTGCCAATATACTGTACAAATTTACTATGGAAAATCGAGAAAATTTTACAAAAATCGCTATGACAGTGCCACCTTTCGGCAGAATATTTTCAAATTCAAGGAGAAACTGCTGGCCATAGCCAAAAATATACTCAAAAAATTGGTTCAATTCTATGCATAATTTCATACACTTTCGATGGCACAAGAATTGCTGTTACAGCGTCCCCTTCTGGCGGAATATTTCCAAATTAAAAGTGAACCTGCTGGACATAGCCAAAAAAATTGGTTTAATTATATGGATCTACTTAATACACTTTTCGAATGTACAGTAATGAAAGTGGCACAAAAATTGCAATTAAGATGCCTCCTCCGGTCAGAATGATTCCATATTGAAGAAGAACCTGCTGGACATAGCCATAAATAAAAAAATTGGTTCAATTTTATGCATAACTTCATAAACTTTTTGATGGTACAATAATGAAAAGGGCACAAAAATCGCGATTACAGCACTCCCTTCCAGTGGAATGCTTCCATATTGAAGGAGGATCTGCTGAGCCAAAAACACACAAAAAAATTTGGTTCAATTCTATGCATAACTTCATACTCTTTTTGATGGTACGATGACAACACATGGACAGACAGACATTTTGTATAAACATGTTTATTGGGATCTCTGACACCTAAAGCATGTAATCCTTCGAAAACCGGAAGTCGAAGAAAATTTCGATTACAATACTTTCTTCTTTTGAAGATAGAAGAAACTAAAAATAGGTCTGTTTAATTGTTTAACTTAAAAGAAAAGAAAATTAATAAAGTCATTCTTAAATAAACAACTTTGAATTTTTTTTTACAATCTGAAAGTACAATTTTCTAAAAGATGTAAACGTAAATTCTTACATTTCTTATAAATTCAAATATCAATATTAAGAAAGCTAGCAATTCTTTAAACTTTTTATCCTTTTACTCATGAATAGGGAACTTACTATATTTTTTATATTTTGCATTATAAATAAAAGTTGTTCGGCATTGTTTGGGGTCAAACAATTTCTGTTATTCTTATATATTTGCTTTGCTGGATATCCGGTGATTGTGATTCGGATATCCGATGGGGTTTCGGATATTGAAAAATCAGCCGGATATCCGTTGCATCCCTATTAAATATCAATAATTTCCATTCTAAATCGTGGATGTCTATATAGATACAGAAAATATGAAAAGAGATGCGTAGTCAACCCCAAGACTTTATGAACCGATGTTGAGAACTATATAAAAATAGCAAAAAGTTATACATTTTATATACAGTACGCAAACAATTTGAAAAACATTTCCAAAAGAATAAAAATTACTCAAAACATTATGGAAAGATATATGAAAAATATTGAAACATGATTTATACATTTAGAATGAAACTTTAATCTAAATTGCATAGGGTAATTAATACATGTACCCACAGATTACTATAAGATTTTGAATATTAAAGGGAGAAATCCTGTGTATTTTTTTTTGGGAAACTATAAATTTAAATTCATACACTTCGTATGTTTTCCAAAAGAAATTATTTATACATTTAAAAGATTAATATGTTAAATAAACCTACAATACACAATTCAAAATCATAATTATACATATTTAATAAACGTAAGAAACGTATGTATAATTAGATAACAATTTTAAATAGCCACCGTTTGAACTAATTAAAAACGAGAAAAAAGAAAGCATATACATTATGCAACATTGCATTATAAATTATGAAATACGGGGTTCATACACATCAAGAGATTCAGGGGATTTTAGGTGTTTTCGTACCAGAAATTTCATAAAGTTCTGGTCAGTAAATCTGAAAATAGATTTTTTTTTTCATTAAATAAAGTAAATGTTACTCTACAAAAATTCTGGTAAAAGGTCCTTGAAAGTCCTTCAAGCATACGAACCATGAAATAGTATAACATATTGATAGTTGTACCCAACTTGCACAAATTAATTTAATTTAAAATACAAGTGAAACAATATCGTTTATAGAAATAAAAGATATTTAAAAAAAATTATAAGCTTACATTTTGGTTTATAACTTTTTTCAACTTCTCGCTCAAATGAAAATTTTTATTGTTCAAACGACGCTACGTATGCTGTCTTCAGTTTAATCCAAAAAGGTCGGGGGGCCAACTTCACAAAATGTAGGCCCCTCTGATTTTTCTTTGGCTTATAACTTTTTTTCAGTTTGCCACTCAAATGAAAATTTTTGTTGCTCAAACGAATGGTGTTTTCAGTTTTCAAATCCCACAGAATCGGGGGGGGGGGGGGGGCTAACTCCACAAAATGAATGCCCCGCCGCATATATTTTCGCTTATAACTTTTTCAGTTTGTGGCTCAAATGCGCTCAAAGATGCTCAAACATATGTTGTATTCGGTTTTTAAATCCGAAAAGGTCAAGGTCCAACTTCACAAAATGAAGCCCCTCATCTCCCCCATGCATATATTTTGGCTTATAACTTTTTTCAGTTTGTCGCTCAAACGTATGCCATCTTCAGTTTTGAAATCTGAGAAGGTCAGGGGGCCAATTTCACAAAATGTAGGCCCTTCTGATTTTTCTTTAGTTTCTAATTTTTTTTTCAGTTTTTTACTCAAAGGAAAATTTTTGTCCCTCAAACGTATGCTGTCTTCAGTTTTTTAATCCGAAAAAGTCAGGGGCCAACTTTACAAAATGTAGGCCCCTCCGATTTTTCTTTGGCTTTTAACTTTTTTCAGTTTATCGCTCAAACGAATGGTGTTTTCAGTTTTCAAGTCCCATGAAGTCGGGGGGCCAACTTCACAAAAAAAATTTTTTCCTTATTTCTCAAAATATTTCCGGACATTTCAAACTTATTCGTTCTTTTAACACATTTTATGATGATCAGTGATCTTGAATTGGTTTTACCATGCACCTAACTCACCAAGCGCAGTAAAATCGTGTCATTCTTTGCATTTCATCCAGGAATGGCAGACTTTGATTATCCCCCTTTCACCTTCAATGGAGCTGCCCCGTGTCCTTGAAGTAGAGTCCCCTATATTCTAGATTTTTGATTAGTTGTGCTAGTAATTTTGGTTCTTATAGCTCGAAAATGTTAAAGCAAAAATGTTTGAGTATCAAAGAAAAAAATTTAATTCTTGATCAGGTGGATAAAGGAGTGAAGAAAAGGGATGTTGCTTTCAAATTTGGTATTCCTTCAAACAGCTTATCAACCATAAAAGATCGTGATAAGTTACAAAATTACGATTCATCCAATTCTTATCCAAAACGTTTAAAAACATGTGTCTATGAAGATGTGGATGAGGCAGTTTTGAAGTGGATACACACAATGCGAGATAAAAATGTTCTGATCTCTGGCCCTTTCATAATTGAGAAAGCTCTTAAATTTGCGAAGGCATTGGGATACGACGAATTTTGAAGAAGCAGTGGGTGGCTTGAAAAATTTAAGAGAAGACACAGAATTGCGGCAAAAGTAATATCTGGTGAAAATAAAGACGTTGATGGAAATGATAGTAAAAATTGGATAACGGGGACACTGAGTAAAATTTTAAAAGACTATAAGCCAAAATGCATCTTTAATGTGGATGAGACTGCTTTATTTTTTTCAATGTTTGCCTCAAAAGACATTAACATTTTAAAAAGAAAAATGCTTTGGTGGGAAAAAAAAGTAAAGCAAGAATAACTGTCATGTTAGGTGCGAATATGACTAGAGATCAGAAATTGAAACCATTAGTTATTGGAAGAAGCAAGAACCCAAGAGGTTTAAAAGGCGCAAAATCTTTGGAGGTTGATTATGACTTTAGCAAAAAGTCTCAGAAATTTGTGAAAAATGGATTAAAAAGTTGGACAAATATACTACTGCAGAGTGTCTCATTTTGCAGTGTCTCATTTTTACAATCTCAATTGCTCTCATTTTTTACAATTGTCCCACCCTCCAAAAGAAATTAACCAAAAACTGAAAAATATTACAGTGTTTTACTTACCACATAACACTACATCAAAACTGCAGTCAATGGATCAAGGAGTGATCAAAAGCTTCAAAATATTCTATCGCAAAAGAATAATGCAAAAAGTTATCACTGTGCTTGAGAACAATTAATCGATGTCACAGATCGTACTATTCGCAACAGTTTTGCCAAAGCTGTATTCTTTGCCAGCAATGATAATTCGGCAAATATGGAAAACGATATTCCATTAGAAGAACTTAAGAAAATGTGGATACAGCTCAGGGAAAACGAAGAAATTAACAATGATGTGCTGCTTGAGGATTTTCTTTCACTTTATTCCAAAGTTGAGACCTCAGAAACGCTGACTGAATTAGATATTTTGGACAGTGTAAAAAACAAAAAAATCCAGCAGAGAATTGCGATGAAGACGAAGATGATGAAGATGAAAATGATCATGATACAGAAATTAACAAACCTTCGTATGATGAAATGTTAAAATTCTTTTAAACAATCCGACGTAGATTACAGTTCGAAGAAATTATGCCTGAAGGGAGGTTGTGGCACATTGTAGATATGTGAGACGTATTATGAGAGAAAACACTTTTTCAAACAAAAAACTCAGACAAAATTAACAGACTTTTTCAGTAATTAAATTTAAGGACACGTGTGGTAATGTATGTTTAAAATTACTTGTTATAATAAATATGATAATGATTTATTAATTTTAATTTAAAACTATTTTCTTAGAAGGGAAAATAGAGTGTATTCCCACACAATGTTTTATATTATACTTGTTTTCCTTGCAGATTTCTTTTTGATGGGTAAAATAAATAAAGCAAATCCATACTATGATATTATTTATACAAAAAAAAAAAAAAAAAAATTAAATACTTTTTTTTTAAATGTTTAGTGTTTATGAATTTAAATTCTGTTTTATGCTGTTTAAAATATTTTTAAAAGTTAATCTCTATTTAACGAATTTTCCATATAACGAACTTTTTTTCGGAATTTAGCAACTTCGTTAAATAGAGGACCGACTGTAATTATATTTTTCATCACACAGGCTTGACAATGTCTAACTTTGGCTTTACTTGTGAGTTATGCCGTGTTACCTGTTTGAATGAAGAAAATTTTTGTGCCCATATAAATGGGGCTAAACATTTCGTAAAAGTAAGTTTAGTTATAATATTGTTGTATCTTTGCAGTTTAATGTAGTATATTCTTTTCCCCCTTCATATTTTATGTACGAGGACATAAGTTTCAGACCTTGGCTTATCCAAATTTTTAAAAATTGAGTTTTCTTTATCAATCTATTCTATTGGTAAACCTGCATCAAGAAAACACTATAATCTTTAAAAAAAAAAAAAAAAAAAAAAAAAAACTGGTTTTATCTTGTATTTCTGGCTAAATTCTAAAATCTTGGTTTACATTGAAAACTAATGGAAACAGTCTGAGGTTTTTCAATATATCTCAAGTTTTGATTTTCTGGATAAGGTGAGTTTTGAAACTCCTGCCCTCATATATATTTCCTCTATCATATTTTTAAAACTTATAACCAGGGTTGGGTTTTGAACATCAAAAACTGATTTAAACTGTCAAAAATATGTAACACACTTAAACATTTTAACAACAATGGGTATACATTAAATAAGTCATAATGATTTATGTAATCATTTATTTAAATTAAAAGTAACTTAATAATTAACAATTTTAAATTATTAATTGTAATAAAATATTTTTACGCAATTAATAACAGAGGTCGATCCAGGCAAAAAAAAAAAAAAAAAATCTATTTAATAAAATATGCCCCTTCACACAAATGAATTTAATAAAACAGGCCTCTTGACCAAATTCCTTTTAATAAAATAGGACCCCTTCGTAAAATTCTTTTTCATAAAAACTGTTTTAAAATGTGTAATTGTAAATAAAACCAGGTCATGAAAAACAAAAACTTTAGCAGGGAGGTTTAAAAAAGTTTAATAAATTTTTGGTTTGAATTTAAGTAACTGGATAATTTTGCCCTGAAGCATCCTGTAGCATATAACCAATTTAGCACATTTGATTACATGCAAACGATTAGAGTGTATGAAGTCAAAGTTAGAAAAGAGTCCCTCGATGCTGAGCTAGCAGGACTTGATAGTAAAAGCATTGCTAGTTGAGCAAGTTTTGAAGCAGGCTCAGCTGAAAAGCTATTGCATCTAATGATATCTTTCCACCAAGTAATGGAGTTAGCTGTACTCCCTATAGCACTAAAATAAGAAGGGAAAGAAACAGTATGTTCAGAATTAGCAGTCACTAGTTACAATGCAATAATTTAGTTGCATTTGATGACTACAAAATTATTCTTGGTTGTCAAATTAACACCTATTTTTTTTATGTTTAATTAACGATTAGCAAAATAAAATTAGTGCACCTTTTGATTTCATGTTATGAGATTCAAATGTAAATGCTATATGATGTTGTTGTTCTTTTTAAACAGTAAATTTAATTGTAACTATCAACATTGAATAATATTTTATTTTGGATTTGCTATAGAGTTTTAATTTTGCTTTACATGATTAAGTGCATTTTTCTATTAATTTCTAAATGTAGTATTAATTAAAAATGATTTATATAAGCTTTACAATTTATTCAATTATAATCTTGGAGATTAAGAACTTCAATAATTTTAAATAAAAACAAGTATTTGTGCATTTCTAAAGAATAGCATGCAATAGAGTCCTGGGCGGGTCAGGTTTTACCCAACCCTATAACGGCTTTACCGTTATATATTCAGTATTCCTCCTTTCCCCTCAAAAAAATCAACTTTTAACTTTACTGGTTTAGTATAAATTGTCATTATTCTCCCCTCCCCCCCCCCCTTCAAATAAAATATTTAGTTTAAGTTTGACATTTTAGAGTTAATTTCATATGTCTTTAGTCATTCTTCCCCCCCCCCCCCCCCTCTCACTACTGTAAGTTTCGCTTTTACTTTTTAAAGTTCTTTTCAAATGCAGACATCATTTATCTCGGTTCCTTTTTCTGTCTTTCAAAGTCACACGATAGAAAAAGATCTTAACCGCAGTTATTTTCCATTGAAATAAAGTAAAAGAATAAAATACAAATGAATCTCTTTTCGCTTTGCAGCCAACGTTATCTAATGCATATTTTCCCAGCCTCTGGGCTTGCATTAGTATTCAATTCTCACCCTTGTACTCTGTCGGATACAAACCATATGCCCATTGCTGACTAATTTGCAGCTGCAGTTAGATCTGTAACATGCATATAAAAATCACGTGTTCCTTTCTTTAACCACTTTCCCTTACCGCAAGAATGTTAGGACACGTGTAACCATAAATAGCTCGCCATGGCGTAAGTTTGAATTCTATGTAATACTTCGAGATGCCTCTGATTCCTTTGTCCACGCCACCAATATTCATCGCCAATACAGTACAGATGTTGCTATTCATCTCGCCAATGAGTGAGTGATTGTAATGAATATTTTATGACTACTGCCTCTGAACTTGAGTGGGACAGACCTCAGCTCGCTGCCCTTCGGGGGCTGCCCCGTCGGGCAGTCTCGTCTGACTTCTCCCGTCCACTGTACTATCATGGTTCTCCCTTAAAAAGTTTCATAATAAAGAAGTAAGTCCTCGAAATCCTAGTGTTGGAGTTTTTTTTTCATTCATACACGAACCTGGACTCTCAATCTAATAAATCTCCTCTATACAAATTTGCGCCGTCGCCCAGATTTTTTTCTCCAACAGTAATAAAAAAAAAAAAAAAAAAAAAAAAAATACGAGGAGAAGTTTCAATCCGTTTCCCTTTTTTCTTATCAGCGACGCGAAAGGATGTCCATGGGCCCTTTTTTTTCCCCACGGGAGTTCCGGCTTCATCATCCAACTTCGAGCACTCATTCTCCGGCGTCATCTTTACGGGACTTCCCCTGCCCTCGCCGCCCTGATGAACTATTGTGCTGTCGTTGCCGGCGATTCCTCAACATCTCTCTGTGATTCTACTGTCTCAGGTCTCAGCTACGATCTCCTTCGAAGGTGACTACCCCCATCCTTTGCTGACTTTTCCTGATTCAATATTCTGTTGTTTCTCCAAAGCCTGACTCAAGAATTTTTAAACTTCTATCGTGTAATCGTCAATAAAGTCGAGAAACCTTCTCCGATAGTGGTGCGCTTCGCTCAAAAAAAAAGGACACATCTGAACGGTAAACTGCTACGTCGGTCCTGTGATGTGCATTCACCTGAAAATAACCACCCCACTCCTTAAAAAAAAAAAAGGTGATTTTCACCTGTTTGTGTGCTTTCTGCGCTTCCATTCCGTGTGACCGCTTAGTGTAAAATTGTGTCTCCAATAACGCTCTGTTCTACTTATGAAATAATATTTTGGTTCGACCATATCCAAGGGAATCTCCATCAGTGTGTTTTATATTCCTGTTTTGTGAAAAGAAAAAGTGCCATCTGGATGTACGTTCGTACATCCATAGTTTCCCAAAAGGGAAATGTTTTGTGAAAAGTCCTCACCTAGCTGTGGTATGAATTATCTGCACAAGTAACACACATTTTAAACAAAGTTCTCAGTGCAACAAGTCCAGGAATTGTGCGCCGTTTCGCTTTGTTTGTGATCTTGTGATTTATGTTTACAGTGCAAAGTGTCCAGGAATCCCACAGATTTGGTGACAAAATAATGAAATATGCTGAAAAGAAATACAATTTCGTGAAAGTGTCATCTTGTGTTAATATAACAAATTGTGTCCGGAGCAATAGTCAAAAAAAAAAAATTCGATTTACTTTGTGCTTCGTTGTGGTGATACCTTCATTTTTTCTAAAAAATATATAGAATGCACTAAGCGTGCCATGAGTTCGAGGAAAAATGTTTTCCTCCTTTTAGTGGTGTGTTTCAGCAATATAAAAAAAAAAGAAAATTACCCTACTGATGACCATGCTTCAGTTAAAAAAAAAAAGAACCACTCTGCATTAAAAAAAAAAAGAGTGTACTAAATCACACATCACATCTTGTGTCATCTATCATTCAACATTTTTATAGCATTCAGAGTACGAAAATAGGACGTTAATGATATTTTTGTTTTAATTTCTTTTCCGTTGCAAATTGTCACTAAAATCTTTTATTTTTAACTCCTTTTTTCTAAAAAAAAAAAAAAAAAACAAGCGTTGTTTTCCCATCGCTCTGTTTTTGTACTCCAAATGAATGCTCTCTACAAAAAAATGACATACTAGTTCAACGAATCAAATGAAAACAACTGTGTCACAACACTTTACACAAAAAAAAGAAAACACAGTTTGCATGTAAGTATGAACAGGGAATACTTTTATATTAAATTATTTACTCTAAATTGTTATAACCTTTTTTTTCTTTCTTTTCAATATCAGTAAATATTATCAGTTTCTATTCATGTTATGGTTCCCTATTCATACTTGTACTTTTACCATTTGGATTTTCATAAGTTTGTTGATTTGTCAGCTTGAAAGGAGAAATCACTTCTGAACTATTTTTTATAATATTTTTAACAGTGATAGCATATTAGCTCCTTCTTATCTTCTTCCAAGCTGCGTTTGTTTGTTTGTTTGTTTTTTTTAAGTACTTTTTGCAGTTAAAATGATAAAAATTATTATACTTTTATTAATATTTCACTTATAATGTTTTTATGGTTAAATCATGACATACTTCTCATATTTGTTTCTTACGTGAATTTACATAAACATGCTATGTTTCCTTTTTCGTAAAAAAAAAATGATTTTTATGCATTCAAAATCTAGAATTTAACCCTTTAACCCCACTAGCGTACTTTGAAAGTACACTTATTCCGCCGATAGGCAACAAAAAAGTTCTCTGCTCCAGATTTTGCAGTATTTGATATTTTTTTATAAATATGTGCATATTTCGCTCACAACATTTGCACATTTTCATTTGTGTGTGACATTTGCACAATTACTCTCAGCATGTGTTGCTCGACTCTGACCTTGTTTGTTTTTTTTTTTTTTTTTGTATTTTAAACCTGAATTACAATTTAATTACCTGTTTCTTTTTATTTTATTGAATTTCGGAAACTTTAATCCAACTGGATGTTGACAGAAATTTAACGTACAGAAATCTTGTGATTGATACGCATTTTTTTTTCATTCCCCCCCCCCCCCCCTTCATTTTGCTTTTGTGTATAAGTTATTTATGCAACTGATTGGGTTTTATTTTATGTGCATGCATTTCATTTCTGATAACTAGAGTTTTTGCATACATACACCTTTTTGAAATACTAGTATTATTTATTTTGCATTATTTGTGTTGCTCTCTCAAAAAAAAAGAATTCCTTCTTTTTCCATTTTCGCGGTCAAAAAAAAAAAAGTAAACAACAAAATTATATAAACACCAGAAAATAAAAAAAAAAGATTTTGGAGATAACAGACACTTCACCAGGCTAATTTTAAAATATGGCAGCTAATGATGAAAATGCTATTTGTGACTTTAATCACCCCATTTCTGTATCTCCATGGGTAGATTATTTTGAAGAGATATTATTTAGATATTCGGATTCCATTAATATGGAAGCCACATCTATTCAAAATTCATTTAAGACCGAAAATGCTGCATCCATGTCTGAAAATATTATAGATTTCCTTCAGATCATTAAATTCAATTTTCATGTGCTTAAACTAAACTTTAATGTGCTAAAAGATGATTATTCCAAATTAAAACAGGATAAAGATAATTTATTTCTTGTAAATCAGAAACTTAGAGAGATTACATGAAATCACAGGCAAACAGAAATGTAAGAAGAAGCTTACTAAATGTAGTAAGACTATGGTTGATCAGGTGGTAGATGTCAACAACAAACTCCCTCCATCTGCCCTAGATAAATCTACACAAACTATCCCCTCTTATATGTGTAAACAAGAAAAGTTACCACAACTAGAAAATCATAAAAAAGACACATATCTTAGCTCCGACCTGCACACTCAAGGTAAGCACAATGAAAAATTTACAGATATTAGCGATTCCTCTCTAAAGTCCTTATCCCCTGCTAAGCTTAATGTAACTAAACCTATTCGTGTTATTATTTTTAACCTCCCTGAAAATTTAAATATTCCTGATATCTTGTTTGGTATTTCAGATTTAATACATATACCTGAACCTGAATTTCACTTTGTTAAAAAGTACAAGCTCCTACATAGTAAGTCCTTTAATTGGATCTTTGCGCTTGCACCACAGGATGCTAGGCAATTATTAATGCATAAGGAAATTATGATACAATCAAAACCGTACCCTGTTAAACCATATATAAATGTTAAACGTTGTTTTAAGTGCCAGGTATACAATGATCATATTGCAATTTCGTGTCATAATGACATTAGATGCTCGGTGTGTGCTTTGCCACACATTGACCCTCAGTGTAGAAATCCTCCAAAATGCATTAATTGCATTAGAAATAATGATAGCAATAACACCAACTTTGACATTTTCCACAGTGCTTTTGCACCTTATTGTCCATCATTAAAAAAATTCATCAAGCAAATGCGAGAAAAAGTATACAACTGCAATACATTCCCATAAACATCTCATACAGCTTCTTTTTTAAGAAACAAAAAAAAAACAAAAACAATGTAACATACATTTTTCGTTTTTATTTAACACACATTACTGTGAAGGAGTTACTATCTACAGCATTCCTTTTAAAATTTTTATTTTCCTATACATTTACATACATATGTCAGTTTTCGACAGCATTATTCATACTGATTTGAAGTTTAAAATTAACTTAATTCTTTCAAGATTTTTTTTTTTATAAACACAAGTGTACAGTAGGTTGCTTTTTCATTTGATTATTAAGCCGGCAAATAGTTAAATGAATCTCGAAATGGAACATTTGTGAAAATTTTTTTTTGATGCGTTTCATCAGACATTGGGATTTTCACATTTGAGGTAGATATTACTGAAAGAGTACACATTCATTCAACTTTAAAAATTCATCATTACACTAGTTACATCTTTAGTTTTTTTTAGAAATTTGGATATAATTTCACTTGTTAATCTTAGTTAAGTTTATTTAGTTACATTTCATCACACAAGTAGCGTTTCCTGGTTACATTTTATCCTTTTTCACTTTCCTTTACTTAAAAGCACAATTTTTTTGGTTTATTTGTTTTAACTTTAGGCGATGCATTTTTTTTGTACTTGTGATACAATGCTCTTGGTTCCATATGTACACACTGGATTTGTGTTCATAGTTTTATACAACTGAGTTCATAGGTCACACAACTGAGTTCATAGTTCACTGAGTTCATAGAAAATACACTTTACACGAGTTCATAGATAAAACACTTTACACGAGTTCATAGTTCATTGAGTTCATAGAAAAATACACTTTACACGAGTTCATAGCTTTGTCAATTCTTTGTGTACTTCAGGGGCCAATTGCACTATCATTTTTGTTTCATGGCAATACTCAGTTCATAGAATTTTTCCTTACACATATTAGTTCATTGTAAGTTTTTTTTTTCCCACATTTGAGTTCACCGTATTACTTTTACACTTTAAGTCAGTGAAATACTTGCTCATAATTTGTTCATTCAGGTACTTAGACTGCTGTGTTCACAAACATACATCTAAGTCGTTGAAATTTTCTTTTTTTTCACTGACATACACTGTTTTAGTTCATAGTGAAATACTTTTTCTTTGATTCATTCATTGAAATACACATTTTTCTTTGGTTCATACAGATACACTTACAACTTAGTTCATTGTTATTACAATTGAGTTCATTGATTTTTTGGGTTTGGTAAAAAAAAAAAAAAAAAACACATTATACACAATTGAAAATATTTTGTTTCTAGGTTTTTACGTTACACATTAGTATATTTCTTTTTTGTTTTCATTATACCAGGAACTACTTTTGACCTCACATGATATGCACAAATTAAACATTTATTAAATGGTTAAGTTTTAACACATTCTTAATTTTTCCATTATTATTATATTTCTTTTATGCCATGACATTCCATGTCACCATCACTTTGTTTCACAACAAAGAATGCCCAGTTTACAGGATGCTAACCCTTCACATGTATTTTCTTTAAATTTCAAACTTATGATGTTTTTATTGTTTTCATCACACTTGTTTTGGCTTTCTACATGTACATAATTACACGTTTTCTTTTAAATTTTGAGATTAAATAAAATCTCTGGTTAAGCTTCACTTAGACAAGACACACGTCTAAGATATTATGTCGTGCTTGTAATAACATAACTTCACAATAACAAAAAAAAAAGTTTTTTTTTTTTCGTTTTTAGCATTAGTAACCTAGTGCAGCTACACTAAATGTTTAAAACATTAGTTAAGGTCATACAATACACATACAGTTCAGATCCTATTCGATACATTGTAAGGAATACAAAGTTAGAATTTACTTTAAAAAAAAAAAAAAAAAATTGTGGTTGTTATACTTACCCGATCATGTCACCAGTCTCTCCACACACTCGGATTGTCCTTTTACCTTTGATATGTGAGATATTTATCTCAGTTTTTTTTATTATTTTTAATTTATCCCCTCTGAAGTTTTGTTCCCGTTCAAAATTTTTGCCCTAAGGGTCCAAACTTCATTGTGTAGAGAGACAAAACCCTTGAATTGTTGTTTCAATTCAATAAACAAAACTTTTTATATGATACATTGACGCATGCTCCTTTGAAGATCAATGTGATCTTTGGGGAGCAGGGACCTAGGTATCACTTGGTGTCTGGGTCTCATAACTCCCTCTCCCCCTAGGGCTGATGTTCTAAACTGATGCCATCACACTTGTTTATTAACAAGATTAAGGGCTACACCCATTCATAGGCATGCTATATGCATCCCGTTCTTTTGTAGTCCTGTGCGGTGTGCACGAAAACCGATTTTCTACTCTTTTTATTTTTTATATTTTTCATTTAGCTTCTATTCACAGACATGTATATGTCATTCATTTTCTATTTCATTTTAAAGTAGTATCTGTGTATTTTGTTGCTTGCATTTATATTATATTATTTTTATTTTGAGAAGATATTATAACAAGTTACTAAAAAAAATATTTACTTCTCTTATTTTGGTCATGAAAAATGCTGGTACCAGCCTCTTAATCAAATACTAAAAAGATATTTAAAAAGGATCCTGTTAAATCAAAAATTATTATTTGCACTTTCTTGGTGACTGACTAATAAATACCAAGAATTGAATAAAAATAAAAAGGCGCCATTTATCATGACCTGAAAAGTTTTGCTTTATGCAAACATTTAAAGAATTGCAAGCACACAGTTATATGTTATATATATATATATGGAGGCTTATCTTTCTTATTATGTTATATCTGTTTTAAATACTTATATGTATGGGGTGGACAAAGTAATCTTCAAATAAAAAAAAAAAAAAAAAAAAACTGTTCTTCAAGATTCACAGTTTTTTTTTCTGGTGGTAATGGGTGATATATATAACGGCTTTACCGTTATATATTCAGTATTCCTCCTTTCCCCTCAAAAAAATCAACTTTTAACTTTACTGGTTTAGTATAAATTGTCATTATTCTCCCCCCCCCCCCCCTTCAAATAAAATATTTAGTTTAAGTTTGACATTTTAGAGTTAATTTCATATGTCTTTAGTCCTTTCCCCCCCCCCCTCTCACTACTGTAAGTTTCGCTTTTACTTTTTAAAGTTCTTTTCAAATGCAGACATCATTTATCTCGGTTCCTTTTTCTGTCTTTCAAAGTCACACGATAGAAAAAGATCTTAACCGCAGTTATTTTCCATTGAAATAAAGTAAAAGAATAAAATACAAATGAATCTCTTTTCGCTTTGCAGCCAACGTTATCTAATGCATATTTTCCCAGCCTCTGGGCTTGCATTAGTATTCAATTCTCACCCTTGTACTCTGTCGGATACAAACCATATGCCCATTGCTGACTAATTTGCAGCTGCAGTTAGATCTGTAACATGCATATAAAAATCACGTGTTCCTTTCTTTAACCACTTTCCCTTACCGCAAGAATGTTAGGACACGTGTAACCATAAATAGCTTGCCATGGCGTAAGTTTGAATTCTATGTAATACTTCGAGATGCCTCTGATTCCTTTGTCCACGCCACCAATATTCATCGCCAATACAGTACAGATGTTGCTATTCATCTCGCCAATAAGTGAGTGATTGTAATGAATATTTTACGACTACTGCCTCTGAACTTGAGTGGGACAGACCTCGGCTCGCTGCCCTTCGGGGGCTGCCCCGTCGGGCAGTCTCGTCTGACTTCTCCCGTCCACTGTACTATCATGGTTCTCCCTTAAAAAGTTTCATAATAAAGAAGTAAGTCCTCGAAATCCTAGTGTTGGAGTTCTTTTTCATTCATACACGAACCTGGACTCTCAATCTAATAAATCTCCTCTATAAACCCGTACCCACAAATTCCATTTTAAGTAAACTTGTAACCTGACCCAAACCTGCAAAATTTCTGGCAACCTGACCTGAACCCGGGGTATTTCAACCCGAACCCGTAATATTTCAACCTGCAACCCAACCCGAACCACAATATAAAAAATATAAATCATGTTTTAATAACATTATGAAAATTAATCTACAATTGTATCTCTAATACAGGTCTGCAACCGGCTCAAGCCACACCAGGGCAGCAAAATTTCAAAGGGGCCAGGCCACAGAAGTAGTACAGTTTTTTCAACGGGCTGGGCTGATAAACAAAATAAACAGGCCAGGCTGACAAAAAAATTGAACATCCCTGCCAGGCTGGGCCAATATACATATTTAGACGGAACCGATAAAATTATAAATGGGCCATGCCGGGCTAGACCCAAACTTTTAAGTTTTACTTGGGGTGGCCCAGGCCTGGAAATTCTGGCCCATGCAGACCTCTAATTCTCTAATACCATTTTTATGCTTTACATAGAAGGATGAAAAAATCTATATTCTTTAATATTCAAATACAGTAAAACTTCTGAGCACCTCGGGATTGTTGTATAGAGTCAAACATCAGGTCGAGTTATTTCAAATTTTGTAACATAGGCATGGTAGGTTTCAGGGGCTCTGCCATAGAAATTCATTTTAAAAAGGGCTCCGCGAGTCAAAAAGTTTGGGAACCACTGCCTTAAACAATGCCTTTGATCAGTAACTAATGAAAACTGATCACTCAGACACTACATTCACTTTAAACAGCACTACAGACCAGAATTCCAACATGTGTCCATTGCGCACCACATGTCAATCACCTAATTTTCATATGTTTGGCACTAACGTATGCGCAGAAGTGCAATTTTGTGTTTAATTGTATTTAATTAATATAAACAATTGCCGCTTTGGACATTGGTTGCAACATTAACTTAGAGAGCATTTTTTTTCTCATTATCCTTTAATTTTGATGACCAGTGTATATATATATTTGTACATTGATGTTTAAAATATCAATATAGTACCTGGAATAATTATATTTTTCTGCACAGAAAATCAAGCAGCCAACGACTACAAAATGGCTGCTTTGCCACATGTGCCAAGTAAAATCAAGGTCAATTGAGTCATTTATGGACCATGTAAATGGGGCAAAGCATTTAAGAAAAGTAAGTTTAGTTACAATACTGTTGTATCTTTACAGTTTTCAGAAGCCAAGAAGTATGAGTGGCAAAATTGAAAAAAACTGAGCTAAGTGCACAGGCTATCTGTTTGGAGGTAAAGTCATATAAGTTTTTAATTTTGTGCTGAGTTCTAGAAATCAACTACTTAAGCTCTTTAATCTTTACTTATAATTTAAAAAATATTGCATTCCATTTTCCTTTCACAGTTATTGAAATAAAAGTTAAAAGACCACTGTGAAATAAGAAACAGTTTCATAATTTTAATTCAATCAATTACTCCAAATCTAAATTTTGTCAATTTTATCCCTTGGCTTCTGGAATCCTCAATTATGAACTGTTTAAGGTATAATTTCTCCAATTTTCAATGTTTATTATTGATTTCGTATAAAAAAAAATTTTACTACTATAAATTTTTTAAGTAATTTTTGCTTTTAAAAATCTTAATTTTTATTTTAAATTATTTGCTGTGGATAAATAGATTTGTCCCTTAAGGCTGTTCTGAACTGCTCTGCTGAACAAGCGCAAAACATTTTGACACATTTACAAATTCATTTTTTAGCGGAAAGATATAAAATTGGAAAGCCTGGCCATGGAAGTGGTTTGGAATAGAACTGTTTTTTCCATTTTTGGATCAATAAATTACCTATTGAGTTATAAGCAATTTTGGTCACATGTCTAAGACTATTTTTGCCCTTCACGGACTGGTTTTTCTGCTTTCTTCGGGAACTTCGGTTTAAAACGTCATTTTTGACATTGTTTTCTGAAAGATCTATTGCGTTTGCAAAAAAAAAAAAAAAAAAAAAAAAAATAGCTCGATTACATAGTTTCTGAACAACAACACCTGCTAGTTTCATGCATTTCTGAACAAAAATAAATTAAAACTTATGTCAGAAAGTTGCCCTTTTGGATTTGAGAACACCCTTAAGGTTGTTCTCAACTGCTCTGCTCAATAAGTGCAAAATGTTTTGACACATTTACAAATTCATTTTGATCATGGAAGCAATTTGGAATCAAACTGTGTTTTCAAGTTTTTGATAAATAAATTACTTATTAAGTTATAAATGATTTTGATCACGTGATAAACACATTTTTTGCTCTTATCATCTCAGTTAGGTGCATAGTGGCCTGCATCCACATGTGTATTTAAAAGGGTTAAAATTCATATACAGTAGACTCCCTCCAGTCCGCGACCCTAAAATCCGCGTATTTTTTCAGATGTAAACAGTGAAATTTACAGTTAAGGTGCAGGCACAAAATTCAAGATGGCGCCGAAATCAGCGAGTACCGCCATGTTTTTTTTACTCAATTTTTTGTTAATTATTCTCTTTTGGCTATTACAGCTGATTTATTACTAAATAAGTTTATATTACTTTTGATTTTTATATAAATTAGCATATCTATATCAAAAATTCCAGGGCTCGAAATGGAAAAATCTACGAAACAGAACGCTATTTAAAAATTATTTTTGCCGATTTTTTTTTTTTTTTTTTTTTAAGTATAGACAAATTTATTTCTAAACATACAAAGCAATAAAAAAAAAAAAAAAAAACATTCAAGGCTCTAAATAACAATGAAAACAGTAACAGAGAGCGCAATAAGCTATATTAAACAGTAACAATGTTTCAATAAAAGTATGAAACGGAACGATATTTACCATAATTTTACGAATCGGAACTTTATTTATCATACTTTCAAGAACCGGAATATCGCTCCGATTTGTTCCAGTACATTTCGAGCCTTGAAAAATTCCCCTTTATTGTATTTTCTGTAGAATATTAGCAAGTGTAAACTGTAGTGGAATTGTTTACTTTTCTTCCGTTCGTTTCCTCGTGTTTCAATATTTATTATTTTTTCAATATTACGTACGCATTTTAATATGTAATTCTGATTAATACGACTAAATGCAAGCTTTTTTATGAAGAAAAATATGAATTTACTTCTGAAAAAAATCTAATTGCCCTGTTTTGTATATACAGTAAAGCGCTTATCTCTTATCTGTGCGTATAGACAACTGAGAAAAATCTTGAGAAAGAGGAAATGCACGGAGCGAATGCGCGAAGCAACGGAACATGGCAAATAAGATATAAGTTTCATTTTGAGATCACAGCGTGAAAGAGGTATCGACGTCAGTTTTCATCAATGTTGAATTCAGACACTTTTTTCCGGGAGGGATTTCTGTGGCTCCGGGGATGGGGGGGGGGGGGGGGGCGGGGACGGGGACGACTCTTTTTGACCATTGAAAACACAATCTCGAATCTTCCGAGGGGGAGCATCTCATTGCTCCGGGGAGGAATGTCCCCCCAGGCCACCTCCTGAATTCAACACTGGTTTTAATCTAATGATTTTTATTTATTTATTTTTAATTTTGCGTATGTATTTTAATATGTAATTCTGATTAATATGACTGAACTCAAGTTTTTTCATAAAGAAAATACGCATTTATTTCCGAAATAAATAAAGATGGTGCTAATATCATCGGCGATCGCGATCGTTTTCCAAAATATTTTTTAATTAATCAAGCTTTTTCGTTTATTAAATCTGGATAAACATGGCATAAAATTTCGTTATTGATGCAGATTCTTCATCAGAAACTGAATCTGATGAAGAACTTGAAAAAATTAATCTTGAAGAAGGTCTAGCCATAGGAGAAAAATATTTGAGCTTCCTAAAGCAGCAGAGCTTTATATCTGAGCAACAGATAATGAATCATCAGCAGCTTCAGGATGCAATAACAAAAGAACGAAACAAAAAATTAAACAACCATTTTATCCATGTTTCAAAAATGTAAAATAAAAAAATAAGTAAAGTTTGTAAAAAAAAAAAAAAGAAAAATTTATTTTTCCTCATTATTATGTATATTTAGTATTGTATGTTTGTATTTAGTGTTATTTATATGTATATTTATATATTATTTTATATTTATATTATATTGTATATTTATATGTGCATTTAGTATTGTATCTTTATTATTTACATGACTTAATTTTTAATATTTTTCTAAATTTTTTATTTTGCATAATTATTTTATTTAATAATTTCTTACTTTTAAACTAATAAATTATTTTAATATTTTACTTAATTATTTTAATGTTTCACTTTATTGTAACCATTCATTATAATTTCCATTGCTCAACTACCAATCAAATTAATGTTCAAAAATGTAAACAAATAAATGACCAGAAATCCACAAAATTCTAAAATCTGCACAACCTCTGGTCCCAAGCTGTGCGGATTTGAGGGAGTCTACTGTATTTAAAAACCGATTTCACCATCGATTAGAAGATGGTTTTGGGTTTAAGAATATATTTTTCATTTGCTGGAACCTCTAAATTTGCACTCAGCGGGGACAAGACCGCGAAGAACATTCAATGTTTTACAAATCTCGTCAAAATTTTCACACGTTTTACTTTGTTAACAATATTTCTACCCATAAGAACATTTCAATTTTTTTTTAGATGATGTAAATCTGGTCTATTAAGATGCTCTAAAAAGATTGTGTTAAAATATGGATGTTTAGTTATTTTAGCATAGAAAAAATATCATCTCCATGAGGCACAAAGTGAACAGAGTTCGCCGATGTGGTAGAAAGGGTTAAAATTCATATTTATTAAAACTGATTACACCATCAATGAGAAAAAGGTTTCAGCTTTAAGAACATATTTTTTGTTTGTTGATACCTTTAAAATTGCATCCTGGAGGGGCATTACAATAAGGGAGAAAAACGTTTTTCGGAAAAATGACCCTTTAAAAAAAAAATTTTTTTTAAGGGGTTAACTGCAATATTTTTTTTTAATTGATTGTGGCATTTGAGACAAGGGTACGATCTTTCTGATATGACTTTCATTTTTAACTTTACTAAGCAGTTTGGACGATGTTAGTTAATAAATGACAAAATATCCCCAAAATTTTCTCTTTTGTTCTTTATTTTCTACCAATGTGTAAATGCCTTCAGTGCATGTACCACAGGTTTTCCCAACTCATAACTACTGAGATGAGTTTCTAATAAGAGTGAGATCCAGTTGTTAATTAATAACTCAACTAATTATAAGAATTTTAAAATTCTGAGACAGGTGCATTAAGTGAGACCTTCAACTATCTTCACAAAAAATTTCAGCCTCCTACATGTCATAGATTTTGCTAGTTATCGCAGACACATACACAGACAGGGCAAAACTTTCTTTTAATAGTATGATAATTGATTGGTTTGAATTTTAAGTAAGTAGTTAATCTATCAGTTTGTAATCTTTTGTTAAACAATTTTTTTCTATTTTAGGTAATTAAAAGAAGAGAAAAATAAAAAAAAGAAGAAAATTTCCTGTATGATAATAGGTATTTATTTTTTTCTGGCTTGTTTAAAAAACTTAAGGGAAGGTTCTACTTCTGCAGGTCAAAATTTTGATTTAAAAATTGTTTTTGCACTTTTTTTATTCCTGAAGTCTGCATATTGTTGCTTTAAAGCGTTATTGGGATATTTCAAATCTTTACATTTTTTAATTTCCCAGTGAACATAACGCCATTCTAATATTTTGTTTTTCTCAAAACCATGTTTTTTAAACTGGACAGCCATTTTTATAAAGAATTATTAGACTAATTTTCTTAATTTAAAAAAAAAAGTAATCTATTAATCTGCATGTGGTATCTCTTTTTCTTTTAACTGAAAAAAAAAAAAAAAAAATCATAAAGCATGAATTTTAGGCAAGAGAAGTAGAATTTACCCTAAATTGTATTATCCTTAAGTTTTAAAATGTTATTATTTTACATGCAATTAAACTGTAAAACCTTGATATTTTTAACTTACAAAATTTATTTCTTACAATATTAACATGTGAAGTTATTTTATAACCTTATAGTGAAAACAGGGTGTCTAGCCACCTGTAAAAGTCAGGGAAATTGTTGTGGACTGGAAAAGTCAGGGAAATTTGCCATTCTTCAGGAATAGTCAGGGATATTTGAAATTTCTGAGAAAAAGTCCAGAAAATATTTTCTATTAGAAAATTAATGATTTGAAGTAGCTGTGTCAGGAAAAATCTTTATATCTTTCTAAGTTATATCTTTCTAAGCAGTGTAATATTTATTTCATTCTCTTAGAGCAACTCCTTTTCTTCATTCCTTTTTAATTCTTTCATGTAAACAGAGCAGGGGTGATTCTGTTCCGAATTTTCTGAAAAATTAAGGCAGTCATTTCCGAAAATTTAAAAAAAAATCTGTCATAAATCCGAAAATTCGGACAAACTATATCGCGAATTTCGACAAATGGTCGTCGAAAATAACCAATTTCGTCAATCGTTCGAAGAAAAATTACCAATTTCGTCAAAAGATCTCGAAAAAACGGCAAATTTTGTCAAAAAATCGTGAAAAAACGGCAAATTTTGTCAAAGCATCGCAAAAAAATGGCAAAAATTGCCAAAGGATTGCGAAAAAACGGCAAATTACGTCAAAAGATCGCGTAATAACCACAGATTTCGTCAATACATCACGAAAAAACAGCAAATTTTGTCTAAACATTGCAGAAAAACGGCAAATTTCATCCAAAAAACGTCAAAACATCGCCGATGTATTTCCGAAAATGTGATCTGAATTTCCAATTTTTTTTTCTCTCAGAATCACCCCTGGCCTAACCGTTTTGGAGTTTGTGGTTTTCTTCGAAACCCCGCATTTCCATGCGTAAATAGGGGTTAGGTTCCCTTACAAAGACCCCCCACGGAGGGCACTCCCCCTAGGGCCTGTATCTCAAGAGTAGATAATCGTCCATCAAAAATCAACCCATTTACTTCCTTTATGAATGAAGAATTTGTTTTTTATTTCTTCCCCCCCCCCTCTTCCTCTATGTGTTTCATATTTTCCAAATATTCTATCTTTTTTTCAGGCTTACTAGTATAAACTTTAAATGCTCTTTTTTTCCTGACATTTTTATATTCTTTCTCAATGCAGCTTTAAGAAATGGAACATCTATCTTTATTATTATAGATTTTAAAATATATTATCATTAAAATAGGATTGATAGATTGTTATTGGAATTATAGTTTCATTTTTTAAATATGTAGAATATTGCATGTTATTTTCAAATAAGTACCCCCCTCCCCCAAAAAAAGATAAATAAATAAATAAAAATTGATTTCAGCGTAATAACTTATAAAGAAGAGACTGTGTGTTATTCACGCTTATCATAGAAAGGTTGTCATTCTATCTATCTATTTGATATCTTTTATACTGCATGATTTAATACTGCTTTCTTTTCTATGCTCCCATGCTAGGAAAAGAAGGTATGTTTAATTTAATTTTTGTGATTACAAATTTTGCCAAATAAAAAGAAGATAATTAAGTTTTTATTTGAATTTTTATTTCAGAGAGCAACAAAAAGAAGAACATGTCAATTTAGGAAGATGTTATTTTGTAATTGCTGTTTAGTTGATTCACAGTCAGATCTCTTCTGCAGCATATATAATTAAATTTTAGCAGCCAAAATGAGCTGCATAATGTAAACAGTGACTTTTTCACAACAACTTATGTTATTACTTTTAGATTTTCAAGTCATGCAATTGTTTTATTTTGTCTTTTTATGCATCTTTATCATCCTTAATGTTCAGTATAATTTTTTTTGCATTCAATGTTTTTTCAATATATCAGTAGATAACTATTCTACTTTACTTTATTTTGTCCTTTTATAAATAAAATAAATTCTTTTCCTTTTTACTTGAGTTTTGTCAATTTTTTACATTAATAAGAACTACTGAGTAAAAAAAAAAATTGTCATGTTATCCTTTTTCCTAGTTCGTGCAGTTGTTTTTCAGCCAGCTCGGATATATTTTTAACCAACTCGAATGAAAAGTAGTTACAGTAGAACCTCTTTTATCTGAAACTCTCGATTAACCGAAATCCATTTTTAAAGCTTTTTTTTTTTCCTTGTGTGCTAAATCCCTTTTGAAAGATTTTTTTTTTTATACTATGATAGTTTTTTTTTAAAAATCATATTTTTATATGTTTTTATTCCTTGTGTGCAAGCGGTCCTTTCCGAACTATGGGTACATGTAAATATCTTCAATCCCCTTTCTTACAGTTCCTTTGAATTTAACTTGAGATCCCGTAAGCTGCAGAGTGGAATGAAGTAAACGAACAAATTAGCAATTCTGAAGCTTTTGAATGTTTTGCAAAAGATTTGGCATGGATGGAGCAGCAGAAAGACTGTGATACTGGTGAACTAATAATATTTAAACACTCCATGATAGAGCTTCAAAACAAAGTCAATCGAAACTGCAATAAACAAAACATTTTTTTTTCAAATCCTTGTGATATATGTAAAAGGTATTTAATTTCAAAATTAAAATTCAGGTAATTTATTCTTGTTTCTATTTTGCTATTGCTTTATTTTTATTAAGCACTTGTTACCATAAAAAGAAATATTGCATTTATTTCTCCTTAATCTTAAAATAGAAGCATTCTCGATTATCCGAAAATTTCGATTTTCCGAAAGAAGGCCGGTCCCAATTACTTCGGATAATTGAGGTTCTACTGTACTCAATTCTTTTGTATGTAATAAATACTGTTTGAAGAGAATCCACCATATATCTTGCCAACTGATGTAGAAATATTCATGCAAATCATGATAAAAGAAACGATCAAAGTTGTCAAATTTCTGTAATAAGTGAAGTTGTCCAAAAGTTCCTAAATGATCGTTCACCTTATTATTTTTATTTAAAACTTCATTAATATATTTGGTTAATAAGGTTCATCAAATAGGGATTTTGGCTGTACATTTGGCACACAGGTATACTAAATATTGGGCTGCAGTCATAGTGTTTCTCAAGAAGGGACTAAAGTAAAAAATAATACAATCTATTTAAATGGTGACAACCCAGCAAGAATTATGTTACCATTCCTTTTGATTTAGCAAGGAAGTTTTAAATGCACCAAATAGCAGTGTCTGGAATATGAGATCATAGGTTGTAAGCAGTGTTGGGTACGCTCACAAAAAAAAAAAAAAAAAACTAATTCAAACTCAAACTCAATTTCTCAAAAATGAATCAAGTTCACGTTCAAATTCAAAAATTTTCAAACGAACTCGTTCAACTCAAACTCATCTATTAAAGTAAGCGAAGTTCACTGAAAACTTTTTTTTTTTTAAATTAGAACTTTATCGTTTAAATGTACAAAATTTAATGAAGCAATCTTTTAGTTATTCGATGTAAGGGTCTTCATGGGCCCGGCCCAATTTTTCTTCCCGACACTAGGTCCGAGCTTCGCTTGACTTTTTTCTACAGCTTCAGACCCAGATGGGCCGGGACTGGATTTATTCTCCGCCCCAAGCCAGGGCTGGACTGCATTCTTTTTGAGATCTGAACAGGCAGAAATTTTCAGTCCCAGTTCCAATCCAGCTCATATGAAAATCATTGGACCGGCACGGCTCTGGCCTGTCCAGTAAAATTTGGCCCGGCCTTAATTTTTTTTTTTTTTCCTCACAAAATGCACGCATTTGTAAATCACTATTATTCCACGATTAAAATTGATATATTTATTTTTATTATTTTTTAAGATGGATATGCATTTCTAGGAAATAAAATTAAAATATGTTAAGACCCGAGAAAAAGAACCTGCCTAAGACGGAATCCCATGTTTCTCAAAATAAAACAAAAATGTTGATGTATTTAACATGAGGATAACAGTACTTGTGAAAAGAATGTAATGCATTTACAACAGACGATGAACTTGCTCATAAGGGAACCACCCCGTAACGGATTTTCTTGTTTCCTTTGCTATTCCGTCTTAGAACATTTTATTGTATAGAATTTTTAAATTTCCAAGCCATAGAATGTAGATTAACGATATTAATGGTAACTGTGATATTTATATATAATCAGATGCATTTAAAAAATATATATACCACAGCTCAGGAAACGTCTTTTTTAAATGAAGAAAATAAACATGATGTAAAAAGATAAAATAAGTATTTTTAGTTAGAACTTCTCGTACAAGACAATTTTAACCTTATAGGCGTAAAAAATCTATGTTCAGCCGGTTCTATCTTTTCGGGCCTATTCGAGCCAATTAATTTTTTGTGCAGGCTGAGCCGAAGTTTTAGTTTTTATACCAGACTTGGTCAATATATATTTATATATATATATATATTTTTTTTTTTGAACGGGCCGAGTTGTGCTCGGAGCACTTCTGGCCAAACTTTAAACTTTTTTACGGGACCAAAAGAAAAATTGTCTAGGAATCTACTCATATTGAAACAATAATAAATTTAATTATGCGCCAATAAGGGTTAGCCGAAATATGCCGAATGGCTGTCAGTTTGGAACAATGAAACATTTTAAAGGCTTATAAGTAAAAAATATATATATATATATATAAATAAAAAATGAAGTGTGTGATATAATAATAATAATACCCTTTTATTAATAAACAGTTTACCATTATTTAATTTACGATTGTACAATGAGAAATCAATTTAGAGATCCTAAAAAGATAGAATAATAAAAAATAAACATTATTTAAACTATCTTAACTCGTTCTCAGATTCCCAGTTCAACAGCAAGAAACTTTCTGACACATTCTATTACTAATTTTTAAAAGTAAAAGCATAAAATTGGCAAGTCTAACTACTGAATCGATTTCGAATCGAATAGCGTTTTTCATAAATATGTTATAAATGTCACATGACAACAAGTTCTTCCCCTTTCATTCGCTGCTGTGTCGGGAATTCGGTTCAAAACTCCCACTTTGACAGTATTTTCTGGAAGATATTCTAACTTTACCAAAAAATGGAAAATACCATTCGATTACATAATTTTGCGAACAAGAACACAGTCCCATTTCATGCATTTACAACTACAAATAAATTAAGAAATGTCACAGAAAGTAGTGCCTTTGGATTTGAAAACAGCTTTACAGATCGGGAGAAAAATTATATATTTTTCAATAAATTCATTTGCTTGCGCTTTCTACCAAGCGCGTAAAATAACCGCATTCAGTGCCCACGCCAAATTAATGTATTATAACGGAAATTTTGGGGAAAAAAGATAAATTGCTGTCAAAAGATAAGGCTTAATTTTCAAGATGAGCATTAAATGCTTATAAAAGAAGTGTTTATAAAATGACTATTTTTACTCTTATTCTTATGTGTTTAAGGGTATTTGTCAGTGAGATCTCAAATTCTCTTCATTAATGTTAAACCTATGGACATGGAATACATTTTATTTGTAAAATATTTTCCAAGAAAATGAATATCTTCAGTTTTTTTTTTTTTTTTTTTCCTGGGTAATTTTCTTAAAGGATCTCTCTTTTTTTTAGCTGGCAAACTTAAGCAATCGAAATTTTATTACAGAAATGCACATATACGTAAATATTTGTATATAAAAATTTGCTCATACAGGATTTATTTTAAAGATATTTGCTTATACTCTAAAATCTATGAAAGTATACGACAAATCCTCAATCTCTTTGCTTTTATTGTTTAAATAAGGGGTATACAGAATTGAAGGGATAGTGCATTTGCAAAGAACACAAAAGCTGTCTACGACATCCCGCTGATCAGGAAATCGTCATGGTGCCAGGGAATAGAACCAGTACGTTTTATGATACCCCATGTATCAAAGAACACAAATAAGGTTACAAACATACAAAGACCTGAAAATGATGTACCTCGCGGCCATAGCCACCCTGAATTTTGTTCTTGCGCTTTTGGGAAGAATTCACCGAAAATAATCAGAATGAATGTAAACATTTTCCCGACCTTCCCACAATGAAATAACATGTAGTTTGAAAGCCAATAACATGAAGGTTTCTATAATAGAAAAGCTGTCTCCTCCGTTTTGTTGTGTCATTGTGAAATTTGATGATTAAGAAACGTATATATATAAATATATAAAGAAATTATCTGTCAAAATTTAACCATGACAGAAAGTAAAACACAAAATGCTCCTTTAAAGAAAAAAAAAAAGACCTTTACAGTTAAATAAATTCAGAAAAATATTTTTTCCTCAATTTTAAGATATCCTTTTGCAAAAATCTATGAGGTTTTATATTTATTATTATTTTAAATGAAATTAAAAGAAAATTTTCCTGAAGACTTTACCTAATTTTAGTTTGAACAGTTTAATAATCTTCTTTGTAGAGTTTTTCATATTAAATAATACACACCAGATAAAACATGAATAGTGAACAATGAAATTGATAAAACATGAAATTGTGTAGATGCTTGAAAAAATAACTTAACGAAAAATAATTTATTTATATTTAAGCAAAAGAATCTCGTAAATAGACTTTTTCTGTTAAGATTAAAAATTCAAAGTTTAATAAAGTTAAAACAAACACTGACTAGATTATTAAAAAAATATTATATATTTGTATTGTTATTTTTCAATTACTGGATTAACATAGATGTGATTTTGATTTAGGAAGATTCGCTTCTGTCCCATCAACTCCCCCCCCTCCCCCCTCTCTCCTTCCTTCCTGTGGTTGGCTGGTTGTGTTTATGAGGACCAATTATCAACACGAGGGATATAGGCCCTAAGGAGGGGAGTGCTCTCCGTGGGGGGTCTTTCTAAGGGAACCTAACCCGTATTTACGCATGAAAATCCACGGTTCGAAGAAAAAAACGAAAACTCCGAACGATTAGGCCGACGGGCACGATTGGGTACGAATCCAGAACCTCTCGTCTACCAGATTCGAGAGCAAAACCTCTCGGCCACTGGTGGGGCCCTTCCTGTGAGTTAATAGAGCCCGGCATCGGCTCGGGTTATCTGCTTTTATCCAAACCCAGCTGCGACCCGGGTGTGCAATATACTTTTTCATTGCGGATCGGGTTGAATTCTACTTTTTTGCTGCAGGTTCGGCAACTTTCATTGGTTTAGACTATTGCGGGTCGGGTTCGGTTTGACCCAACATTTCAAAAGAATGCCGAAAATATTTTTTTAATATTTAAAATCTATAAACAATAAGACCTTCATGATGGATATAACCGAAAAGTACACATCTATTCAGCGAATACTTTTTCAATTCTTAATATATTTATACACTTATATCTCTGAATATGGGGCCCTTCCAATCTACATACATATAACGGATGTGTGCAAAGACTATCACAAACACTATGTATTTGTTTTGTGTGTGTAAAAACGAATTGTTGATCCTATTTTTCATATTCCGAGAGAAGAAAAAATGGTTCTTAACTGTACTGTAAAGAAAGAATAATCTATGATCACATTTCTTATACATTTTATTTCTCATGCAGTAATTTGAATATATAATCTTCAACCTTAAAAATGTATTTATTTTTTGCTGAAACATTTTGTGAGCATTCAAACAATCCGATTTGAAAAAAAAAAAAAAAAAAACTAGACCCTGGAAGAATTATTCTAGGCTAACCCAATGCGGAAAAACAAAAATTAATATCATTAAGGCCAGAAACAGAAATTTACGGACAACCTGATCTGACGTTGGAATCTATTTAATGATCCCACCATCTCTATTATTCAGAGGTTTTAATATATTTGAATATTTAAAGAATGAATTTTATGAATATTAAATATTTGTACTCTTTTCTATAAAAAAACAAAAAAAAACATAAGATTGGCAGTGGAGGTATAATTATAGATTACTTTTCACAATTGCATTAAAACATAATTTACTTTCCATTCATTTCGGGTTCGATTCGGGTTGCTGGTATAGGTGAAAATTAGCGGTCGCCACTCGCCACGTGGCGATTAAAGTTGTAAAAGTGGCGATTAAAAAATCGGACGTCGATCGCCACTTTAGTCGCCACTCGCCAAGTGGCGATTATAAATTTTGTTAACGATCGCCAACGGAAATACAGCATTTTTCATGGAAATATGCATCTCTACTTTGATTAAACCTAAGTAGCAAGCTGGTTAATTCTTTTTCCTGCCGGATGTAAGCAGATTTCAATGATTTAGCTGTATTTTCCGTATTTCGACTTTTCGTCATACGCTAGCTCCACTTATTTTTTACAAGAAATTTCTATTTTTTTTCAAGAATTCTGCAAAATATATTCATCAGCTTTGATTCCTCATGCATTTCAAATAACTTATTCCTTTTTTTTTTTTTTTTTTTTTTTTTTTCACTGCATGGAAGCAGATTTTAAGGACATTGCAGTATCTTCAATATTTCGATTCCTGCCACATTCTCACCAGTTAGAATATTTTTCTGGTTACTATATATATTATACTGTATATATAGGTATATACAGTATATATTATACTGTTTAATCTTGCAAAATACACTCACCAGCTTAGATTTCAACTGTATGTAATTTGTGTAGTATGTTAATAGCACATTTACTTATTAAATAAAATCTAATTTTATTCTTAATCTAATTTTCTTAATTTCTTAATCTAATATTAAAATCTAATTTTATTCTTAAATAAAATCTACATTTTATTTCGTTTTATTTGATTTTTATTATTATTATTATTGTATACACTTAGCTGTTGGAATTTTGATTTAGTTATTTTTTATATAAAGAAAGTAATAGTAATTTGGTTGATAATTGTGTTTATAAACATATACAAATAATCCAAAAATATATTCTAAAAAATTAATATAACAGATTTTGTGGCTTTAAAGTAATTTTCTTGAATTTTGACTGCTTCCCTATTCTTATCATGAATAGTTGGCTGGTATAAAACTGATTTATAGAAAAATATGTATATATATACAGCGATTATAGTTTACATAGATGTCAAGAAAGTTTGAAACATTATAGTGGCCACTAACTTTAAAAAGTGGCCACTAATGAAACTGAGTCTACCGGCCACTGGCTACTAACTCAATTTCCCAGTTTTCACCTATAGTTGCTGGTCGCCGAAAATTATTTTGGCGCATTGAAGTCTGGTTGCAGATCTAGCTTTTTTTTTTTTTTGTCGTGTTCCGATCGGGTTGACTTCAAATAAATTTTCGGGACGATCTCTGATGAATTAAAAATTATAGTAAAATTTACTCGTCGTAAATGACGCAAAAAAAAAAAATTAAACACTTAGAAAACAAAGAATGAGAAGTTTGCATCCTCAACATCCTGTGGGAAACATTTTTTTTAATTATGTTTTTCTTTTTATGTTTATACGTTTAATATTTATCTTAAACAGGCACTTCAAGAGGCCAAGTAGCGTTCTGAGCGGGTCGGGTTGTACCCGAACCGAACCCAAACATTTCATTTGAAGACAAGTCTACCATCAACCCGACCCGAATTCACCAAAAAAATTCTTGACTTGCAACCCGAGAAAAAAATTTTCGACGATCGCAACCCCACATATTTCAAGCCGCACCTGTTCCGAACTCGAAATACTTCAATCCAGAAACCGACCGAATCGAACCCGAAATGAAAGAAAAATAAATCATTTTTAATGCAATCATTGAAAATAATCCATTATTATATGTTTAATATCAATTTTATCTTTTACAGAAAGAAATGTACATATTTATTATTATTCTTTAATATTCAAATATAGTAAAACCTTTGAATAGCAAACAACTCGGGATCGTTGAATAGAGTCCTGCATCGGATCGGGTTGCACCTTTTTTTGTTGTTGTTATTCGGGACAGGGTTATTCTATTTAGAGGTCTGCACGGGCCGAAATTCCAACACCCGGGCACGGCCCGCACAAAAAAATATTGGCCCGGCCCGGTTAAAAAATTTAAAGTCCGGCCCGGCCCGGTATAACATCTAAAAGTTCGGCCCGGTCCGGCCCGAAAAAAAGTTAAAATCTCGGCCCGAGCCCGGCCCGGCCCGAGTGAATTTCTACAAAACATTGATTTTTACGTCGATTTGGTAAAAAAATTTGTCTCGTACGAGGAATTCAGGCCAAAAATATTCATCTTAACTTTTTTTTTTTTCATATTCATAATATTCATTTTTATAGAAGTGCCGCAGGGTGCGATATTCATTTTTTTTAATGAATCTCTATTTCTTGTATGTAAATATTTCAGTTATATTAATGTTGTTAATCCATATTCCGTGTATTGAAGTGTTAAAAATCTGAAAAATGCTATACAGTAAAATTTAAGGCGGAGTTGCTTAGAAAAGAAAAAAGCGTTGTAGACAAGTTTCCTTCTTAGCAAGTGTAAATGTATTATATATTCTTTTCTTGCGTATTAGTATATTAATTTTGCATGGATGAACACGTTTTTCAGTTTAAAACAAGATTCCGTCATAGGCAGGTTCTTTTTCAAACGTTTTACTATATTTTAATAAGCGTAGAAATCTACTATTCTTTAAAAAGAATGAATTTTAATGTTTAATTGTAGTATAATGGCGATTTAAAAATGTATGGATTTTTTGGCAAAACCTAATTTTATTGACTTTTGAACGGACCAGGCCACGCCAAGACAATGATTTTCATACGGGCTGGGTCAAAACTAGGACTGAAAGTTTGGGCTTGAAGACTAGAAATAAAACCAGTCCCGACTCTGTACAGAAAAAAATAAGTTAGCCCCGGCCCGGGCCGAACCTTCAGAAAAAAAAGGGCCCGAGCCTTCAGAAAAAAGTATGGCCCGAGTGCCGTGAAGGAAAATAGGCCCGAACCTGGCTCGGGCTTCGGACCGACCCGTTCAGATCTCTGATTCTATTTTCTTTCTGTGGGTTGGTTTCACTCTACAATAATTCTTGAGGGTCAGATTTAAGTTTTTTGCTAATCGGTTGTTGGGATTTTCATAAAAAGTTGAGCAGAATTATGTTCCGGATGAAAATACATACCCATTTTATACGTATGAGCGTATATTCAATTTACTGCTTGTGAAATAAAATGTATATATGAAACGCAATTATAGATTATTCTTTCTTTACGGTACAGTTAAGAACCGTTTTTTCTTCTCTCATAATATGAAAATATTTAAAAATTCGTTTTTGACATGCACAAAACACATATACAGCGTTTGCGAGAGTTTATGCACACGTAGACGTGTCTATAAATTACGAGATGTGTAGTATACAGCGGTAAAAGCGTATAATACAAATATATGTGTTAAAAATTATAAAAGTAATAAAATGCAGAAACAAATTCTATCGAAAAAATATTTCGCGTTTGTTTTGGAACTTTAAAAGGTTTCATTTTAATTTAGGAATTCAGAACAACTAAATAACATAAAAGAAAATTGCACTTATTTGTTAGACAGTTCATGATGTTTAGCGACAGGGGAAAAAAATGATCAAGAGAGAAAAAGAAATTCCCCGAAAAATGAATAAATTAACAAAACCGTGGTTTGCAGCCTAAATTTCGCGTCCGGGACGACCGCTTCTTTAGCCCGCTCTTTGCACGGCCCTGGGGGGCACACTAGAGGTCTGCACGGACCGCAATTCCAAGGCCGAGCCCGGCGAGAAAATTAAAAGTTCCACACTGGCCCGGCCCGTTTATATTTTCACAGTTTACGACCAGGCCCGGCTCGTACAAAAAACAGTGAAAACAAGCCCGGCCCGTTAAAAAAATCAATTAAATCAGTCCCGGTTTGGCTCGACACAGTTTCTCAAAAAATTCAGATTTTTTTTAACATACAATTACAGGGCAGCCGCTTGCTACTAAAAGCGACTATTTTCAGCATCCGCTGGCTATGGCGACTATTTTAGGCCGAAAACCATTAAAAAGCGGCTATTTCAAGAAAAAAGGTGACCTTTTCCGGATTTCAGTGACTATTTTTACTGAAAATATTTGATCTTGCTTCTTCAAAGCACCTGAAAGTCATCTTCTCAAACACACTTTTTCAACGGTTGTTTGAAGAGTTTCGTGATGTTTTCCTCGACGAATTCCAAAATTCTCGACTTCGCCTCCTCCTCCTCCAATCTGTTGACGAAAATACTTATTTTTTTTTCCGAGATCTTTTTATATAATCGTTGAAGGAGATTTTGCGAGTTTTTCCGCGATCCTTTGCCAAATGTCGCAAATTTTTCTACGTCAGATTGACGAAATCGATTTTTTTTCAGCCACCACTTGTCCAAATTCGCGATATATATTTTCCGAGACCGATTGATGGTAGTTACTATTTGTTTCAGGGATCTCTTTGCGAAATTCCCGATTCTTTTCCAGATCGTTTGTCAAAATTCGTGATTTTCATTTCATGACTGAGTAAAATTCGTGATTTTTTACGCGATCATTTGGTTAAATTCTCAAATTTTTTTGACCAAATTTGCGTTTTTTGCCCGCGACCATTTGACAAAATTTGCGATTTTTGTGTGATCGTTAAACGAAATTCGAAATTTTTTGTCCATTCTTTTGACGAAATTTGCGATGATTTATCCGCGACCGAATGACGAAAATCGCCATTTGTTTCCATAACCTTTGTAAAATTAAAGATATGTTTTACAGTTATTTGAGGAGATTCGCGATTTTTTCCGTGACGAATTGCAAAAATTCGCTATTTTTTCCCCAATCGATTAATGATAATAGTTATTTCTTTTCGCTATCTTTTGCTATGATCGTTGAAGGATATTTCGCAATTTTTCCTATGACCTATTGCAAATTTCTAAATTTTTTTGGGGGCGATTGTATCATGGAACTCTTTTTTCCGTGATCCTTTGCCAGATTTCGCGATTTTGTTTCCGGCGATCGTTTCACGGAATTCGCGACATTTTTTCAGCGATACTTTGTCAAAATTCGCGAATTTTTCTGTGACAAACAGGGGAAATTTTTTCTCTGCCACCACTTGTCGAAATTCGTGATATATATTTTTTCCGCGACCGATTGATGGTACTCGCTGTTAGTTTCAGATATCACTTGACGAAATTCGGATTCTTTTCCGCGATAGTTTATCGAAATTTGTGATTTTCTTTTCAAAACCGACTTACGAAATTCTTGATTATTTGTTTAAATTCTCGATTTTTTACGCGATTATTTGACCAAATTCGCGTCGTTTCAGGGGTAATGATTCTGTTCTGCATTTTTCGAAATTGTAAGGCATTCGGTTCCAAAAATTTGAAAAAAATCGGTCATCAATCCTAAAATTCGGGCATAAAAAATATCGCGAACTTCGCAAATGGTCGCCGAAAAAATCAATTTCGACAATCGTTCACAGAAAAAAGTCGCCAGTTTCTTCAAAGGATCGCAGAAAAAACGAATTTCGCCGAAAGAATCGCAGGAAAAAAGCACGAATTTCTACAAGAGATTACGAAAAAACGCAAACTTCGTCTGGAAATCGCGGAAAAGCGCGAATTTCGTCAAAGGATCGCGATAAAGAAGCACAATTTTCGTCGAAGGATCGCGGAAAAACACGAATTTCGCTAAAGAACAGCCGAAAAAACGCATAATTGGGGCCAGGAGATTTCCCCCCTTTTCCTCCTCTTCTGTAACCTTTAAAAAATTAGCTGTGAATTTCAGATTTTTTTTTTTTTTTTTTTTTTTTACTCAGAACCATCCCTGTCGTCTTTTTGTCCGCGACCATTTGACGAAATTTGCAATTTTTTTTCTCTTGGTCGTTAGGCGAAATTCGTAATATTTTGTGCATTCTTTGACGAAATTTGCGATGATTTTTTTCGTGACCGCCATTTGTTTCCGCAACCTTTGATAAAATTAGATATATTTTTCCACTGTCCTTTGAGGAGATTTGCGATTTTTTCGACAACGAATTACCAAAATTTGCATTTTTTTCCGCCGTTCGTTTTATGGAATTCACGATTTTCTTTTCACGATCATTTGTCAAATTTCGTGAATTTTTCTATGACCGATTGACGAAAATATTCGGTATTTGTTTCAGAGATTTTTTGACAAAATTCTTGATATTTTCCCCCGACCTTTTGTCGAAATTCGTCTTTTCATTTGTCGACTGACTGGGGAAGTTCAAGGGCAAGGAGGCAAAAAGAAGTGAAAAAATCATATGGGGGATAAAGGCAGGTTCGACTTTATTAGACATGGCGCCCTGTAGGAGATTTTTTATTGTACCACTGCAAATGCTATACTAATTTTTTTTTCTTTTAAAGGATTTTACTAAAGCATTTTACTTTGTGCACTCCTCCAGGGCCGAAATTAGCTATATTTTCACCCGGGGCAAATATAGATTTTGGCGCCCCCCTCCTTCATCCACAAAGTAAATTTACAAAGAGAAATTTACGAAAGTTTCTATTAGAGGACTTATTTTAAAATTTAAAATGTGTAACAGTAAAATACGTAATAATATTGAAATATATAACCAGCTTTGTCAAATAATTATTCATTAAAACCTGTGAAAAAAATCGAAAGGAAGCGGAAAGAATTCCGCTTTTTACAGGTTTCCGTCTTAGCAGATATAACTGTAGGTATTATTTCTGTTGGAACCATGCAGCTTTTTTTCATTTAAGACAATATTCCATTATAGACATATTTAATTTTTCTAGATTTTACTGTTGTTGTAGCATTACAAATTATTACAAATGAGGTGCTTTAATGTCATAGTGATATGAGTCACATTGTTTCAGGAACTAAAAAACAGGATTTACTGTGCGCATAAAAATGAATTCCAGATTGTAAAATATCTTCCTGTACTATCTACACTAGTTTTGTGGTATTATCACTTATATCACTCTTCTTAATTATAGATTGATATGTCTACATACTTTCCTCAACTTTTCAAATTTAATTTTCAAAGCTAATTTTCAAATTTACGTGTGACTCAAAACAACAACAAAAAAATTATTAAATTTTTACTTTTCATTTTGTGAATTTTCGGCCGCTTGGTTTTTATTGTCCCAGTCAGTCACCTGACCTCGCCCCATCTAAGGCCAGATATGGTGATATGCATGTAAAAAAGTAATTATAAGAAAAAGAATGGAGTTATTCATTTACTGTCTTCTATATTGTAGGGGAATCTTTATCTATTCGACAATTTTAATGCACTTCACTCAGCTTTTCTTTTTGATTTTTCAGCTAAAAAATATTTTTTTACACAAATTTCACACGCACATATATATATTGTATAAAACGGTAAAACAAATTTTCAACTGGCGCCCCCTTCGCGTAGCGCCCAGAGCGCATGCCCACTCTCCACCCCCTTAGTTTCGGCCCTGACTCATTCTCCCGTTAGTTTTTATTGTCCCTGGCAGCCTGGTTGGGACTTGTTGAGCTAAAGCCAATTGGTAGGCCTCCTTACCTATCCGAACCTGTCCCGGGCAGCCACCCGATCTCGCCCATATCAAGACAGGAAAAATGAAAGCTCAACACTGCTCAGGGAGAGAAAGAAATAAAATTGAACAGTTTTCAAGGAGTCTTTTCAACAGAAAAGTCAGAGTCAAGCAAAATCTTCATTTGGCGCCCCTTCGCCTTTCGGTATACTTGGAATTGGAGAAAGAATAATGCTCAAGAGAAAAGCTCTTTTTTCCAATTCATTTGCAGTCTTCTATTATAGATGAATCTTTTTTATATATTTGTAAATTTCAATGCATTTAGTTCAGATTTACTTTTGGATTTTCCGGCTGTAAGATTTTTTTTATGCAAATTCAATATAAATACATATATATTTTTGTATGTAAAGACAAAAAACATCTTCATTTGGCGCCCCCTACGCTTTCTGTTCTGACGCCCGGGTGTAGAAGGTTGGGGGGGGGGGGGACTATGTTAATGACACCAGAATTCACGAACAAATTTATTCGAATATAAGTAAAAGTTTTTCTTCACAAAATTTTACTCAAAAAATCTAGTGTAATTGTAGCATTTAAAGTCGAAAATTAAATAGTATAAATAATTTATCACCATTCAAAGGATTGAAATCGAATCGTAATATTTTGAAAATTATGGCACAAATAACGCGGAGACACTTGGAAGCTATTGTTAAACCAATGGCAGCGTTTTTCTTTTCTCTTTCTTTTCTTTTTTAATTACTCGTTTGCATTTGAATATTTTTTTTGTTTGTGTGTGAGGGGTGTGCATGATATCTAAGATTAATTTCTAGCTGGGTACTTTCGCGTTTTTTCGATTTTAGTTGCAAAAAACTGCAACGACATCGATCTCGGATATCGTATGCAGTATACAGGGTGTACCAAAAACATTGACATCGGTTTTTATTCCTTAAATATTGGTCATAGACATATATTATAAATTACAAAGTTACGTAAAAAGAGGCACAGAATTTTATGAAATCTATTAAAATTTTCAGGGGATTAAATTTGAAGAAATACAAAATTTAAATTTTTTATACGACTAGTATAAAAAAACTAGTACGTGAAGTTCAAAAAAATTTCCAATCGGTAAAATGTAACCCATACACTAATAAAGTCATGTATAAAATTTCCACATTTTATCATAAAAAGTCGCAGCGATGTGAAAATACATAAATGTTGACTTAACCCACTTTTCTATGCATGGGGGGCTGATCCAAAGGGGGGGGGGGTGGAATGTCGGATGTTTTCGTTTCCGGGGTCATACACAAATTTCGGAAGAAAACAATGATAGCTCTCTAGCATTTACATTTTAATTTATTCACTAACCCCTTACCAACTTTGTTTAAACATATCTCTGCGACTTTTTATGATAAAATGCGGAAATTGTGTACATTACCTCATTAGTATGTGGCACATTTTACTCATTAGGAAAATTCTGTATGGGGTCCATATAAAAATTTAAATTTTGCATTTCTTCCAATTTAATTCTCTAAAAATTTTAATCGATTTCATAAAACTCTGTAACTTTTGTAATTTATAATACACTATATGGTCAAAGGTGACCGATCACTTGCGATTTTAGACGTTTTGTTAAATATCTAGAAAAATACATGAGGAATTAACCTGAAACTGCAGGTGTGTAAACAGTATAGTTTAAGTCATGTATTTCGGCGAAGATTTTTTTCCCAAAACCCCATAGGGGACCGTCAACATATTGAAAAAGAACGAATATCTTTTGGATAACCCTGTAAAAACTAATGTAGCAAAAGCGTCCAAACTCGAGATTATTAATAAGTGTCTTATTGTAATACACTGTGTTCTTTTTTATGAGTATAGCATGTATATTCGTAGATAAATTAAGGTTTTTATAAAAACAGTCCCAAAATTCACAAGGTTTTTTGCTTATAATTTGCAGAGTACTTAATATATAAAAAAGTTATTTTCAGAAAATATGACAAAAAACATTGTACATAATACCCTGCAATCAGAATGAAAAAGTAATAAAAATTGTATGAAAAATGAGCAGGTTTACTAAATGATTCCCTGCGCATGCTCTAACGTAATCAAAATATAATTTGCATAATGTGTTAGTTAAATGTATAGAGCAACTTTTGTGACAATCTCAAAAACGTAGTTTAAAAAGTCTGATAATAATCGTTTATAGAATAAGCTCAAAATCCTGTTATTCCTAAAAGGAAGCAAAAAGATGAGGGGCTGTATCCAAAGACAGCGTGCAATACTTACGCTAGACTTAATACATGCTATACTTAATAATGCTATACTTAATACAGCGTACATACCTGCAATATTGTGTATGCTATATTGGCACTAATCAATGGATATACACTGCTCAAAACAATTAAAGGATATTGCAGTTTTAGGTGGATTTTGTATCTGGTAAACTGTTTAGCTGATTGATACATGGTCGACAGACATAGTAGGTTATATGAGAATAAATTACACATGTTTGCCAGAAAAAAATGCATTTTATTGCGCATTTGTGTACTAAAGGAAAAAAAACACAATTTGTGCATATGAGAAAAAAATAATAAAAAAAGGTGTTTTCTTCAAAGAAAATCATTTTCAGTAGGGGGTATGGTTTCCACGGGCGGCCAGCAACGTTGAACACCTTTGAGGCATGGACTCAATGAGGCTATTAATGACGAGTTGGGGTATTCTGCCCCTCTCTTCCAGAAGAGCTCTTTCCAGTTCTTGGAGAGTTTGTGGGGGTTGTTGGCGGCCAGAAACTCGTCTTCCTAGAGCGTCCCAAACGTGCTCGATTGGATTCATGTCTGGAAGACACGCTGGCCATTCCATTCGAACGATTCCTTCCTCGAAAAGGAAATCCTCCACCAGGTTTGCACGATGTGGCCTGCAGTTATCGTCCATTAAAATGAAGTTATCTCCGATTGCTGCAGCGTAAGGGACTACAATAGGTCTGAGGATCTCATCCCTATATCGGCGACCAGTCAGAGCTCCATCTCGAATGATGTAGAGGTCAGTGCGCCCGTCAATGGAGATGCCACCATACACCAACACTCCTCCACCGCCAAATCTGGCACTTTCGTGCACGAACGCAGGATTATTCCTACTGCCACGGTCCCTCCAGATGAAAATACGCCTATTATCCGGATGCACAGAAAAACGGGACTCGTCAGAAAACAGAATATTGCTCCATTCTTTTCTCCTCCAGTTGACATGCTCGGTTGCCCACTCCCTGCGGTCGCGACGATGCCTTGATGTTAATCTAACACATACCATCGGTCGGCGAGCATACAGACCTACAGCATGGAGCCGGTTTCGGACAGTCTGAGTTGAAATCGTGGTGCCTGTAGCCGAGCGAAGGTGTTGTTGGAGAAGAGTAGCGTTCATGGTTCGGTGTCTCCGAGCTGTTAACGCTAAATACCGATCTTCATTGGCATTGTTGCCCGTCTACGACCTTGCCCTGGTCTTCGGCCTGCACATCCACTCTCCAAAAAACGGTTCCAGATCCTGGAAATGTCACTTTATGACACTCCAATGGCTTGCGCTACTTCGGCTTGAGTTTGGCCCCCTTCTAACCTATCAACAATTCTCAAAGCTTCTGAATCTATCAAATGACTTCGCTGAGACATCGTACTCATCGAAACAAAGCAATCACTGAATGCCGATCATCCTTGTCTTCATTCTCTTTTATCCAGTTGAAAGTCAAATTTCATTCGCTGCCGCTGAAGCGACGTTTTTGACGTCGAACTCAAAATTTGCATACTCCACAGTTTGAAAACCAGAAAAATTTGCATTTGTGATTCTCTTCTTCTATTTTCGGCAAAAAAAATTTCGTTTATATCTTTATTTTATATAAAACTTCAAATAACCTTTAATTGTTTTGAGCAGTGTATATATGGATACAACCCCTTAATTAAGGGGTTATATAAGCTTTTCAGAAAACTGTTTTTTGAAAAATTACGCATTGTGAATAAAATAAATAGTTTCAAGACACTGTTTTTTTTTTTATATGTATCATCCTACATACACCAAATACCGTTTTGTCAAATAAACGATGGAAATTTTATTTATTGCGATTAGATATATGCTTTTTTATGTGATGCATTTTAAAAAGCTGTTAACTTGACATAACAAAAGTAAAGAAAATGATCATTTTATATATATCTGTTCAAAAGCAATTATCTATTGTAAACGATTTTTACAGTGCGACAAATTTGCAAAAAACACTGTTTTCCGAAAAGTGAAATCGAATTTTAACAAGGACGAAAAATTATTCTTATGCATAGCTTGCGAAACACTTCCCAATGCAACCAGAATATTGTTATTTAAAAACACATCAAAATCAATTTTCAGTAATTGCTTTTCATATCCGGTAGGTGTGTTCTTCCGTACAGTCCTGCACACGATCTATAAGACTTTATACATAACCACGTACGAGTAATGCACCAAAAATGAGTTAACTTTAAAAATGTATACCAAAGCTGAAAACAAATTTTTAGCAATGATCGATCATAGCCTTGTAATTAAGTTCTTTTGTATGGCTCTGTAAATGAACGATAAATACTATGCACTTCATAATCTACAAAAACATGTTTTAGTTCCACCTCAGCGATGCATATAAGTTGCATTATATATGAAGTATCGTAACATCATTAAAATGCACCGCAAACAAAATTTTCCAATAAACTATAACATAGGAATTTCTTTTGTGTGATCCTGTAAAAGAACTATAAGTTCTGCATTAACTCTTATATATTAACGCTTCATTTTGAATAGTCAACACTCTATACTAAATTTCAATAAAAATAAAACGAATTCATTTATGAAAATTAGAGCGGAGACATACAGACGGATGGCAGACGGACAATCGAAAGTCAGAAAAGTATTTTCAACTATGTTGGAAAATGTTAAACATCAATTGAAATCTGTATTTAAATACACATACCAAATTCAAATTAACTTATTTCTAAATGGAATTTTTTCATGCAGTTTAATTTATTCGATTAAGAATTTATGACAAGTAAAAAATCGATATTTTTAAGGTTTTAAAGCTGATGACTTCCCTTCAACAAGAATTTCCTTCTCTCACAAATTCTGTTTTCAGTGAAAATTGGTATTATTAGACAAATTACAGAAATATTTGAGGTGGTTCTCAAATTTCCTGTTCAACAATGCGAAACTTTCTTACACGTTTTAAAACCTATTTTATGCCTTTAAACGTAAAACGTTATAAAGTACCTACGTAAAAAACGTTATAATTAAACGTTATTTTGTGTGATATTGATTGTAAAGATATTAGTCCCACAAAAATATTTCAGAGACAACCCCCCCCCCCCCCCCAAATATTACTCGCTGGGTACGGCCCTGGTAAATAATAGCATTATTCGTGATAGTCTGTTCTTATTAAACAAAATTTTATTTATTACAAAAAAAAAAAAAAAAAAAAAAAAAATCCATAATAGTTATCAAGTTTAAATTTTTCGCCTGCCAAAGAAATTGTGCGTCCCAATTTGATCCGGCGTGTCATATGTTCGTCATCTCTGATCTACGTTTTAAGACCCTTTTTTAGGTGCGTTCGTAATTACATAAATACGTAGCACCTACAGTCGTCGTTCAGTCCGTCTGTCTGTCCGTCCGTCCGCATATAACAGAGCAAAAACTACCCGACCGAATGATCTGAATTTTTTAATATATAATTGCTGCAAAATTTTGTCGAGCCATTTCCAATTTTATGAAAATCGGATGTACAGTTTAATTACAGGGACACCCAAAAGTTTTCCGTTACATTACGGCCAATGGGAAAAAATTATAGCAAATGCATTTTAATGATTTTACAGCCTTCCGAATGGTCTGATATTTTTAATATATAATTGCTGCAAAATTTTGTTGAGCCATTTCCAATTTTATGAAAATCGGATGTATAGTTTAATTACAGGGACACCCAAAAGTTTTCCGTTACATTATGGCCAATGGGAAAAAATTATTGCAAATGCATTTTAATGATTTTACAGCCTTCCGAATGGTCTGAAATTAAATATATAATTGCTGCAAAATTTTGTCGAGCCATTTCAAATTTTATGAAAATCGAATGTACAGTTTAATTACAGGGACAGTCAAAAGTTTTCCGTTACATTACGGGGAATGGGGAAAAAAATTATTGTAAGTGCATTTTAATGATGTTACAGACTATGCACTTATGAAGCGCAAAAAAATGTACATTCAGTACAATATGGGGTGCAAAAAATAATTATAAAACTAGTTATAGTACGAACGCACCTCATTTGCCACGTTTGACGAGCAATTTCCAACTTGTTCTTTTTACAAGCTTCAGAGTCATTTTTAGGTGCGTTCGTAATTATATAAATACGTAGCACCTATAGTCGTCGTTCAGTCCGTCTGTCCGTCCGTCCGCATGTAACAGAGCAAAAACTACCCAACCGAATGGTCTGAAATTTTAAATGTATGATTGTTGCAAAATTTTGTCGAGCTATTTCAAATTTTATGAAAATCGGATGTATAGTTTAATTACAGGGACAGTCAAAAGTTTTTCTTTACATTAAGGGTGTATTCGAAAAAATATTTTTCCACCTTCATCAGCTCGAAATTTTCTGAGACATTTTCAGACTCATTTTTAAAAGTAAAAACATGAAACTTGTGGGGTGATTTCTGAAGACATGTTTAACATGCCGTGTGATTTAATTTTCAGCTCAATTAATTAGAATTTGATTTTTAAACAATTATTTTCTCAGTATGACCATTTTTTTCATTCCCAGATCGCCCGCTTCGGAAAATTCGGTTCAAAACGCCAACTTTGACAGCGTTTTTTACGGTATTTTCTGCATTAATCAAAAAATTAAGAAGCACGGCACATTATACAGTTTCTAAATAAGAGAATTTCCCAGTTTGATACGTTTGAGAGCAAAAATGAATTTTAAAATGAATCAGAAAATAAGCAGTTTCGATCGGAATACACCCTTAAGGCCAATGGGAAAAATTATTGCAAGTGCATTTTAATGATGTTACAGCCTTCCGAATGGTCTGAAATTTTAAATATATAATTGTTGCAAAATTTTGTCGAGCCATTTCAAATTTTATGAAAATCGGATGTATAGTTTAATTACAAGGACAGTCAAAAGTGCTCCGTTACATTACGGGGAATGGGAAAAAATTATTGGAAGTGCATTTTAATGATGTTACAGACTATGGCACTTTATGAAGTGCAAAAAATTATACATTCAGTACAATATGGGGTGCAAAAAATAATTATAAAACTAGTTGTTAGTACGAACGCACCTTATTTGTCACGTTTGACGAGCAATTTCCAACTTGTTTTTTTTTCTGTTTTTTAATGCATTAGAACAAAATCTATGTTAACAGCCATTTCTCGGATAATTTTCATGTTGATATTTCATATATTGTTATATTAAAATTAGCGCTCCCTATTAAACGTTTATACGAGTATACGTATAATACGTATTATACGGGATACGGATTTCAGATACGTATAATATGGCTACGGCGGTTATACGTATTATACAAAACAGTATATACGGTACATCGTATATACGATACGGATCTTACCCAAGCGGTTAAGCGTATGAAAATCTGAACGTTTTTTCATTCAAGACATGAAAATACATGTTTTAACCCTCTGACAGTCTTGGAAAAGGACAAAATTGTAATGTTTTCTCTGCAGTTTGTTTTTAAATGCTCAAAAAACATTATTCTTTCAACATTTTATAAAAAATCTTAATAACGAATATGAATGCAATCTTTGGAAGTATTAGTCATTGTTCAATGTATTAAAAATACATTAAATTAATAGGAGTATATTACTTTAAATATTGCTTGTATTGCAGTGAAACCTGGAGCTTAGTGAACGTATTAACACGGTCTTGTCAGTGAGGGGGTTTGCTAATCTGCGGATTAGATACATTGAGAGATATCCTCTAAAGTCCTGCATTCTCGCGGTTTACTGGTGCCATCGCGATTCTTTGTTCAAAGAACCATGATGGCCTGAGGTTTACCTACCTTCTGGTTGCTGTGCAGGTACTTAAAAAAATCTGTATACTTTTCCCTAAAATACCTTTCGGTTGTTTTCCCTAAGAACTAAGCTATTAATTATGAAATGTAGTGGGTAGCTTCAAAGCTACCTTTCGCCAGTGCTGTAGTTGGAAAAAAATATTTGTGGGAACTCACCTTTTCATAGAGTAGATGTTCACGCTGTACTGGATTTTTGCTAAGCAAAAAGCCAATTTAAAACATTTAGCCAAAAGCCGACTTTTTTTAATTAACAGTGATAATTATTATATTCTTGTTTCTATAGTATTGCATTTGTATAGCATTCATCTAAAAGAAATATTTAATCAATCTTATAGTAACATTTTCCATCATGAATCAAATTTTAATTGAAATAACAGAAATAAAACCATATATTACTTACTGGCATAACTATTCTAGAAGTTTCCATAAAGAAAAATAATGAGAGGTGCTTTCTGTATCCTTTAATTTACGACAAGCCGTCTCGTCTGCTAATCGTCTTCCTGATTGCTACCAAGATTTCATGTATAGTTCAGGACAAAATTGTTTTAAGGGAGGTTCTACACGGTTTATGAATATAAGTGAACTGGCTTTTTCAATAAGGAGTGAATTCCTCGCATCGGTCATGATGTTATTCATACAGCTGAATACTCTTTCGCATTAAAACGTTGTAATGGGTATAGTTTTCAGAGTCTGGAGAAGAGGATTTAGCTCTCTAGGTTCATCTCCAGTATCAATAAACTTGATAATTACTGTTATATAATATAAAACAATTATCGTTTCGCTTGGGAAAAAAAAAAAAAAAAAAAAAAGAAGAAGTTTGTGCTCGTGCGCGATAATTTTTTTTTACATTAACAAACCAAATATTTCTGGGAACGGCGTTCCCACGCGTTCCCACCCAACTACAGCACTGCCTTTCGCAGGTCAGTAACACAGCACCTAGCTTCTTTAGGTTTATGGAATGGCCTTTCGCGCGAAACATTAATTTTGCATGCGGCCACAGAACAGACTTAAATTATACTGACATTGATCAATCCGACTCCTGGGAAGTTTTGTAATCGTACTTTTATATTATTTAAGAATATTGTTTTCTAAATTTAAAATATTTTAAAAATATGTTTTACTCATAAAAGAAAAGAGAAGGCAAGTCATTTTAAGCATGCGCAATTAACCTGCAAGTCTAAAACCTGCAAGTCGATTATTTGCCCGTTTATAAGTAATCGAAATTTATAGATACTTTATACAAAAAATGATATTTGTCAATATTAACAAATCTTAAACGTAATGCTCTAGCATTTTGTATAAAAAATACTATGAGTGTCATGATTTTTTTTTAAAAAATGGATTTCCATTAAACAGAGTAGAAAACATTAGCTCCCTGGAAAAAATAACATTTGCGCCCGGATGCAATCTTGAGTGTAACACACACGAATAAAGAAGAATTTTTAACAGATTAAAAAAAAAAAAAAAAAAAAAAAAAAAAAAAAAAAAAAAACATAACAAGGATTCACAATAAATCTGAAACATTTATGCTCTCATTCTTTGTTCAAAAAGTATTTAATTTTGCTAGTTACTTACAACGAATACAATTTGTACACATTATATACACAGAATATAAAAATAATGCGGTATCTAATCTCAATACCATGAGATAAACAAAAAATCGAAATAAATTCAAAGTAAAAATTTGCGAAGTACTTTCTGCAATTCACGGTAATATCTTTCGGTTTCGAAATAGAAACACTAACATACAGTGAGCAAAAAAAGTATTTGCACGCAGACGATTTTTTGCATAAGTAACCATAGAAAGCCAAATTTGATACTATTCTCTAAATTATTCGTTTATTTAAATAAGATGAAAATAAAAATTACTACCCATTTTCCTTAAACAGTAATATTACACATTTAAAAAAATAAATTAATATTTTCTCATACCTAAAAAGTATTTGCACAAGAAGCATTGACTGTTAAAAAAGGCATTAAATGTGAACATTATGCAAATGTTTAGCATATCAGTCCCGCAGTACATTAGCCCCGCACTTTAAAGTCACGTAACATATTAACTGGAGCAGGGATTCTGGGGAGTTTTTGTTCTAATGGCGCCGAAAACGTGTGAACTGTCTGTTGCTACCCGTGAGAAGATTATATTTCTTCACAATTCTGGATTAAGTTACCGAGGAATAGGTAAAAAATTAAATCTAAACTTTTTTAGTGTTCGTTATGTAATTAAGAAGAAAAAAGAAACTGGTTCGACAATAAATAAGCCGCGAACTGGGCATCCAAGAAAGCTAAATACCAGGCAAAGGAGAGCCATCAATAAAAGAATTTTCAAAAAACCCTTTTCTAAGTGCTCGAGCATTGGCTGTTGATTTCGCTTCAACGTCGGGAACAATAGTACACCACAATCAATTAGAAATATTCTTCATGATGCAAATATTCGAGGAAGAGCCCCTCGAAAAAAAAAACCGATTTATTAGTGAAACAAATAGAGTGAAAAGACTTGAATTTGCAAAAGCTTATGTCAGCAAACCACTAGAGTTTTGGAAAACTTATTTTTTCCGATGAAAGCAAGTTCAATATTTTTGGCTCAGATGGTAAGAAAACTGTATGGCGAAAGCCAAATACTTCTCTTCAAATTAAAAACTTGAAACCAACTGTAAAACATGGCGGTGGTCATGTAATGATTTGGGGATGCATGTCTTTCAACGGAGTTGGCGAAATGACCTTTATTGAAGGCAATATGAATGCTAAACAATATATTCATATATTGCGAGATCATTTATCTAATAGTGCTCTGAAATTAGGAATTCTTAATTCATATTATTTCCAACAGGATAACGATCCGAAACACACTGCATATATTACGAGGTTATGGTTGCTTTATAATGTAAAAAATCAATTGAAAACGCCACCACAATCACCAGACCTCAATCCGATTGAAAATTTATGTCATATTTTGGATGTGAAAATAAGGAAAAAGAAAATTTCTAACAAATCAGAACTTAAGCAAGCTGTTAGGGAAGAATGGCTAGAAATCAGCAGTGAAACATGTCACAAATTAATAGAATCAATGCCCAGACGATTACAAGCTGCAATTGAAGCAAAGGGCATGCATACTAAATATTAGCACTGTTTTTAACTTATAAATAATTCCTCTAGTTCTATTTTTATTGCTAGTGTGCAAATATTTTTTTGGCAGTACAAATGCTACTTATTTATGTTTTCATATTTTAAATATAATTATTCACTGTAAAAAAAAAATGGACTAAAAAACGGAAATAATACTGGCAATCTAGACGCCAGTACTATTTCCGTTTTTTAACGGGAATTTTTACCCATAAATTACAGAAAATTTTCCGTTTTTAATCAGAAAAACGGAAAATTTTAGTCAGATATTAAATATGTTTATTTGTTTTGTAAAAGTGTTGGTATTTTTAATTCTTAGTTGCTTTTTATTTATTTATACATATGCTACAACAAATTTACATGGTGTGCAAATAGTTTTTTTTGCTCATTGTATTTCCACCTTATTCTCCAATCAGTGACGTAAGACTGGTGAGTCCATTCTTATTATAAGTAAATACGATACTTGAAATATACGCAGGGCCTCGCTAATAGGGACCCCCCCCCCCCCCGAAAAAAAACCGTTGGCGAATCCTGTACACTTGGCAAATTTACAAACTTAGTTGACAGATTTGTTTAAAACTTTAATAAAAACTATAATACACTTTCTGTTTCCGATAGTCTTAGCAGAAGTTACAAATCTAATTGGGAATATTATAAAACTTTTTAGAAATAAGAACTACATTACATTTTTTAATTGTGGTAACTTGGCGAAATTACAAAAAAGTAGTTGGCAAATACTGAAATTTGACTTGGCAGTTTAAGGTCCTCTGCCTGCCCCCCACCCCGAAGAAAAAGTCTTAGCGATGGCCGTGAATATACGTATACTTTAAAGGTGTTCTCAAATCCAAAAATGTAACTTTCTGACATAAGTTTTAATTTATTTTTATTCGGAAATGCATGAAACTAGCTGGTGTTGTTGTTCAGAAACTATGTCATTGAGCTGTTTTTTCCATTTTTTTTTTTACAACTCAATAGATTTTTCAGAAAAGAGGGAAAAAGAACACTCGAGCGGGCGAAAAACGGGTTTGTTACGTGATCAATTTCGCTTAAGGCTGTCAAGGCTGTTCTTAACTGCTCTGCTCAACAAGCGAAAAACGTTTTGACACATTTACTACAAATTCATTTTTTAACGGAAAGGTATAAAATTGGAAAGCCTGGCCATGGAAACGATTTAGAACTGAACTGTTTTTTCCATTTTCTGATCAATCTATTACCTATTGAGTCATAAGGAATTTTGATCACGTGACAAACCCGTTTTTCGCCCGCTTTTGAGTCTCTTTTTCCCCTTCGGACGGAAATTCAGTTCAAAACGCCCATTTTGACGCTATTTTCTGAAAGATCTGTTGAGTTTGCAAAAAAATGGAAAAAACAGCTTAATTACATATTATCTGAGCAACAACACCAGCTAGTTTCATGCATTTTCGAACAAAAATAAATTAAAACTTATGTCAGAAAGTTGCCCTTTTTGATTTGAGAACACCCTTAACCGATGTACCCTTATACGAATCCGGATACGTTTAAACGTGTATTTAAAGGTATTCGTATTTCATAGAAACGTATTATACGTATATCGTTTAAATGTATAATTGAAATACATATTCCAATCGGGTACACTAATTAAAATCCTTATAAATATATGCAATATAATCCAATAAGTATATTCTGAATAATCTTTGGTGCTGACAAAGATTTAAATCCTTATAAATATATGCATATAATCCAATAAATAGATTCTGTATAATCTGTGGTGCTGCCATCTACTGCCTAAAATTGGAAATGTTGCAAAAGATTGTTGTTTTTTTAGTTTGTAATTTTTTTTTACAAGTTTTCATGTGATTTTTTTCTTTTCATAATGCATTAAAACAAAATATAATTCAATAGAATTTTGAAATTTTTTTCTTGTTTTTATATTGAAACTTGTATAATATTATAAAAAAATGAAATTTCCAAGAGTATTTTTGATTACTCAATTTTTGGTGCTGCCATCTATTGCACGCAACTGAACATATTACAAAATTTTTCTTAAGTTATATACATATAAGATATAATTATGTTTACTATATGTGGCGTATTATGATGTTTGAAACTGGTGGTGCTACGGAAGCTATCAGTAGAAAAAAAAATGAAATCTTGTTTATGCCGTTGTTAGCATGTATTAAGTCTAGCGTAAGTATTGCACGCTGTATTTGGATACAGCCCCTCATCTTTTTGCTTCCTTTTAGGAATAACAGGATTTTGAGCTTATTCTATAAACGATTATTATCAGACTTTTTAAACTACGTTTTTGAGATTGTCACAAAAGTTGCTCTATACATTTAACTAACACATTATGCAAATTATATTTTGATTACGTTAGAGCATGCGCAGGGAATCATTTAGTAAACCTGCTCATTTTTCATACAATTTTTATTACTTTTTCATTCTGATTGCAGGGTATTATGTACAATGTTTTTTGTCATATTTTCTGAAAATAACTTTTTTATATATTAAGTTCTCTGCAAATTATAAGCAAAAAACCTTGTGAATTTTGGGACTGTTTTTATAAAAACCTTAATTTATCTACGAATATACATGCTATACTCATAAAAAAGAACACAGTGTATTACAATAAGACACTTATTAATAATCTCGAGTTTGGACGCTTTTGCTACATTAGTTTTTACAGGGTTATCCAAAAGATATTCGTTCTTTTTCAATATGTTGACGGTCCCCTATGGGGTTTTGGGAAAAAAATCTTCGCCGAAATACATGACTTAAACTATACTGTTTACACACCTGCAGTTTCAGGTTAATTCCTCATGTATTTTTCTAGATATTTAACAAAACGTCTAAAATCGCAAGTGATCGGTCACCTTTGACCATATAGTGTATTATAAATTACAAAAGTTAGAGTTTTATGAAATCGATTAAAATTTTTAGAGGATTAAATTGGAAGAAATGCAAAATTTAAATTTTTATATGGACCCCATACAGAATTTTCCTGATGAGTAAAATGTGCCACATACCAATGAGGTAATGTACACAATTTCCGCATTTTATCATAAAAAGTCGCAGAGATATGTTTAAACAAAGTTGGTAAGGGGTTAGTGAATAAATTAAAATGTAAATGCTAGAGAGCTATCATTGTTTTCTTTCGTAATTTGTGTATGACCCCGGAAACGAAAACATCCGACATTCCCCCCCCCCCCCTTTGGATCAGCCCCCCATGCATAAAAAAGTGGGTTAAGTCAACATTTATGTATTTTCACATCGCTGCGACTTTTTATGATAAAATGTGGAAATTTTATACATGACTTTATTAGTGTATGGGTTACATTTTACAGATTGGAAATTTTTTTGTACTTCACGTACTAGTTTTTTTTTATACTAGTCGTATAAAAAATTTAAATTTTGTATTTCTTCAAATTTAATCCCCTGAAAATTTTAATAGATTTCATAAAATTCTGTGCCTCTTTTTACGTAACTTTGTAATTTATAATATATGTCTATGACCAATATTTAAGGAATAAAAACCGATGTCAATGTTTTTGGTACACCCTGTATACTGCATACGATATCCGAGATCGATGTCGTTGCAGTTTTTTGCAACTAAAATCGAAAAAACGCGAAAGTACCCAGCTAGAAATTAATCTTAGATATCATGCACCCCCCTCACACACACACAAAAAAAATATTCAAATGCAAACGAGTAATTAAAAAAGAAAAGAAAGAGAAAAGAAAAATGCTGCCATTGGTTTAACAATAGCTTCCAAGTGTCTCCGCGTTATTTGTGCCATAATTTTCAAGATATTTCGATTCGATTTCAATCCTTTGAATGTTGATAAATTATTTATACTATTTAATTTTCGACTTTAAATACTAGAATTACACTAGATTTTTTGAGTAAAATTTTGTGAAGAAAAACTTTTACTTATATTCGAATAAATTTGTTCGTGAATTCTGGTGTCATTAACATAGTCCCCCCCCCCCCCCAACCTTCTACACCCGGGCGTCAGAACAGAAAGCGTAGGGGGCGCCAAATGAAGATTTTTTTTGTCTTTACATACAAAAATATATATGTATTTATATTGAATTTGCATAAAAAAAATCTTACAGCCGGAAAATCCAAAAGTAAAACTGAACTAAATGCATTGAAATTTACAAATATATAAAAAAGATTCATCTGTAATACAAGACTGCAAATGAATTGGAAAAAAGAGCTTTTCTCTTGAGCATTATTCTTTCTCCAATTCCAAGTATACCGAAAGGCGAAGGGGCGCCAAATGAAGATTTTGTTTGACTCTGACTTTTCTGTTGAAAAGACTCCTTGAAAACTGTTCAATTTTATTTCTTTCTCTCCCTGAGCAGTGTTGAGCTTTCATTTTTCCTGTCTTGATATGGGCGAGATCGGGTGGCTGCCCGGGACAGGTTCGGATAGGTAAGGAGGCCTACCAATTGGCTTTAGCTCAACAAGTCCCAACCAGGCTGCCAGGGACAATAAAAACTAACGGGAGAATGAGTCAGGGCCTAAACTAAGCGGGTGGAGAGTGGGCAAGCGCCCTGGGCGCTACGCGAAGGGGGCGCCAGTTGAAAATTTGTTTTACCGTTTTATACAATATATATATGTGCGTGTGAAATTTGTGTAAAAAAATATTTTTTAGCTGAAAAATCAAAAAGAAAAGCTGAGTGAAGTGCATTAAAATTGTCGAATAGATAAAAAGATTCCCCTACAATATAGAAGACAGTAAATGAATAACTCCATTCTTTTTCTTATAATTACTTTTTTACATGCATATCACCATATCTGGCCTTAGATGGGGCAAGGTCAGGTGACTGACTGGTACAATAAAAACCAAGCGGCCGAAAATTCACAAAATGAAAAGTAAAAATTTAATAATTTTGTTGTTGTTGTTTTGAGTCATACGTAAATTTAAAAATTAGCTTTGAAAATTAAATTTGAAAAGTTGAGGAAAGTATGTAGACATAGGGGCCGTTCAAATATTACGTAAGCACCTAAGGGAGGAGGGAGGAGTTTAGCCATTTGCTTATTTTTGCTGACAAGGGGGGAGGGGGAGTTTGAATGATGCTTGCGTAAGACATTTTCAAAATTTCTTATCTTGTAAAAAAAAAAAAAAAAAAAAAAAAACTATTAAAAATTTCAAATTGAAAAAAAGAAATAGCAAAAGAATACTTAACTTGAAGTTCTGATGTCAGCTATTTTGACCGCACAAGGAAAACATAAACAATCTCTTTTATCTAGAGGTGACTGTTCATGTTTGATGCATGTGTTTGATGCTTAATTTCTAACAAAAAAAGTACCGGAGCCGAGCCCTACTATTCTGCAGTACCGGTAGTAACAGCCATACCGTCCCCCTCCCCTCCTGCCACTGCAATCTGCATATTTATATTTCATACATTATTTGCCAAAATGTAAAGTATTTTTTCTATATAAAAATAAAATATTTAAATGTATCTATCAGCATATACTTAGTTGTGAACTATTCCACTTTTTAGCTATCACTCCTTCCGAATAGAATTCTTTGCCTAATTTTAACACGTTCACGCCGGCGCGGTGGGTCATACTCGACTGTCTCAGAGTTGTCAAGTTTCCGGCTTTTTGCACACCAATATTATTTTAGAGAAAATTTTGTTCCTTTAAATCGCCCAATTGTTCTAATTAAATAAAACAATATTTTTTGTATTAAAATACTGGTATCCAAACAGCCGGATACTTTGCAGCTCTAAGACAGTCGAGTGTGACCCACCGCGCCGGCGTGAACGTGTTAATGTTGTTAATTGCAGAATTCTGTGATTAAATGTGGTAAGGATTATGATTCGGAAATAGTGTTAACACCAAAAAGGAATAGTTCGCAGGTATGCATTTTTATGAAAAAATGAATCAAATTTACAGAGATTTATATTTATATGCTGAAGAATGGAACAACGTTTTTCAATTTCCTATAAAAGGTTCATATCTTAAACTACAATCGATTCCTTCCATATAACGATCTTTTGTGGTGAGCCCCTGAAAATCAGATTAAATTAAAAATTAAATGTATGTAAAATTAAAAATTATGTATTAAAAATTTAACCCCGTTATTGGAAAGATTCGATGCTTTTATAGAAAAAAGGGAAACCCTGCTCAACTGCTTTCTAGCTAAGACCACAAACTGATATAAAAATTGAATCCGCTTCATCTCCATCTCCTACGTGTGCGACACATTACGTCACATATAATTGCTTTGGTAAAAAAGAATGCAAAACTTGGAGATGGGAAGGAATGAAAGGGTAATTTAGGCTTCGTTTTTTCGGGAGCGTTGCTACACTGGGCTTCGGAGCCCTGTATTTATGAGCTCCTCTGAATTCTGACCAATATTTAAATATTTACTAAGAACGGAGAAGTACCGGAGCTGAGCTCCGGTGCAAATTAAGCCCTGTGCATGAGGGCTTATTATCTCTGAGAATTTACTACTATTTCCAATTGTGAGAATAGAATAGAATTGAATAGACGGATGCGATATGTTGTATTGTGACAATATGAGTCTTCCGGGAAAGCTTCCAAAACGTAAGTAAAATTCAATGTTTTTTGTTTCCACCCCTCCTCTGTCAAGTGGTTGAACCCCATAACCATAATGACCGACTGCTCTACTGTCTGGTGTCTCTTGAGTTTTGAAAACCTCTCAGTACTGTAGTGTAGTGGTGTTTAAAATACATATTTAAAATAAATAAAATCAAAAATAGGTCTTCATTTTGAGAAATCTTGTGTAAAAAACTTTTTGAAAGTTTCAAAAAGTCTGCATCAGATAAACCATTGAAGGATATCCAATGTAAAACTAATGATGTGTGGCGGCAGTACAAAAAGTCTTCTAAAACTGACAAAGAGTTAGAGGTATTGGTACTAAAAATAATTGAGGATGAACTGCGTAAGGCAACCAAAAAGAAATCAGTCTTTCTTGATTATTTTATAAAGGTAATTATAATCAATTTATTCTTAAAATTTTAAATATATTTTATCATAACTTTTAGTTTACATGATTACTTGTAAAAATTGGAAAAAAGATAGATAAGATAAAATGACCGTGTAGCCTTGGCGAAACATGGTCAGAATGGGAATAAATAAAGACCAAAGAAATGTCAAAAAATGAGTTATTACTTTTTAAATATGGCGTAGCCAAGCTAAACCTTATTTTTTCTTTTCAAATAACTCGAAAATTAATGTTTCCAGGAGGGAAAAAAAATTAAAAAATATGTAAGTTTTGTAGCAGATAATCTTCTAACTGTTTTCAAATTTTGTACCTTACTAAAAATGAAATGTAATCCAATTGAATTGAAACCAGTGTATTTCAAATTCAAAAACAGATAAATAAGGTTTCCAGTGATCTAAAAAAAGAAAAACAATCCTTAAAAAGGAAACGACAAAATGATCGAACCACCAAACGAACAAAGCTTGAAGAAATCTGCCATGATAATCCAGACATTAAAAAAAATTAGCTTTGAGGGAATCATTAGGAAGACCAAGTTTAAATGTAGATCAACCATTATTGCTTAAGGCAATAGCAGACATAGCTATTATTGGAAGCGCTGCAGATGCAAAAAGAAGAAGCGAGTCAATACGAAGTGTCAAAACTCTCGATAACTTGACTGTAGAACTGAAAAAGGTTGGTTTTGCAATAAGCATGAGTGGAACATATATTCGTTTGCTTCCAAAAAATTCCTCAACCATCGAGGGTCGAAGACATGTCACCACAGTGCCGATAAAACTTTCTTGGATTCAGACTGATTATTACCAATCTCACATTGATACCCAATTTGCAGTAACATCCATCCGCTATTTAGAAACTTTAGCTTCAATTCTTGGACCAATGCAAGTGTTTCTTCTTTCACAGGATGACATAGTGCGTGTACCTTTGGGAATTACAGCAGCCAATAAACAGTCCCCGATACTGATGCATATGGAGTATCGTGTATCCTTACCCGACCACGAGTGGGTCATCGCTGAACGCCGCTGCCCTGTAATTGTATGTTTAAAAAAATCGGAATTTTTTTGAGAAACTGTGTCGATCCGAACCGGGACTGATTTAATTGATTTTTTTAACGGGCCGGGCTCTTTTTCACTGATTTTTGTACGGGCCGGGCCTGGTCGTAAACTGTGAAAATATAAACGGGCCGGGCCAGTGTGGAACTTTTAATTTTCTCGCCGGGCTCGGCCTGGGCCTTGGAATTGCGGTCCGTGCAGACCTCTAGTGTGCCCCCCAGGGCCGTGCAAAGAGCGGGCTAAAGAAGCGGTCGTCCCCGACGCGAAATTTAGGCTGCAAACCACGGTTTTGTTAATTTATTCATTTTTCGGGGAATTTCTTTTTCTCTCTTGATCATTTTTTTCCCCTGTCGCTAAACATCATGAACTCTCTAACAAATAAGTGCAATTTTCTTTTATGTTATTTAGTTGTTCTGAATTACTAAATTAAAATGAAACCTTTTAAAGTTCCAAAATAAACGCGAAATATTTTTTCGATAGAATTTATGTTTCTGCATTTTATTAATAATTTTATTACACCTATCACAAAAAGAAAGATTTTTTTTTTTTTTTGGGGGGGGGGGGCGCAAAATTGAAAATTCGCTCGGGGCGCCGTTTTTACTTCGCACGACCTTGGTGCCCCCCAAAAATTTCTGGTCACGCTACGCCTATGGTCATTAAATCATTTCAATATTTTAGCAAAAGAAACTGGAAAAGGAAATACGAAAGGAAATCTACCGTGAAATACTTTTTCCGAGATTCAATAGATGGCGTAGTCGTACAAAAACTTCCAACAAACTGCTGATTGCATCCTTTTGAGCTAACTTTATTACGTCAACAACGTCGTCAGTAATAACACGTGTTTTTTTTAATCGCCGGTTTCAAGTAAAGTTTCAAGTCAGTAACCGCCAGAAGACTCCTTTTATCTTGTAAGTTACCCTAATTAATTTATCAGTCACTTTTGCATTCATTGTATTTCCGTCATCGCGTAGCAGACCCGTTTCATATGTTTTGTTTACATTTATTTCTACAAGTTGGGAATGGGCACTTCTTGTAGAGTGGAACAACTGGACGTATATTTTTTTTCCGTGTTCAGAAAACATTAAATTATTGACATTAACTCTTTATAGCCTGAATTTTGAATACAAAAATTGCTTCACCTGAATAATTATTTAAGTTAATGTCTAAGATATCCAGAACAAAGTATATAATAATTTGATTTTTAGATTATAAAAAAAAAGAAAAAAAAAAAAAACTTAATAAATCGGTAGTTTGAACTATTTTTGCAAACTATTTCACAAGAATAATTAGATTAATTAACAAAAAAAAAAATACTTGTATGGAAATCTCACAGTTCTTAAAAGAACAGTGTAAATCAATGTATTATGATCTATCTCTAAAAGTGAAGTGTTTTGTAGTTCAAAAATTTTTTTATAACATTTTTTAATAGAACAAAAGCTACACCTAGGTAAAAGGTTGAGAAAAAAAATATATTTAGCTTCGACTGTTTCACTGTGCTTTATAAATATGACTGACAAGGGAACCACTTTTGGTGTTGCTCGCACCTAGCATTGAGACCTGGTGCATTTTAAAGCCCTATATTACGAAGTTTGAGAATCGATAAAATTTTTCTGTTAAAATAATATTTCTTGATTTTACAGCAGCATAACTTTCTGAAAATGCAATTTTCGAGACCCCTTATCGGACTATTAACATTGAATTTTTTTAAAGAAAAGCATTTAAAAATACAAATTAGTTAATAATAAGTATAAAATATTGAAAAAAGTTTAAAATTTTTTTCAAGAAGCCTCGAATTTGATTTTGAAAAATTACAACATTATGTTCATATTTTTGGCGGGGAAAACGTTGGCGTTTTTTTTTTTTTTTTTTTTTTTTTTTTTTTTTTCAAAAGGAGAGCTTTCCGGCAACCCTAGCCAAATGTCATCTCATAGCTGTTTGTATTGCGTGAGGGGTGGTTTTTGGACTTCAATAAGTCCGACCCAATCAGCCACAGTAATTTTTCTAAATTGTGTAAAAATATTAATTTACTTTATGATTTCTTTTAGCAAAGGACCATTTAATACAGCAACATTTCATTTTAAACATTCGAAACTTTATTCCATTCGATTTCAAACGGAAATAGTTTGCTTATTTCGTATTTCACTAAAAAATACTTTTCAATGATCTTGAAAGCTTTTATAGAAATATTTTTACTATTTATATATTTATCGTCTGCATAGAAAAAAAAGAAAAGACCTAATTCATGTTTCTTCTGCTATCAATTATCAAACAAATCGCAAGCTGATATAATTCTAAAATGTACTGTAGTTACTCGTACTCCCGGGATAAAGCGGGCGGAAAATTGTAGCTCCATATTTGGCGACTTAACTCACTTTTGGAGTGAAATAAACAACTAAAAATGTAATAATAAAAAATTAAAAGTATAAAAAAGTATATAAAATATTATTTTAACAAAGAAATTTTATCGGTTCCCTAACTTTTATGTATAGGGCTACAAAATGCACCAGGTCTCGGTGCTAGGTGCGAGCAACACCAAAAGTGGTTCCCTTGTGAGTAAATTATTTTGTATAAGAAGTGCAATCTACTTTTATTCGTAGACGAATTAAATAAATTTTACATTGAATTTTCTTTCCATCAGGATATAAAAGGTTAATGAATGTTGACCAGTAGCGATAACTTTTCAAAAATATTGTGTGGTCTCAATTTTGTTTAGTAAAATAATACATATCCCCCCCCCCCCTTTAATGTGTATGTTTGTGGAGAGAGAGAGAGGGGGGAGGAGCGAATGACTAAAGATCATTCGAAACTGGGGCCTCGCTAAGGTAGGGGAGCCTCCCCTTCCCCCCCAAAAAACTTTTGCGAATGCTGTTACACTAGGCAAATTTCTTTAAATGTTTAATAAAAACTATAATACACTTTCTATTTCTTTCTAAATCTTCCTGATAAACAGTACCTTTTTCACTGAATGTTGTTTCGAAAGTTATAAAAACATAATAAACATTTTTAAGACTTGTCTGTACATTTCATTATATGTACTTTCTAACTCTAAAGGGAAAAAAAAGATTAAAGAATACAATATTTGGCACTTAACTATATAATATAATATATAATGTTACAGATAAAAAGCTCTGAAGAGTTGTTCTTCTAATGTAGCATGTACGACAAAATGCTAAATTTTTATTTATTTTTTATTTTTTATTTTTTATTTTTTATTTTTTTTTGTGTGTGTGTGTGTGTGGGGGGGGGGGGGGGTGACGTAGAAGACTTATTTGAAACAAATAGGTATCAAAGCATTTCCGCCTGGAACTTTGATTCTCGTAAATTAAACCTTTGCCCTCGTTTAACGAGTGTGACTCGACTGATGATGACACTTATTCAGACAGGGATCTCAGCTATCACCTTTTGGGTTAGCACTATTTTTAAACCGTAATCGTCCGAGTACATGTATACAACAAACAACATTTTCTATAGAAATCTACTACCAATATTGTTTGGAAACTGGAATAATAATTTTAAAAAAATGACCCCTGAAATACTGATCAAATGATATGCCTTATAGATTCGATATATGATGGACTAATAATGTACCCCCCTTCAATCAGATCCAAGAGGAGTGGGTGTGGGGCTGATAGGCCTGCAGCTCCCCCCCCCCCCCCTGAAATTAAGAAAAAAATATCGTTTAATTACGAAATTTTTTTAGAATGCAATGTAACCTGCTTAAACGGGATTGAAAAGTACCAGAAACATATTCCGTTTTGTTTTAGACAGGTTTTCATCTTAGAAGGTACGTCAAGTAGCCATTGGATTTTCCGCTAAATCCAGGTTTCCGTAAGAAACAGATTAAATTTTCGGAGATTTTATTGTGTAAAACATGATGTGTGGTGACTAAAATTGTATTGTTCTTTTTTATTAGTTTAAAGAATACTTTTAAAATACATTTCAGCTGTTTTTCTGTTTGACAGCCACCGCCTTAAAAGCCAAAAATCATAATCCCGATTAAAACAAATGTAATTACAGTAAAACCTGCGAAAACAAAACTTGCCTATGACGAAATTTTGCCTTAGAGGGAAAACTTTTATGCTTCTGATGGAATAAAAAAAACAGTATTGTCATACTTGTTAAGGTATCTACCCTCATAGCATGCATGGTCACGGTGACGTCGTTGTGACGTCACTGTGGTCACGTCACATCTGTGACCAAAATGCCACCACTCAGTGATGTCACATTGTGACTGAGATGTGAACTTCTTAGAAAACTTTATAAAATTACGAAAATTCTTCAAAACATATTATTTACAGTAAAATTATATTTTTCTGGCATTTAAAAAAATTGTGACGTCACTGTTATGTCACTGCTATGTAACGTACGTCACGTCACATATGTGACAAAAAAACCATCATATTGTAAGTCAAAGTGTGACAAAAATATGAACTTCAAAAATCTTTGAAAATGAAGAGAAATATTTTAAACAGTCACGAGTTACAGCGACATAAGGAATGAAAATATATTAGTGGATAGCAAATGGTAAATTCTGTCACTAAAGGGGAGGGAGGGGAGCATAATAAATAAAGTACACGATACAAGCATTAATAAACTAAATTTTCAGGCTATATTTTATCAATTTGATATCTAAGACAGTGAATGTATACTTTTTCATGATTTCAATTGTATCTAGCATTTTGAATAGTATATTTAGAATTAGGAATATTAAATTTATACACTTTACATATTTAGTTTGCTGGGAGGAAATTTATTTATTTCTTTCTTTTTTTACCGACCAGTATTATTCGAAACACTTCTGTGGTTTCAAACTAAAAATTTTCTATTACAGTTAAATCTGCACCTTTTAATGAGCACGTAGAAAGAGTGTTCAGAGTTTAGTCATCTATGCATTTCTTGCTTTAGAATATTTTTATAATTTGTATTCAAGTCATAAATTCTACTTCTTTCAGACTTTTTAAATAAAATTAGCATTTTCCGAAAATAAAAGAAATATACAAAATTTGTGCAAAACAAACTTTACTTTTAAAAAAAAAGAAAAAAAAAAGGGGGGGGGTCGTTATTACCATTAAATTTATTTTTACACCTTTTAAAAATTTAAACAATGTTTTATCTAATAAACTCTAATTATGAATATTATTATTATAATTATTTAGAAAAAAGAAACTTTACAATACATTTTAACTTGAATTATTTGGTACTGATAAAAAGAAAAGGTTAAATACATTGGACATTTCTTCAAATACAAAATTTTAATTAACCATACTTTCAGAAAATTACTGCGCATTCAAGTTCCATATGTCTTGCATACAAAAACAAATAATCTGTAACAGAACATCTGCTTGAAAATCGTCTGCCCACAAAAAAAAAATAAATATGAGAAGACGCGGGAAATAGTTCACTGTTTTTAGAACATCACCACATCTATAACACTTTAAGATAAGGAAATGACCATTTTAGGATACACGGATATTAATGGAACGTAATGGAATGTAAGTCTTATTTAATTTAAATATTTTATTCCAGATTTGTATATTATGAGTTAAATAGTTTTATGTTATATTTGTAAGAGACTGATCTTTAACTGTCAGAAGCGATATTTTCCAATTCTATAAATGTAAAGAAAAATATCTTAATTTGCCATCGCTTGAAAAAAAAAAACTAAGCAGACTGATTCATGCCTACATTCATACTGCAATTAATATAAACATTAATTTACTCTTACTTGAGATTGAAAACGTATGGAACGACAATGATTTGGAATTATTTTATCGGCTTCTTACTATTTTTTTATTACAAACACTTATAGTTATTATTATTTTGGGGTTAAATATGATGTTCGATTATCATGAGATTACGAAACTGATTCAGATTAAAAATTAACATTATACTGGGAAAATGTATTTTTATATATTTGATTAGTGAAAAATGTGAAAGAATTTTCTTTTAGTGCTAATAATATTTTAAATTATCTTTTAAAATCCTAAATCTCCAAACCAATGTTTTCAGATTTAACATTTAACAAAATTATAAAATAATAGGAATTTCCTTATACCATATGGAAATATTTTTGAGATATTGTTAAATCTAATAATGCATTTAATTTATCTATTGTAGTTTGCTGTTGTTTAATAGTACAATTATAAATACTAATTATTATTTTTAGTGTTTTTCAAATTGGTATATTTATTTTTTTAAATTGTATGTAAGCATTTTTTCTGTTTGTGATTTTAATCAAACATTTAATTATAGACATTCTGAATCGGTTATTAAATTTTCTTCTATTGTAAATTCATTTTCTACGTTTATGATACGCGTAATTATTGGCACTAAACAGTAAAATATGATATTTAAGCATTGAAATAAAGTGTTTTTCATGCCTGATAGGAAGTTATAGATTAAACTGCTTTAGTATATATTTTTTAAAAGTTCATATAATACAGGATACATAATATAGGACACAAGTTGAAAAGTGCTTATGACTTCGGTTTGTCTCTCCGTCTGTCCGTTTAGCAGTCTGTCCGCACTCTAACTCTCGAAAATATACTCGGATTGCCCTGAAATTTTTGAATGTTATTGACGTTTACCATAGCACAGTACCTATTTGTAATGAAGTTTGTAGCATGCTTTGTTCATTTACATGGACAGCCAAAAGTTTTCCGTTACATTACGGCCTATGGGAAAAAATCGTTTCAAATGATTTTTAATGATTTTACGCACGCTTTCAAACAGAATAAAATTTATATGCATTTATGATGTGCACTAAAATATGCATTCTGTTGACTATGCGATGCAAAGAATAGTTATTGTTCATTTACAGGGCTAAAAAAAGGAATTCAAATACATAATGATATAGGGATGGAGAGAATTGTTTGCGGCATATTTTAATTATGTTAATCTATTTCATATATAATGAAATAGATATATTTCGCTGAGGTTTACATACTATAAATTATTTCATGTATAATACGAATGATACGTATATAGCATTTACAGGGACACACAAAATATTTCAGATACTATATTGTATCCGAAGTACTGTTCATTAGCGATGATTGCTGGAAATGTATTTTTAATTATGATATGCGCTTTTATGATTCACTATATTTATTCATAGTATATGCTGTATATAAATGCTATAATTCCTATACAAGGCTACACAAAAGTATTCGTAAGGATTACTGGGTATGGGCGCAAATTGCTTAAAGGTGGTTTTTAAATGAGTTATGCTTTTTTTCGCTGAACTGCATTTAATTTACCAAGAAATGTTTGTAGAATATAGATAAAATGATGTACAGGGTCACGTAAAGAATTGGATACATGGCCGTCTATATATTATAATTTCTGGAAATGTGATTTCAGCAGTTTTAAGAGTGTCTTAGTTTGAATTAAATTTTAACTAAATAGTGGTGTGTAATAAAGATTCTGGGTAAACTAGAGGATTGTACAAAAGTATTCAAGTATGTTTCCATACATTAGTATAAATTGCTGAAAAAGAATTTCAACCTGTTAGGCGTTTTCTTGCTAAACTAAGTTTTCCCATTATATAGTGTATATACACTTAAAAAAAAAAAATGGGTACTCAAAATTGAGTAAATGTACTCAATTTTAAATGCGTCACATACTCAAAATAGCTCCGATCCAAATGTACTCAAAGTTGAGAAACACATGTACTCATTTTTTATTCCATGGTTGTGATCAAATATGAATCGTTATGTACTGCCCCCCCCCCCCCCACACACACACAAAAAACCCCTAAAAGTTAAAGTAAAAATGTACTGACATTTATTTCCCGTTCAAAGTTCTTAACAAGAAATGTTTAATTGATTATTTATTAAGAAAAATAGCAAAATTCTTAACAAGATACTCAAATCGAATATTTTTATGACAAAAGCATTATTTCCAAGCACTTTTAAATTATTTTTAAAATGCTGTGCATAATTTAATATTTACATTAATAAACATCATTTATGCCGCCATAAATGAAATGAACCATTACAGGGTACAAAACTATTCGTTTGTCTGGGTTTGATAACATGTGATGTTTCAAAATAGAGAAAGCATAGGTTCATTTTTTATCCAAAAATATTCAATTCGATATGAGTACGTCGGTTTACTCATTTTTGAGTACTTCATTTTTTTCAGTGTATCAACCTACGGTTCAAATACAAGGCTGTTCAAAAGAATTGGAAAACATATTTGGCTATGGACGCTAACTGCTGAAATCAGTTTTTCAAATGTTTTATGCGTTTTCTAAAATGTTTACTTAGTTATCTTATTTACGTCATTTCCCTAAATTACGATGTCTTGTTAAAGCATTCAGAAAGTGTTGGAAAGTATTTTATAATCTATGCTTAACGCATGATTTTTCTTACTCGTTTTTTTTTCTATTTCCCAGATCAGTCTTTTCCTATAAAACATACCAAATCTATTTAGCTCATATTCACAAAATACAATATACACGGGAATAAAAAATTTAAATAAATATAGCTTATCATGCCGCTCTATAAATAATAGTTGTATTAATATCCGTTAGTCTCCATATTCGTATTTAATAAAGCAATGACAAATCACAACAAATTAAAAACCTTACACATTCTAAATATCAAGCTTGAACTCAATATTAAGCATAGAACTTAATAAAAAAATATGTCAGTTGATAAACACTGTTTTTTAAGTGGAAAAATTTAAAATGTTTTAGAAGAATAGGACTCCAAAATAGCGATATTTTGCTAAAAAGTACGGTAAAAAGATAAGATTTTATATTTACAGCAAAAGTTTATTTCAAAATTCATCGCTGTATTAATACTTAGAAATTTTTCCAGAGAGAATCATTCGCATTATATACAATATTTCAAATGAAAATCAAATATCAAATTAATTGCTTAAAAGGCGCAAAGGCCAACATAGTGAAAAAGATTCCATGCCGGGACTCGAACCCGGGCATCAGTATAGCACACTGACATTCTACCGACTAAACCACATGGAACGACGCCCAGCCTGTAAAATTTCTCACTATTACATGTTGGCAAGGCTACAAACGCAGCACAAGATGGAATATTTATCGTGAGCCACCGACATGGGGTAAACACGAAACTTAAATAAATCCAGCATCGATTGAAACTATATTAATAATTGGAAATTTTTCCAGGGAGAAATATTCGCCTTGCATACAACATTTCAAATTAAAATTGTCTTTTAAGCAATTAATTTGAAATTTGATTTTCATTTGAAATATTGTATGCAAGGCGAATGGTTCTCTCTGGAAAAATTTCCAAGTATTAATATAATTTCAATCGATGCTGGATTTAATTAAGTTTCGTGTTTGCATCATGTTGGTGGCTCACGCTAAATATTCCATCTTGTGCTGCGTTTGTAGCCTTGCCAACATGTAATAGTGAGAAATTTTCCAGCCTGGGTATCGTTCCATGTGATTTAGTCGGTAGAATGTCAGTGCGCTGTACTGATAGCCCGGGTTCGAGTCCCAGCATGGAATCTTTTCACTATTTGCGTCTTTTAAGCAATTAATTTGAAATTTGATTTTCATTTGAAATCACAGTGTTTATGACAACTTCGTCACAAATGACTCATATTTCACAAATTGGTCACAGTGTGACTTCAAAGCATTGTCGCTTTCGTCACAGGTTCGTCACAAAGTTAATGCCAAAATAGTCACGAATGACACTTTTCACAAATTTGTCACACCGTGACTTCACAGAGTGGTCACAATGTGACGTCACAAACGACCTCTAAAACGGCCATAACGACCTCGCATTCTAGTCACTACGACGTCACATCGACGGTCACAAAACCACAGTGTGACTTCAAAATGACTTCGCCGTGACGCCACCATGCCTTACGGGTATGCGTTCGGAGCGCTTTTAAAAAAATGTACAGTATAAAATAAATACGCATATTTTTCGTTTAATTATAATACAGAATGATAAAAAAACAAAATCGTAGTTTTATGTTCATAACACTTAGTTTTTTTTTTTTTTTGGCTTTTTTCTTAGCAAAATTACATTTTTACGCCAAACAGCGTATGATCAATTCAACTAAATATATTTCAGCTTAATTTGTACTACATACTACTATTACACTTACATGCGCATTGAGCTATGAGTTTTACGATATCTTCAAAATTAACAGAAAATTTTCAAAATATAACAAAAATACATATTTTTTTATTAAAAAATACCCTTTTTTATATTGATACTATATATATATATATATATATATACATACATATAAACCATTAAATTAACATTATCGACCACCAACAAAAACTGTGAAATTATGAATAAAATGACATTAACAAATACAGTTCCCCCCAACACACTTAACATAGATTCCAAAAACATAGTAAAAAACAGCAGAAATTGAATAACAGAAATAAGAATATATACATACCAGATATTATGTATATAGTTCCTTGTACTATCTTATGAGTATTGAATTGGAAGGAAAAAAAAAGAAAAATATGGATACCGATAAAAATAAATGAAAAGCTTATATATTGAATTACTTTATCAAGGGTACAGAATTCACATATATAAGCAAGGCAGTCGTTTTCTGTAGAGAAAAAAAGCTAAAAGCTGAATTTTTTTTTCCTCTGTACCCAAACGACCACTTGACAAAAATAATAGAAGCAAAAGGAAAACAGAATATTAAATGCCTTGAAATAGAAAAAAAAAACACACACAATATAACCTATTAAATAATTTATGTTATCTTGTATAAATGAAATAAAGTAATATTACTCAGCCTACCCTATATAACCCCATATTTAATCCAAATACACACCTGCACATGTTGTACTTACCGCTATAACTTTAAGGTTATTTTTGCAGTTAAGTTAAAACAGACATTATACCTAATGGTTGCAGTTATTCTTTTTGAAATACCTTGATAAATGCATTTAATTAATATAAAAAGAAAATCATTTCAATATTAGTATTTAAAATACCTATTAACACTTTTAAATTTATTTACTAAAAAATTCCCAAATCTATTAATTTACATTATAGCTATTAATTAGCAATACTGCCATCTAGTGTTATTAGAAAAAAATGAAAGAATATTACGCTGTTACAAGCCATAAACGTTTTATAAATTAATTTTTGGTGCTGCCATCTATTATGTAAATTTAAAAGTATTTTGATCAATATACATAAGCTTCCAAATTTTTCTTTTACAATTTCAAATATTTAAAAGAGGGAAAAATATATAGATAAAAAACAATCAAAAATCACACTAATTGAATAAATAAACCAATGCTATTTCCCCCCCCCCATTCCTTTCCCTTGCTTTTCCGTACTATTTTTAACAATCTTTAGCCAATTTTATAATTATTATTATTCATTTTACTGTACAATTATATAATTACATTTAGTTGTAATGAAAAATGATATTATATCCCTAGTAATTAATTTTTCCATGTATTTAAATAAATGCAGTATAGTAACCTTATTTATGCTAATGCATTCAAATTTTACCATCTGCTTTACCCAACATATCCTAATAAATAAATATTACCATAATATATATCATTATTCACAAAAATATTAAATAAATATAAATGTTATTAGATTAACCACATTATTATTCTTAAGATACTAAGTATCATAAAAACATAAATACACATATCTATAATGAAATTTAACTATAAGAGATGTAATAACAAGTTATTAGAATATAAATAGCATACATAAAAATTTTGCATTGTTGCATCACAAAGATTCAATAAATGAATTTATCCAATCTCGTTATATATTTTATATGTATTTTCTTGTTGTTATTGCATGATATTGTCTTATATCTATTCAATAGTTTTAATTAACCTTTAACTGATGTCACAGAAAATGTCACATAACTAGTGTGAAGCGGTCTGTGAGACCGCTCCATCGGAAGATGAATAAAAGCTGCAATTTACTCATAGAATGCTGTTTTTGTACTAAACTTTTTGTACAGGAGTGTTATAATTAAAATTCACCTATTCAAAAGTCTCTGGTGATAGTACTAAAGTTCCAAACCAAACAAAATTTCCGTAGTGTTTGTAGATAAACTGAAATTTGCAAGTTAAACTATGAAAACTGAAAAAAAAGCACCGGTCTGTGAGACCGGTAACATCAGTTAAAGGTTAACTATTCGGCTAATGCTTTTATAATTTTTTCTGTAAAGTTATTCTTTATTTATGTATCAATATTGGGAAACAAAAAATAATTTATAATAATAGTTTAAATGTTCATAATGCTTTAGTAATATGTATAATTTATATTAACATGTATTGAGAAGTCCATTGGGATAATGTTATGGCAGTCTTTGCAAGGTTATTGTCATTCGTGGTTCTGAATTATTGACATGGTTATTTATGACTTTTTTGTACTAAAAAGTTCATTGGGTTCTTGCTATGGTAGTTTTTGTACTGCGGGTTCTAATTATTATGGTTACTGATTTATTAATGGAGGTTTTTGAGCACTGCTTATCCGATGTGTACAGTCGTGGAAAAAAAAAAAAAGTAAACACCCCCTACTAACTCCTCAACAAATTATCGTAGAAGAAAGTTACTGGTACCGAACGATTGGAAATAAAGTCTACTTTTAAATGATGTATATAAAATTTGCTTAGGGGGAATATATAACTACATATTAAAACGAACCATAACTTTGTTTTTTTCAATAGCAGTACCCAATTCTGACAGCATAAACGAACTCTACACCCTTCAATTAGCCTAAAAACGAATTTTTATGCAATTCGTACCATAAGTTTCCGAGAAATTAATTATTCTAAAGCGAGCTTATTTTAAGGGCTGTATCCAAATTGAAGTTCCGTACTGGATTGTTCACCGAGAGAGCCCCTTCCTTGATCAAGGCACCTTAAGAGCCACTCAGGGAGTCAATGAAGCGCGTTAGTTTACAGTACAGCAGAATAAATTTCAAAATGTCCACTCACTTCCACCATAGACGGCCCCTTAAACCATCATTTTGCCGTTTTTTAAGCATAATTTGAAAACTACTTGGAATAAAAATGTGAAATTTTTGAATTTCCATAAAGCAGGACTTAATAAATCTAAATCCATCAAAAAAATTGTAGGTTGCAATTCATAATTTTTTCGAATATTAATTTCATAATTCATAATTCATATCATAAAATTACAAAAATTACAAATTCAGCTTATTTATGTTTGGGTATATTAGTATTATAACTACAAAAAAAAAGTAGCACATTAGGAGCATAATTTCGGGAGATATAAATAAAAATATGAAAATGTAATTTAACATTAGAAGTACTAAATTTTGAATGTTTATAATTCAAAAACTTATCATTCAAATGACTTGAAATTTGGTGTCTAGGCATAGTTTGAACGGAAGATTTGAAATATCTCGTTAAAATTGGGCATTGCCATTGAAAAAAAAGAAGTTTGGATTCGTTTTAATATGTAGATGTCCCCTAAGAAAATTTTATATACATCATTTAAAAGTAGACTTTATTTCCAATCGTTCGGTACCAGTAACTTTCTTCTACGATGATTTGCTGAGGAGTTAGTAGGGGATGTTTACTTTTTTTTTTTCCATGACTGTACATATTGTATATACTTTCATTTATATTTCATACTCAAGACATTTTAATATCATTAAATGGTATTAATCGAGATTACTAAATTTCTTTTATTATTGATTTCTATTTTATTTTACTTATATAATTTTTGCAATTATTGCATTTTCTATGTATCAAAAAATTTATAAAAAATCGCAGTTCTTAGTAAAAATCTCGATCCTGGCAAGATACACTCTGCATCTATGCAGTATAGTGCCCGGTACAGGAACAATAATAGGGTTGTTCCTGGATCGTCATCCAGTGACAATATATACTCTCCTCCTCGTCTATTATTTTTTGGCAAGTGTTTAGATGCTAGATGCAAGACTTGTCCATACGCCTCTCAGTCACAAATTGTCTCAGATCGTAAATTTTCAAATTTTTGTAATGCCTTTAATGTAATTTATTGTATAAAGTGAAACATATGTAACTTGAAATATATATAGGTGAAACATCAGGTCCAATATATAAACGAATCAACGTCGTTCAGACTAGCAAAAACAAAGCAAAAAATATACAGTCTACAGCTGAAATTCAGCATTTTCATAAACGTCAATTTAAAAATACAATTGAAAACATACAAATTGTAAAAAATAAATCAGAACGTCTTTATATGGAGTCATCATATATGAAATATTACAACACCATTTATCCATATGGACATAATAGAGAAATATTTAATAGACCTGTTAAAGTGTTTTCATCTATAAATAATACTATTGATTATTCTCCAATTTATCCTACTCTAAATCATAATTTGAATCGTAAAACATGAATAAAGCGAGGAAAGTGTTCTATAGCAGTTGTAGTTTCCAAAAAATATATCACTAAACAAATAAATAATCTTCAAAGTAACTATTTACAGAATTATAACAGGTTATTAATTCGAAAATACATATTTGCTATTAAAAAGAGACAGATTGTACAACATTTAAATGTATTTCTCGGTAAATCTTTCTCTAAACATTTCTCTGATATTTTTTTGATCTCATTATCACTAGAGTTAATCTTTTCAACATTAATTTATAAAAAACCCATAAAATTCAAAACACGAATACTCCAATGATAACTTTTTCAAATCATTATTTAATAAAATTAATTCTATAATTAATCATAAAAACTTATTTTCCTATTAATAATCTTCAAATATCAAAAACCTTTAAATATACGAATACAATCGGTAGAAAGATTTTTAACTATAATACATTTTCAAAAAATACATCTGTAGCAAGTACTTTTCCGTGTAAATGCAATGACCCCGCTCTAAAAAAATACATAAATAATGATCATGACCATATAATCACTAGAAATCTTAATATTGTTAATGATTTTAAATTGAAAAAACTAATGGATTATGGTATTAAATATAGACTTCCATCTAAATTTAAAGTAAAACCTATTATAAAACAGTTTACATATGATATAGATATTTTTATTTATAAAATTTCAATCTCATACAATAAACCTACTGAATATTTTAATCAATGGAAAATACTAGTTATTGAAAAATTAACTAAGGCTTTAAAATATAGTATTTCAGATTTGGTTACTATTAATAGAGAGCATTTTTTCCAGTATATTACTAAATTACACAAAAACTATGTTATTACATATGTAGACAAATCTCCTAATAATTATGCAATCATGTGTAAATCTTATTATTACCAACTTCTTTCATCCTGCATTTCGTCTAATAAATCTTTTCAAAAAAACTAATGAAAATGTAATAGTAAACAATCGTAAAATTCAAAGTTATTATAAACTATTAAATATTTTCTCTACTAACTTTAATTACCCTTATTTAGTTCTTATACCCAAATTTCATAAGAAACCAATTAAATTTAGGACTGTGGACTAATAAACTTCTATTAAAAATTCTCAATCAAATACATATACAGTACAAAGTCTAAAGTTCGGACACCCAAAGTTCGGAATTCCCCAAACTTCGGACTTTCCAGAGGCAGTATTCAAGAAAGGAGTGAAAAAAATAAATTGTTGAAACAAAAAAAGGTCTAGAGCAAAGAAGCTTTATTAGTCCAGGCAATAGAGACCGTATAGGGACTCTACCTAGCAAAATTAATGGTAGTACTAGAAATCGGCTTTCTAGGTGTTTTTTGGGTCGCTGAATCCGGATTTGTAACTTCCCACCAAAATTTCCCCCGGCAACCCCCCCCCCCCAAATTTTGGTAAAAAGCCCCCCCAAAAAAGATTTTTATTAAAAAATTCCATTTTTTTATTGTTTTAGGGGAAAAGTAGCTAGAAATTCAGAAAGTAGACAAAATTTGCAACAAATTAGATATATGACATTATGACTTACTCTCTTAAAACGAATGAGTGGATTTGCCTACTCAAGAATGAGCACTAATTTATTGGATCGTGAATGAGTTGATTTTTAAACGCTTCACTCAACTTGATTTAAGCTCTTATTCTTCTATTTTACTCAACGAGAGCGACCGCAAAACAACTCAACTTGATTAGCAAGCTAGTTTCCTGCCGCTCTTTTGCGAGTCGTTCTCAGATTCATTCGTCTCGTCTTATCGTGTCTCTGGCCTGCTTCAAGATGGACGCTGATGTGTAGATAAATATGTAAACATTCAAGAAGTTTTCTTAAAGAAGGAACGAAAGGATGTGTCTGTTTTATTCGGTAAGTTTTATAAAAGCATTTAATTTATCCTTACTTTTTAGTGGAATTGCATGTAATGATTTAAATTTATAATTTTTAATGCACGTTGTAACACATTCTCCCTCCGTCACGCTGCAGGCAGCTAATTTTAGAAATGCTTCTATATTTTAAAATTATTCTGCCTTTTTATTTTTTACTTATTTATTTTCGTTTAAAATGTCCTGTTTATTACTTTGTTGAGAAATAAATAAATAAGCTGATCATAGCGTCATGTTAAAGCAAGGGTCGGGGGAGGTGAAAATAATAAAAGTTTACTTTTTCGTGTGACGAAACTTTGTCAGATATAACAGTTCTAAGTATTTTGTAAAAATAATTTTTCAGATAAATCATATCAAACAAAAATACGTTTTATAATTTGTAGTAAATAATTTTGTGAAAAATTACTAGAATTCCTCCCTAAAATTTTCCAGAGAATTGTTTCTTTCTCCAAATACAGAATTTTAATTCAAGGTTGGTATTCACTTATACATTTTTTTTCAATCTAATTATATTTTCAAAAGTCAATTTTATTCCTTAGAAGTACAATAGTTTATTTCTATACAATACTATTTGTGTAAAAGAATTCAAATAATTACATAAACAGTGTTCTACTGCATCCATTCACCATCACTTTTCAGCAATTCCCTTTCAATTTTCCGAGAGCTATATTTTCCAATTTACCTTCCTGACAATAGGGGTAGCCGGGGTAAAATGAGTATATTTTTTATTATTATTTTACCACACAAAATTTTTTGAAAAATTAAAAGTGTGAATGAAATGGTCACATATCTGGCAATATTTAAACTTTGTAAAAACAAACTAGCAGCATACTACTTTTTTTTCTTTTCTTACTGGTATGGTGAATTATTCATTTGTCCCTCATTTCAAAAGATTTAAATAAAAAATAAGATAATTTTAGTATAACCAATCACTAAATTCTTTTCACAATTATAAACATGGGTGCAAGACCTTCAGTCTCGGAAAGATTTTTGGCTGGTTGTAAATTATATTTTATATTGAAATAATAGCAATTTTACTAGCAAAAACTTTTAATTGCTCTTTTTTATTCTAAAAAATCCATTTTCAGCCATAAATCAAGACATTGAGATTGTCTAGCCCATCGCCAGTAGGTTATACCTAATATTCGGAAAAGTTTTCAGTCTTGGCTTGGATGGACTTCTTGCACACATGATAAAATCATTTTTATTGTTGTTTTTCTGTATCTTTTCTCTCCCCCACCCCCCCCAAAAAAATATTTATGCTGCAAAGAAAATATTTCTGTTAAAGACTGTATATATACAGGGGTCGGTGCCGGTTTTTATTCTTGGGGCCCATTTTGTGAAAAGTAAGTTAATTTTGTGAATTTTATAATATTTTTGTGAAAAATAACATTTTGCAATGAAAGTTGAAATCCAGTGAATCAAATTCGAACCAAGAATTTATGAATAAAAATATTCTTTAAATCCCCTTGCTACAGTTTTTGTTTTTCGTGACCTGATCTTATTTACAAATTACACATTTTTAAAACACTTTTTATGAAAAAGAATGTTACAGAAGAGCCTATTTTATTAAAAGGAATTTTGCGAAGGGGCCTGTTTTATTAAGTTCATTTTTATGAAGAGACCCATTTTATTAAATTTATTTTTCTGAAGGGGCCCTATTTTATTAAATAGATTTTTGTAAAGGGGCCCTAAATAGGCCCCAAATTGCGCCTGGATCGACCCCTGATATATAATCTATTTTTGTAAAATCTTGTTTGATTTCATTTGTTAAATGCTTTATTATTACAAAAAGTTTGTCTATCTCTCTATATATATTTATTAAATAAGAAAAGCAACCAAGTATGCTAAAAATCCACATAAAAAATTTGGCAATTTAGTCATAAACAAAGAAAAAAATTATAATTTAATATTTGATCAGTAAAAGAAATACTAAAACTAAAATGTCTATCATTAAATAAAAGTGGTGCTGTATCTAGCTATACTAACAATTTTTTTTGTTGTTCTGAGCATATTTAAATATTTGTGTTTTTGACGCTTAAAATGCGGTTTAAACCTATGTCACGTCAAAAACTGCTTTCTGACGGCTTAAACCCAACCTTGTTTTCTTGTCACATAGGGTAAAATAGGTATTATAGCCCATCTTTTTTATGAGAGTTTGTCAAGATTTGAATGTATGAAGATGGATCAAAATTGAAAGACCTTTGAGAGCAAATTGTTATTGATCCTATGCTTAAATGTGAAATTATGCTATAAATTAGTCGCGAACATCTGTTATCTGCGCTGCATGTTGGAATGTAAGTAACATTAAAAATCGCTGTTAATTGACAATTTCTCAAAAATCACGTTAAAGTACCATATTTTCAGCCATAAATTAAAACACATGTTCTAACTATACTAAATTATTAAATTGGGTGGATTAAAAGAGGACAAACAGTAAAAAGAATCGAAGCAACCCATGGAAGTTAAACCAAAGGTTCTTGCTGTAGTGAATGCAATGATTGGTGGCTGGGTCCTTGTGAAATTCGGTGTAAAGAAGTCTGTTCAAGAATTTACAGTTCTTATTATTGATATCCCTGATGAAGATAAATACACTGTTAAGTTTGCAACAAAGTAATCTGCCGGAATATTTTATGTCTTCCCTGAGAAAGACGACATTGCTGATGGGCAGGCATCCTGAATTGTTAGGAAGTCTCTCAACCAAGCTGCACCGGTCATTGCTGTATACATTTTGTATATAAATTTTCATTCACTTATAGCTAGTTAACTTCATAAATTGCTTTTGATTTAAAATATTTTTTAATTAATTTCTCATTTTTTCCTACAGATACTTATGCTGATATCTATCTGCGTTTGAACTGCATTAAATAAAAAAAAAAAAAAAAAAAAAAAAAAAACTTTAAAAATGAAACACTATTAGGAACATGATTCAGAGCATGGACGTAAACTGATGTTGTGAAAATTGGGAGCAGTTTTGGGTGGGTGGGGAGGGGGCTAGGATAGGATTTGTCTGTACTTGCATCTTATTTCTATTAGTTTCATAAGTGTTTTTATTTGTAAAGAAAAAAATGTAAACAAACTGAAAGGGGCAGGTTTTTGTCTTCCTACCTCACCCCAGTTTACATATATTATTCAGAGGATGGAAGTACAAAACTCTTAAATGGTTTACACATTAATTATATTGTAATTCAACTATAACCAGCATATATCCATTTTATTTTAAAATTTGATTATTTAATTATATTAAATTATATTTAATCATATTAAATTATATCCAATTATATTTAAAATTTGAATTGATTTGTAATATTTGTTTACTTTTACTTCAGTCTCTTCCTGACAAACAAATAATATATGATACTGTACAATTTTTCTTCCAATTTTTTCACTATTAAACTTTGATTTAAAAATGTTTCTTTTAGAATTTAAGAAAATTTTATTTATCTGTATTAATTCTCAGAAGAAGCCACGAAATTTAAAATTTTACTAATTTAAAAAGTTTTATAACTATCCTCTTCTTAAATAACTCAAAGCATATTTTTTTCAGTATAAAGTTTACTTGTAATTGTAACTCTTGTTTATTAAAATGTAAGTTTCTGTATTGAATAGTATGTAAAATTGTTTTAAAATTTAATATTTTAATGCCTTTAAACTTTGAAATATAAAAGTACTTGACAAGCTGAATATTCTGTATTCGGCCAAAATCACTATTCGGTGCATCCCTAGTCAACACTGTCTTTGCTAAAATTTTTGGTATTTTTTCATGATGAAGCCACAATCACCCCCCCCCCCTCCCTCCCTCCCCAGCTTATCAATTTAGCGATAATTTCATATTCTAAAGAAAATTAATAAATGAAAATGATTTGAGAAATATATCATACAACAGTAAAATTTTAAAACATTTTACTTTTTCATATCATCAGGGCAGAAACTAGTTTCTTTCAGTAAGTGGCAAAAACTAATACTAATCCTGCAGTGATTCATAATTCACATATGTAGGTATTTGATATGTAAACAATTAAGCTAAATATTAAAATTGAAGATTATGAATGTTGTTCAAAGTAGCGAGTCAGATTTAGTGATGCTCTGAATAGTGATTTTGGCCGAATACTGAATATTCAGCTAGCCGAATAGTAACTGTTTGGCCGAATACTTTTTATTTCAAGGTTTAAGGTATTAAAATGTTATTTTTTAAAACAACTTTACATAATATTTAATAAAACAATTACATTTTGATAAATAAGCTCTTAAGTAAATTTCATATTGGAAAAAAAAACTTGCTTTGAGTTTATTTAAAGGATAATAAGACTTTTTATTAATTAATGAAATTTTAAATTTAATGGTTTCCTCTATGAATTAACATTTTAAAATCAAACAGTAAAAGTGGAAAAATTGGAAGAAAAATCGGTTCAGGTCGATTTGAGGCTGAGTGTGAATTCCTGCAAGTTGGGTTCGGGTTAAACCCAAATTTTCAAAAGTTAGTTTGGTATATTTTTTAAGTTTATCCCTGTTATAATAAACGTAGATATTTGTGTATATGTTGTTTTCTAAAGAGATTTCCGTTTTTTATGCAACCCTTTGGCAAAGTTTGTTTTTTCTGCAACCAGACTTGTATAAAACCAAAAACTTTCGGTGTGCATAAATATTGGGTCAAAAACTATCTGCACATTAATTTAATGTTTAAGAGGGTACTTCAGTCAAGTGAAAAGACCCATTTGCTAATGCTAATCCTATGGAATAAATTTATAACGATATCTCCAGGGATCTGTTTAGGAAAAATTTGGGTCCGTTAGCGGAGCCTTCACAATTTTTATTACGGTAAAAACGGACCCTTCACAATTTATATTACGGTAAAAACGGACCCTTCACAATTTTTATTACCAAAAACGGACCCTTCACAATTTTTATTAGGTTAAAAACGGATCTTTCACAAAATTCTTTAAGAAACGGATTCTTCATAAAATATTTTATCTTAAAAATGGACCCTTCATAAAATTTTTCCCCGTAAAAGTAAAACCTTTCATAAATCGCCTTCGCCTTCAGTCAAATTGAAACGCAACGGCGGAAATCGGGTGGTTCTCTTTCACAAAACAGCCAACTAGCACCTGCGCCGAAAAGAGCTTTCGGTGACGTATTGAGCGAGCGCCGATCACAGCCAATGAGAGATACAATCTGAAATTGACCGGTACAGTGCAGAGACGAAAAGTGATTCAGCATTTTTTGGGAGTAAAAATTCTTTCTCTTGTTTGGCAACACATCTCCTTATTCATTTCCTAAAGCTATTGTGTACTCGTCTCATGGTTGCGTATAGTTTTTTGATAAATTAATGTGTTGAACTACCATGAAGAGTATGAAGCGTCCAAATCAGAATTTGGGTGGTACGAGAAATGCTGATTACTACGTTTAAAAGGTTAAGAAGTCAGATGCTAGGGGATGCCCCAAAATTCAGTCTTTTTTAAAAAAAAGATTCAAATGATGCCGAAAAAGAACCTGTTGATGATGCGTCATGTGCTGCAAAAAATGACGCCGAAAAAGAACCTGTTGATGACTAATTTAACTAACAACTAAACAAACTAATTTAATAGCATTAACAAAATTCTGGGCTAAGAAAAGAAAAAAAAAATGCTAAAATTTATTGTATTTTCTTTATAAATACAAATTTTGCTTATATTATAAGTTACTATAGTTTGTTACGATAGTAAGCTAGGTCCAGCATTTTTGGGTTGCAGATAAATTTTGGTTTGCTGCAGATTGATACAAAAAATTCTGCTACTAAGATTGTTTCTTGTTATCTAGTTAAGAATTTGAAAACCAAAAATTATCATTAAAGTAAAAATCTTTTTATGTACATTTTAAAGAACTTAATTAAAAGTTGAAAGGAATTATATAATGTTTTTACACACACACATACAGGGTGTCCTAAAGGATACGCAGCGCCTGATTTGTACAGATTCGGATACAGCACGTTAATATGAGTATTTTGAATGGTAACATGTGGGGACCCTGAATATAGCGTGATTTCTTGTTTTTTTTTCTCTTTTCTTGTGTTTTTCATATGACAAGCTTCACACTTTACTTACACTATCACGCTATATTCGGGGACTCCAGATGTTACCATTCAAAATACTCATGTTGATGTGCTCTATTCGAATCTGTACATATCAGACGCTACGTACCTTGTGGGACACCCTGTATATACATATATATATATATTATGTGTGGTTCATCCAAACGGGAACATTAATACTAGTTTTGCAAAATTTTGTTTTTCACAATTTTACAAAAAGAGGACTCTGTCACTGAAGTCCGAAGGTACCTGAATTTAACGTTAATTTTAAATTCACAAAATTAATAATACATTTTTCACAATTTCACAAAAACAGGACCCTGTCTGAAAAGTCTGGACAGACCCCTGATCTCGGTTGCATTTTAATATTTTTAAATGATTTTTTTTGCATTGGATAGCTGAGATCGATCTGTATGCAGGCCGTTTTTTACTTTTTCGATTTCGATTGCAGATTTTTTAAATGAGGATGCTTTCAGTTTCGAAACTGGTTCCAAAAATGAAAGTGTCCTCATTAAAAATATCTGTAAAGAAAATAGAAAATGTAAAAAACGACCTTATTACAGATCGATCTCAGCTATCCATTGCAAAAAAAATCATTTAAAAATATTAAAATACAACCAAGATATCGTTATAAATTTCTTCCATAGGATTAGCATTAGCGAACGGGTCTTTTCACTTGACTGAAGTAGCCTCCTAATAACGTAAAATACCGTGTTATGTTATTTTAACAATATGAATTAAAAGAGTATTTTTAAAATAATTACCATTTAAATTAAAAATAATTAGTATTAATCAAAGAATAATTATTTTGGTCAAAAAAAAAAAAAAGCTAAAAATGCATAAGAAGGGCAGAAATAATGTGACATTGCTACTGAAACAACTAAATCACCTTTTCTAAGAAGAGGTATCCATCCATTCATAGGTATCATCATTAAAGAGACTGGTGAGTTTTTACCGCGCCCCTTTGACAAAAATCATGTTTTTTCCTTTTGTCTTTGACAAAATTCTCGTTTTTTCTGTGATCATTTGATGAAATTCTCGTTTTTTCTCGATTCTTTGATGAAATTCACATTTTTCTTCGATTCTTTCACGAAATCAGTTTTTTTCCAATCTTTTGACAAAATTTGCATTTTCCTACGATCTTTTGACGAATTTCGTATTTTTTCATGCATTTTTAACAAAATTCTCGCATTTTTCACAACACTTTTGACGAAATTCTCGATTTTTTGAAGAAAGTAGTTTTTTACACGATTCTTTTACGAAATTTGCATTTTTTCACAATCTTTTGGCAAAATTTAGGGCTTTTCCGCTATGCTTTTAAGAAATTTTTTTTTTCCTGAGCCCTTTTGTCGAAATTTGCATTTTTCTAAGATTCTTTGACGAAATTAGCTTTTTTTCACGATCCTTTGACGAAATTCATGTTTTTTCTGCGATATTTTTACGAAATTCGCATTTTTCCTGCGATTTTTTGACGAAATACGTGCTTTTTTTCTCAGCCTTTAGCGATATTCATATTTTTCCCGTAATCCATTGACGAAATAAGTTTTTTCTGCGATTTTTTGACGCAATTTGCGGGATTTTTTTTTTCGCGATCCTTTGACAAATTCGGGCTTTTTCCGCTATGCTTTTAAGAAATTCTTTTTTTTTTTTTTTAACGATTCTTTGACGAAATTATAATATAGAGAATATTTTTAATTTTTTTGGTATTCAAAAAAAAAAAAAAAAAAAAAAAAAAAAAAGTTAAAAAATTAGTTTTTTTTCTACAAATTTTTCTGCAAGGTTCCGAATTTTTGGAAAATCTTCTGCGCGTGCGTCTATATTATACAACTGTGTCTGCAACCCTTTGGCAAAATTTGTGTTTTTTCTCTGCAACCCTTTGGCAAAATTTGTGTGTTTTTCTGCTATCCTTTGACAAAATTTTCTTCAACCCTTTGGTAAAATTTGTTTTTTCTGCAACCCTTTGGCAAAATTAGTTTTTTTCTGCAACCCTTTGGCAAAATTAGTTTTTTTCTGCAACCCTTTGGCAAAATTAGTTTTTTTCTGCAACCCTGTTGCAAAATTCGTTTTTTTCTGCAACCCTTTGGCAAAATTTTTTTTTCTGCAACCCTTTGGCAAATTTTTTTTGTTCCTGCAACCCTTTGGCAAAATTTTTTTCTGTACCCCTTTGGCAAAATTTGTTTTTTTCTGCAACACTTTGGCGAATTTCCCTAAATCAATTCATGAATCAGTCGCGGAAAAAAATTGAGAATTTCTTCAAATGATCATGGAAAAATACCAGATATTTTGTCATATATCTCAGAAACAAATGGTAATTATCTTCAGTTGGTTGTTGAATAAAATTGCTATTTTCGTAAAGAGCTCAGAAAGAAATTGTGAATTTCGTCAAAAGATTGCGCAAAAAATAATCGGGAATATCGATAAACTTATTCGGTGAAGAATATTACAAATTTCGTCAAAAGGTCGCGACGAATAGTGAATTTTGTTAATTAGTCACAAAAGGATATCGCGAATTTTACTGTTCGATCGCACAAAACTCAAGAGTTTTGCCGTCAAAAATCAACCCAACCCAATTTATTGCTTGGGTAAATTGCAGGGAAATGAATTTCCTATTTTTTGTATGTTTCAGGCACTTTCGTATGAACTCATCATTACGTCTGTTTTGAAATTTTAAGTTAAAATCATTTAAACGTTTTAAATCGATAACATTGTTTTTGCACATTTTCATTTTAGGAACGATCTACACTTTGATCCTATCACTCAAGCTGCTATGGTTGAATGGAGGTTATGGCAACAATGAGGTTAAATTTAAGCCCAAAAGAAGTACCAACAAAGAGGACTATCAAAGAGACACGTGATAATCCTGAAGAGGTGTATTATCAGCAAGAAAGGTATAAATTTACATATTAATCTTAAATATATTTAAGTTTTGATTTTGTCATGAAATTTCATTTTGTGTGTGTGTGTGTGTGTGTGTGTGTTTAGTAATTAACACTGTATTGGGCCAGTGTGACCTTACAGATACATATGTGGAAAAAAAAAATCTGTTTTCATTTTAGTAAACTTCATACCTAGCATCTATCTTTCCTATCCCAATAGCAGAAAATTTACTTTTAATGTTTTTAAGCATTTTACTAATTTTTATTAATAATAATCTTAAGTTTTAGTAATAAATAATAAAGAACTAAACATAATATAAAGTTGGAAAAAAATCCAATGGAAAAAAAAATCTGCGACGCATGTCACCCGTCAGGAACTTTCTGCTACCGGGTTTCCTATGTGTTTGGAATGCAGTGCTATGCAGTTTTAGTTCATTTATTTAGTATCGTCTATCAGTCAGATACATTTGCCCAATAACATACATTTTCTTCCGATATTAGATAGAAATCCATGACGTGTTAGATTTGGAAGTTTTTTTATAATAGAATAATGTTGTTGGTATAGAAACAGCATATAAAATTTAATTTTGTCATAACATTATGCAAGTTAGAAAAACAAGTCTGTATTTCTGATATAGATATTCCTAACATGTATTTAATATGAAAAGCATTTTTATTAATAGTTTAAAAAAAAAAGCAAATTGCAATTGAATTTTCAAAATTCACTGTTTATAGAAAATTTTTTAACGTAAATTTCAATGAAAGTAAGCCTTTCAATATTATTTTTTCATTTTCTTACATAATTATAACTTTGTTATTAAATTATGATTAAAGGTACCATTAAAAACAGTGAAAGTTTTGATTATCTTTGTGAAATCCAGAATTTTTATAAATCTAGTCTTAGTCCTGATACAGGATTTTCGAGGTTATACTGTATTAAATTAGACATGTATCTCTGACAAATGACATGCATTTGACTGTTGGAAGAAAATTGCCGCCTGACTGCTTAGATTTTATGGGGTAAGGTTAAACATCATTGTTGTAATAAAACATTTCATATTTAGAATAAATTTAAATGTAGTTTCATCCCCCCCCCCTTCCAATGTATACATTTTGAAAATGGCAACAAAGGGGAATTTTCAACAATATTTTGTAATGTTGCTTAAGACCTTTTAAATTTGTTTTTAAAATAGAAATTTATTTTAAGATTGTATCAGAAGTAGGGTGTCAACGATTTAAATCATGATTTTAATCAAGTGATTTTTTAAAAAAAAAATCATTGATTAAAATCAAAAATTTTTTTTATGTTTAAAATGACATAAAAAAGTATTCAAATTATTGTGACTTATGAATACACAAAACAAAGCTTTAAATAATTGTTTCCAAGTATAATTCCTGAGTATTGTGAAAAATTTTAAGTACAGTAAATTTGTAAAAAGCATGTTTTTTTTATCTAACAAACATAAAAAGCATTTAATTTAAAAATATTTAAATCTAACTTTCAATGTCATAATTTCCTTTTAATAATCAAGTTATTATTTTATATACAATAAACACAGCAATAGTGTCAATGATTTTAATCAATTGATTTAAATCATATGATAAAATCACATATTTTGTGATTTTTTAAAATGTTGTGAAAAAGCATGATAATCAATAATGAAAACAATCACTAAATCACTTGTAAAAAATGTAATATTTGTTATTCTTAATTATAACAATATTAAACTGTGTAAAAAGATGTTATTATACATTTAAAAAAATCTAACTAAATGTTAAATAACTTCAAAACATTATAATAATTTAGTAGCTATTCAAATATTTTAATGTTGGGGGGGAAAATATCTGATTTAAATTTCAAAAGTACAATTTTTGTACTCTATTTATAAATTATGTGTAAGTTTGCTGTATACATTGCTACAATTTTTGATCAATTTGATAGACATGCGCTTTAAAACCTGTGTAAAATTACTGGCTGCTTTATGAATTTATCAAACTATTATTTATCACCTTTTTTCAACCACTTTTTCAAAAATGTAGATTGTGTTCTTAATTAAACAGTTAATTGTTTAATAATTACAAAATTTAATCTGTATCATCAATTTAAAATGAAATGCAATTTATCAATAACTTTAAAATATAAGCAGTATTTAATATTGGTTTACATAATTATTGTAAAATATTAATGCACATAATGTTGTATGTTACTAAAGAAATTTTTTATTTGCAGTTTTTTGTAATTTCTATAATTACATAATTAAAATTTTATTAATTAAAGCAAAAAAACATAGATTATGTTAGTAATTGGAGGGTTATTCATTTTTGAAATGCTTAATTCTTGGTAGATATTAATATTTTAACACGGGAAAAAAAATAAAAAAAATCAAATTTAAAAAAAAAAATCAGATTTTTTAAAATTTTTTTTAAAAAATCATGATTTTTTTACACCCTAATCAGAAGTAACATGATAAACAAGTGGGTAAGTGTGATTGCACAGATGGTTTCCTTTATTCATTTTCCATTTTATTCACAATTAGTCGAATTTTCAGTGGTGTAACTTTATATAAAGCTAAAAGTTTTAGTGTATGTTTTTTAAGAATATGCATGGGGAGGCGGTTTTGTGTGTGTGTAGGTTTTTATTTTTGGGGCCCATTTTGTGAAAAGTAAGTTATTTTTGTGATAAATAGCATTTTGTAATGAAAGTTGAAATCATGTTACCCAAATTTAAATGAAGACTTTGACAAAACTTCTTTAAATCCCCTTGGTAAAGTTTGTTTTCAGTGAGCTGGTTTTATTTACAATTTACACATTTTAAAACAGTTTGTGTGAAAAAGAATGTTACAAAGGGGCCTATTTTATTAGATTTTTGTGAAAGGGCCCTAAATTTTGCTTGGAACGACCCCTTATATATATTTTCATATTTATAATAAATTTAATTTTTAAAGTTTCATTTCCCTCCCCCCCCCCCCCCAATTATTGTTTAAAAAGATATGTTTGTATACATTTTGAAAATGGTAACAAAGGTGAATGTTCAACAATATTTTAAGAAGTTGCTTAAGACTTTAAGAATTTATTTATATTTACTTTAATCTAAAAACTAATATTTTAAAAGATTCATAATCCTTTGCATTACAATTATTGCTATTTAACTTAATTTCAATATTTTCTTTTAACACAGGAGAATAGTGATCTCATGGAGGAATGCAATTCCGCTGTGAGGAGTGGAATTCAACAACTCTATCGAATCTCTCAAGGATCTTCAACAGAGAAGAATACATATTTTCTTGTTTTGACAAGAAAATTTTAAATGAAAATATTTACATGTCCTGTTAAAGGTGTTGTCAAACACTCCATCTGTTGTTAAAATTGCTATCAATGCTATATTTGTTTTTTCTTTTTGTTCAATAAAATTGTTAGTAAATAATGTTGTTTCTTTCCCTAACGATATTCTAAATTTCATATTTGGCTCCCGCTTTTGGCATAAAAAGCTACAATCTTATGCCATTTTAAAGTTTTACATTTCTTTAAAAGTTAGTAGATTTAAGAAACATTGAATAAAATCAATGGTTAATCGCAACAAGACAAGATTAAGAAAGAATAACTGCAAGATAGTACCTAATAGGTTGGTATTTATCCAATCAAGACATTGTTCCTTCTAACCCAGTAGCTAAATTTTAAAGTTATACTTGAACATAATTTCAAGTTTCAACAAATGTTTTAAATGATATAAAGAATTAAGTTGATCTATTTCTAAAGTTATTTTGGTGCATAATTTATTTGTAAATATATGAACTGCTTTAAATTGACATTTAGCAAGTGCTAATTAATTAGCATAAAAAAGCTTAACAATTAATATTTCTTTAAAAGTTAGTCAATTTAAGAAGTAGTGTGAATTAAATCAAGGGATAATTACAACAAAGTATATAATGGGTTAGTGTTTATCTTTTTTGAAATATTTTGTTTTACTTATTACAGCCTAACAATAGCCGTGTGACAACACTTGTGATAATGTTAGTTCCACAGGGAAGTTATTTTCAAATATCTTGCTTGGATTTTAATATTTGTACAGGCTTCTTTTTGCATATGATAGCTGAAGACAATCTATATGCTGGCTAGTTTTTACTTTTTTAACTTAGGTTTTATATTTTATTTTAAATACTTTAATTTTCGGAACCGATTCTAAAATTGATATCTTAATACAGTAAATGCTCGATGGGACTCATATGTGTTCATAAAGTCAAAAGTTCGTAAATGGGAGTAACATTAGTTCAGCGAGATGCTGGGCGGGACCAGTACACCAGTTCGTAAAATCGTCTACTGTATTAAAAAAAAACTAACCAAAATTGCAAAATTAAAAATAAGCCTGCATAAAGATCCTATGCCTCCCCCCCCCCACAAAAAAAAATATGTATATATATATATATATATAAATCCAAACACTGTATTTGAAAATAACTTCTCCATAGGATTAACACATCATTTCTGGGCGATTCCATGGAGAGTGTCATACACATAATGCAGGCTTTAATTTGCATTTATTCAATTATTTATTAAATTTTAATGTTAATTCTGATTTTAAGTGGTATGGTAAATAAGTTACCATATTTTTAAATTTAAATGTGTGGCCATAAACCTCACAGAAGTATATTATTTAATTACATTACTCAAAATGTGCTTTTTTCCTACTTCGGAAAAAAGCACATTTTGAGCAATGAAATTTAATGATATATTTCTGGGAGTTTTATTTCCACACATTTAAACTAAAAAATATGGTTATAACTTATTTACCATACCACTTAAAATCAGAATTAGCATTAAAATTTGATAAATAAATGAAAATTAAATTTACATGTGACTCTCTGCACGGAATCGCCCTTCTATACTTTTTCAGCGACTAGTGCAGGATCTTAAGGCTGTTCTTAATGGCTCTGCTCAACAAGCACAAAACGTTTTGATACATTTACAAATTCATTTTTTAATGGACAGATATAAAATTGGAAAGCCTGGTTATGAAAGCTATTTGGAATTGAATTTTCCATTTTTTTTTAATCAATAAATTACCTATTGAGTTATAAACGATTTTGATCACGTGACAAATACGTTTTCGCCCGCTCTTGAGTGTTTTTTCTCCTTTCACACAGAAGTTAAGTTTAAAACATCCACTTTGACACTATTTTCTGAAAGATTTATTGTGTTTGTAAAAAAACGAAAAAAGCTGCTTGATTACATGGTTTCTGAACACCACCAGCTAGTTTCATGCATTTTCGATCAAAAATAAATTAAAACTTATGTCAGAAAGTTGCCCTTTTGGATTTGAGAAGTCAGCTTTTAAAAGTTGTCATTGGGATTTTTCCTTTCCTTGGTGATTTCAAGTTTACATTTAGATATTTTTTTCAATTTTTTTTTAAATTTAAATTAAATACTTAAGATTGGTTTAATTGTAATTTTTAGTTATAAATCATATTTTTTTTTCAATCAAAAAGTAATACAATTATATAAACCAGTATGAAGAAATATAAAATTAGTTATTTATTATTTTAATTTGAAAATGTGGCAAGAATTCTGTGTTATTTTGAATTTCATTGATAAAAATCAATCGCAGGTTACTGAATTTCATTTAAAATGACATGATTTTATTTAATCAGTTAATTAGAAATCGCTCAAGGTTTTTTTTGTAATTTTGAGAGTTCTTATGAATGAGTTTATTAAAAATCACTCGGGATTTTGCATTTTAAGAACATCATTTAAGAGTTCATTGCATGAACTCTTAAATAAGTTGATTTAATCCATGTATGAATTGTTACAAATTGCCCAAGAACTACTGGATTAAATCTGAAATGACCTCATTTCACTGAAGTTTGAATTGATTATAAATCACAAGTGGTACTGGATTTAGGCTTAAATTATTTCATTTCACTCATATATGAGTTGGCTACAGATCACACTACTGAATTTAGTCTCAAAGTGCTACTGAATTTAGTCTCAAAGGGATTCCATTTCACTCAAGTATGACCAGATTTAGTCTTAAATGACTTAATTTCACTCAAGTGTGAGTTGGTTACAAATTACTCAAGTGCTACCTGATTTATTCTTAAATAACTTCATTTCACTCAAGTATGAGTTGATTACAAATCAGTCAAGTGGGACTGAATTTAGTCTTAAATGACTCAATTTCACTCAAGTATGAGTTGGTTACAAATCACTCAAGTGCTACTGGATTTTACCTTCATTGAGTTGATTTCACTCAAGTATGAGTAAAATAGAGATCACTCAATCATGAGTTGCTTAAAAACAACTCATTCACTCGAGTTGTTTCAACTCTTTATGAGAAGCTGACTTTCAAATCATGAGATGAGTGGATTTCGGCTCAACTTGAGTTATTTTGGCTCTTTCGTTTTAAGAGTGTAGGATGAAGGGGAAGGGGGGATCTGCCTCGGAACATGCGCCGCAGTGCTGCGTGGACTAAGTTGCGCAATTCCACTTAACCACTCACACGTTTACATTAGCCCTCCCATCTTCCCTCCGAACTTTCTCTATAAGGTTTATTTTAAGCTTTTTGGGTTGCTGAATCCGAATTTTTAACTTACCCCCAAAATCCCCCCCCCCCCAAATAGTTGTTTTTAACTTAAATTTCTTATTGTTTTAGGGAAAAAGCATTACGAAATTCAGAAACTAGACAAAATTTGCAACAAATAGGATATATGACATTATGACGTAGGATAAACGGGGAGAGAGGGAGTTGCCTCGGAACATTCCCCGCGCGCTTTTCTCAAAAATCAAATTTTTTCAAAAAATCAATTTTTTGGGGGGTTGCCGGGTGAAATTTTGGTGGGAAGTTACAAATTTGGATTTAGCGACCCAAAAAACATAAAGTGAGTCGAAATCCAGAACTAGTATTAATTTTGCCAGATAAAATCCCCTATTGCCTGGACTTCATAATTTAGTGCATGTTCAGAGGCAGCCCTCACCCTCCCCGTTCATCCTAATTCATAATGTCATATATCCTATTTGTTGCAAATTTTGTCTAGTTTCTGAATTTCGTAATGCTTTTCCCCTAAAACAATAAGAAATTTAAGTTAAAAACAACTATTTGAGAGGGGTTTCGGGGGGGGGGGATTTTGGGGGGAAAGTTAAAAATTCGGATTCAGCAACCCCAAAAACTTAAAGTAAACCTTATAGAGAAAGTTCGGAGGGGAGATGGGAGGGCGAATGTAAACGTGTGAGTGGTTAAGTGGAATTGCGCAACTTAGTTTACGCAGCACCGCGCGCATGTTCCGAGGCAGATTCCCCCTTCCCTTTCATCCTAAGTCATAATGTCATATATCTAATTTATTGGAAATTTTGTCTACTTTCTAATTTTTTTAATAATAACTTTTTTTTTTTTGGGGGGGGGGGGGGGCTTTTTGCCAAAATTTGGGAGGTTGCCGGGGGAAATTTTGGTAGGAAGTTACAAATTCGGATTCAGCGACCCAAAAACATCTAGAAAGCCGATTTTCAGTACTACCATTAATTTTGCTAGGTAAAATTCCCTATTGCCTGGAGTATATTACTGTGAATCTTAACTCATGTCTATGTACAGAATAAAAGAAACTTTTTAATGATATACCTAAGTTAATAAAGCAGCCCACATTAACTAAAATGTTCAATAGTTCAGAAAGTTATAATTTCTTCTTAAATTGTTTGTTCCCTTAAAGCTGTTCTTAAATGCTCTGCTCAACAAGGGCAAAACGTTTTGACACATCTACAAATTTATTTTTTAACGGAAAGTCATAAAATTGGAAGGCTTGACAATGGAAGTGATTTGGAATCGAACTGTGTTTTCCATTTTTTGATAAATCAATTACCTATTGAGTTATAAGCCATTTTGTTCACGTGACAAAGACGTTTTTCACCCTTCCTCGTGTGGTTATACTTCTTTCACGCAGGAAGGGTTCAAAACGCCATCTTTGACACTATTTTCTGAAAGATCTATTGAGTTTGCAAAAAAACGGAAAACACAGCTCGATTACATAGTTTCTGAACAACAACACCCGCTAGTTTTATGCATAAAATAAAATAAATCTTATGTCATAAAGTTGCTCTCTTGGATTTGAGAACAGCCTTAAATAAATATTTTTATTTTACTTTTTATTTTGTTACGATTTATTTAATGAACATGATTGTTTAATTTAGTATTAATAGTTGTTATATGCAATTTTTAATATATGAACGTCATATGTTGCCTTTTTATGTAGTGAATTTTTTTCCCCTTTTTATTGGAAAAGCAATAGTTTTGATCACCCAAAGATCGGAAAAATCCAAAGTTCGGACTTGGTAAAGTCCCGAGGATTCCGCACTTTAGACTTTGTACTGTACTGACAACAATAACTGATAATACACATTGTATAAAAAATAGCTATCAACTGGTCAATATTATGAAAAATCTTAATGTGTAAACATTACAACGACATATGATTTCAAAGATCTTTTTAATAATATTGATTTATTAGATCTACATAATATTATAAATGGATATTTAAAAAGTATCATCATAAAATGGATTTACCATTTAATATAGAAATAACTTATTTTAATTCTTTAACTAATTTCATTACCTATAATAATAATATTTTGCAAGATAACACATATTTACAGAACGTCGGTATACCACAAGGTGGATGTACATCCAGTTTATTATCAGACTTATACTTATATCACTATGAACGTACTTTTACTAATAGTAATCTACATTTATATCGTTATATTGATGACATAATTTTAATTGCCACTGACCAAACTAATATTTCACAATTTCCAGTAGATTATCCTACTAATTTAGAATTAACGAAAAATCTCTTATCTAACAATACAATTAACTTTTTAGATCTTAAAATTACAATAAAAGAAAACAAAACAATAACTGATCTATATGATAAACGTAAAGAATTTAAATTCAAAGTTAATACATTTACTAATTTTAAATCTTGTCTTCATAATTCTGTACATCGTAATATAATCCGTAAGAGCCATTATTTTGAAAATCAGACAAAGTGCGATAGTTGTATTTTTTGTTTTGCTTGATTTTTTTTTATGTTGAAGTAGATCATATTTAATGAATAATGTGCAATTTTGAGCTCTGAAAAAATTTCCTGTATCCTGTAGAAAATGTCAAAGTTCAAGACCACATGAATCCCATTTTTCATGAAAATTAAAATGCCAGTAATGTTTGGATTGCTATATCTCTGGAAAGCAACAAAATCCCAAAATTCTTTTGTCATAAACTGTTAGTATAACACTACATTCTTAGTAAAAGTTACTTGGTTCCATGCGGCATTGTTAATGTTCATTGTTATGTTGCCACAAAAATGCAATCAAAATGACCTTTTTGTCCGTTTTCTGCATTTATCTTGGTTAAGCAATAGTACCCCAAAATTTCTCATAGAACATGAAAGTTTACTATTAGGACAAGCTAAGTATTATAGAACTTTACCGGGATATCGATTCTGTTAGCAGATATAATCTGTTAAATATTCAAAAGTTTCAAAATCTGCAACTTTTGAATTAGTCCTATCTCAAAACAGCATCACAGTTGAATAAAACAGAATATACAAAAACATGGAAACGAAAAATAAGTGGGATCTCATGCTATTTTCAGGAGAAAAAAAATTTAAAAAGTTACAAAAAGACAGTGCAATGGTCAGGCTTTTTTTTTTTAAATAAAAACCTTTTTTGGGGCTTTTTACTAAAATTTGGGGGGGTTGCCGGGGGAAATTTTGGTGGGAAGTTACAAATTCGGATTCAGCGACCCCAAAAACATAAAGTAAGCCGATTTCCAGAACTACCATTAATTTTGCTAGGTAACATTCCCTATTGCCTGGACTAATATTTCACATACATATTAAATGGAAAAGATATTAGCAAAATTCTGGTGCCATAGTGATGTTTCGGAATTAAAATTAAGTGTTTTTATAAATATACCACTACTCCTCAAAGGTTTAAGACTGTTGCTTTAATCCTTTCTAGTCTTTCCCACCGTTTCTATTTATCTATTGTAAGCAATATTTAAATGGAAAAAAGTTCCTATCAACTTTCCCATTTTCTAGCAATTTTTCACATTTTCCTATAGTCAGTTTTAGACATTTTCTTTTCCATCATACCATTTTACTGAAGCTTTACAGAATAAATTTACATTCTTTTATATATATATACCATTAACTTTTCATTATACACAGTGTATAATAAAAATATTTCCAAAACCACTTAATTAAGAAAGCCTTGAGCATCTGGTCAACCCTCCCTCACATTGACTGGGTCAAGCCTCTTTACATAGACCTTTTCTAAAGAATACTACATTGTTATGTTAAGCCTAACTTACTGTACAATCTTTATGCCTGGAATGAAAACTCGATATTTCTGCATTACTTAAAGCCTACTTACTTAAATTTCTATGATATATTTTATCTGAAAAAAGCTTACAAAATATTTCTAAAAAACACAACTTTTAGGTTGAAAACGCTTCACAATTGATTTTCCCACACCTATTTGGATTAGCTGTATGAAACAAAGACTGTTTTTTGAGCATTCCAGTTGCTTTGGTTGACGCCTATTGGTATAACTCTGAAATTCTTTTAAATATGAAAATTGATGGGTGGATCAAGCCTCCCGTATGGTCAACCGTCCCTAGTCTCCCCTAAAAAGAACAAGTTACTTAAATAGCCTCTCTACATCTTCCCCCAAATATATTTGTGAATGTATAATAATCTGTAAATATGTGGGTCAGTACGAATTATTTCACCCAATTTGAACTTTCCACGTCCCATAGCTTACGAGTTAAATGTCTGTGACAGACGACAGATAGACACAGGCGTGATCTTTATAATGGTTCCGTTTTTAGGTGCGTTCGTAATTATATAAATACGTAGCACCTATAGTCGTCGTTCAGTCCGTCTGTCTGTCTGTCCGTCCGCATATAACAGAGCAAAAACTACCCAACCGAATTGTCTGAAATTTTAAATATATGATTGTTGCAAAATTTTGCCGAGCCATTTCAAATGTTATGAAAATCGGATGTATAGTTTAATTACAGGGACAGTCAAAAGTTTTTCTTTACATTACGGCCAATGGGAAAAATTATTGCAAGTGCATTTTATTGATGTTACAGCCTTTCGAATGGTTTGAAATTTTAAATATATAATTGTTGCAAAATTTTGTCGAGCCCTTTCAAATTTTATGAAAATCGGATGTATAGTTTAATTACAAGTGCAGTCAAAAGTTTTCTGTTACATTAAGGGGAATGGGAAAAAAAATATTGCAAGTGCATTTTAATGATGTTACAGACTATGCACTTATGAAGTGCAAAAAAATATACATTCAGTACAATATGGGGTGCAAAAAATAATTATAAAACTAGTTATAGTACGAACGCACCTTATTTACCACGTTTGACGAGCAATTTCCAACTTGTTATTTTTAAGTACGGAACCCTAAAAAACGAAAAAAAAAAAAAGAAACAAAGCAATGTTTCATTGTTCATTTACTCCACTAATAAAAGAGAAAAGTTACCACGACATTACCGTGAGAAATTTTTTTTCTTCTGAAGTATAAAGTCCCGATCAGGCCCGAATCTACAAAAAAAAAAAAAAAAAAAGTAAGACCCGGACGTGCCCCGGGGAGATGGAGTTCAGGCCCGGACCAACTTTTCAAAAGCTTAGCCCGAGCTCGTACCGAGTTTTCAGATAAAGTTAAGCCCGGTCCGAGTTTAATGAAAGAAACTTTTATCGGGCTCGGGCTTCGGGTGTCAATATATATTCAGGCATTCCGAATTCAATATTCAATATATATTAAGAATTCGGCCTCCCTGTCGGGCCAGTTCTGGTGCCGCCCCTGCTGCCAAAGGCACCTCAAGTCAAAATGTGTCCAATAAAAATGAAAATTTGTTTTGTTTTTTTAACTCACATTCCACCCTCTATCATAGTTCGTTTAATCAGTTGGTAGAAATACCAAAATAGCGGGCAACAATTCGAGGCGCAAATACTTAAAGGAGGAACAAATGATAAATATAACTATAAAACGTGATTAATACTTTTTTATTAGTTTCTTTAAAAACTATCGTTCGTTGAGGCATTTTAAAAATGTCAAACATTTTTCATTTTTTTGCCGCTCAAAATCCTTATTTTAAGCGTGCTTCAAAGAAAAAAAAAATCGACTAGGGGCGCACCAGGCATTTGCCTCGTTGCCTGGTGGGCCAGTACGACCCTGGGCTATACACACCCAAATAAAACCTACACTAATTTATTTCACTATCTAACTGAATAGAGTGACCACAATGTTTGTATCACACACAGACAGACAGAGATTATTTTAAACAGCCAAAGCGTGTTCAAGTCATTTCAAAATGTGTATATCCATCAAAATACTGATGTAAAAAAATTTCGAGATACCAATACTTTCTTCATATGTATGTATAACAAAGTAAAACAAGTCAGAAAAAGTATGTTAAACGTGGAAAATGATGTTCGTTCGCACTATATCTAGTTTAATAAATATTCAGGTCCGGGTCAATAGCTGTTGCACTCTTATGCAAAAATGCATGAATACAAAATTTATTACAATTCTATATATTAAATTCAGTTATAGGGAAATAATATAGAACTATCTTAAATAGCACGTAATCACCATGGCAACCTAGAATCATTACCTGTTATGGGATGTCATTGAATTGATTACGTATGGTACGATTTAATAAAATGAAGAAAACTTTTATTAATATTTTTTAAAGTTTTGATTCGAGATTCATAAAATTTGAAATGACACCACAAAATTCTGCAACGATTATACAGGATGATTCTAAATTGTTTTTACAAAATAAGAGGGTTGATAGTACCCGTCCAGACAAGTAATTACCATAGAACATGGGGTTGCAAACCACTTATTGAGTCAAACACCCTAACTGAAGTCGGCTTGTCGGTAATAATTTTGCGAAAAATAAAAATATTGCAATAAAAATGCAACGATTTGTACCTTATTTTGTAGGAAATGTGGTAACATAAAAAAGTAGAAGTTTCCATTATACGCGCCATCAATATGCATTGGACGCTACACATTTTGGACTGTGATTATCAGTTCATACGGTATTATCGATTGTGTGAGTACCCTGTTTTTCTAGAACTTTTTGTGATGTTATCACATTTCCTACAAAATAAGGTACCTATCGTTAGATATTTATTGCAATATTTTTATTTTTCGCAAAATTATTACCGACAAGCCGACTTCAGTTACGGTGAAACACCCTGAATTGGTGACTCAGTAAGTGGTTTGCGATCCCATGTTCTATGGTAATTATTACTCGTATGGATGGGTACTATCACCCCTCTTATTTTGTAAAAACAATTTAGAATCACCCTGTATATATTAAATTTCAAATTATTCGGTTCGATAGTTTTTGCGCTGTTATATGCGGGCAGAAGGACAGACATATAGAAGGACCGACCAGACTACGACTATGGGTGCTACGTATTTATATAATTACGAACGCACCTAATAAAACAGTGTAAGAATAGTTTTCACACTAGAGTAAAAAAAGTACAGTATGCCCACCAAAGTCCCTTGCCACTCTCTTAACTTCGGAACGGCTGCTGCTATATTCATAAAAGTGGTGTCTTGGTATAGTAAAGTAGCCATGCACTACTGAATGAAGCCGCCTACGGCGCCACCTGGTGAGAAACTACGGAATTAACATTCCTATCTGGAAAACTGAAAGAGATAGGTTAAAAAAAAATGATTTACAAAGTTGTAGAGCATCATCGACACAACGATCTTAGAAAAAAAACTAGTTATAACAATATACCTTTATTTGAGTTGTTCAAACTTCTCACTGTCAGCTGCAATGCACATTTGGGATGCAAATTGTCCGAAACATTATCATTTCTCCTTCCGTTTATGTTTCGTGACGTCACAGTGTAGGAAATCACGAAAAAATAAATGCACGTTTCAACCGTTCTATTCTTCGCATTAATTACCACAAGGTGTTTTTTCGTATTAAATCTATGATACTCTACAACTTTGTAAATCACTTTTTTCCCCTATCTCTCTCCGTTTTCGAGATAGGAATGTTAACTCAACAGTTTTCCACCAGGTGGCGCCGTAGGCGGTTTCATTCAGTAGCGTATGGCTACTTTACTATACCTAGACATAGACACCACTTTTATGAATATAGCACTAGCCGTTTGGAAGTTAAGAGGGTGGCAAAGGATTTTAGTGGGCATACTGTATATTGAAAAAACAGAAATCACTTGGTGTAGCCTACGCTTTTTTCTTTACGCATAAAGAAAAAGAGAATTTATATAAAACAATTATAAATAACTGAGCATACGAAAGAATTAACTGTAATTGTGCATGTTTGATAAATTATGATTTAGCTAGTATTTCAAAATATTTGTGTAAATAGAATAGGTATTGAAAAATCATTCTTCAATAGTTTCATTTGCGTCATAACAAAATATTCAATAACATAAGACTCATTGTACAGTTATCCTGATGTGGCGAAACATAAATTGAAATTGGATATGGATTTCTAAAACAAGATAACCACACGACATTTCTTATATAATAAATAAAAATAATTTAGTTTTTATTGCAAACGAATAAGGAAATAATTTGAAATCACTTTACAAACAATCGCGCATTTCTCAACGATCACAGCATTATTCTTTGGAATGATTACAATGCTGTAATTGAAATTTTCTGATGAATACCAATTTTTGACATTATAAAACCTATATAAGTACATTTGTTCCTTAATTCGTCATACCTAGATCGACATATTGTTTGATTCATTTGGAGACACAGTCAGTTATAAGAAGGGCTGCACTTTTGCATTTTGTCCTTGTCATTCTAGCCATCTTTGCATACTTGCAGGGTAAGGATTTTACTACATTTGGGCTAATAAAATGATAATATTTAACATTCAACAATTTCTAAAAAAGGTAAAACCAAGAAATATAATATATCTGTCAATATCTTATATATATATATTAGCATTTAATATTATTCTGTTTTCATCTTGAAACTATTCTCTTGGTTATTTTAGTCGTTTGAGTACAGGATAAATTTTTTTTCAGCTTTTAGCTTTTTTTTCTCACAGAAACGACTAATTTGCTTATATAATTGAATTCTGTACTCTTCATAACGTAATTCTTATCATACATATATATAAAACATAAGCTTATCAGTTACTTTTATCGGTATCCATATTCTTCTTTTTTCTCCCATATTAATTCTTGTTATATAGTACAAGGGACTTTATTTTATACATAGCAGCTTGTATATTATATTTTTGGTATCCATTCAGTGTGTTTGGGGGAACCTGTATTATTCTCAATTCATTCATACTATCACAATTTTTGTGGGTGGTCGGTAATGTTTAATTAATGGTTTTATATATATATATATTAATGTTTGTATGCGTGTGTACCATAAATTTTAAAATATAGCTATATGTTTTATTTGTCTAAATTTTCGGTTTAAGTATTATTTAAAACTATTCAAAATTACATTTCTTTCCATTTTAATTTATATTCTTCATCTTAAATTACATGTCCTTGATTTTGTAGGATGTACAGAAACGTGGTGGCTAACATACAATTTTACTGTTTACAAATTAATTAATAGATGCCGTATTTTTAATTAAAATATTTATTTAAAGAGATAATTTTAAATTGAAAAATCGACTTGCCCCACATTAAATTTATAAAGTCATTTTATTCCATTTAATTAGAAAAAAGTGTGTTTCCATCTGTGAAACTTTCTTGTTTAAAGCAGTTTTGAAAAAAAAAAATTAGTTTTTTTTTACATCTTTTTTATTACAAATAATAATAGATCTTGCAACAATTTCGAATAACCAGATAAAGCCCATTTATATGCAGGGTGTCATTAATATTTTCGAACTTATTACTCAACCAAAAACACTATTGGGTCGATCGGGAAGTCGTGTCGTGTTCGGAAAATCAATTCGTACCGGAATATTCTATGATTTAATTATTAGACATTGATTCCAATATCTAATAATTACCGGGCAGAATTTTCCGGTACGAATTAATTTTACCAGCACGACACGACTTTCCGATTGACCCAATATATTCATAATTCGTAAAACGCATTTTATATTTTGTGCTATTTAGTCAATCTTAACACTTTTCACGTTTCAAATTAATATTGTATTCCAAATATGTCCAAACTGCTAAAACAAATTCAGACATATCTGATTTAAATCGAAAACGTGATAAAAATATTTGATCTCTGAACGACGCTTTGAAATCAATCATTAGATGCGTTCGTAATTATATAAATACGTAGCACCTATAGGCGTCGTTCGGTCCGTCTGTCTGTCCGTCCGAATATAACAGAGCAAAAACTTCCCAACCGAATGGTCTGAAATTTTAAATATATAATTGTTGCAAAATTTTGTCGAGTCATTTCAAATTTTATGAAAATCGGATGTATAGTTTAATGACAGGGACAGTCAAAAGTTTTCCGTTACATTACGACCAATGGGAAAAAATTATTTCAAGTGCATTTTAATGATGTTACATTCTTTCGAACAGAATGAAACTGATATGCACTTATGAAGTTCACTAAAATGTACAATCAGTACAACATGCGGTGCAACAAATATTTATAAAACTAGTTATAGTACGAACGTACCTCATTTGCCACGTTTGACGTGTAATTTCCAACTTGTTATCATGCAAGTATATATTTGTTATTAAATTTTTATTATGGAAACCTTCCTATTTTTAGATAAATTGCATGTGCCCATTTAGAAATAACCTCAAATATATATGCAGTACGTCTGTACATAATCATATTATGATGGTGCTTTTCAGAATGGGAAGAAAGGTTTTAACTTTAAATTCATTTTATTTCTAAAATTATTGCAAAATTTTGTTTACAATGAATAACGTATGTGATTAAAATGTAAATACCACACTGAAAAATTGAAATTTATTTTAAAAATTTAAGTACATTTTAAAATGTATCTTCTCACACAATTTTGAACATTGAGATAATTTTTTTAAAACTATTCTTAGAAGTGTGCTGTATAATTTTAAGTATCGGATATACCACAAGTTAATTAGATTGGGAGAAAAAGTATAAAATATGCAAATACGTGCAAAATTACAGTAAAAATTGGTTTTATTTTACATTTTTATGTGTAGAAAAGAGAAAAATCTTTTTACTTTATTCTAAATCAGATACTCACAAGGAAGGTCTCCTTACCGGGCATACTAACTACCTTTGTATGTAATAAAGGATCAGTCAAATTTATCTGCGGAATTACAGTAGAAAGTCAGTAAAAAAATAAAATATTTTCGAGTATTTGGAGCGAAAAGACAAAAGAGTCACGCGATTAGTACTTTTCCTCGCCAAAAGCAAACGATTTTAATGCACCTGAAAATTGCTTGTTAATTGATTTTTTGAATGTGTGTAAATAATATTTAACAAATTTAAACAATGAGAGAGTTTAATAAATACATTTTTTTGTATTACATATTTATGTTGCTTGTTATTTAATTTTATTACTTTAAAAACAATTTCATATATAAAAAAAATATTTTCATATATTTAAGCGTATTCCAAAATAAAGGCAAGATGAAGAATGCTGCAGTTAGCCATTTTAATATCAAAGAAGTCGTTGTTTCCACAGCAACAAAATTGAATCGACAGTGCTCAATTGGACTTAATTTTTAGATTGAAATAATTGTAATTTATTAAATTTTGTTTTAATTGATAAAATTTTATAGTTAACTTCAATTATAAATATATACATATGACAAAACTATAGTTAAATCAAATTATAACCGACCAAACTAAAGTTATTTACATTAAATTTATTTAAACAAGTTCAATATGAAACATTTTTATCTTAAAGAGTATTTGACATAAAAAAAAGAATGTTTTGAAAATTTATTCCGTCGCCAACCGGTGATGAATCGCCAAATAACGAAATTTTAATTATTTTTTTTACAGACGCTCTACCGAGTTTCCGCCGAAATAGTTTTATAAACATATCTATCCTCATGAGTAGAACATTTCATAATTTTTTTAGATTTTTCGGAATATGCCCGTATGGAGACCTTCCTTGTGAGTTTTATCAAATAGACTACAAGAAACAACCACACACACCAAAAAAAAAAAAAAAAAAAAAAAAAAAAAATCGTGTCAGTTGAAAAATATACATTTATCTCGTATCGTTTTATCTCTTTCAACATGCTAATTCGTCGAAAAATCATAAACTGAGAAAGATCACTTTTAAGATTTCAACTTCAAAAATAATTGTTATAAATCTACAACACTTCTTCCTGGCTGCGATATATTAAAAAAAATAGGTATTCAGCTGCAATCGCGACGTAAACAGTGAAGTGGGTGTGGAATTTAAAGGGACAGCGATGTAATAAAATCGCTTTAACTGTATTTATAGTACTCGGATCTTTACGAAACTTCATCAGAATATACTAGGGATAATAAAGCATAATTTAAGCAAAAACAAGAAAGTCTATATTTTCGTCATTTTTTGCCGAATGAAGGGTACCGAGTCTCCGTAAAGATGTTATTTAAATCGCTTTTATGATGAGAACTCCTATTACAGGTCCAAGTCAAAAAATTAGAATAATTCATTTCATTTGTATTTAGTTTTATTTCAGTGTAGTACAATTAAAAAAGAACAACGGTTGACGTTTTAATAAATTTGCATGTCATTAAAAAAAATTAAAACTGTAAAACATAAAATTTTGAGTGAATATTGTACTTTTGTAAAATTATTTTCAGTATTCAAATTATTAGAATACTAAAATAGGTGGTTCAAAAAATTAAAATACTTATGAATTTTTCTGATTGATTCAGAAGGTTGCATAAAATTAGCTTCTGCGGGACTTCTTGGGTTTTAAAAGCGTTTTACATCATCATTGTTTTCATTTTATGTGAAAAATGAATCGTTCGTCCGACATAACGGAGTTTACAAAGCATAGCATTATTGATTTGCTTAAAGAAGGTCGTAATCAGCAATATACCGCCAGTTACTTAAAATGTTCTCAACCAAGTGTTAGTAGAGCAATAAAACAGTATTTTAACGACGGACATTTTGAAAACAAGCATTTGAATAGCAGCCGAAAGCCAAAATCTACTCAGAGAGATGATAGAAAGCTAAAGAGTATTGCTAAAAAAAACTGTTTTAGAAGGGATACTTGCATCGAAAGGGGAAAGAACACGGTGTTGATGTGAGTAAATCTACAACAGTGAGACGTCTCGATAAACTTTGATTTCAATCTCGTGTACCAAAGATAAAACCCCTCATGTCTATTAACACTAGAACCGCCGGAAATTTTACTGAAGTGTTATAAAAATATTTTACACCGGAAATTTTAATTAAAACTACTTAACTTATTTATTTTACTTATTTCTCCGTGGTACATTTTAAACTTATTTTAAAAAGAAATTTCTGGTGATAATCGAAATATTTTTATTTGGTAGCGGTCAAAATGACCGCTACGGCGCACAGTGGGGCAAAATCCCAAAAAGCTGGCCAAAAGTCGAAAAATAAAGTTACTATTTAGGAAATTTTGACTATGTAGATAGCTAGAATAATGTTTGGAGGGTCAGAATCTATATTTATAAAAAGGTTTTAGTTTTGCGTTGGCAATCTGTATCATTTCAAAAGTGACGCTTGGAGGATTATCATATGAGGCGAACGAAAAGAGCAAAACAATGGTTCTTCTAAACACGTGCTACATTTTCCCATATCATCCGATTTTAATGCTTTAAAATGGATTCACACGATGATAGTGTGTACTTTTTTTGCGCATGTTACAAAAATTATATTAAGTACATAAAAATTAATAATTTCATGATTATTTTTGATAAAAAATTTTAAATTTTTTTTTATTTTTTTGCTTTCAAACATCAAAAAGTTTATAAGTTCCACGGTGTTCCGCAACGACATGTAATGGAAACAATAGCCTGAACTATTATCTAATGAATCATGAAAAAACCAGCTGCCATAAACTGCCATTCTGCATTTCGTGCAGGTTTTTGCAACCACAAGTAAAAATATCACTTTTTTAGTCGCTTCAAAAGCTATGACATTTATTATTTTTCACAGTTATTTAGCTGGCAAACATTTTTGAAAATTTTAAATTATTCAGTTTTGTGATAGATTATTATGTATTATATTACAAATAAGTGTTATAATGATAGGAATTTGATAAGCAAGATTAGTAACAAAAAACAGAAAAGAATTCTCTATCATCGATACAATAGAAATACATTTTCTTATCTTTATAGACAATAATTTTGTGTATTCTATCGTAATTAGAAGAATTATCTTGTCAACTGCAATCTTTGCTAGATCATACTGGTGAACGTATTTTATTAATGCAAACGGAAATTATTAAGAATCTGACTTCCGAGAACATTAGCAATCTAAATTTGATTTTCAAGTGAGGACGTGATAGAACATCTGGTCAAAGTACTTTTAAATAAAAATTTGGCGTTGAGGATGGTAGAAATTAGGTTCAAATAGCTTTTTCACCTCTCTAGTGCCACTAGAACTTAAGTGTTGCGAAAAATTCCGAAATCGTTATCTGGAAAAATTCGAGATCTTCATCTCCTCGATTTTTTAGTCCCATCAGAATCCATTTTTTGCACGAAAATACGGAACCTACTGTCAGTGAAATGGATTATATTACAGATCAGGAGAGTAAACTTATTCCTTTTAAAACAATCATTGATAGAAAATAAGTAGGCGTTAATTACAAACTAGCTTTAACAATGATTGATTGTAAAATTTTTAATGTCATTTCTAGTAATTTGTCAACTCAACGTTGGTACCTATATCAGGCAACTAATACCTATATCAGTCAAACTATTTTCAAACTAAAAGTGAATGAAAATCATTTACAGTTCGGGATGTCAACGTCACATGCCTGTATAAGATCTTTTGAGCGTACCTTGCATTCGGCATACAAACGGGATATAAAGGAATGGCCAGTGTGCACTCCTGCCGAGAAGAAAAAAATTAAATATGCAAAAAATAATTTACAAAAAAGATTTCGTTTACAATTAGGACTTCTCGCCGATAAATAAAACCTCGGATTTAGAAGCACAAATGCTTGAAATACAGCTCGTCGATTCTTTGAAAACAGCTCGTCGATTCTTTGAAAACGCAACTATTTCTGCTTTCATAAGGATCGTAGACGAGGATTTGACCAAACGATTCCACGTCATATTATAAGTAATTTCTTAACATTCATTTGATCAATTTCGTGAATTATTGCTCACAAACAGTTTGTAAATTCGTCGAATATATTCCTAGTTCTATATGCCAACTTCAGTGCACAAACTACTTTTTCATGGCACATGAAATAATAGCTTCCTCGATATTGCCTGTTGGGTAAATGTTGGTAGGCGCTCAAGAATCGTGTAACAAATTGATTAAAAGGTATCGAGAAGATTTTTCCGTAAAATGCAGTAGGACGTAAACAATGGAAGATTTCTTTGCGGCTTTTATTGTTATTAGATCCCTTCATTTCAAGCTTACGTAAATTACCATTGAAGAAACTAATATCCTCGCACCTAGAGGCACAGAAACTTCTGTAAAATATTTCGACACCTCCCCTTCTGAAGAGTCTACTTAGTATACTACAGATTATTCAGAAGATGAATTTTAGAATACCCTTTCGTTTTATTTTAATAATATACAGAAATTAAGCGTTGTAGTATTTTATTTTTCATTAATGTACTTAATTGCATTCCATAAACGTTGCATTCCTATTCATTGTTTAATTTCGATTAAAAACATCTTAGTTCCTTGAAAACACCTTGTAACGTTTAGCCTCGAAACTTTTTAATCTCGAAACTCGAAATATTTTATTTTTAATTCGCCATTTTTTAAAATTTAAATTTTGAATCGTACTTAGTATCCTCAAAAGTACCTGCATACGAAATTTCATAGAAGTTCAATAACTTTCAAAGCATTTTAATCTTAAGTCCGCCATATTGGATCTGTCATTTTGTATTTTGGAATATTAATTTTAGAATAGAGATCAGAATCCTGAAAAACACCTATGTACGAAATTTCGTATCATTTAAATAACATTTTCATATTTTGGCCAGCTTTTTGGGATTTTGCCCCACTGTGCGGCGGTTCTAGTGTTAAGAGGCTACTTCAGTCAAGTGAAAAGACCCGTTCGCTAATGTTAATCCTATGGAAGAAATTTATAACGATATCTCGGTTACATTTCAATATTTTTAAATGATTTTTTTGCATTGGATAGCTGAGATCGATCTGTACAAAGGCCGTTTTTTAATTTTTCGATTTTGTTTACAGCTATTTTTAATGAGGATGCTTTCATTTTCGGAACCGGTTTCGAAACTGAAAGCATGCTCAAAAAAAATCTGTAATCAAAATGGAACAAGTAAAAAACGGCCTGCATACAGATCGATCTCAGCTATCCAATGAAAAAAAATCATTTAAAAATATTGAAATGCAACCGAGATATCGGTATAAATTTCTTCCACAGGATTAGCATTAGCGAACGGGTCTTTTCATTTGACTGAAGTAGCCTCTTAAACAGAAAAGAGAGAGAGTGAAGTGGTGCAAAAAAAGTATTTCATGCGGTCTGGATGAGTGGAAAAAGATATTGTTTAGTGATGAGAGTGTGTTTTGCGTAATATATGGTGATCAAGGTGTTCGTATATGGCGAATGAAGCAAGAAGCATATGACAAGGACTGCATGAAACGATCAGTGAAATTTTGCAGCCAGTGTAATGGTATGAGCTTGCATGATTGCAAATGGTCCTAGAAGGCTATGTATCGTTAACGAAAGGATTAATTCTGAGATATATTGAGAAATCCTCGAGAATTTCATGATACTATCGTCGGAAGATACGATTTTATTTCCCAACATGATTCAGCACCTTCACACATGTCAGTGTCCACCAAGAACTGGCTTAGCCAACACCAAATTAATGTATTTCCCTGGCCGGCTAAAATCCTATAGAGAATTTGTGGGGAATAATGAAGAAAAGACTGGAAGATATTGAGCCAAAAAACAAAGTTGAGCATCTTTCCAGCATAAAGTTGACATGATCATATCTGGGCAGAAAACATTGTGAATTACTTGTAACTAGCTTGGCAAAGCGAGTTCGTGCTGTTATAAAATGTAAAGGTGAGGCTGCAAAATATTAAAAATAACTATTTTTCCTTTTTTTTTTAAACCCGAATTTTTTACAATGCATTATTCTAATATTTTGAACCAGGTAAATGGTTATTCTAATATTTTGATTTTTTCCAAGTATGAATAATTATTTTATTTTTTGTATTATTTTTCCCCTTTTTTTCTATTTTTCTAATTTTTTGACTTTGAGCTGTACTTATTCTTGCTCCAGTCATTTCCACTGAAAATTGCTCATTACTTTATCGTCTTAGTTCGATCCTTTGAAATTTGTTATATCGGAGTGGTCGGCTCGCTTAATTTTTTATCATCCCGGTCGGACCGTTTAAATGTTTTTCTCCTCCCGGTCCAGTCCGTTTATTTTTTAATTCGACCCGACCAGCTAAAAAATGCGTCTTTACTCTGTATGCTCGGCCGGTTTGAAATTTTGCCTTCATTTTGCCAACCGGATTGGGCCCGTGCACATGTTTACCCTGAAGTAAGCTGTCGACCCCCCTCATCCAAAGGAGTCATTTGTTATTTTCTGAGGATGCAGCTATTACGTGACAAACGTAGATTTATGGATATACATTCATGGAGTGAGAGCACATCTGAAGTGTGGCAGCAGGTATTTTAGGAGTCTTTATAGGAAAAAGAAAAACGTAGTTCGATTTTTTTTAATAAGAAAATATGCAAATATTACGCATTTTTTAATGAAAGTAACGTGAACATTTCAGAAGTTTATATTTGAGTGCAGACCTTTAAATGCTTACAATTTTTAGGTATTTTTATACACATACAAAGAAATCGAAAAGTGTTTCTCTGTTTAATTAAAAGACAACGTATTTTTCAGAAAAAGGTGTCAAATTTGTCAGTTTAAGCCGAAACAAAACCCAAAAACCTCCGTAATTGTGGAGCAATTAATTATACTTCAAAGGTGGAATGTAATCACCTGAAAATGAAAAAAACCCTATTCGATTCCAAAGGACTTCAACTGTCATTCATGAGAATTTCAAAATTTTACATACGTATGTAAATGACTCCTAAGAGTGCCAGAACAGTTTCACGTTTTTGTGTCAGAGACATTTATTTGATTATATTTTATTTATCTTATTAATTAATTAATTGGCTTATTTATTCGGAGGAACAATGCGACGATTAAAATCAATTCTGCCTCACCCTGAAATATTAAATAGTTTCATTCGCACATGTACACTCAAATATTAATTAATATTATTTAACGAAAATTTAATTCATCGGCGATTGTTTCTATGAAATATAACACACTACAGAATTAAACAAGAACGAAAAATAATGCGTATAGCATAGATTATGAAACACTTTCCAGCACATTCAGAATACTATAACAAAAACTTCTTAGTTTACTAAGTTGAAAGATGATGGCTAAATGAAAAGGTTTGGAAAACGTATAACCATAACGTATTTGAAAACCCGATTTCTGCTATTACCATAGATAGTCAAGAAAATATACGACTTTTTTGTGAAGCCCTGTATATGATCTATGGATATGTATTACAAATAGTGTGCTAAAAGTTAAGTTAAACGCATAACACAGTTGAATATATCCATTCAGGAAATTCCACCAATAAACGGATCTCGTTGAGAACTTTTGTGCGTCCCGGTAGAATTCATAAGCACCAAGAAATTAAATAATAGTTAAATTTAAAACTACATTCCACTACTGAAAACGAAATTTCAACAATTATTGTTCGTAGGTTTAATAGTTCCATTATTGTTCATTTTTTCTGTAGCCTAATATTCTTTTGTGTCTCTGTAAATGAACGATAAATTTTATGCACATAATATTCTATAGTAAGAACCTTGTAGCACACTTAATTGATACATACACTGTAAAAAACGGACTAAAATGCGGAAATACTACTGGCAATCGAGACGCCAGTACTATTTTCGTATTTTAACGGAAAATTTCTCCCGTAAATTCTAGAAAAACGGAATTTTTTCTGTAATTTACGGGGGAAAATTTCCATTGAAATACGGAAATAGTGCGGGCGTCTCGATTGCCAGTACAATTTCCGCATCTTAGTCCGTTTTTTTTTTTTTTTACAGTGTACTACCTGCAAATAAACACACAAACTTTACTGCTTTATAATATTAGTACAGATTATTCTTTTGGAAATTACGGCTTCAAGAAGCCACTGCTTATAAAGTATGCGTTTTGCACCTACTTTCCCCTATTTTTTAAAATATTTTGCGGGACGTCTCGATTGCCAGTAGTATTTCCGTATTTTAGTCCGTTTTTTTTTTTTTTTACAGTGTATCAATTTTAGTTAGTTTAAAATAGGGTAATATCATAAAATACACTGCAAAAGATTTTCCCCCATTGTCCGTAATGCAACGGTATTCTTTTGAGCGTCCCTGTAGATGAACCGTAAATTCTATACACTTCATTTTCAATGCCAAACGCGCCATAGCAACCCCCAATTAAAATTATCAATTTAATTGCAATCTGACTATATTTAACCGAATTAGAGTACAGACAGGCAGACGGACAGGCAAAACGAATTCATAAACACTTATTAACCCTGTTGGAAAGTGATAAAAACACATTTTCCACTGAAAAAACAAATACATTTTTTAAATAATAACTTCCATGTTTTATTTGCAATGTTTTGCACTGAAGTTCAATTTTCTTGGAAAAATTATTGCAATGAAATAAAGTAATCTACAATAATAAACAATAACGAGATGTAAATAAATTGAAACAAGTATTGTTTCAAAATATCTCGCCTTATGATGAAATATTGATCAGAAGGCGAGTTTCCAAGTATGTAATAAATGTCGCAATAAATATTTCATTATTTAAAATTTAACAAAGCAATACTTTTTTTGCATAACTCGAAAGAAACCGCATTTTTTTTTTAATTCGCGTAAAGTTAATGATATACTTTTTCATTATCGAGCTAGTTTTTGGGAACAGAAGTTGCAATCTGCATTACTTCGAGGTAAAAAATTTAACTAAGCTTGAATAATTCATTAAAATTTTGGAACAGGGCGTGAAAGAGTAGAAGAAAAGGGAATCGTAAGTGAAAGTGCTATTTTATATGATTTTATGTACTTTTATCTAATATATAAAAATGAAAATTTGTCTGTCTGTCTGTCTATAATGCTATAAAAATCCACATTTTGGAAGCCAGAATTGTGAAATGTTACGTACATGTGTATTAAAACACGGCCGAGGCAACTAAAGTAATCCGGAATCGGAATAACTTATAGTTAATTTTTAATTAATAAAAAACAACAAATTTAACAGCAATTTCCAACCAAATTGAAACATTTTTCGTTATAGCTGTTGCCAACAATTAGAAATCCACAATAAAATTCTTACCACAACAATTGCAAGATTTCCACGTGAAAAAATGAAAATAAAATAAATAGTTTGACGAATTAAAAACAAAAGTGAATGTTACGTCATAATTTTTCTGTTTTATGATTTCCATGTGGAAAATTATTAATATTTAATTAATTTGACGAATTAAAAAATGAAATATTACGTTATATTGGAAATATAAAGGACGTGGTGAATATAACGTCATATAAGTGTGAAAAAATGTATTGAAGCATGATAAAAACTGGATTGTGGAAATATATCCGTATTTTAATATTACTGCTCCAATGATGAATGGAAATAAGTTCATTTATAGCTGCATTATTTTGCGTCTGTTATATAAATTTATGCATTTTTATATTGGGTTTTCATTTGATTCATGTGCAAAACACTTATACTGTTTTTTTTTTTTTTTTTATGTTGTAGGTTAAATTTTGAAATTGGTTTTTCAAAACAAACGTTCTTATAATTCCGGGCAACGCCGGGTTACTTTAGCTAGTTTTAGATAAATATTTTTTTCAATTTTTCTCAGTCTGAGCGTGATTAAAGCACGGACTAACGGAATGCTTGGCTCTGCGCTCCTTAATATTGGCTATCCCATGTGCAGTATGCTCTTTTAATTTATAAAATATAATTTAATTTAAATACCTACAAGTGTTTCTGGTTAAGGCTTAAATAGGCCGGTACTACTAAATCGGATTAGCGAATGCATGAAGTTTCTAGAAAATAACGAACACTTTTTCTCTAATCCACTCCCCTACTGAGGGGAGGACTGCTCTCTGATGTACCAGGCAGGAACCTCACTCTAAATAAAACTGTATTGAGTCCTAAAGTTTTCTTTTTTTGCGAATTGTAAATATTAGAGCATAATTGCAAATCAGTGTAACCCAATTCACATGTGTATTTCTTTCCCTGGCGTTGTAGATCTAGGTGTCATCTGTAAATACTCACATAACTCATTTATCTTTAGCTATTTAAATATTAGTACATTTATTATAATACATCTTTCATCATTTATATTTTATTATCTCATTATTGTGTTTTAAAAGTATTAAAAGTGTAAAGATCCGGTTCGCCCAGATTAATTGGGTAACCAATTGTGATTGGAAATGTACATAAAGTTGAATGAAAATAAATTTTCGGCATTGGAAGGCGGGACGGTTCGGTGATGGTGTCTTCCCCCAGGGACCGCACTAAAACTCTAAAGCATTTGATGGGTTTCCCTGGGTGGCCATCCTCGGTTAAGGCTTAAAAGACTATTTTGTTAAATTTTTACTTCTGAAAGCAACTGAAATAAATATCAAAATTTGTTATTTCATTCAAAATATGTGTTACACTTTATTCATTTTCTATATTCCAGTTAATTTTCTGGCAGCAAACATGTAGACGATAAAATACAAAATTGTTAAAGTAGAGTCGTAGCTACAAAAAATAATCAATGTTTGACATCAGCCCATCAGAGGAATATTTCCCCGCTGTTTATTTTCCAATATAATAAAGTATCGTCAATTGTACAATTGTTTATGGGGCCTTCCACAAATGATGTCACGCTTGGAGGGGGAGGGGGGTTCGTGAAATTGTGACAGTTTATGACAAGGGGATGGGAGGGGGTAAGAAGAAATGTGACAGCACACATTTTTGTTAAAATAAAAGCATTAAAAATCAGCGGATTAAATTTTGAAGATATTTTGAAATTAAAGTATTTTGTATTTATAAAGTAGATTTAAAGCCAAATATATTAAATTTCATTTCAAATTCCAAAATATGACTGTTTTCAACTGCTCTTTCATATTAATATTTTATTACTATTGTATATTGATTATGTTTTTGTTATAAACCTTAATCTTATTTCATACAAAATAAGTACATGAATCATTTTTATTGTTATGATCACAAATGTCGTTAAAACACATGGTTAATGTTTAAAAATAAAGTTTGAAATATGATCTATAACGTACGGCTTTGTTTCTGAACTGCAAGTACATGTTTATGTAATAAAGCGTGACATGTGACAAGGGGGGAGGTGGTATGGTGAAGTGTGACACTTTGTGACAAAAGAGGGTGGGATGGGGAAGTGTGACACTTTGTGACAAAGGGGGGGGGGGATCAATAATATTCAAAAAAAGTGTGACATCATTTATGGACCGCCCCTATGATGATTTTTGTATTATTATTATTGCTATGGAAAACCCGGGCGTACATCGGATATACACAGAGGTGTGGACCGGAGCGTACTAGCCATGCTCCGGATTGGTTTGATTTTAAGTTTTAATCGAAAAGATTTTCAAACGAAACACATGTTGGGGAGCCTACTGACTTCGGCAGCGTACATCTTCGGATATGTAGATTTTATATTGCTGAACGAAAATCTATCCAAAAGTACACAGAATTTGAGATTGCCAAAGGAGACAGTGCCTTCGGCTGTGCACATATTTGACATTGTGGAATTTTATATTTTTTAATGAAAATCTACTCAAAGAAAACTAGAGTGGGTGGCCCACAGCCTTTGGAAACATACTAGATGTGTGCTACGCACTCTGCGGTCTCTTTTGATTTTATATTTTTAAAACGAAATTCTTTTAAAACTAACATAGTACTGTGGACCTCTTGGATTTCGGGAGCGCACACCCTTAAATCTGTATGATTTAATACTTTTAAATGAAAATCAATCCAAACGTTCTTACAATTTGAGGTTTCGGTAGGATCCACGGCCTTCGGCAACGCACACGCTTGAATTTGTATGATTTTATATATTTTTAACGAAAATATATCCCAACGAAGCTAGAGTTCGAGGCCCACTTACTTCGGTGGCGTGCACTCTCAAATTTGCATGATTTTATATATTTAAGTGAAATTATTTCCAAACGAATATAATGTTCTGAAACTCGCTGCTTTTGGCAGCGCACGCCCTTGAATTTGTATGATTTTATACTTTTAAATGAAAATTTTTCCAAAGGAAGTAGAGTTGGTGTGTGTGTGTGTGTGTGTGTGTGTGTTTGTAAGTGAGAAGGGCTATGCCTTCGGCAGCATCTTCCGAGTGAGCCACGCATTCTCCGGTCTCTTTTCATTGTAAGTTTTTTAACAAAAATCTTTCGCGAAGAACCTAATCTGAGAGACTTACAGCCATCAGCAGCGCACATCCTGAAATATTTATATTTTTATATTTTTAATTCAAAATTATGAAAACGAAACTAGAGTTCGGGCCACAGTGCATTTGGTTGCGTACTCCGGGCTCCGTTCTTAGTTGATTTTTAGGGTTCCGTACTTAAGAAGTAAAAATGGAATCATTATAAGATCACTCCTGTGTCTGTCTGTCACAGCCATTTTACTCGTAAACTATGGAACAAGTAAAGTTCAAACTGGGGGAAGTAATAAAGACTATTGACCCACCTATTTACAGGTTATTAAACATTCACAAATATATTTAGGAAAAATTTAGGGGGCTTAATTAAGTTACTTGAAAAAAAATTTTTTTTGTATATCGTGTGTGGTATCGTGTGAAAGCTTTCGTAACGCCGAAGTCAAAAATACATTTCTTTTAATTTTAGGTATTATATTTTCAGAGATATCTTCGAAAATGTAGTGCAAAAATATGTTCTCCCCCATCTATTTCCGAATCTGCTGAAACTAAAATTATGAAAAATTAGAGGTAGTAGACGTTTATTTAAACCTTGCAGGAAAATTATAGCGCTGACCCTAGGTCACGTAGTTTTTGGACAAAGCGCATTTTTCCGTTACAAACAAATTTCGATTTGTGAGCATTCAGCAAAGTTGTTTAGGAGCGCTGAAGGTACCTATCGTAGCAGAAGTATAAAAACATTGTTGATAATGATTTTCGAAAAAAATCGTCGTTAATTAGTCGAGATATTAACCCTTAAAGACACAGACGGTTTGGACATACATAATGACAGGGGCGGCATACTCTATATACCATCGGCTTTTAAAGCTTGGATAACAACTTTTAATGATATATTTGTGTAATGCAATGCCCAGTAGCAGTATAAAAGCAATAAACGTCAGATTGTTAAAAGCATACTAATTTAATTAGAATTAATCACATAAATACTATTTTCATGACTAGTTTGCATTGAGTGGATCTCTTAATACGCTTCCCAGTCTTTAAAAGTTAATTAAAAACCAATCAGGAAAAACGTGGCACAGTCCAAGGCAGCGTTGCAATTTGCGACCTCCTTTCGAAGCATGCGTTAGCACAATGCCAAGTTTAAACTTTGAACAAGTGTTTTGTTTTAGCTACACTGTAAAAAGAAAAGATTATTACTACGCTGAATTTAGTTTTGTGAAATGCCAAATGAAGTTTAAATATTCACTACTTTTATTGCCAGTACCAAATTAAATTCATCATAAACGGATTAGGATAAGATTAAAAAAAGAGATACAGAATAGCAATATTTGATATGATTTAGGCTTCATATCTCTGAACTTTTATGGCATATCCATTCATGCTTTTCTAATATATACAGCTATACCCAACCCTACGTTGTATAGTTTTTTTACAAAGTCTTATTATTCTTTTATCAGTCATTTTTTTAAAAATAATACAGTTAATATTTCATATATTTATCGTACGAAACCCTCTGAGTGCGAGTAACACTCGCACTTAACCGTTTATTTTATATTCAAAAGAAAATCGACCCAACCGAGTAAGTGTTGGGGGCACCACTGCCTTCGACATGACTTCATGGCACTACATGCGTGCCACGAAAGTATGGACCAGGTTTTCCCACGAACTTAATATTGGGGTCCCACTACCTTCGGCAGAGTAAACCTTCGGATGTGTACGATTATATATTATTAAATTTAAATTATAATAGCGAAACTAGAGTTGAGGCCCATTGTCTTTGGCAGCATACTCCAGGCACGCTACGCACGATGCTGTCTGTTTTGATTTTATAATGCTAAACGAAAATCTTTCCAAACGAAACTCCTGTTGGTGAGTCTAGTGCCTTCGGCGGCGTATACCCTCAAATTTGTAGGAGTTTATATTTTTTTCGAAAATCTACACAAACGTACTTAGAACTTGTGACTGACGAAGCAGCTGGGGGTTTTATCCTATTTTCGCTAATTTAATTGCATGTTTTAAGGTGCTCTCAGTTTTAAAAATGTTTGATGTGTGGAGCCATCAGGTCTACATAATAAAAAAATGCACCAGCTTTACTATTTCAAATGATGACACCCACTTTTGACATTCTTTTGAATTCCCTGGATCAAAGCAGACCGGAAAAAGATATAGATATAGTTTATATACTTTTTCTTAACCCATTTATGCTTAGAGTCCCATTTTTGGGACGCTTCGAATTTTAATAAATTTGTATAACTTTCTTCTTCTTTATAACATCAAAATTGTATGAAATAATTATCTATAAATGTCTTTATCTCTTACTGAGAGATGACAGCATAAGATGGGTATTTATTTGCTTAAATGAAGGCTTTTTTCGGCATTTATGGATTTTTCATTTTTCGAGTTGGCGAAATGTAAAAAGTAGTTCAATTGTATATTTTTTCTCACGGATCCAAATAAGTAAGTCATAATATTAGCTTGTAGACTTCTTTGAAATATGTACTTTTTTTAAATTGTGAAATTATATGTTCAAGCCCATTTTTTATGCATTTTTGTAACGTACACATTATAGGGCGCTAGGCACGAATGAGTACACATTTTTATTAGCCATTTAGGGGACAGTTATGTATGTAGTCTTTTCAGGATGATTATGAAATAAATTGTTTTTTAACCTCAAATACTATGTTTTCGTATTTGAGGTTATATAACGAAAAAATATAGATAACGATTCCTAGTTTATTATTAATAATACTTATAATGTTAATAGTCTCTGTAAAGAAAGAAATATATTTTTTCAGTAGTTCATAAAAAGACTAATTATAAGTATATAATGTACAATTTAAAATCTTGTTTTATATAAATTGAGACAAAACATATAATTGTGCGTATTATGCTATTATAAATATTATCCATATCCCTATATTTAGTACGTTTACATTTTATGAAATAAATACAAAAAAGTTTTAGCGTAATTTTTTTGTCATTCCTGTTCATTTTTCCCCGCATGTTTCATGTTCGTTTTTCCTGTTCATTTTGCAACATTTTAAAGTGATTTTACCAATAAATTTGAGAAAACAAAATTTAGGCATAAATGGGTTAAATGTTCATAGCGGTACAATATATTAAAATTTGCAAATGGTAATGTTAAATGTACAAACATTATTTTATAACTGCCGAAAAATTAATTCGATTGAAAAATTTCCTTTTAAATGAGATATAATGAACAGTTCTAAATATATCCCTGACATTTTTTTCCGATTCAAAGTACATTTTAAATTTAAAAAAAATATATCAATAAACTTCTGTTAAATATTATTTATTTATATTACATTGCTTTTTACGTTACAAAATGCATGTCGTCTAAAACATGGACATGTGCTTTGACAATCCTATCCTATTATTATTTTATGTGATATAGATAAATTTAAGTTTTCGACTGTTAACCCATCCGCGACGAGAGCCCTTTGCTTAATTTTTAACCTTTTACTACCGATTTTTCAAAACAGAAAATTTTCTGTAATTGAATCGCGAAAATATTTTGATTAAATAACGTAAACTTTACAATAAGTGATAACTGGTAGGAATATTGAAGGATTCTGGGCATCTTAAGTGGCACACATACCGGTCGCTTGTCCCCAAGGGGTTAACCCTTTATGTACTAAATTATAAATTAATGAAAATTTTATCTTCTAAAGCATTTTTCGTGAATTGTTTAACACTAGAACGCCCGGAAGGAGTCGATCCGACTCCGACCATATGATTAAATGTCAACTGGAACTAGGAATTCTTTCATAAAATAAGTTAAATTTAAACCATGCAGATTTACGCTAAATAAATCAGTCAAATAATTTTAAATAAAAATTGTGGTGTCAAATATTTTTATGAAACTTGAGTAAAATTTCCGGGCGTTCTAGTGTTAAACTACATTAGAAGATTTACATAATCATTTAATAAATTTTAAAAGGATTTTACAAGGACTGAAGGATTTAGAAGGATGTATTAAATTTGAATTTATAGGGGTTTTGTGCAATGTTTATAATCCCACTCAGATCTTTTATTTTAAATATTTTTCTTCGTATTTTGTATATTTAGAAAATGTACAAATATAATGTTCTTATAAGAGAAATATAGAAATATTTCCGAATTGAAAAATCCCCCCCCCACCCCCAGCCTCCTACTCCAAGACAGCTGAAAAGATGCAAAGGCAAAAGAAATCACCCTTTTAAAAATATTTTTGTCTGTGTAACCAATAATGCTTTTGGAACAAGATAAAGTGATGTACCTGTAACTCATTCTAAACAGTATTACAACTAATCGATGTATTAAATGAATTTTATAACAAGTTATTTTACTGGTACTTATAAGTACCGTCAGTAGATAAAGGGTAAAAGCGGAGGTTCCAAGCCGCAGTGCCGCGATACAGAAGTGCCATGGAAGGACATTACGCGTCCCGCAAAATATTTTAAAAAATAGGGGAAAGCAGGTGTAAAATGCATACTTTATTAGCAGTGGCTTCTTGAATCCGTAATTTCCAAAAGAATAATATATACCAATATTATAAAGAAGTAAAGTTTGTATGTTTGTTTGCAGGTGGTACACTGTAAAAAAAAAAAAAAACGGACTAAAATACGGAAATTGTACTGGCAATCGAGACGCCCGTACTATTTCCGTATTTCAAGAGAAAATTTCCCTCGTAAATTACAAAAAAATTTCCGTTTTTCTGGAATTTACGGGAGAAATTTTCCGTTAAAATTCGGAAATAGTACTGGCGTCTCGAATTCCATTACAATTTCCGTATTTTACTCAGTTTTTTTACAGGACTCTGGAACTACCGAATCGATTTCAGGGTGGTGTTAGTCCCTGTTGCAACATAGGCTATATCTTATGCCGATGCCGCTAACCCAAAAGGGGTGCAGGAACAAAAAACGTACTAAAAATGCGATTTTGGTGTTACTGAAGGACCTAGAAACATGAAATTTGGCATGGTAGTTATCAGATTTGAATGATCTCTAAGAACATTTCTTAAAAAATTTGAAATTTAAAAAGGGATGTAAAATGTGCAAAAAAGCGTTCTAAAAATGTTCTAAATTGCGATTTCTACGCAATCTCAGGATGTAGGGTAGACCAGTGCTAGTCGGCCCGCTTTTTCTTCAAAAAAATTATAATTCAACCTTTTAAATTTGTTTTTATGTTACCACTACCAGTGTATTTTAAGGAAGAAGTCACAGTACTAAAACTTGAAAATATTAACTATAAGTATTAATTTAGAAACTCAAACTGACAGCAAGTCACTTGGGCCAACCTGCCCCGATGGCGGGGTAAGTTAGCCCACGTCGCTTTTTAATGTTCTGATAGTGTAGAAGTTTAAGAAATGTTCAAAATTTTACCAAATCTTAATTTTTAGTTCGTGCGAACGAAAACACAATATACCCTAAAGAAAATCTACCATACAATGTTCATAATGAAGCCATAAAATTATAAATATGTAAAATTATTAAATCAAAAAAAGGACTAAAGTTTAAAAAAATCAAGTTACAGATATAAGAATTAATTTATTATAAATCCTCTTAATATTATCTACAACTTTTGTATTGACAATCTTTTGATAAGAGCAACTCTTACAGCAAAAAAGTGGGTTGAAGAAGAAAAAAATTCATATAGGAGCAACTCTTACAGCAAAAGATAAATAAATAAATAAAATCCATCCTCCCTAAAAAGGTGGGTTGAAGAAGAAAAAAAAATCATAACTTTGTCAATTCACAAGATATCAAATCCGTTTAAATTTATTATACATCTTCTTAATATTATCTGCAATTTTTATATTGACAAGTTTTTGATAGAACCAACTATTACAGAAAAAATAAATAAAAAACCAAAAAAAAAGTGTGTGTGGGGGGGGGGGGGGGGAGGAGGGTTATAAGAAAAAAAAATCACATTTCCCTTAACCCGTTAAATTGTTGGTGAAATTAGTACTTAATTTCGAAATCTACCTGTAGGCCAAGCCAACAGGGATTTTTTTAAAAATAATTATGAAAGTTGTAAATGCTTTTTTACAACAGATCAACTAATTTAATGTGGGGAGGAGGTTAAAAAAAATCAAGTTATAATGTTGTTTAAGATTGACTGGAATTTCCAGGAATTCAACAAATAAAATAATTCCTTACTATTAATTAATAATAAATAAAATAAATAATAATAAATGTTTATTAAAATAATTCATTAAAACTATCAAAATCCCAATTCCCCAGAGCCAAATTCTTACGGGGCATGTTGGACCGCTGGGCGAACCTGCCCCGTGCCAAATGGGCCAACTAACCTTATATCGTCATTTTTATTTTTCATGACTGCAAGGAATTAGTCTGAAAGCATTTCAATAAGCAAACGTGCCCTATAATAACTACGAACAATTATTTTTCTGAATAGTATATATCAAAATCTAAAATGTAATCTACAAACAAATAAAAAACGATTATTTATAAGAAAGGAAATTTACTCACCTTGGCAAAATTTTGAAAATTCTCGCTGGTTCTTTAATGGCCTTTCCGACTTCAATGGCGCTGATGTTGGAGGAGGAAAGTGAAGCAACGCATACTTGCGTTACCATCGAAATGCTAAAGGTCAGAGGACACAAGTTGTGACGTCATCACTAATCGACCGTCTTCTCACTTGTGTTGGAATTCACACCGGAAAATTTTGAATAACAATTTTCTTTTATTTTATTTGTGGGACATCTACCATCATATAAAACAATAGTAATAATTTAAACTTACTGGTGAGAATTCGGAATCCCTAAATAAAAATTCAGCCAATTCAGAATGTCACAGTGTTGCCGCATCTGGCTGATTTTTTATTGAGGGATTCCAAATTCTCACCAATAAGTTTAAATAGTTATTACTGTTTTATAAGATGATAGATATCCCACAAATAAAATAAAAGAAAATTGCTATTCAAAATTTTCCGGAGTGAATTCCAACACTAGCGAGAAGTCGGTCGATTAGTGATGACGTCACAACTCGTGTCCTCAGGCCTTGAGTATTTCGATAGCAGCAATACTTGGCTGGTCTGACAATGCCATCTAACAGAAAGTTAAAAAAAATATCGTGACTGGGCCAACACGCTCCTATGGCCAACTAGCCCCAGTCTGCCCTGTATAGTTTCGATATTAACTGCTTAACCTACGATTTACGTTTCAACTGCTGGATCCAAAACGTAAACAAGATCGCGCAATCTTCGAGCCATTCCATGGTTGGGAAAATCGGTCCTAAGTTGTACCAAACGCACACGACTTACGGAATGTAAATACATGTGAAAGATACAACTGGTTTAATTTTGTGGAATATTTGATAAGTAATTACAACCTGGTGAAATAATTGTGATAGATATACCACAAAAGGTTTATTAGTAATCCCGTTAGCCTTTACTGTCGCACCATGGGCGATGCAAGTGATATTTACATTTGGCTCTATCATTGCACCAGGAGCCATGCCTGAATATTTACATTTAGCCCGACGATATGCCTGTGATATTTAGTTTATGCCCGAATAAAAGACCACGTGTAATACACGTAGTTGTAGGTTAAGGGGGCAATATCACATAATACGAAAATTGCAGTCCGCACAATAAAATTTCTATTTAATGTTATATAATGCAATTTTCTTTTTTTCATTCTTATAAAAATTTCTTAGAAGTATTTTCAAGAGATATTATATTCATAATAACACAAAAATAAAGCAATTAAAAGACTTAAAATTTCGGATTATCATTTCCCTGGCATGTCACACTGTGACGTGTGCAAAGAAAAAGGCTTTCTGCTATTATATACAAATATCTTTTTCTAGTTTTTTAAATTTCTAATTAATAATTATCATGGAAGACGGTAGTATTTCGAGTGACGCAGCCTTAAGCCTAAAATCGTATCGTATCGTATCGTTAAAATCGTATCGTATCGTATCATAGAATTCGTAGATGGCGGAACTCATATATAGAGCTAACTCGACATCAAAGAAAATGCGAAAAGCCGCCTTTTAATAACTCAGCAGATATACGTCTTATTGTTCTGAATTTTCTAGAACAGTCTTATATCTGCAGTCTAATCGTATACTGAAATTTTTACATTTCTACGTGCAGTATATTTTGAGATCTAAATAGTCATTTTTAAAGTGAAAACGTTGGTATAATATCGAGGAAGTTCCTAATTTGAAAATCTCGAAAACGGTTCTAACGATTATTTTTAAATTGATACATAATATAAATGTGATTAAGGCGAGGTGAATAACACTTTTCTTTTTTCTGGGAAAACTCTCGTTCGTTAAATAATTCGATTTTTTTTTCTCTCGAAAATGACACGGGCGATTTTTTAAAAATCAAATAAATATGTTTCAGATGAACCAAATAACAATTTACTTGTTTCCAGCAAGACTCTTGTTCGTTTTATAATGCGCATGAAAAATCGGACTATATTTCTTCGCCATTCTATGGAAATTTCACCGAAAATGCATGACACTGTATTCATACACATGCTTTCTTTTTAACCACTTTTGGGGAGAAAAATTTTGTCTTCCCACGGCTGAGTGGTTGAGGGCCATCGTCTACTGATCTTAACATAGGCAGTTCGATACTCGCTGTTCCGTGTGAAGTTTTTTTTTTTTTAAAGTCTGTTAGTTGACCATTATTCTCAGTTCCTTTGTAATTTTTTAATTGCTATTAAGTTAAATAAAATTACAATTATAATGACGCCAATTTGATGATGATTATTTCTTGGCAATTTTTCAACAATAAAAATATTACCATAAATTTTATAAATATATTTAATTTCAATCACTTTACAAAAAATATGCATTAATACAGTAAACTCTGTGTAAGGCGGAATCGATCGGGACCAAGAAAATTTTCCGCAATAGACAATATTCCGCCTTAGACAAATTTTACTCTATGTCTATGGATTCGTAGGGACTTGAAATTCTTTCCGAGTTAGACAGATTTCCGTCTTACACAGAGTCCGCCTTACAGAGAGTTTACTGTAATTATTATTTGAATATAAATCACACGATCAGAAACGTAAAAAAATAATTCATTTCAGCTCTTCTTTTTATAATATCATTTTTTATTATTATGACGGTCAATCAATATATAATCACTGACATCCATAATATTATTATTATAATTATTATTTTCCTTGCATAAAAACTATTGTGATGTAATAATTATTTTATAATAAATAATTTAGTTGAAATGTTTTATTTATAAATAACAATGAAGTTTTACATAATAAGCATATCAGAATTCTGGTGTCGCCATCTTTTGACGCAATTGCGTACCACATTTCAGGGTCGTACTGGCATAACTGAGAGGGCGGTGGCAAAATGGATAAAAAGGGTGCCGATTGCCTTACAAAAGGGCGCAAATGCTTATATATACATACACATACACATACTATATAAATTATGTATAAAAAATCACTTTAAAAATATATACGAGTATATTGCTATAGCGAAAACTTTATTCCTAAAATAATTATGTCACCCAAATTAGTATTTTACACTATAGAAATGTAATATGCACAAAAATAGTTCCCCGCAAGGCATTGCAGTTAAAAAAAAAATCTGATGTTAGACCAGTGTTGCCAATTTAGAGGTATTTTTTTCCTCCACACTTTTCTAAGAAAGCTATCTCTGTTTTCGAATTTCGCTCACCTTATCTAATGAGTTAATTCAAACTTTACCCCGAATATTTGAATAAAAATCTCCATACGATTATCTCCAAATGGAAAATAAAATATTAAAATAAAACAAACAAAAACAATTTCGTTGGGTCAAAACTCAAAAGTGCAAAACATTATTTAATACAATTCAATAATATTTTATATAATACAATCTCTAGAATACAAATACTAATTATGGTGTATAAAATTTCAGGAAAGTTATTTTTGTTTAGTTCAAGAGTGACGTCTATTTTACGTGAATTATTTTTAAAATATGTTTTATTTCTTTATTTTTTCAACATTCAAAAGATATAGATTTTTTTTTTTTAAATTATGGCCATTTTTTTTTTCCATTCTGATCAGAAACAAATTTATGGCCATTTTTTTCTCATCCTGACCAGAAAAAAAAAAAAAAAAATATGACCATTTTTTTTTTTCCTTTTCTGACCAGAAAATCAGAGTTCTAACTTTTTACGACAGCTCTTTCATCTTCACCTAACACTTCATTTATAACGGTTGTTTCAAAATAATGGATGGCACCAGTCCATCAGTTCAGAAGAAAATGATCCATTCCAAAGGTATAAGTTCGATTGAAAAAAACTATTTAATACTTTGAGCAGAAAGAAGAGGCTACACCTGCAATTTTTATGACACTAATAGAATCCCATAGCTGCCAATGTGTACGGTTTAGTTACCTCTAAAATTTAACACAAATTTTTGCCATAATTAATCGTTGGCAATTGTTAGACTTTTTAAACCGAAATTCCGGAAGTGACAGCCGATTGTTTCCTTGCGACGACATTCCTCTGGCTTCAACTCGTAAAACTTGGCTAAAAGTGCTATCTTTGACAACATTTTCTGAATGAATCTTTGCCTTTATAAGAAAATGGGAAACTAATTTCCTGGTATCTGAACAAAATGGGCAAATTTTATATTTTTACGAATATTAATGCAAATTTTTTGTATTTACGAATGAAAATGACTTCGCGAAAGTATCAGAAAAGTAGTTAGTTTGGATTTGGGAATAGCTTTCAATATAAAAAATTCTCATAACGAGGATGTGATCGCCCCCCCACCCCAAAAAAGGAAATCCATGACCCCCTCTAAATGATGAGCTGAATCCGTCCTTGGCTTTCTCGAATATTGATTGATTAAAATCTCGGAAACGGAATCGAAAAAAAATCCGCTTTATACAGGATCCTTATGCCATATCATCTTTAGATTCTTCTATGTTTTGTCATACGCCAGACAGAATGATTTTAACAATATCGTGCAAAACACAGATGCGAGAAAAATCGACAAACAAAATCTTCATTTGGCGCCCGGGGCACATGCCCCCTCTGCCCCCCTTAATTTCGGCCCTGCTTTCAAATCAGCAAACTTACAAAGGCTGTGCCCAATAATGGAGTTGTTTCTGTTTTTCAAAGATCTTGTTCTTTTTTACCGCGATTCATGTGTGTACGCAGGGTAGGGGGCAGAAAATCTTTGGAAAAGTAATACATTCTTTAAAAGTATTACGCTGAATGTAATTATTTTGAAAAGTAGTATTACTTGAATTTTATTGCATGATAGTTTTGTTTTAAAGGTTTTCATTAAATTTCATTGTAACTGCTGGCTGCTGGCTGAAAATACCAATTATTTTTTATTGCCCACCAGAAACTTTTTAATCGAACTGTCTTTTATATTTTTTGAGAAAAACAAAAGATCTTTCAGAAAAGGCTGCCAAATGTGGCGTTTTGAACCGAATTTCCGGACGCGACAGTGGAGGAAGAGAAAGAAAACTGTTGTCATGAGACAACAATCAATTTTAACTCAAGATGTAATTAATTTAAAGAACAGAATCTATTGTATTGCAAATCACTTCAATAACCAAGCCTGCAAGTCTCATTCTTTTATGTGGAGTTTCGCCGAATATTCGGTTTCATTTTCGTTTTCAGCCCAAAATCCTAGTTTCGGCGAAAATACTGCCGTATATTCGGTATTACTATAACTGCCCCTCCTTAGCCTCCCCCAAACGGCACTCCCATCCAAAGAGCCGTACATACTATATATTCACATACAAGGAGATAAATCTAGAAGGTATTACTAATATTGATTAAATTCGTTATTTTTAAATTAAATTATTTTTTAATATATTTTTTATGTTTATAGCACCTTATATTTAATTAATTTTATTTCAATCAAATTATTTTGTTAATTATGTACTGCCGTTTCTACGCAAAACATTATTCAGATAACATGCGTATATGTATGTTTATGTTACTTACTGTGAATTTATTTTTAAAACAATTTCGCTTACGTTTTCAGTCGATACTAGGAATGTAACCGAAATTCAGTTTCTTTCGAACACTATTTTTATGTTTGTAAATCAGCAGAAATTTTCGCATTATTGAACGTTAAAAAAAATTTTTTTTTGAGAACCGCTTTAAGGATTTACATATACATTTATAATCATAACTTATAAATTTCGGAAAATCGAGTTTTTATTTTAGCGGCTTTATCAACGGAATTGAGACTTCTTTATGTGGTCAGAATATGGAATAGACAATTCTATGTAAGTAAAAAAAAAAATAAAAAAATACAATAAGCATTCTATTATAATTATAACATAAAATTGAAACTAGTTTTTTTTCTCAAAATTGCATTTTTTAATAGATGACCACGGCACGATTACTTTAATAATACTGAATTGTTTTTCACTTCTAATTTTGTCAGCTTTTTCCTTCTATATATAAAAAAAAGTTTCGAATTGGAAATGGACCAATGAAAATCTGCGTAGATATTCCCGGTAGATCGGCATCCAATTTGAATGCTTAAGCATGGCCTTTCTTCGTTAATATTAAAAAAAAAACTGTTGCAAACAAAAATGTGAAAATCAGTGGTATTATAGAGAAATGTTTGATAAGCACGCTGATGCAGACAGTTTTCAAATCAAAGAATTATTTTAAGAGATATTTAATGCCAAAGTTGGAAAAAATCGTTCCATTAAAAAAGTTTTATTGGAGCAAAAACTACATGAGAATTTAATCATTTTTAGATCATTTTATACGTTATAAGTTCCCGGTGTGCAGATTGAATTTATTTTTTTTATTTGACTCATTTTTTGAGGTTTTATTTCTATTTTAAATTCAAATTTTCAGCTTTTCGAGAGATATTTTTTATATATTTTAGAAAATGTTATTAATTTAAACTGTTGCCAATTTTATAAACAGCGAAACAATAATGTTTACTTCAAATTAAAAATTTATTTACACGTGACTATTGTAAACAGAAATAAAAACTTTAAAATTAGAATTAAATGATCACATGTTAAAAGCAGGAAAATTACGTCCTAAGAACCATATTCACACTTGAATTTTAAAAGAGAAACAAAATGTTAAATAAAAAAAATTATGCGCTAAAACTTGTAAAGGGGAGAAATTACATTATTTAAAATGGCCAAAAAATATGGTAAAAACATTTAAATTAAAAAATATATTTGCGCGAGATATTTTGAGATAATCTTTTCAACTATTATCGTGAATTCAAAGACAGCGCAAATATTTCCTTCTAACAACTAAAGTATTTTCACCTGAATATTAATAAGAGAAATAAAACTTTGGTGTAAATTACGTCAGATTTAAAACGATACATTTAAAATGAATTATTTAAAAGAACTATCTTATATCGCTGTTAAAAAATACCGGGAGACAAGGACACTGTTTACTTAATTCATTTTACATTAGCTTATTTTCAAATGTTTAACTAATTTTTTAATTAACGAATAGAAACCCGTTTAAAGAAAAATCACTACTGTTTTTTTTCTTTTGTTTTTTTTTTAATTCAATATTTTTAAAGCCGATCAAATTAGCGTGCTTTTTGGATTTTGGTGTGCCTGAACGGGGGTTGGCGAGCGTAGCTCGTAGGGGGCAGAGCCCCCTAGTTTCTTATATAATTATGCAGTGCATTAAGGATTTTTTTTTTTTTTTTTTTTTTTTTGTCAATCATCAAAAATCAGCATTTTTCTACGATAAAAGTTGAATACCCTCTTCAAATAATCAGCATTAAAGAAAAAAAAGAGAGAGAGAGAGAGAGCTTTTCATAATTTCCACCTTTTGTCTCGTCTAGTCACTAAAATAAGTCATATTTAATTAAAAATTACTGTTTATTTTAATTTCAGATAAGCCAATTTTAAACTACAATGGTCGTCGCAACTCACACGCAAAAAACACCAACAGCACGTCGTGTCGCGCATGTGTCGTGTGTTAATTAGTATTTCATGGGAAAATACCTCCACACTCGCCGATTTCTATTTTCTCCAGAAAGATAGAGAGCTCCAGAATACGGTATAATAATTTAAAAAAAAAGTGTCACACCTGGTATTACTACAGAAACCACTGGGTATCTATAAAACCGATTTGAAATCCCGCCGAAATGGTAATTTGTCTTCTTAGGAATTCCCACGTTAATGACTAACAGCATTGAAAACGGAACCCAAATACATCTGCACTTCTCTTTACTTATATTTATCCATTCTTTTGTAAAAGGACTTCTACAATTTTAGTGGTTTATCTATTTATTTTAATTACATATGTATTTTTCAATTTATATATTCGGGTGGTGTTTGAAGTTTAAAGAGGTTAAGCAGATCCGGTTTAAAAAAAATAAATAACGTTTTTACATATTGGCTTTTTCGGATGCTAAAAATATTATCGAATTTTTAAATAGATATGAAAAATTAACATTTTCTTCTTTCAAAAGCAAAATTTACATAAGTTTCCATTGCAAAATCTTGTGAAGAATTAGTCTTGGCGCCCTTGGCGGTCTAACACTTATATTATCATTGAGAAATTATGGAATGCTCCACTTTAGTAGAACTAAGGGCATCAATTTGTGTGTGTATTTGTGGGGAGTGTGCGTGTGTGTGGGGGGGGGAGGGGGGTTTGCTATTACAAAAACACGATACTACTTTTTTTCAAGTTATTTTTGCAGAGGCGCTGTAAAAAATCTGGCCAAGTGACCAAGGGCGCCATGATTACAAAAACATGGTATTAGTTTTTTTTAACTTATTTTTACAGAGGCGCTAAAAAAAATCTGTCCAAGGGCGCCATGTTTACAAAAACACGATGATAGTTTTTTGAAAGGGATTTTTACAGAGGCGCTGAAAAATATCTGACCAAGGGCGCCATGATTACAAAAACACGATATTAGTTTTTTAAAACTTATTTTTACAGATGCGCTGAAAAAAATCTCTCTAAGGGCGCCATGATTAAAAAAACACGATAATAGTTTTTCAAAATTATTTTTACAGAGGTGCTGAAAAAATCTCACCAAGAGCACATTGATTACGAAAACACGATATTAGTTTTTTGAAAGTTATTTTTACAGAGAGGCGCTGAAAAAAAAAATCTGCCCAAGGGCGCCATGAGTACAAAAACGCGATAATAGCTTTTTGAAAGGCATTTTTACAGAGGCGCTGAAAAATATTTGACCAAGGACGCCATGATTACAAAAACACGATATTAGTTTTTTGAAATTTATTTTTACAGAGGCGCTGAAAAAGACCAAGCGCGTCATTATTACGTAAACACGATATTAGTTTTTTTAAACTTATTTTTACAGATGCGCTGAAAAAAATCTCTCTAAGGGCGCCATGATTAAAAAAACACGATAATAGTTTTTCAAAATTATTTTTACAGAGGTGCTGAAAAAATCTCACCAAGAGCACATTGATTACGAAAACACGATATTAGTTTTTTGAAAGTTATTTTTACAGAGAGGCGCTGAAAAAAAAAATCTGCCCAAGGGCGCCATGAGTACAAAAACGCGATAATAGCTTTTTGAAAGGCATTTTTACAGAGGCGCTGAAAAATATTCGACCAAGGACGCCATGATTACAAAAACACGATATTAGTTTTTTGAAATTTATTTTTACAGAGGCGCTGAAAAAGACCAAGGGCGTCATTATTACGTAAACACGATATTAGTTTTTTTAAACTTATTTTTACAGAGGCGCTAAAAAAATTGACCAAAGCCGCCTCTGACAAAGGGACCAAATGAAATTAAAATGAAAATCCCCTGTCTTAAATTGGCATTTTTTTTTGTTCTTTCACAAAAAACAGAAATACCAAACTACCGGGCAGCCCCTGTCTTAAATTGGCATTTTTTTTTTTTTTTTTTTTTTTTTTTTTTGTTCTTTCACAAAAAACAGAAATACCAAACTACCGGGCAGCCACCCAGGGCGCTGAATATTTGACAGAAAATATACTAAATGCATCATTAATACCAATATTAATTTATGTAGAAGTTACTATTCTTCGGGGTACTGAATAAAATCTGGACCAGGGCGCCATGACTATCAAAGTCTCTGTGAATGAATCCATTTAAAATGAGAATATGTTTCTTATACAGTGTTTCGTCGTTTATACTTGCACAAAAGGCAGAAATACAAAAATACCTCACAACACCAGGGGCGCCAAATACTTAGACGCAGAAAATATGCAAACGTATTAGACGCAGACTCATTAGACACTTATTAGAAGCATTCCTAGAACAGAAATTATTTAGGCGTACATCTAAATAAGTGAGTACTTAATATTATTTTTCTTAGAATTTATCATTAGTACAGAAACTTTGAAACAAAGTCTGGTCCTGGATACAATGTGTAACAACGGCATATCTGATTGTCGATAACTTATGTTATCTCGAAATTGGTTTATCTAATTGTCTTTGATCGCACATAGTTTGCTTATGCTATACTTTAAAAAATAAAAAGCATTACTTTTTAATTTTCCAAATGAAAATCTTTGAAAATTTTATGCCTTTCAAAATGCGTGCTTAAAAAAAGATAAAAAAAAAAAAATGAAAAAGAAAAAAGTGACGATGGGCGCACCGGGCATTTGCCTCGTTGCCCGGTGGGCCAGTACGACCCTGCTACATTTTGTCTCTTATTCGGAAAAAAAAGAAAAAACTAACGCTTTTCACCGCTTTGAAAGAATCTCTTGTGACTAGAGGTCTATTTCGCAAATATTAAGAAAATTACAGCATACAAAAATATTAAAATGGGTAGTATTATAGAGAAATGTTTGATAAAAACGTTGAAGTAGACAGTTTTTAAATCGAAGAATTATTTTAAGAGATATTTAATGTTAAATCTGGATAAAATTGTCTCATTAAAAAAGTCTCATAGGAAAAAAAAATATACATGGGAATTTAATCATTTTTATTCAATTTAATCATTCAATAGAAACTCGAAGTTTGCAGAGTGCATTTATTATTTTTAACTTGCCTAATTTTTTGACGGTTTATTTCAATTTTAAATTAAAATTTTCAGAATTTCCAGAGATATTTTTTACATATTTTAGAAAAGGTTATTTTAAATTGTTGCCAATTGTTAAAACAGCGCAAAGAATAATATATCCTTTAAATTAAAAAATTATTCACACGTGACTATTATAAACAGAAAAAAATCCTTTTAAATTAGAATTAAATGATAACGTGTTAAAAGCAGGAAAATATTAAACATTACGTCATAAAAATTGTTTTTACACATGCTTACTTAAAATGAAAGAAAATTATAAAATAATCAATTATTTTCAAATTAGAATTAAATGATTACGCATTAAAAGCAGGAAAACATTGAAAATTACGTCATAAAAATTATATTTACACGTGAATATTAAAAGTAAAAGAAAATTTTTAAATAATAAATTCATTGATATGTGTTAAAAGTCGTAAATGGAGGAAATTACGTCATATTGGCCAAAGTGGCCAAATAATAATATTGCAAAACAGTTTAAATTAAAAAAATATTTATATGAGAGATTTATTTCAAATTTCGAGATGATATTTTTAACTATAGTTGCCAATTTTAAGGTAGTGCAAATAATAATATTATCTTTCTAATAATAAAAATATTTTCAGTTGAATGTTACAAAGAGAAAGGAAAGTTTGGTGAAAATTATGTCAGATTTAAAACGTTACATTTAAAATCTCTTATTTAAAATAATTTTCTTATAGCGTTGTTAAAAAATACCATAAAGCAAACACTCTGTTGACTTAGTTCCTTTTATATTTGGTAATTTTCAAATGTTTAACTAATCTTATTTAATCAAGCACGGAAACAGCAACTAACATCAGCTGATTCGGTCTTGAAATCCCTCAGTAAAAGGGAAACCCGTTTACAGTAAGATCGCCATTGATTTTTTAATTATACAGAGCAGCCTCGATTATCCGAGCTAATTGGGACTGTTACTAAATCGGAATCGGAAATCTCGGTTTATAGAAACTGTGTGTAAAAACTCGCCGTGCTTGCGAATTTAACATCTCTTTTAAAAAAATATATAGAACGTTTTTTAAATAATAAAAATAAATATATGTAAAGTTCTGTTTCACAGCTTAACAAATTTAAAAAGAAAATCAACTACCAGTAGTAAATTTTAAAATGCAAATTGAAAAATTTACGAAAGTTCACACAGCCACTGGAAACAAAGCATTGTTCGCTATTGACTTCTCAGGGTCCAGTGTTTCTTTGGAGTTGAGTGCTTTTGGGGGCAGAAGGTCTGTATAGCACGGACAGTGAGCTAAAGAGTGTGGTTATTTTTAAGGCTCATTCAAAAGGGAAAAAAAATCAGACTTTGTTATCGGCTCGGTTAACAGAAACCTCGATTAATCGAAGCTCGGTTAATCCAGGTTCTACTATAATTCAATCTTCCGTAATCTTTTTAAAGCAGATCAAATTAATGGACTTTAGCACAAAGTCACATAGCTGATAACTGCCATGCTTGTTGGCCACCTTTTTTTTCAAAAAGTTTGCTTCACCTTATTCAATTAATGAGATATCTCCGATAAAATAAGTCACATTTTCCCGTTCTAAAATACTGGTATCCAAAAATCGTAGCATGTAACTGACACTACAAGTACTCATGGAACTAGACTATTTTAAGTCTGATTTTTATTATAGACTATATAAAATTATTAAAAATATATATTATGATAGGAACTAGCGGGCTTCGTCCGCTATTTACGTTACGGATATAAAAATCATGTTTTTTTTTTTTTTTAGGGAAAAAGAAATAAAAACCTATTTGACGATAGGTTTATAAAGACACATTTTGTATTTGTTATATTTCCGGGGATGAGGAGGGGGGGGGGACTATTTTGATTAAATATCGCAATTAGTCCACATGGCAGATATAATTATGATAGACACTAGTGGGCTTCGCCCCTCTATAGCGCCTTATGGGTCCAGCTTCCATAACTCAGAAACCACCTTTCGGACATCAATGCAACAGATTCCAAACGTTATAATTAACTTAATAATCACCCTATATAGCATTAAAGTAAATTTATGAGTACTGCATACTATTTTTTTATTATAATTTCTGAAGAGAAAAAATTATTTCGGTTCCATTCTTAGGTACTGGTCTGAAAAATTTTGAAAAAGGGGGGAAGGAGGGGACATGAGACTGCTGTTTGTGAAACAACACAACGGGGTCTGGCTTATTCAACTTGGTTTTTGGTGACTTCAATTGGAAGGTGGTTTGTTTAAAAGAATGCGTTCCCTGCCCCATGAAAATTGGAACTATTGGTGCACCATCTATGTAAGGATTTAATAATTATAAATTAACATTTTGGATTTATTAATTTAAGGACAAAGTGTTTTTAAAGGAATATCAAATGAAACCCTCTGTACGATCAGCGATTATACTTACCCACTTGTTTTTATATACAAACTGCTATAAGGAAAATTGTAATAAAATAGTAAAAATTAAATCTGCATTAAATTCCATAAGTATCTTTTTTTAATAATTTTATCACTAACCTCAAAAAAGTAATGATATCAATGCAAAAACTCTTGACGGGTTAAAAGTTTCTGACGCAGCAATTTATCTTATGCTCTAAGAATTTTAAATATGGAACTTAAAAATACTGATATCAAATTTTGAGTGACGTTATGCTATTTCTTAAAAAATATATTTGTATTTATTTCATCATTTTATTTTTGTTTTATTTATAATCGCATGTGCAAAAGTTATGTTCAACATGAAAAGCTGCATAAAATTTTATTCGCTGTTGCTTTATCATTTACATCTCTCATAAATTCAAAATATGAGTTTTAAAAGATATGATATAAAATTTAAGTGACGCCTTGATGTGACTTTAAAAGGTTTGTTTTAAAATTCAATTTAAATTATTTTTGACTTGGTTAAAATATTTTTTTACATCTACACAATACTTTTAATTTTCCAATTCACTGTTAAATATATCACTTTCATTGAATCTATACTATGCATTGAAATGTATTTATTTCAATAAATTGATTTATCTTTTGTGTCACGCTATTCAAAATTGTGAGTAAGATTTATGTAAATGGTTTCTTTGCGTCAAACTATCCTTTTTCATACATTTCATGTAGTTTGGACACAATGACGCAAAGAAACCATTTACATAAATCTTACTCACAATTTTGAATAGCGTGACACAAAAGATAAATCAATTTATTGAAATAAATACATTTCAATGCATAGTATAGATTCAATGAAAGTGATATATTTAACAGTGAATTGGAAAATTAAAAGTATTGTGTAGATGTAAAAAAATATTTTAACCAAGTCAAAAATAATTTAAATTGAATTTTAAAACAAACCTTTTAAAGTCACATCAAGGCGTCACTTAAATTTTATATCATATCTTTTAAAACTCATATTTTGAATTTATGAGAGATGTAAATGATAAAGCAACAGCGAATAAAATTTTATGCAGCTTTTCATGTTGAACATAACTTTTGCACATGCGATTATAAATAAAACAAAAATAAAATGATGAAATAAATACAAATATATTTTTTAAGAAATAGCATAACGTCACTCAAAATTTGATATCAGTATTTTTAAGTTCCATATTTAAAATTCTTAGAGCATAAGATAAATTGCTGCGTCAGAAACTTTTAACCCGTCAAGGGTTTTTGCATTGATATCTTATACAGTAGAACCTCGTTATCCCGACACTCTATTGACTAGAAAAAAGTGTCATAAGCGGAGTGTCGCGATAACCGGAGTCGGAAAAATTATGTTTATAAAAAGCTCTATTTTTAATTAATTTAAGACAATTTTTAATTCATAACTGTTCTTAAGCAATAAAACATTATTATTAAACAAAATAAACACAAAAAAGTCCTTACGGCCAGTGCCGGGAGGAAGAATAGCTTTCATATTCCTTATTTTTTAAAAGCTACCCAGCAAAGAAAGAAACAGTGGGCCATCAGCTGGAAAAATGATGGCAGCCAGCACTGCAATCAGCGGTAAAGTGCAATGGTGCCATTACTTAAACCAGTACAAAAATGTCCGTGCGGAATGCAGCTGGCCAAACAGTGATGGCCAACAGCAGGCCAGCATTGGTATGCCATCACATTACTTCAATGCGGCACTTTTCCTGCACTGCTAGCACCTATCCCACTGCTATTTCTTTGCTGGCCTAGCACTTTCCCTAACAAAAATTTCTTATAGAATTCTATAAAAAAAAAAAAGTATTACAACGGCTCTTTTTTCTATAAGCTAGTTTCACCAAGAGCTATAGAAATGTCTGCAGAAGTGTCTATAATAGAAATGTCTACAGAAATATTTGAACTTTCAGCGGTTTCCATGTAGTCACCCCTCCCAAGTACTAACCGTGCTCGATGCTGTTTGGTTTTCGTGACCGAATATGAAAAAGTACTTTCAGAGCATGCTACGACCGCTCGTAGTTTTCATGCTACCATTACGCTATTTCAAGTTTTTTTTTTTTTTTTTTTTTTTTTTTTTTTTTTGTGATTTACGTTCCCGATCATTAAACTGGTATAGAAATTATTGTATTGTATAGAAATCCTATGTATTTTATACGCTTTTTTTTATTATTGATTCTGAACTGTGTAAATTATGAAAACCGAAATCTTTGTAACTTAGTAAAACCAGATTTAATTAGGAAAAAAAAGGTGCGTTGAAATAAAGAATTTATTTATTTATTCATTTACTTATTTATTTTGTTCGTGGCAGTGGTGTTATATTATTTACAGTTTTAAAAAAATTTAGCTTCACAGCTTAAATTGTGTTAAGATATTCATTTCAGATTTGTGTTCAAATACTCAATTTCTTCGATATTCGCAACGCCACCTAGCGTAAGAGTTCCCAGCAATAATACTGCAAAAGCCCGTGCGCTTCCATGTAGTGTTGGGCCAGCGCATGAGATAAAACGGAAGCCCACCAGAATTTTAACTGATGATTTCCAACAGCAAAGTTGACTGAAGCTGCCCAGCAGTGGTCATGCAGTGGTAGACCATTAGCCAGGACTTCTCCATAATTGCCAGCGTCTATCTTACTGCTGGTCAGCAATTTCCTCTTTGCTGGGTAGCTTATATTGTTCAAACACACAAAGTTTAATTTAGTGGAAACCGATTGTAGAAGATTCAATACTAATTTTTATCAATACTAAATCATTATGAATGAGAATTTCGCGAAATTAGTCAGCTTTATCCAAGTTGATTTTATTTAAAGTAACTTATATTTGGTTTCCAAATTCGGCGATATCTTGAAGTGAAGACTATCCCTTTTAAGACAACATGGTTGATGAGGCTAACCAGTGAACTTTTTCGAGACCTTAGAAATTCCTATGCACATACTCACTCACATCTGAATCGGTTGATATACACGAGTGCTGTCGCAGGCAAAAAAATCAGATTTTTCAAAATGTCACCCACATAAAAAAAATTCAAACTGCTATATCTGAGCCATTTTTTAAGATAAAGACAAAACAAAAAATGCTCCGGAATATTTATATAAAAGTCAAATACTTACGAAAGAAACCTTTTTCAATTTCTAATTTTTTTGCACCTCACTTTAAATTCATTTTTTTTTAATTTAATGGCCGCCATTTTGAAATAAGATGGCGGATGAAGCTGCCAGTGCACTTGGTCGAGACATTGCTATGTACTATGCACATGCCTTCTTACATCCAAATAGGCTAGTAAATACGTGTGTTATCGCCTGACAAATATCAGATCGTTTCAAAATGTCAGACATGCTAGAAATTCAAAGTGCTATAACTCAACCATTTTTTAAGATATAGACGAAACAAAAACTGCCCCTGAATCTTTGTATCAATGTTAAACACATAAAAAAATCCTTTTTCATTTTCCCTTTTTTTATACCTCATTTTAAATTAAAAATATTTTTAAATGTTCCTTTTTGAAACAATATGGCGAATGAAGCTTGCCTACGAACTCGGTCGAGACATTGGTATGTACTAATGTACACACCAAGTTACATCCAAATCTGTTCATAAATACGCCTGTTATCGCGTGACAAAAGGCCGTTCAAAATGTCAGCCACAATAGAAATTAAAAATGCTATAACTCAGTCATTTTTTTAGATATAGACGAAACAAAAACTGTTCTGGAATCTTTGTATCAAGGTCAAACACATAAGAAAAAAATATTTTTCAATTTTAAAGTTTTTGGTACCACATTTTAAATTTGAAATTTTTAAAAAATTTTTAAATGACCGCCATTTTTAAACAAGATGGCGGATGAAGCTGGCCAACGAACTCGGTCGAGACATTGGTATGTACTTTCTACACACTAAGGTACATCATATCACTTCATGAATATGCCTGATATCGTGTGACAAAAATCAGGACGTTTCAAAAAATCAGCCACGGTAGAAATTCAAAGTGCTATAACTCAGCCATTTTTTAAGATATAGACGAAACAAAAACTGCTCCGGAATCTTTGTATCAAGGTCAAACACATAAGAAAAACATACTCTTCAATTTTGTATTTTTTGGTACCACGTTTCAAATTTTTAATTTACATTTTTTTTTAAATGGCCGCCATTTTAAAACAAGATGGCGGATGAAGCTGGCCAACGAACTCGGTTGAGACATTGGTATGTACTATTTACACACCGAGTTTCATCCAAATCGGTGCATAAATACGAGAGTTACAATGTGACAAATATCAGATATATATATATATATATATATATATATCTACATTTGAACGGAGGGTGGTTTCGGAGTCTGGGGGTCATGGTCGATGAAAATATACCAAAATTTTTTGAAATCGCTTTCTTCCGAACGGCTTCAATAGGTAGCTTTTTGTAATGAAAGCTACCTAACAAAACTGAAAAGGATAAAAATCAGATTTATGATGACTTTTTTTTTATTATTATTGTTCAATAAAATATTGATGAGTTGAGGCTTGCTTATCCCTAGATGTGCTTCCTACAATTATTTTTTCAATATTATCCAATGAATTCTAATCAATATTATAAAATGAATTGTAATCAATGTCCGTTGTTTCAGAAATGGATGTTAGATAATTTCTGATCGTTTCAATGCAATGCTATGCTTCGGTTTTAGTCATTTGAAAAACGGCGTGTAACCACAAAAAAGCGCCTCCTGACCAGAACAAAAAGACCGCGAGTAGACTCACATAGTGTGTGTGTTTATCTATTCAGATAAAGGATTCAAGTAAAATTTCTCATTTATCTTAATGGGTATTTTAGACACTTTTGTGAAAAGTTTGTCTAAGACACTGCTTACCGCTTAATTTCAGTTCTTATAAGATGGATGATGAAAAATTTTGCTAAACCGTCGGTATATCCGGGGTCGAAAATTATTCAACGACGTAAAATCCGGATTTTATTTACATTAAAAGCATATACAGAAAATCAGGACTTTGAAAAACTGACGTGAAAAGCGGAGTGACGTGAAAACCGGGTGTCGGGATAACGAAGTCCGACTGTATAACACATATATGTGGAAGATAACAAGTTCTGTATTTTACAAATAATTTTCCATAATTAAAATAGGATTGTCACTGAAAATGAATGTCATTGTCCTGGCCTGCTCATTTTAGTTCTTTATGAGGCATAAATATGGCACTGCAGAGTAATTATTCTTGTTCTTGACATAATTTAAGTGAGAAGAAGTAAAATCATTTCTACCAGCAAGATCTTTTAGATATTTCTTTGAAAATAATGTGTTTAAAAGCTTTGTAAAAATTGAGTAGACTATGTCATTTTTTTGGCTTCTATAAACTACAAATAAATCTGAACATTACACTGAATTTGAGGTATTATAGAGGAAACGTGTTCCTTTAAACAAAATTAAAATGTTTGATCTAAAAATAAAAGAAAACAAGAATGTGAAAAATGTTTTAGAATGAAATTGTCATTATCCTGGCACACATATGCCAAGAAAATGACATAATTATAATTACATAAAAATGAACTTAAGCTCTTCAAACGTTAACAATTTTGCATATAAATTCCTTTATTCAGCTGTTCAACCAAAATTTAAAAAGAATCAATCTTTTAAACGATTTAAATTTCAAAATTTTTGTTTTCACAATCTCACATTTTGTGATATTCACCCAAGGGTTTAAGCAATATTGCGGAGTTTCTTTAGAAAAAAAAAAACCCAACCTACATGATTCAAAATCGAACGAGAAACCGAAATAACTAAAATCAATCCTACTGCTATGAAAATGAAAACACATCCCGTCCAAACCCTAATAGTGGTTCGTATCTTGTTCGTGTAAAATCCGGTTATCCGACCTAATGTAGAACTCTAATCTTCCCATTTTAAATCTCACTGATATCAATATACAGTCGAACCTCGTTATCCCGACACTCTAATGTCCAGAAAAAATGTCGGCACAAGCGGAGTGTCGCGGTAACCGGAGTTAGAGAAAAATGTGTATATAAAAGCTGTGTTTTTAATTAATTTAAGATAATTTTAAATTCATAACTGTTCTTGCAGTTTTAAGCAATAAAACATTATTATTAAACCAAATAAACACAAAAACAAAATTGAAAAGAATAAAAATCAGATTTATGATGACTGGTTTTTTTCTATTGTTACATGAAATATTAAGGTTTGCTTATCCCTAAATGCGCTTCCTACAATTATTTTTTTCAATATTATGCAATGAATTGTAATCAATATTCGTTGTTTCGGAAATGGATGTTAGATAATTTCTGATCGTTTCAATGCAATGCAGTGCTTCGGTTTTAGTCGGATGAAAAACGCCGTGTAGCCATAAGAAAGCGCCACCTGACCAGAATAAAAAGACCGCGAGTATACTGACACGTCTATCTGGAGCTTAAGTGGGTCGTTCAAAGCGTGGGTTTCTTTATTCAGATAAAGGATTGAAGTAAAATTTCTCATTTATCTCAATGGGTAATTTAGACACTTTTGTGAAAAGTTTGGCTAAGACATTCCTTACCGCTTTAATTGTCGTCTTATAAGATGGATTATGAAAAATGGACAATTTTCCTAAACCGTCGGGATATCCGGGGTTGAAAATTATTCAACGACGTAAAATCCGGAGTTTATTTACATTAAAATCATATGCAGAAAATCGGAACTTTGAAAAAGTGACGTGATAAACGAAGTGACGTGAAAACCGGGTGTCGGGAAAACGAGGTCCGACTGTAATCACATATTTTGATGAGCAGTACAATGATCTATTAAAAGTTCTGAGATCTGTACGAAAAGGGGAAAAAATCGCGAAATACGACGACCTTTTAATAGAGAAAAGTGTAACGATTGGTCGATTTTATTTAAGACTGTATTATAAGACTGTATCCATTTTGATGTGCAACATTTTGTCATTGTTTAATTAAATATAATCTTTAAAATGTGTAGCATATGTGTAGCTATGTAATATAAAATTTCAAAACACCAGTTTGGAGTCTAACTTATATTCTTTTCAATATTTATAATTTTTTTTTCAGACATAGTGCGATATTTGTAATTCTATTTTTCACACTCTTCGATTTTTCATGACCCTGTATTTCATTCAAATTTCAATTCAAAGATACATTTTAATTGGAAATGAGACGCTCAATCCGACGCAGTAAACTGTTAGTTAATAGGATTATAATTTTTCGAGCTATAAGGATGTTTCTTTTACGCAATTCGGTACTACTCGATTATCCCGCCAACCCAAAAAACTATCGCCAAACTATAAGATTAAATGCCAATAATGGCTTATCGTAAATGTCAAGCATTCGGCAACCTAGCGGTATATTTCTAAATTTGGCGACCAAAATTAGTCGCCAAATACGTAGTAATCGTGTAGATTACGTAGTAAATTTGTTATCATTACGTACGCAATGGTAAAAACATAAATTGAACATTAGTAAATTTGAGTGGCAATAACACATGATAACAACATCAGAATGTAATAAATAAGTCCACTAAAATAAAAAAAAATTATTTTATTATTATGGAAGTTGCTGAGAAGAAATTTAAAGAGATTTTTGAAACTGGTAGGTATTCTGGTCTTTCGCAGTTATCGGATGGAAGTTAGTTACATATGACGGTTGTACATTTGAAATCCATAAAGTAATTTTGGCAAGTTGCAGCGACTACTTTCGCGCTATGTTCTGTGGTATGGATAAAGATAAAAGAGACAATAAAATTTCAAATATTAGCGGAATGTGTATGAGTGAAATTTTATGCTACATATATATAAATGGTATTTGTGTGACTGAAATGAATATAAAGGATCTTCTCATAGCAGCTGACTACTTATTACTGAAGGATTTATATTTAAAGTTAAAGCAAAATGTTAAAAATTATATAACAAAAGCTAACTGTTTGAAACTGTGCCATGCAGCGTACGAACTCAATGATAATGATATGCTTCAAAATTGTTTCACATTCATTCACAGGAAATATGAAGAAATTTTCCAAAATCAGAAAGATGATCTTATTAATTTTCCAGAGGAGCTTCTGAATTGTATTTTAAGCAATCGAAATTTAAATGTTGAAAGTGAATGAACAGTTTGGCAATCCATTATTTACTGGGCAGAAGAATGTATTGAATCTCGATTAAAAGTGTGCCGAGACTTCTTTCTACAATAGCTATCGATGAAAAGCTCGCGACAGAAATTATAAATCACGATATTCTTAATCATCATATGAAATCTCTGAATAGCATTCAGTCTTTTAATGTTTTTGGCAGCCATTGTGATCTTCTTAGAAGTTTTTTGCAGAAATATTCAAATGAGTTTTCTTTACAAAACTTCAGAATTCCTCGAAAACTTAATATCATTTCTCAAGTATACGAAAGAGTACGGCGAACAAGAGACATGTGACATTTTCGTTTCTTATGATGAAACTCTTAGTTTATGCCGCAAAATAACTCATGTAGATTTTGAACCGGAATATTTTAAAATGGTAGAAAATGACCTTTATATCTTTGAAAAATATGGGCCCAGGTGTGTGAAGGTTAATCTGAAGACAATGGAGTTCGAGCCTATGAGAAATGTTAGATACTACGGTCATGCAATTCTTGCTATAGAAAATTGCATATATATGTTAGGGGTAAATATTGAAGGAGCATATAATATGACGGTATACAATACTGTAGAAAACAGTTGTGCTCCTGTTGGACCTTTAAACAATACCCGCTAGGGTTCAGCAGTGACCATGGGTCAAAATATGTTTGTCGTTGGAGTGTCATCAATTCGGATGGCATGATTATGCAGATGCTTAATCCAGTTACTCATGAGTGGATTTCTTTATCTTCACCTAAGATGTTTCGCTTACGATTTGAACTAGTTGCATTTAAAAATAAAATATATTTGATAGGAGGTTTGAATGCTTTTCACGAAGCTGTTTTAGATGTAGAAGTTTATAATCATGGAACAAATGAATGGAATGGGGTACAGGCTTTGCCTTTTACTTATGCATATGAGGTTCCAATAGTGTTAAACGACCAGTTGTTTGTATACGATTTAGAAACTATGTTGGAGAAGGATGAATCTACCCCAACAGCTGTAAGATGGAATGAAACAAAAGAATGTTGGGATAGAGTAGAACATTCAAGTTTTCCGGAAAAGTTGTCTCAATATAGATTTTGCATCATAGATGATACTGAAACAATCAAATATTTTACTAAAGAAAACAGAAAGAATAATGTTAATATTCATATATGTGCTTTTAATTGTTTGTAATTTGATAATGGCACAGATGTCATACACGCACCACGTTGGCGTTTTTTTTTTTTTTTTTTTTTTTTTTTTTTTTTTTTACAAAAACCTCATTCTTGAATACCAGTTAAATATATATTTTTAAAAAGGGAGTAAAAATAAATTTAAAAAGTTTAATTAATAACTATAGAACAAAACAATTTATATAATTTTAATAAAGATAATAAAAGGTAAAAAAGTATTACCAAAATATCCCAGTTACCCTATTCAAATAAAATAACGATACTTTGGCGCCACTTACGTACCCCGGTGCGTAAATTACAATGGTTGTAGAAAAAAATCGAGCCAATGTGGTGTGTATATAACATCTTTGGCGTTTACATACATTTTATATTTATATCTGTCTACTTTTTTTTGACTAAATAAAGAACATTAGGTTCCTTACAATTTTGCGTTATCATTGATATTTAACACTCATCTGGTGATACTACACTTAATAAATTCGATTATTGCATTTAAAATTTCACAAATACAATGTCTTAAGAATATCTTTGATTATGGTTTAATTTAATAATTCTGCGTCTTTTTAGGTAGATTTTGATTAATGAATGATTATCCGGAACAATTTTTTTCGGACCCTCGAAATATTCGTTCAAAAAAGGTATACATAAATTTTCAAAATGGTTTATTTGAAGGAGTGAATATAAAAGACAATAAAAAAACATACATTTTGCATTATGAATGAACTCGATCGGCTAATTAGTTGCCGAGATATTTGTAATCCTATTTTTCACACTCTTCTATTTTTCATGACACTGTATTTCATTCAAATTTCATTTCAAAGATATATTTTAATTGGAAATGAGACGCTTAATCCGACACAGTAAACTGTTAGTTAATATGATTATAATTTTTCGAGTTATAAGGATGATTCTTTTATGCAATTCGGTACTACTCGATAGTAGGAATTGACTTTAAAAACAAATTTTTTATATTACTTGTTTATTATTAGTCTTTACAATAATGCAATACTAACTGTGGATAAATTAATATATATATATATATATATATATATATTGATTTATATATGTTATTATATTAAATTATATATATTAATATAATATAATATATAATATGAAATAATAATATATTATATTAATAATATATATTTAATATATATAAATTATATATATTATTATGTATCTAATTTATATACAGGGTGTCTACTCTCAACGGTGTCCAATGGCTAATTCCTAAACCGTTAGTCATAGACATATAGTTCCAATTACAAAAATGTCTTAAATGAGGTAAAGAAATAATTTAAAAGTGATTTGGGTAAGTAAAAACATGTCTTAAAAAATTACGAAATTTAAATTTTCATACTGTCACCCTGTCCTATAAGTTATATTTAGTAAAGTTTTCCTATTACACTGACAAGTGAGACAAAAAAAGACGCGTTATTCTACAATTAAAATTGACCAAGTAATAACTGCAATGATGGTTGGAGCATATGAAAATGAGTATGGAAAAAGTTGGAGCATATTTTTTACTGCAAATTAGAGGTCATTCACAAATTTAGTAGAAATATAATTTCGTCAGATATATTAAAAAAATGTTTGAGAGTCAAATCAACATTGAAATATAAATTTGAAATCTTTAATCATTGTGACATATTAATGCAAAATATACAATTTGTAATAAACATATAAGAAAAATAAAGAATAAACTGTCAAAAGTGCGAGTATTCCTCGCGCTCTGAGGGTTCCGTACAATAAATATGTGAATTATTAATTGTATTACTAGAAAAATCCATGCTTTGTTTGGATTGACGAAGCATTATTTAATAAGATAAATATTTGAAAGTAACAATTTCTTTTATATTATTTTTGCACCTTTTAAGCAAAAACGTTATTTTATGTTTTGGCGCATTTTAATTTTAGAAATGTAAATTCAGTCAAATAACTAAGAATTTCCTCGGAATTTTTTATTTATGATATAACGAATTTAACAATTAATCATATTTGTTTACAATTCTTTTATTGTCATTTTACAAAATCATTCTTTTAAAATGCGTAAGAATCGTCTGCGTAAATGATTTCACATAATAAGAATAAATTGTGTATTGGAATTCTTAAAACTGAAAAATACTTTTATAGTTGAATGTAAATAATTGAATTTTCACAAATTTTAATTGATTAAAATTACCCTTTTTTATGAAAATTATAGCATATTTTAAAAATTTCATAAAAGAAATCGTGAAACTATTTAATTAATCATGATTCTATCTATAATGACTAACTCCATGATTTATTTTTTCTTCTGAAAATATACGGGTTTCTTTTTTTATTTGCAAAAATGCGTCCGTAATGGAAAAACATGTGAAATAAATTAAATTAAATAATTTTTTTAAGGTTATTCTGTAAAAAAATAATATTGTGCAAATCTACAGATCATAATTTATTTTTATGTTTAATTTCAAGCCAAAATAGTGAAGTTTTTTTTGTAAAGTGTACGACAAAATGTAATTTGTGTAGCCTAGTAGAGGATTCGCTTCGCTCATCCCAATTAAAAAAATCGTTGCTAAAAGAATAATAAGACTTTGTAAAAAAAAAAACTATTTAACGTAGGGTTGGGTATAGCTGTCTAGAAAAGTGTCAATGGGTATACCAAAAAAGTTCAAAGAGATATGAAGCCTAAAGAATAGCAAATATTGCTTTCTATTCTGTATAACTCTTTTTTTAATCTTTTCCTAATCTGTTTATAATCAACTGAATTCGGTACTGACAATAAAAGTAGTGCATATTTGAACTTCATTTGGCATTTCATAAAACTAAATTCAGCGTAGTGATAATATTTTCTTTTTACAGTGTATCTAAAAAAAATCCCTTGTTCAAAATTTAAACTTGTCATTGCGCTTCGAAAGGAGGTTGCAAAGTTGCAACGCCGCCTTGGTCCGTGCCGTGTTTTTCCAGATAGATTTTTAATTAACTTTTAAAAACACGGGAGGCGTATAGAGATATCCACTCAATGCAAACTTGTCGTGAATCCCATAGTATTTATGTGATTAATTCTAATTAAATTAGTTTGGTTTTTAACAATTTGACATTTATTGCTTTTATACTACTACTGAGCATTGCATAACAAAAATGTATCATTAAAAGTTATTATTTACGCTTTAAAAGCCGATGGCACATAGAGTACGCCGCCCCTGTCATTATGTATGTCCAAACCGGCCGTGTCTTTAAGAGTTAATATCTCGCCTAATTACCGACGATTTTTTTCAAAAATCATTATCAACAATGCTTTTATACTTCTGCACGAAAGGTACCATCAGCGCTCCTCAACACCTTTGCTGAATGCCCGCAAATCGCAATTTGTGTGCAACAGAAAAACTAAGTGACCTAGGGTAATCGCTATAATTTTCCTGCAAGGTTTAAGTTAACATCTACTACCTCTAATTTTTTCATAATTTTAGTTTGAGTAGATTCGGAATTAGATGGGGGGAACATATTTTTGCACTATATTTTCGACGATATTTCTACAACTATAATACCTAAAACTAAAGGAAATGTATTTTTGTGTTCAGCGTTACGAAAGTTTTCACACGATACCCCACACGATATATAAAGAAAAGATTTTTTCTTTCAAGTATCTTAATTAGCCCCTCTACTTTTTCCCTAAATATATTTGTGAACGTTTAATAATCTGAAAATATGTGGGTGAATAGTCTTTATTACTTCCCCCAATTTGAACTTTCCACCTTCCATAGTTTACGAGTAAAATGGCTGTGACAGACAGACACAGGAGTGATCTTATAATGGTTCCGTTTTTACTTTTTAAGTACGGAACCCTAAAAAACAGAATTTTTGTTAAACAAAATGATGAAAATTAACAGCCTCAATTCTTTACAAAATTATACATATTTTAAGATGTTGTTAGATTACACTAGCCTGTAAAAGTTGGGTTATATTATGTTTTTGAAATTTTGATAATTGATTCTTATGAATCCGATATTCCGATATATACTTTTATTTTTTACTATCACGTTAAGATTTTTTGCAAATCGTAAATTTTAAAATTGAACAAAGAAAATATAGCGAAAATTTGATACTATAAAATAGATCTGATTGTTGTGTTTTAACTTTTGATAATTGATTATATTTTTTATCGCTGAATCCAAAAATGACCTTCATTTTTAACCATCAAGTCAGGATTTTTCGCAAATTGTAAATTTCAAAGTTAAAAAAATCAAAGTTGGAATTGAACCCCCTTTCCCCCTTCATGGGACCCCTCAGCTGTTTAGATGTAAAAATCTCAGTATAAGCCAAAAAATTGAATAAATTATTGAATTAAATTAAATTAAATTAAAAAATTTTACACCTGTTTTATAGCATCAGATTTTCGCTATATTTTAGCTTTGACATTTACGATTTGAAAAAAAAATTCTAACGTGATGGTTAAAAATGAAGGTCATTCTCAGATTCAGTGCTAAAAATTACACAAAAATCAATTATCAAAAGGTAAAAAACACAGGCATCCCCTCTATTTTATAGTATTCGATTTTTGTTATTTTTTAACTCTGACAATTTATGATCTGTGAAAAATCCTTACATGATGGTTAAAAATTAAGGTAATTTTTAGATTCAGTGCTAAAAAATACAGGGTTAGCGAAATTAAACTTCCGCTGCTCAAAGGGCTCTGTAGACCATTCTACTACTCCGAATAGAAAAATATTTGGACAACAAACACTTCGAAGGGTGCGCTCGAGATTTCCGAAATAAAAAAAAATAGTTTAAAAAATCGCTACCAGGTGGCGCAGCAAGCCACCTCATTGCAGGAACATATGCAAATGTCACGTACGATAAAAGGATGAAGTTCGTGCCACAATCAGATGAGTATTCAAAAATGCCGACGTGCCGGAGAGAGCACTGCTAGTCAAACTGCACTACCGCAACAGTGAGAATGCAGAGAGCAGTTGTGAGAAAGTTCTGCCGTCTCAAGAAACAACGATTTGTATCGATATCGTGCTCTTAAAGACATTATGGTGAAATTCGAGCGAACAGGACAGTTAGGCGATTTGCCGGGAAGCGGAAGTAAAAGGGTACCACCGCCGTCGTAGAGGATATTGCTACAGCGGTCGTGGAAGCAAACACTGAATTGCCTTATGGAACTGTCAGTGTACCGACGATTTCACTTACCCTTGATATGCCCTACTCCACTGTCCGACAATTCGTAGAATTCTGAACTTCTCTACCCATATAAGATTCAAACCTGTTCAGCAATTGGAAAAGCAAGACTCAGACACTCGCAAAACATTTGTGCTAAAATTTATCGCGAGAATGGCAGTTGATGATTCCTGGCCATGGAAATTCTGCGCCCATTTACTGTCCTTATTGTGTTTCTTTTGTGTAAGACCACCGGGCCTTCAGTGTTTCGGGATCTCAGTTTGTCCTCTCTTAACAAGATATCTCGTAGTGCCGTCTAGTGGCGATTTTTATAACTATTTTTTTATTTCGAAAACCTTGAGCGCATTCTTCAAAGTGTCTGTTGTCCAATTATTTTTCTCTTCGGACTAGTAGAACGGCCTCCAGGACCCCTTGAGTAGCGGAAGTTTAATTTCGCTAACCCTGTACATAAAAGTTAAAAAACAGAACCATCGCAGTCGGCAAAAGTTGGAAAATTTCTCCCCTGGTTAAAAGGGCGGATGTTAGAAAAATTACTTAAAATACACAAGCTAGAGCCCGGAGAGGTAAATAATATAAGACTTTTTGAAGATTTTATGATTTGTCGTGTGGTTTGAGGTATTCAGCTATACGTATGCAAAATTTCATATCTCCAACTTAATTAGGGGCTCTCTTAGAAAGAATTGCTTCAAATACATATGTGGTAGCTAAAAGGATTAAACGTAAGACATTTTCAAGATTTTATGATTTGTCGCTTGGCCTCAGGTGTTCTGCTATAAGTATGCAAAATTTAAAATCTCCAATTTAATGGCTCAGTTAGAAAGAATTGCTTAAAATACACGAGCTGGAGTTGAAAGGGTTAAACATAAAACTTTTTCAAAATTTATTATTTGACGTGTAATCTGGGATGTTGAGCTATAAGTATGCAAAATTTCACGCCTCCAACCTAAATAGGGGCTCACTTAGAAAGAATTGTTTAAAATACACATGCAGGAGCCCAAAGGGTTAAATGTACGACTCTTTCCAAAATTTTATCACTTGTTGTTTGATGTGAGGTGTCCAGCTATAAGTACCCGAAATTTCATGTCTCCAACATAATTAGGGGCTCACTTAGAAAGAATTGTTTAAAATACACATGTGGGAGTTACCGACATTTATTCTTCTGCGAGTTAAACCGATTAATTAAAAATAATTAAAATTTCAGCTTGTAATTAAGATAGGACTTAGAAATAGGTATCAATAAAATTAGCGAGAAATTTTACATCGGGATGCCATAAAATTTAATCAAAAAATTTAATATTTAAAAAGTTAAAATTCCGTACTAAAATATGCTATTAAGAAAAACCGCAGCGTCGTCATGTCTACCTGCTTTGATATCTTTTGAATTGAAATCTTTTTTCCTTGTCTTTCCAATTAAAGAAAATAAATTTTTATCGATCGATTTTTAGTGGATATTTTAACTTATACGCATCGCAGAAATGTGAACTTTATACCAAATGAAAGTAGATTTTTTTCTGCGTCTGTCTATTACAATTACAAATTTTTCGGACCAACATTTTCTGATATGCGATTTCGATTTAAAATGCCCACTTCGTTTTTCGGCTTAATTTCCTCCGTGGTAACCATGCATCGGCTGATTTTACTGGCAACCCTTAGGAGAAACATGGATGATTTGGAGAAAGTTCATTTGAATCTGCGTTAAAAAGGTGGATTGGTTAATTTTAGAAGTTAATTAGCCCATAATTAAGTTAATTACCAACTTTTTCAAAATTTTATGATTTGTTGTTTGATGTGAGGTGTTCAGCTATAAGTACCCGAAATTTCAAATCTCTAACATGTATAGTTTCTGAGAACGGGCTCTGTGACGGACGGACACAGACAGACAGACAAAGGAGTGAGACGAATAGGGTTTCGTCAGATGAACGAAACCCTAAAAAAGTTTGAAGCGAAAAAACAATTTAGTGAAGAATTACAGAATCTAAATTTTTATACGGCCCCGTTATAATCCTCTAAGTAATATTTAGGAAAATTTCCCTGTTACACTGGGAAGTAAGTCAAAAAAAGTCCCGTTATTCTACGATTAAAACTGACCGAGTAATAGCTGTTTAAAGTTGGAGTATATTTTTTGCTGCATATTAGGGGTCATTCACAAATTTAGTAGAAATATAATTTCGTCAGATATATTAAAGAAATAGTTGACAGTAAAATTAGCATTGCAATATAAATTTGAAATCTTTAATCATTCTGACATATTATTGCAAAATGTACAATTTGTACTGAACATTATAAGAGGATAAAAATAACATTTTTTTTTTGTTGTTGTTAAATAAAAGGATGAAAAACAACAGCCTCAAAATGATACATATTTTAAAATGCTGCTAGATTACACTGTCTTTCAAATTTTGGGTTGTGGCATGTTTTTTAGCTTTTGAAATTTAATTCTTATGTATTTTTTAGCACTGAATCCGAAAATGACCATTTTAAACCATTACGTCAGGAATTTTCTCAAATTTCAAAGTTAAAAAGCTAAAAGTTAAAATTTAGCTCCCCCTCCCCTCCCAATCTCATCGGACTCCCGAGCTATTTAGATGTAAGAAACCCAGTATAAGCCAAAAAATCTAATAAATTATTGAATTAAATAAAATTAAACTGAATAAACAAACTGGAGTCCAAAGGGTTAAATATGAAACTTTTTTCGAAATTTATTATCTGTCGTGTGATTTGAAGTTTTCAGCTATAAGTATGCAAAATTTCAAGTCTCTAATACAATTGGGAGCTCTGTTAAACTGAATTGCTTAAAATACACAAGCTGGACTCCAAAGGGTTAAACATAAAACTTTTTCAAAATTTATTATTTGTCGTGTGATCTGAGGTGTTTAGCTATCAGAATACAAAATTGCACGCCTCCAATTTGATTAGGAATTCTGTTATAAAGGATTGCTGAAAATACACAAATTGGAGACCAAAGGGTTAAATATAATACTTTTTTAAAGTTTTATGATTTGTTGTGTGGGCTCTTGTGTTTAACTATAATAATTCAAAATTCCATGTCTCTAACTTAATTAGCGGCTCTGTTAGAAAAAATTTCTTAAAATACACAAGTTGGAGCCCAAAGGGTTAAATATAAAACTTTTTTCAAAATTTTATGATTTGTCTTGTTGTCTAAGGTATTGAGCTATAAGTATGTTGAATTTCATGGCTCCAACCTTATTAGGGGCTGACTTAGAAAGAATTGTTTGAAATGCACATGTGGGGGCCCAAAGGGTTAAATTTAAGACTTTCTCAAAATTTTAGGATTTGTCGTTTCATGTGATGTGTTCAGATGTAAGTACTCAAAATTTCAAGTCTCCAACATGTATAGTTTCTGAGAACGGGCTCTGTGACGGACAGACAGACAAAGGAGTGAGACGAATAGGGTTTCGTCAGATGAACGAAACCCTAAAAAGTCCTACATCTATTTTATAGTATCAGAATTTTCGCTATTTTTTAACATAGAAATTTACGATTTGTGAAAAATCTTGACATGATGGTTAAAAGTGAAGGTAATTGTTTGATTCAGCGTTAAAAAATACATAAAATGTAATTATAGAAGTTAAAAAACACAACCATCGCAGGGTGTATTCGAAAAAATATTTTTCCACCTTCAACAGCTCGAAATTTTCTGAGACATTTTCAGACTCATTTTTAAAAGTAAAAACATGAAACTTGCTGGGGTGATTTCTGAAGACATGTTTAACATGCCGTGTGATTTGATTTTCAGCTCAATTAATTAGAATTTGATTTTTAAACAATTATTTTCTCAGTATGACCATTTTTTTCATTCCCAGATCGCCCGCTTCGGAAAATTCGGTTCAAAACGCCAACTTTGACAGCGTTTTTTACGGTATTTTCTGCATTAACCAAAAAATTAAGAAGCACGGCACATTATACAGTTTCTAAATAAGAGAATTTCCCAGTTTGATACGTTTGAGAGCAAAAATGAATTTTAAAATGAATCAGAAAATAAGCAGTTTCGATCGGAATACACCTCCTCCTGTTATCCTCTAATATAAGTATGTATAAGATGGCAAGAGTTGAAAATCATAATAATATTGCACTGTCATCGGATTTATGTCAGTATGTAAAATTTAACTTCGATCGGACATTTGAAAGTAAGTTAAAGTTCGAATACAAATTTTAAACTGGAAAGACGATCATTGCAAGTTAAATAAAACCTTATGAAAATAACATAATTTTAGTTAAAAGAAATCATAGCCTCAAATCCTTACAAAAGAAAACATATGTTAAAATACCATTATTTTAACTAATCTGAAACTTAATAAAAGTTAATCGTAATATTTGTACGATTTCTTTCAAAGCGCAGATACCTTGAAATAAGTTTAAGTACTCTATACACGACCCCTAAAAGCATGGTCGAAATCATCTGTTTTGATATGCAAAAAAGTGGTATAAATCATGCATTTCAAAGTTTCATAACTCGGTCAATTTTAATGCTAAATGAATGGGACTTTTTTTTTTGTCTTACTTGTTAGTGTCACAGTAAATTTTTAGTAAATATCACTTATAGGACCGGGGGACCGTATACAAATTTAAATTTCCCAATTTTTTAATAAATGTTTTTCTTGACCCAAATCACTTTAAAAATAATTCTTTATCTTATTTAAACCATTTTTGTAATTGGAAGTATGCATCTAGGACCAACGGTTGCGAAAATAAAGGTCGGTCAGGTTATACGTGGACACACTGTATATATATAACTTTAAAGACTTTTTTATCTATATAAAGCTTATAATTGGCAGAATTTTTAGAATATTAACTATCATGTGTACATTTTATGTGTAAAATATTTGAGGGATATTACACTGTAAATTATCAGGAGGCTGCTATACTCAACCTGCGGTCCGCGGGTCACATGCAGCCTGACGGCCTTTTATGCAAGGTCAGTGGTGGAAAATTGGCGCAGAGGAGGAGCCTATTGACACCACTAAAATTTTATAGTATTCTTCACCTTAATAAAAACGCAGAAATTATGTCATTAGATAATGCGAAAAATACTACTAAAATTTAGTGGTGTCAATAGGCTCCTCCTCTGCGCCAATTTTCCACCACTGCAAGGTCCAAGACATACAAACATCAACCCATATTTATAATAATTTCAGATGTGCATAAAATTTTTTAAGGTCTTCACTATTTGTTTAGCTATTTTTATCAAATACGAAATCTGCCATGTTATTTTCCATCAAGTTAAAATTATGCTAAAACATTATTAACGTTTATTTAGCCAAAAGTTCTGTTTGCATATATTATTTGCAATTCGTAATTGTACGTTTCAATCTTTAGCACAAATCAAAATTTATTTAAAATCAATTAAATTTACATTACAAATTTTTACATTTAAAAAGGTAAAATGTTTTTGCGTGGAGAAAATATATTTATTTTTTTCCTTTTTTGAACAAGGAATTTATAGACTTATCACGGTTTATAGTTATATTACGTATTATTATAACGATTAATGTAATATTTAATTTTATAAAAGACTTGTATTACGTTTTGTATTTATAACAATTTTGTTATAATTTTTTCCCCATCTTACATTTTAATAACCTTTCCGATTATATTACCTTTTTGTTAAAATTATTTTACAAATACCGGGTAAGTCAAAATGAATATAGCGATTACAAACGGCTATAACTATTTAATGGAAAAGAATTTACCGATAAGATTAACACAGAATGTAGACGGAACTTCAAAATTTTGTATACATACGTCATAGATGTTCTATGCGACTTCCATTGGTCACACGGACAACATCTAGGAGGTAGTCCATTTCCGGCCATACATTCTGAAGCACTTGTTCAGTCACCGACGCAAGCGCATTACAAATGTGTACTTTGAGTTCTTTAAGTGTTTGGGGCATGAGAGGTACTCTGTCTTTCATATAACCCCATAGAAAAAAAATCGGCCATTTTTACCGTCATAATTGACCGTTTTTACTAATGAGACGGCCGCAATGAACAGGTTTCTTGTCGTTGCAAAGTTTCAAATCGCGCATGCGTAGGCTTCCACTTCACTGCACCTGCGCATTACGTAAAGAAATTTTGAAGTTCCTTCTACATTCTGTTTTAATCTTATCGATAAATTATTTTCCATTAACTAGTTATAGCCGTTTGTAATCGTTATATTCATTTTGACTTACCCTGTATAATGTGTTATGGCCTACTTAGGGGTAATCGGTACACTCATTTGGCGAAAAATGACGAAAATATCGATTTTCTAATGTTTCGCTTAAATTATACTTTATTATACCTAGTATATTTTCATGAGGTTTCGTAACGTAAAGATCCGAGTATTATAAATACAGTTAAAAGCGATTAATTACACGGCTGCCCCTTTAAATTCCACACCCACTTCACTTAAAAGTGGTTTTTCCCAGTTTGTGCTTTTTTTGACGAATTGGTATGTTCAAAATGATAAAACTTTTATGTATATTTTTAAACTGATTTGAATTTTTTTTTTTGTTTTGGTTGTTCCTTATGCTCTATTTTATAAAACTAAGTATCGGATTTACAATAAAGTAAAAAAAAAAAAAAAATTACACATAAAATATAAAATAAATGCAGTTTTTACTGTAATTTTACACATAAAAATGTAAAATTCAGTTTTTACTGTAATTTTACAAGTATTTGCACATTTTTTCTCCCATACTAATTAACTTAGGGGACGTCCACAAATGATGTCACGCTTGGAGGGGGGAGGGGAGTTGATATTGTGACAGTTTGTGAAAAGGGTGTGGGAGGGGGTAAGAAGAAATGTAACATAACACATTTTGGTTAAAATAAAAGCATTAAAAATCAGCAGATTATATTTTGAAGTTATTTTTAAATTAAAGTATTTTGTATTCATAAAGTAAGGATAAGATTAAAAGCCAAATATATTAAATTCCGTTTGAAATTCCAAAATACTTCTGTTTTTAATTGCTCTTTCATATTAATATTTCATTACTATTGTATATTAATTATGTTTTTTGTCGTAAACCTTAATCTTATTTCATAAAAAATAAGTACACGAATCATTTTTATAGTTATGCTCACAAATGTCATTAAAACACATAGTTAAAGTTTAAAAATAAAATTTTAAATATGATCTATAACGCAGTGATTTTTTTCTGAACTGCAAGTATATGTTTATGTAATATAGCGTGACACGTGTCAAGAGAGGGGGGGGGGGGTAAGGTGAAGTGTGACACTTTGTGACATAGGGGGGCGGGAGGGGTAAAAAATATTGAAAAAAAGTGTGACATCATATACGGACCACCCCTTATGGTAAATCCGATACTTAAAATTATACACCATACTTCTAAGAATAGTTTAAAAAAATTAGCTCAAAATGTTCAAAATTGTAAGAGAAGATACATTTTAAAATTTACTTAATTTTAAAAAAAAAATTAAATTTTCAAACTTTACCGGGAAATCGAACAATTTCTTGATAGAATCATTTTCCTTCATTGAGTCCTTTATTATTAGTATGCCAAAAATGTTCCTTAAAATCCTTAAGGGGACCTTCTACATTAGGAGACAAAAAAAGAAGCACTTTTTATGATTTTTTTGTAAGAAAACTGCGTGATGGATCTTTTTGAAATTTTAACAGTTTATTGTACATATCTTAAGGTATACACAAGAATTTTTAATTAGATTTTGTTTCTTATACTCTAAGTTATAAACAAATATGTTCAACCTCATTTTTTGACACGGTGGGCAAGATTAAAAAAAGAAACTACTCAATGGATCATCTAGATTTTTTTTAAAATTAAAACTTGTTTAACTGCCTTCGATATGAATTAAAGCTTTTACTAAAATTATCAAGAAAAGTTATTAACAAAAAAAACCAAATTTTTTTAACAAAAAAATTTTTTTTTAAATCAGCTATTACATAACTTTTTTTAAATAAATTTATGGGTTCCTTTAATTTAACTAGAAGCTATACTCACGAAGTTTACGAAAAAAATTTATTTTTGTGTTTCAGATAATTACAAGGCGCTATCATGTCCACCGTCCAGACGAAATTTTCCAAAGCAGTTGAACATATTTGTTTATAACAGAGTAGAAGCAACAAAATCTAATAAAAAACTTCTTGTGTATAAATTAAGATATGTACAATAAACTGTTAAAATTTCAAAAAGATCCATCATGTAGTTTTCTTACAAAAAATATTAAATAAGGGATTTTTTTTTTGTCTCCTAATGTAGAAGGTCCCCTTAAATAAATAAATAAAAATTCAAAGTTTACCGACCCCCCTTAAATAAAAAAAATAATAATTCAAAGGGTACCGAGTCCCCTTAAAGCAGCAAACATGTGTATGTAATAAGACTCATTACGTTTGAAATATAGGACTCAAACATGTCGCCGTGTAGATGTTTATCGTGTCAATGATAGAATTTAATTAATTTTGTCAGTTTAGAGAACGTATTTAGAAAAGTTTTGTTTATTACTTTTTTTAACTCTATTATACTGATTGTTAAAGCTATCAATTGAATTGAAGTTTTTCGAACTGAGTGAAAAACTGTCCACAAACCGGGAGTCGAACCCAAGACCTGTTTCATAATTTAGGATTTAAACCAAACGCTTTGTGTTCGACTCCATTTCTGGACATTTTTCACTCAGTTGGAAAATTTTAGATTCGTATGATATCTTTACCAAACAGGATTGTCCAAGCGGAAATAAATGTACATGTTAACTTGCAAAAGGTCGGATAGAAGATTTTTTCACCTACTTGTATACACTGAGGCTAACATGGAAAAACCGAGTTTTCCAACAAAATCTTCTGTGGACAAAAAACAACAAAATTTTGGGACTTTTTACCCGACTGAAAAGAAGGTTATGTGTTTCACGCGTATCTGTGTATATGGATTTCTTTATACCCTCGAAACATCCCAACGGCTGGATGGATTTTAATGAATGAGGTCTCTATCAATTCGTCTTAAAGGCCCCATGGTTATAGGCTAGGTTTTGTTTTATAAATTCAAAAATGGCGGTAGAGGCGAAAATAAAATTTACGCACCCTATTGAGTGGCATATCATTGGATAGGTCTTTCAAAACGAAGACGATGTTTCAAAGACTATTTTACAGTCAGAAGCTCCGTTAAAATATTATACAACCTGGAAGTTGTGTATGTAGGATCTCTAGCTTTACTGCAAGCATCATAGACATCTATAGACCTCATGAAAACAGTGTTTATAGATAGGAACTAACAATTAAACACAACTTAAAAGTCACCAATACAAGTAAATAAAAAAAAAAATAGGTAAGTAATATAAAAAAAAAATATTTTAAGTCAATGCCTACTTAGGTCAGTTAATAAGAGAATTTTTTTTCTCCTATTCTTCTTTCCTCTTGAGTGGCACTTAAAATGCCTTGATCAAGAAGAGGGCTCTCTCTGTCTTAAAATACCTTGATCAAGAAGAGGGTTCTCTCAATTATTGAAAATTAATTAATTTAATTTAATTAATGAATTAATATTTGAAAAAAAACTGGATTAACATCAAGTGTCATCCACTACAAGTTAAATAATTTTATTTGAGCTTGATTGGATGAATAATAAATATTTTATTAACGATTGAAAATTCGAACAAGATATATATAGTGAGAGTATGAGCTAATAGTAGGAATTGAAAAAAAAATAGTTTCACATTGATGAGAAATAATTGATTAGTTTGGGTTTTTTGATTTTTTAAATTTAATTGTTTATTTTTTAATTTTTCGAGACTCTTTGCCGTAGCATATTATTTGTTAAATACAATCTTTAAGAAGAAGATAAAATGTTAAGGAAATACTGTCTGCAGCGTATTTTAATAAAGTTGCGCTATTTCAAAGATAATGAAATTCGTATACATTACTGAGGTTCACTACTAGACACTTGATGTAGAATATGATGTGCAGCATCTGTCGTTTATTTTCAGGGACACATTTCAATTACAGTGTTCTGTCTATTAATTATAATTTCACTAAATGCGTTTTCATGGCTTGTGATTTTAAATTTTAAATTCTTGCATACTCTCTGATGTTTTTAAATGCTATGGTACACATACAGGGCTACACAAAAGAATTCTTCAGCATTGTACGATCTTGAATAGCTTAAAAACGGATTTAATTGAGATATGCATTGAGCAGCTAAACTGTACAATCAATATCCTGACAGATGTTTGTAGAATATAAAATTCACATACGGAACTACGTAAACAGCTGGATATATTGCAGTCTATGGATTTTATTTTCCGAAAGCGTATTATGAGCAATCTCCTGCGTTATTTGACTGAATTAAATTTTAGATTAATTTGTTGCGTGTATAAAAAATTTGTAGTTATAATATACAGAGCTGGTAACAAATAAAATCGGGTACGTTTCCGTGCATTGACAGAAATTGCTGCGGGCTAATTTTAAACTGTGTTATGTGTTTTATGCTAAAATAAATTTTACCATACTATGTATAATACATACAAATCTGCAGATCGTAAATAGGACTGCACAAAGAATTTGAGTAATTTCCCGGCTATGGACTGCAATTTCTGAAATCTGGCCTTCAACTGTGTTAGTTTTTTTTAACTTCTTTGCTTACACTGTTAAAAATTTTGCAGCATTCTGGCAGGTCATTCGACCGTTTTTTGAAAAAACGGTTTCATAACCATAACTATATTCTGACCATAAAATGGCCTATAATATGGTCAGAATAGTGTTAAATTACAGGTTGTGTAACCGTTTTCGGAAAAAACGGTCAAATGAGCTGCCAGAATGCTGCAAATTTTTAACACACTGTTAAGACCACTGTTTAACACACTGTAACACACTATTCTGACCATATTATTGGCCATTTTATGGTCAGAATATAGTTAAATTATGGTTATTAAACCGTTTTTTCAAAAAACGGTCGAATGACCTGCCAGAATGCTGCAAAAATTTTAACAGTGCAGTGTAGGTATCTTCTTTCACCTTGTTAAGGTGACAGTTTACCTTTTCAACAATTTTGTTTATTAAAAAAAATATATGGTTCAAATGGTGAACTCACTGCATTTCAATATTTAACTAAAAGTACATTTTGAAAAAAATTTATTTTTAACTGCATATTTAATTAAAATTTAAAAAAAAGTTTTAAAAAATTTGAATTTTTTAAAATCCTTAATATTTTTTAAATAGATATTTTTGCCCGATTTGTTTTTTAAGATTTTCAAATGTGCATTACACAAGACTGCGAATGGATATTTTGATACATCTAATGTTACATTTAATATATATATATATATTTTTACTTATGTGTAAAATGTTATGTGTTTACGTTGTGTAAAGCGATGAAATCTAACAAATTTTCCTATACTTTTATTTAAAAAAAAATATCTGTATCCTTAGCATTTTTAAAACATGAAAGTGTAGAAAATATTAATATGGGGAAAAAGCCATTTAAAGTTGTAATTTGTGCGGGTGACTGCGCTGAGTGTATTAACAAAATTTACAATATCTCGTAATATAATTGCCGTATGGTGTCAGGTGTCAATATATCACACTTAAACAGGCTTTCATTTAATATTAAAACAAGAAAATCGAGTTTTTGATCAATTTTGAGGTGAACTTTTCCCCTTAAAAAACTAAGCTTCGTTAAAGTATTTTGGAAGTGTTGAAAAGGGCTTTATAGTCTATGCATGACGTATGATAATTATACTATTAATTACAAGCTTAACCAAATTTTAGTGTATTCTGTAGCATATGTAAATTCTATTGATCGTACATGGAGCGTCCCAAACCACTCCATTTAACTTCCAGTAACTTCATTGAACTTCTGTCCATGAGTAAGAATTGCTGTAATGACATTTTCATTGCCAGCTCTTTATATGTTTACTGCAAAATTAATAAAAAACACATTTTAAAATTAGATTAAATAAATATTTTTTCTTTTATATAAAATTCATATTATTTTGAATTAGACTGATATTTAAATCTTATTTAATTTTCAATTTCAAGAGAATTTTTTACAGGTTTCATGGATGGATAAATTTAACACATATTTTTAAAAATAAATTTAAGTTTAAGGGAAAACAACAACAACAATTTAAATGTTGTTTTAAACAGTATAAAATGTTCTTAAATTCAATAAATCAAAAATGCTTTAGCATTTGACAAAGCTTAAGCTATAAAAAATATGTAAAATTTATTCAAACTGATTTAGCATGTAGAATAAGAAATGTTCTAAAAAGATTTTTATCTAACGTTTACAAAAGAGCATTTTTTTTTTTTAGATCTAAGTGTGTTTAGATAAAGAAAATATGTTTTTGTTTCCATCGCCATTTTTCTGAATTCAAGGAAGTATCCCCTTTCCCATGCTTTGTTTAGAATTACCTTTGTTTTTCGCTTGATATTTTAAATTCTCTAATGTTTTTCAATTTATTCAATTTAAAATATTTCAAATCAGGTTAAATATATATATATATCACAAATTTTATTTTATTTCCGATTTTACTCATTATATAATTCTTTAAGTTTCGTTTCGTGTGATTTAAAAGTTCAACGATTTTCGGTTCAATAGAGTTTCGGCAAACTTAACATATTGTGATATAAATTACTTCACTTTAAAAACGCCACACATGAAGATATATTCTTTATATGGTTGATTGGTATGCTGCCACCACCGGTATAAATGCGTGATACTGGACACGGTGTAAGTTCTACATTAGGACACTTCAAATAAATATTAAATTTACCTAAATTTTTGCATTTATTTACAGTAGTTATGTGAAACACAACATTTAAATTTATAGGCAAGGATATAGAAGATCGTGCCCTACGTTAAATTACACTTTGCGACACTATCTATGCACTAGGTATAACACATTATCTCCGGCTGTCTTGAACATACACAGAAAGGCTCATCTAATACTACGACCGCACAGGTCTATCCGAAATCTCCGCACACACGTACGCTTTTCCTAGAAGACGCTTCTCATTTGACTATCACCTTTCCACACTAATATAACTCTATTAAGGGAGTATTCGAAAAAATATTTTTCCACCTTCAACAGCTCGAAATTTTCTGAGACATTTTCAGACTCATTTGTAAAAGTAAAAACATGAAACTTGCTGGAGTGATTTCTGAAGACATGTTTAACATGCCGTGTGATTTCATTTTCAGCTCAATTAATTAGAATTTGATTTTTAAACAATTATTTTCTCAGTATGACCATTTTTTTCATTCCCAGATCGCCCGCTTCGGAAAATTCGGTTCAAAACGCCAACTTTGACAGCGTTTTTTACGGTATTTTCTGCATTAACCAAAAAATTAAGAAGCACGGCACATTATACAGTTTCTAAATAAGAAAATGTCCCAGTTTGATACGTTTGAGAGCAAAAATGAATTTTAAAATGAATCAGAAAATAAGCAGTTTCGATCGGAATACACCCTTAATCCCTCCCTGCATTCCTCACCCTATCTTCTTCCTTCAAATCTCTGGGGACTTTCCCTCTATTTTCACGGCTAACTCCGCGTGTTGCTGTTGAGCGCTTGACCAGCTTGGCATGCTTTAATCAGATCCGATTTATGGAAGCAATCCAACCCTGCTTTACATTTTTCTAAATAGAGGTGTCCGCTATTCCGGAGTGTCCGTTATGGTGTTGTTATTGACATTGTATATGTATCTACAGTAAAACCTCCGCAATGGACATTACAGAATACCGGACACCTCTGTTTTTCGAAAAAAAATCTCAATTCACAATGCATACCATATTTGTATATTTTTACCTCTGAAAAATGGAGCCAAGATCCAATGGCGTTCGCTAATCAAAGGTTTTACTGTAAATATTCATAAATTCATTTATATGTATATTCTAAAGTGTAGAATGTATTTAATTTTTTTGGGCCAGGACAGTAAATAAGCTGGAAATTAATTCCAGGTCCAGCAGCTGACACCAACTACTAATATTTTGTAAAATTACTTTAATCACACTAATCTAAACACATATACATGCATACTAATTAATTTATTACGAATTAATCTGTTACATCTTTTAACCATTTGTGACACAACAACTCCGGCTAAAAAAATATTTATTCAGATGTTAGAATACACCATTGTAAGCATGTAAAAAACAATAAAAAATAGAACATAAAACTGGAAAAAATATTGTCTAAAAGGTAATTTTTTACACCTACGATAAACAGAAAATTACAAGGGGCAGTCAAAAAGTTCATAGAGCAGATTCGGGAAATCTGCTTCAGAGACTTTGTTGACTAACAAACGGGAAACAAATGAGTGCACTAAGTACAGGGTGTCCATAATTAAACGACCCTACATTAAAGCTGTCTACATACGAAACTATTGGTCAGAAAGTTGTGAAATTTTGTGACGGACATAATGAAGAAATGGGGATTTGTCTGAACGAAAAGAAAATTTTGTCCAAAATTTCGCCCCCAGAGGGAGTTTAAAAATAAATTACACATTTAGCCACCGCCCACTGAGTACTAGTTCTGAGAAAAAGATGGCGGCTGTCGTAGGAGGATTTTTTTTTCAGAGTTTGTATTTGTACGGTCCAATCAATTCGAACACCAATAATTTTTAAAAGTTTTTACGCTTTATTTTTTTTCAGGGATGCGGCCTGTATATTTGTCTTATTTAATCTGATAAAAATAAAGCGTAAAAACTTTAAAAAATGAGTAATTCATTGTAAAATGCCCTCTAGTGGCGAAATTTTGAACTACTTTTTTTTCGTTTCATTATGTCCGTCACAAAATTTCACAACTTTCTGACCAATAGTTTCGTCTTTAGACAACTTTAAAGTAGGGTCGTTTAATTATGAACACCCTGTATAACAATCTCTGGCTCTTCTCCAAGATCATAATGAGCCTCAAATGTAACCGTTTTGACACAGTAGAAGACACCGAAACTAAAGCGGTGGCTGAACTTGAGAAGGACTTTCATCGTTGTTTCCAGCAATGGAAGAGCAGTGGAGCAAGTGTGTGTGATCTAACGGAGCCTTTTTTGAAGGCGATTAAGTAAATGTGTACCTATCCCTTTAAGACCCGATGTATTTGTAAACAAAGCTAGTCATGCCTGTAGAAAGCAAAATATGGACTGCATGTTGATAAAAAATGATACCTTACTCTATCTGAAAACCAGAACGATTGTTCGATTCGAGTTTTTATTACATACGACTCAAACAAAAATTTAAATGAATGTCTAACCCGCACGATCGTGCGGGTTGGGTCTTAAAGGGATATATTGTGGTAATAAAGAGTTACAACGAAATTCCGGGAACTTTTTGACTGCCCCTCGTACATACTTCTCATAAATATTGTGCATTTTCTAATGGAAAATTGTAAAAGTATAGAAAATTACCTTTAAAAAAGTAATCTATTTTCGGACTTCTCCAGCTTAAGAGCCATTATTTTGAAAATCAAAGTGCGATAGTTGTATTTTTTATATGCTTGATTTTTTTTTTATGTTGAAGTAGATGATATTTAATGAATAATGTGCAATTTTGAAGCTCTGAAAAAATTTTACTGTTTCCTGTAGAAAATTTAAAAGTTCAAGATCATGAATCCCATTTTTCATGAAAATTGAAATGCCAGTATGTTTCGATTGCTGTATCTCTGGAAAGCAACAACATCCCAAAATTCTTTTGTCATAAACTATTAGTATAACACCACATGCTTAGTAAAACTTACTTGATTTCCTGGGGCCTTGTTAATTTTCATTGTTATGTAGCCACAAAATGCAATCAAAATGACGTTTTTGTCCGTTTTCTGCTCTTATTAACTTATTTAAGCAATAGTACCTCAAAATGTTTCTTATAGAATATGAAAGTTTACTATTAGGACAAGTTAAGTAATATAGAACTTTTCCGGATATCGATGCTGTTAGCAGATATAATCTGTTAAATATTCAAGAGTTTGAAGATCTGCAACTTTTGAATTAGTCCTATCTCAAAAAAGCATCACAGTTGAATAGAACAAAATATATCAGGTAGTAGTTGAACATACGTACAAAAACATGGAAACGAAAAAGAAGTACGAAAAGAAGAATCTAACTCTTGCTATTTTGAGAAGAAAAAAATGACAAAAGTTGTAAAAAGGCAGTGTCAATATCAGGCTTTTCTCCTAGAAGGAGAAAGTGAAAAGGGATGTTCCATTTCCTCATAGGGGAAAACATAGGAAAGGGAAAAGGGGTAAATCATTTTCTGATAGGGAAAAAGCCTGAGACACTTTTTTTTTCTGAAAATAGCTTGAGACCCCACTTATTTTTCGTTTCCATGTTTTTGTACATACGTTCAACTGCTACCTGATATATTTTGTTTTATTCAACTGTGATGCTGTTTTGAGATAGAACTAATTCAAAAGTTGCAGACTTTGAAACTTTTTAATATTTAACAGGTTACACAGTAAAGCACCGTTTATACGTTTTTCAAGGGACAAAGAAAAGAAAACGTATAAATGAAGAAACGTATAAACGAAACTCACAAAAGTACAAACATTTCCGTAATTACAAACAATAAAAAAAAATCTTAGATAAGTTAAAATACATGAAATGCAAGAGGTATGTAATACTAAATTTCTTATTCCGGATATAATTTACAACTTACTACTATTTATGTTCATTCACCATGTACAAAATATTTTGTTATTGTAGGTTATACGGAAATTTTTGGAATGCACAGAAAAAGGTTCATTGTTCACAGTTAAAAGTGCCATCTTAGCATTATCATTCAAATCACTGTTAATGATGTAATTTTGCATGGTGTTAAAACCTGCAAAAGCTTGTTGAAACTTGGCAGTGGCTTTTCAGTGCAGTCATCCTCTTCTCCACTGCTAGTTTCCTCATCTGCGATCATTTCATCGATTGTTAGAAGAGAACATGTAGCAAGTTCCGAATCTCATTGCACAAAATTTTCAAATGTAGTAACGTCACTTAAATCTGACCAGTTTTCTGGTGGAGCAAAAGGATCAGGCTCGGCGTTTTCAATAGGATTGACATCCACTGGTGTTAAAAATCCGCCAAGGGCGAAACAGTTTTTTATCGTTCTGGGTAAAACATTTTGCCAAGCCATCATTATGAAATTCGTAGCTTGTAAGATGTTAATGTTCACATTCTTGAAGTCACCGTGGTCTAACCTGGCGATAGCAGTTTTCACCAAAAGTTTCCGATAATGTTGTTTTAGGGATTTTATGACACCTAAATAGAGTGACTGCAATTTTCTGGCACAATTTGCAGGGAAGAATTTGACAGTTATGTTTTTTAGAAAGTCCGATGAGCTGAACACTGATCAATGAATAAAATGATTCGCCGCTTTTGGCTTTGCATTTTATCATCTAATTCTTTTAAGCAATCGGTAAAGAAGGACATTGTCATCCATGATTTTTTATTGGCCAGGTACATTGTTGGTAATGTTTTCACATTTTTGAAGCAGTGGGGCTTTTTTTATTTGCCAATAATCAAAGGACGCAATTTTTCTGATCCATCTGCATTGGCCATACAATAACACTGTTAATTGCACTTTACTCTTTCTTCCATCATGACACGTATCAGATTTGATTGCAAGAGTTTTAGATGGCAGAAGATTTTAAAACAAACCGGTTTCATCTGCATTGAAAATGTCGTTTTGTTCATATCCTTTTATCAGATCTGACAATTGGTTTTGAATCCAATCATCCAAATGGCTTGGCTAATGATGGCTTGGCAAAATGTTTAGCAATCAACATCTCCAGACTCCCTACTTACAGTTTTGCCTGTAATGCTATGTCTGAATTTAAACTTGCGAAACCATCCTGAAGAAAATGATGCATCGCATTCCACATTCAGCTTCTTCGAAACTCCTCGTGCTTTCTACATAAGCAAAGGACCGCTGATGGTAATTTTTACACTAGGACACTGATTAAACCAACACTTTTTCAACTTCAGCGAGTTTTCCGCTTTGGACTCGAAGTATTTTGAAGCACTACATCCACTTTGATGATGACTTTCCTCAATGATCTTAAGCTTATAAATTAGCGTGTTTAAAGTTGAAACTGGTAAACCTAATTTTTTGGCAAGATCCACTCTTTTTAAATGTTGGTTTTCATCCACATTTTTTAAAATGCACATTTTTTCTTTCAACGACAGAGATTTTCTATTACGCGAAATCACCGTGAATCTTTAGTGAACAATACAAATCCAGACATTGAAAGTGTCAGGAAAAGAACTTGCCCTGCTGGGCCTGGAAAGAGCACAACAACCCTTATCTATATAGAAAGTGGGATTTTCGCATTCCTTAGGGGTAGGCTTTTGTTCAACTGGGCAGGTGTTGGTCAAGGTCACGGGCCTTTTGCAAAACTAGACAAAAGGGGTTGCGGGTATCTGGAGTTGGGAATATGAGGTTTAAATGCGCATTTTCTCTTTTCTTGACTGAAATTTGCGATTTAAGGAAAAACCTATAAATGAAATTATTTAACATTAATATCCACTGGATTTTGTCGGGACCCTTCAAAAAAAACAAAAAACATAGAAACAAAAAAAAAAACCATAGAATGATAGAAACGTATAAGCGGTGCTCCACTGTGTCTGCTAACAGAATCGATATCCCGGTAAAGTTCTATATTACTTAGCTTGTCCTAATAGTAAACTTTCATATTCTATAAGAAAAATTTGAGGGTACTATTGCTTAACTAAGATACTAAGTGCAGAAAACGGACAAAAACGTCATTTTGATTGCATTTTGTGGCAACATAACAATGAAAATTAACAATGCACCATAGAACCAAGTAAATTTTACTAAGCATGTAGCGTTTTACTAACAGTTTATGACAAAAGAATTTTGGGATTTTATTGCTTTCCAGAGATATAGCAATCCAATCATACTGGCATTTCAATTTTCATGAAAAAAGGGATTCATGATCTTGAACTTTGACATTTTCTGCAGGAAACAGGAAATTTTTTCAGGGCTTCAAAATTGCACAGTATCCATTAAATATGATCTACTTCAACACACAAAAAAAAAATCAAGCCAATTAAAAAATGCAACTATCAGAATATCACTTTTTTGTCTGAATTTCAAAATAATGGCTCTTAATCATTTATATAGAATAAAGTGTTTATGTTCTTCTCATCTAATTAACAACAATATTAAAAAAACTACTTTATGATGCATTAAATCATGGTTATCCAAAAAAATTCATATATTCTTTAATATATAATTAGCACATAAATGATCTTAAAAAAACAAAACAAATTAACACATGAGTAAATAAAATTACAAAAAAAGTGTAAAATAAGAAAATAATTATATACATAATTAAAAATTGTAAAATAATAATAAATTATTACAGGATGGTTGGGTGGGTAGATGTTAGAGTACGGAGGAGGGTGACGTTGTCTGGATAATACGCAATGGTTAATTTAAAAAAAGGGGGGGGGGGTTGATTTATAACTACATTGCTAATACACATATTATAATGGATGTTGATTCGATACTTTTATATGTATAAAGGTGTAGTTATATTTATATATTTATCAATTCATATTAAATTAAATTTATTCATATTCATTAATATTTAATAAACTTAACGATTAACTTGTATTTAATTTTTAGCCTACTGAGGAAAATATATTTATTTCTAATAGTATACTATCTTAAATGAGAATAAAATGCATAATGAGTGTATTTGTTATACCTAATTTTATGACAGTATGGATTTTAATTTGGTAAGTTGTTTTTGTTTTTAATTTTTCTTCTATCCTTTTTAATCTTGTTTCATTTTGAACTTAATTGGTGTTCAATGGTTTATTTCCCAGTTTTCTCTGTGTGGTAGTCCCAAATTCATATTCTTTAGCTTTTTTATGGCTAATATGAAGATGAAACCACACACTTTATTTGTGGAACTTTAGGCATTTGGGGCCTGAAGATTCTGTCTAAGTTCTACAAATATCCATTTTTCTTTTTCTGCTCATTTTCTTTTTCTTTTTTTTTATGTTTGATGGTAATTTGTACTGATTTTTAATGGTTATTTAAGTATTGCGCGGCAGCGCAATACTTATTTATTTCCAGTGTCACTTCTCAATGTTAATTTAACATAGAAAAGCCTATGGAGATCGTAACTTTTTGATTTTTTCTTCCCACCTTTTTGTCCCTGATGCTACTCACTTTTTATTCTTTGTTAATTTTAATAATATTATAAATTTAAAGTGTAAAAACATTTGCCTGATATCAGACAGAAAACGGATAATAAAATTCCTTTGCATATGGGTGGATTATAACCCAGAAAGTAGCACAGGCTATGTTTTATTTAAATTATTCAAATATTTTCTTAATAATTACATATTTCGCTATTTTCATCGAGAATCAATGGACATTTTCCCATAAAATTTAACATTTCTTATTGTTGCAAAAAATTCAAAAGCGGTGATAAATTTTTCTCTCCAGCAATTAATTAATTTCCAGTTGAAAGATTTCCACGTGAAAAAGGGAATTAAAATATTTTTTTTTTTTTTAAGAATTAAAAATAAGATGAATATGGCATCATAGTGGAAATAAAAGTAATACAAGAAACATTAATATGAGTAAATACAGTAAGTAGGTGAATATGGCGTCAAAAAATGTAAATAAATTTTACCGATACTGATTTTTAAGCGTGACTAAGTTACATACAGATCAGCGCGTAGTTCGATTAAAAAGGTGTTAATTTTGTGATTTATTTGTGTTTTCTTTTATTTATTTACAGATGAAGTTTTAATTTCGTTAAGATATATTAGCTGGAAACCAATTCTGGACTGTTTCTATTGTTTTAAGACGGCGTAAAAATAGAATTTTTCCGACGTTTAGAAGTTAATAAATTTTCAAATAAGTTAAATTTATTTTTCCGGTTACTTCGTCAATATGACGTCAGCGTTGCACAAGGACATTTTCGCTGTGTAATATATGTATTGTTCATAGGCAGTTTCTTTTTTGTATCAACAAGAAATAAAAAATAATGGCCCCCATCAGTGTGACGTCACAGGTAACTTAACTCCGTGTATGAACCGCAAATTAGATCCAAACAAACCCAGAAAGTTGAGTGTATAAGCGATGCAACATGTGTCAAAACGGCTTGCAATATGAAGCCAGTATCGCTCGGATCATTCGGCCCAAACTAGACGAGCACGTGGAACCAGTGTTGAATTATTTAGAATGGGAGGTTTTCAAATCTACCCGCAATTGTTTGGAGCGAATTGTGAAAGGTTTTAATTGATTTCAAGGTTAGAATTTTAGCTTTATGCCAAACCATCACGTTTCCTCCCCATCTGTTTCTGAACTCTGTGGTTTATTTGGATCCAATTTATGGTTGGTACGCTGAATTGAGTTGCATTTGACGTCACCACTGATGGGGTCCATTATTTGTAAATTTTAAAAAGATGGGGGCTTATAACGTTATGCCTATGGCATTTTTTTACCTAAAATTTTTCCTCAAGGTCTTTTTTTTTTGTGCCTGGCACAGAAACGGCTGGTGTTGCCGCAAAATAAATACCCGAAGTTTAACTTAGGTAACAATTTCCTTTTGCGTTTACAACGTTCCCTGCGAGGAAAAGGGGTAAATTTTTTTAAAAAGTAAAAATTGGCGTTTTTTTTATGTCTTACTGAATAACAGCTATACTGTTGTTAAGTATTAGCATTAAATATATAACACTATTTTTGCATTCATAGCGTTCCCAAGTGGAAAATGGAGGTAACTAAATTTTGATTTTTTATGCTCAGATTGGAAGTTTTTGACCAAAGAACGACAACCTGTATTATTGCTTTCATGAACCATTTTGGATTAATCATTGGTAAATTACACCACAAATTGGATGCGATAATCAAACCTTAATGATGGTGCATTCCGTTAATTTTGAAATGAGTTCATCTGAGTGTTTTCCTGAATGCAGTAGTTATTAAAAAATTTGACATATTAAACAAAAACATAATTTGCAGAACAAATTAAAAAAGAAAATTTATTTCCTACATTGTTTAAGCCCGAGAAGGGACAGATATTAAGATGTTTCATTTAGTTAGCTCTACGTTTAATGTTACATTTTTGTAACAAATAAGTTAAACCAATTGAACATTAAAAAATAAAATTCAAACAATATGATACTTTAAACACCCTAAAACTTGGATTCCGTTCAAATGAAAACAAAATAAATCTTAGACTTTTTCCATTTGTTAGTTGTAAATATTTGTATTGCAGATTTTGTATTATGTTTATGATGATTATACATAAAATCATAAGGCACGTCTAAAATACAAACCTTTAAAAAAAGTCTAAGATTTATTTCGTTTTCATTTGAACGGAATCCAGTTTTTAGGGTGTTTAAAGTATCATATTGCTTGAATTTTATTTTTTAATGTTCAATTGGTTTAACTTATTTGTTACAAAAATGTAACATTAAACGTAGAGCTAACTAAATGAAACATCTTAATATCTGTCCCTTCTCGGGCTTAAACAATGTAGGAAATAAATTTTCTTTTTTAATTTGTTCTGCAAATTATGTTTTTGTTTAATATATATATATATATATATATATATATATATATATGTAATTTTATTCATAATTTCAGTTTTTGTTGGTGGTCGGTAATGTTTATTTAATGGTTATGGGAACGTCCACAGCAGAAAAAGAAATTTGCTAAATTTTTTTTTAAAACGGATGTGTGATACATCAATTTAAAGCTAAGGAGTTGCTGTATAGGAATTTGTAAGTTTTAATTTCATAAGATTTAATCTACACCTATTTTGAGCCGGAAACTAGTAGTATTAAAATTCATTTGAAGTTGGGCATGAAAATCCACTTATTGAGTTATACGTTTTTTTACTTCTGTTCTTTAAATGAAATTATTATGCATCGAATATATAGCAAGCTATTATTACATCCGTCAGATATACATAGTTAAAAGGTTTTATCTAAGGTATTAAATGCAATTTTAACTGTGTTTATTAGATAATTAAATGTCACAAGAGTAACAGAAAACATATTAAAGTTTTAATTTCACAAAAACTACTTTGAGTAAAACTACTAAAATTTTAGTAAAAATTTCTAACTCTCTGATTTCGAGGTATAAGGCAGATTTTACATTAAATATTTTGTTTATGCTATGCATGGAATAGGTTCTGGGAAGTTGTCACAAGATTAACAAACGCCTGTGTCACAAGAGTAACACATAACACTTTTGTCCATAGTTTGACATAAAACTGCGTTACAACCAAAACAAACAAAATGCTTAAAGTTTTGTTGCTTTTTCTCTGTTATTAGAGCAGTTCTTGAAACAGTTTTAGCCATAACTAAGGTTATTTTGTAAATTTTAAGGAAGATAAATTATCTTTATTAGTGTTTTCTTTTTTAATGGGTGGATTTATTTTTATTCATTTTTGTTCTTACTTAAGATATAAAATAATCATGACAATTAATTAAAGATATAATAAAACAACTCAACTCTGTCATTTATAAGTGCTTTCTTTTGGTTTGAAGTACATGTCTTTGATCGGATATTTTATAGGCTTTATAAAGCTTCGTTTACTAAATTCTGCTGTATAATCTACAGAGGTTCTTATAGTAACTATTATGGAAAGGATTCTGATAGTATATTTTAAAGGAAAGATTTTAATATTGCTTCTTATACACGACATTGTTTTAAAGAGCAGAAAAAATTCTGCTAAGCTTCAAAAATTGTAAAGAAAAAATAAGAATGAAATTAAATATGTTGACGTTAGAAAGAAACAAAACAAAATAGCTTACGATAAAGTGAAGAAAAGCTGGCTCTAGCCAGCAAAAGCTTCTGCAAGAGAATGGAAATATTAAGAAAAAGACAAAGTAGAGAACTAGCTAACCTCAGAAACTGTAACGGAAAAAAAAATCTAACTCCACAGCTTTGGAGAATTTTATGTCGATGAAGATTTAAGAAGAGGTCATTCTTCATCTAATTCTACATTAGTTAGGCGTGAAAAATGTCACATAATTTCGTCAATTCTAGGGGACATTTACTAAGAGAATACGTTTTTTGTTTAAAGAAGCTTTCCTAAATTGAAAAATTGGAGATTACTTTGCAGCTTTAAAGCCTAGTTTCATAAAACAATAGAAAATTACTCATCAGAATATCTCCATTTGTCGTTGTCACGAAAATATTCAAGCAATTTATAACGTAGTAACTGGTGTATTTCCTGCATTAAACATTCTGCCGAGGTACATCATAATTAAAATGTAGGAATTAAGAATGTCTAATTTGCTAAGGTAACATCGAAGAATTATTTGAAACGGAAGTCCATAATACAGAACTTCTTATAAGTTATTGTAAATAGCAAAACGTTGATAAACCTTGATAAAAAATTCTCTTTTTTTTGGGGGGGGGGAGGGGGGGGGAAATAAAATTTCTAATATGTTTAATTTAAGAGTATGATTGAAAAACTTGATATTTTAATGTTCTATAATAAAATTCTAATAAAAAGGCATTGTAAATTACTGTTTACAAATTTAAGTACCATTATTGTCTTTGTAAAATCATAATGTTACGTCAGTTACACAATAAAAGTTACGCCAGTTCCATGTGTATATGCCAATTTTAATTTTTTATTGTTCAGAAATTCATTAAACAACTTACTGTTATGATTTGTCGTTACTTAGTGTTATTGAGAACATTAAACAATTTTTTTAACGAGATAGTTTTGATAATTTTTGTACTACAATGAAGGCAGAAAAAATGTTTGTATATTTTATGTTACATCAGTTACAGCATTTTGAATTGCAATTTTTGGGATTAAAAGAGAGATTGAAATAATCGGAAGGTATTTGGGTATTAAGTCCTTAGTAAGAAATAATTTAAAAATTGCAAAAAAATTGTTCTAGCTTTATTAGTAAATTTTTTACACAGTTTTGAAAACAAAATTCGATGATAAAGTGTTACGTCAGTTACGATGGAATTGACCTTATTCTAGAGAATGGACGAAGGAATTTATGAACAAGAGACTGATTTTCAAAATGGCTTCTGTCTGCAGAGAAAATTATTTTTTTTTTATCTAAAAAAGTGTTTTTGGATGACTAAACAACAGCAGCAACAAAAGCATCCTTTGTTCAAACAGTGAATAATTATATAAGAAAGAAAAGAGCTAACAAAATTATAAGAATGTCGATTGAGCAGTTTTAGCGTAATCGTGGTCACTATTTGTGGAAAAAAAAAAGAAAAAAAAACACTTTTGAGAAAAAACGAATTTAAAGTTTTCTGTTTACAAATTACAAGTACGATGCTTACTTTTGTTCTCTTTTTACTTACACAGAATCATCTATTCTATAGCACCATAAAGTAGACTCTTTAGTTAATAAAGCCTCTATAGAGGCTTTATAACAAACAAATAAAAAAATCGCTTTTTCTAAATTTATGACTGTGTAAACAGTTATGTAAAATAACCGGTTATTTATTTTGGAGGGCATATACCCAGAATAAATACCCATTTTGGTATTTTCCTGGGTATTTATTCTTTATTTAAATATAATAATTGTGAAAAAAACATATTGCTGTTATTTATGATGGTTTACTGAAAAAGGAAGAAAAATTTAGAATTTTTACTTCTTAAATTTTAAAAAAAGAAACTCATCATTTTACATTTGAATATTGAATTTAAGTATCTATGTTTAATCATAAAGAAGAATGTAAAAATGTTTATGTACTCTCCCCAGCACAGAAAGAAATAGTGGGCCATCAGCTGGAAAAAAGATGGCAGCCAGCACTGCCATCAGCGGTAAAGTGCAATGGTGCCATTACTTAAACCAGTACAAAAGTGTCCGTGCGCAATGCAGCTGGCCCATCAGTGATGGCCAACAGCAGGCCAGCATTGGCATGCCATCACATTACTTCAATCCGACACTTTTCCTGCAGTGCTAGCACCTATCCTACTGCTATTCCTTTGCTAGACCAGCACTTTCCCTTACAAAAATTTCTTATAGAATTCTATAAAAAACTTATAGAAAAAGTATTATAGAACAATGGCCCGTTTCTCTATGAGCTAGTTTCACCAACAGCAATAGAAGTGTCTATAATGAAAATGTCTATAGAAACATTTGAACTTGCAGCTGTTTCCATGTAGTCACCCTCCCAAGTACTAACCAAAGAAATTGGTGCGTGTTCCTCTACGTTCTTTGGTACTAACCACGCTCGGTGCTGTTTGGTTTTCGTGATCGGACATGAACAAGTACGTTCAGCGTATTCTACGACCGCTTGTTGTTACGTTCAGCGTATTCTACGACCGCTTGTTGTTTTCACGCTCTCATTATTCTATTTCAAGTTTGTTTCTTTTGTGATTTGCGTTCCCAATCATTAAACTTGTATAGAAATTATTGTATTGTATCAAAATCCCCTATATATGTTATAAGTTGATTGATTCTCAACTGTGTAAATTACGAAAACAGAAATCCTTTGTAACTTAGTAAAACCAGGTTTAAGAAGAAAAAAAGTGCATTGAAATAAAGAATTTATTTATTTATTCATTTACTTATTTATTTTGTTGGTGGCAGTGGTGCTATATTATTTACAGTTTTTAAGAAAAAAATAGCTTGACAGCTTAAATTGTGTTACGATATTCATTTCAGATGTGTGTTCAAATTGATTAATCTGCCGCGGCGTGATAAAAATAACTTATTTTAATATAGACTTGACAAAATACAGGGTGTTTATAAAGTCCCGGACCCATTTTGATGTTTAATAATTCATAAAATAATAAAGATAGAATAAAATTAATAACATAAATGGTTAGATAGACTCAAAAAGTTTCTTGACCCTTGTAAATGAACTTCTACGTGTGTCCCCTTCGTCGCACGGAGAATATCAAGTCGATAGCAGAGTTGGGCAAAATACATCGAAAATTCATTTTCGATACAAAATACAAAGTACATTGTTTTTTCAACTTAAAATACAAAATACAAAATATTTTCCAAATTTCAAAAATTCAAAATACAAAATATTTTCCAAATTTCAAAAATTCAAAATACAAAATACATTTAAAATACAAAATACATTAAAAAAAATAAAAGCGATTGTGCATTAAATTGTACTAGTCAAATGAAAAGCTGGTTTGCAAAACTGATTAAATTTTTAGAAATTATAAATTTCCAAATAAAGGAGCAAAATTAATTAAAACTCAACGAAAGATAACAAAAACAAAACTGAAAGATTGGAGCAACAATGTGCTTAAAAGTGTATGAAAGTGTAACGGAGCCGATGTCGTAAGGTGGTGTGGTAGCGGGCAACTTCAACGGCCTGGTCTTATCAATATCGAAAAAATATTTTATTGTATCACAAACAATTAAATACGGATTTCTTGATTAAATAATTCATAATTACAACATTTTCCATATATGGGTTCGAATACAGCTAATAATAAAGTATTTGTAGAATCAAGTCCAGTTCTCTAATGGCAGATTGTTTTCAGGGAGAATGTCTCTAATACATTCAATGTCCACACTTTTCGAAGGTAGAAGGACTTTTCGAAGGTTCGAGTTCGAGATACTCGACAGGAATGTCACACTTTTGTAGATGTTTAACCGAGGTTTAGGAACCTCCGATATTCAACTCCGTGAGGGAGATATCTTAACAGCCACACCTGGCTTTCGCTTTTCTGTGCTTCGGAATATGTCCCGAAGCTGTCGGCCCGTGAGAGATTTCCACTCTGCACGGCCAGAAACACCCTTCAACAGAAGAGAAAAATAATCTCTGGAGAATGCTCCTGCATCCTCTTTTATAAGTTTCGTTTTTCCGTCTAGGACCAAAACCACTCCCATTAGCCACTCACCATCCGTGGCCCATGATCTCATAGACCAGCCCTTTCTCTATAGGCTGCAGTCCGGAACCTTAGCGTCCGGTTTAAAATCTGGTTTCACTTTCTACTTTCCCACGGGAACGAGACCCTCGTGAACATCAAAAGAATATTTCTCTCGCTAGATAAAAGAGTTCCTTTCACCCTAGTGACCTCTGCAAAGATTGATTGAAATTGATATATTTGTTTCATTTTTAGCGACATTTTCTGGGACTCTGAAGAAATTTGGAGGCTAGGTGAAAATACATTAGTTTCCCTATGCTCTTTTGCCTTGTAATTTGAGAGTTTCAATGTGAGATATCGTCGAATTCTCACAACACCCCTCCCTCAAATCATATTTCGGCTGCCAGACGTAATATGCTGTAAGGGAAATGGTTAGCTCATACATTTCAAGTGGCCCATATTTAATTATATCAATTCCTAAAAAAAAACTTTTCCTGCATTTTATACTCAGCTTGCAAATGCTGGACCCATTTGGTTACGAAATTTCTCTTTAACAGACAAAACACATTTATATTTTACACGATTACATTTACACATTATAAAATGAATATTAATATATACATATATTTAAGTTGAGTTTGACTCACGCAATCCTCTACTAAATCCTTAACTGCTAAAACATGTCACTTGAAAGTTTATCTCTGAATTTAGCATAGTGTTTGGGCCGCGAAACTTTACGTGTCAAAATGTTTCTATTCTCCACGCTTTTTTCATTAGGTTTTTGAATGTTTACTCTATAAACTTGAGACTTTTCGCGTCTACTTGGGACGTTTGTAAAATGATTAATCGCGGAACTTTTATAATCGATTCTCCCCCCATTCATTCTTCTCGCACCCCTTTCACACGACTTATGTCTGGTGGAACCTAATCCTGAGTCTCCTGACACTGAGTTTCCTTTTAACGCATCTTTATCGCGCCTAGATTTCCTGTTGTTCCTGGTCTGCACAATTCTTACCGGCTTATCTCTTTGATCGCCCGTTAAAGCTATACCTATACGGGAGTCATTGGACTTCTCGAAATCCCCACAATTACAATGCGTCTTCTTTACATTTGACCTTCTTCTAGCTTCGCTTAACGAGTCGTCCGCATCTTGTTCTCTTTTAAGCCTTTCTCTCCCAACCTTGCTTAATCCAACGCTTAAATTCCCCTCTCGATCGGGTAACAAAAGGTCCCCTCCGTCTACTTTAAAATTCCCATTCATCTTCCTTAACCAACGTTCATCCTCGCTAGATTTTCCTCCCGTATTCACGTCAATCATTTTAGACCGGGGGTTTCTCTTTTTCGACTCGTTCCCTTGCGTCGGATCCGACCGCTGTTGTTTCAGTTTCGGATTGGCCTCACTTGCGGTTCTCCCGGCGTCTAAAGTCTCTGCCTTTCCTTTCTTAATTTTATCGATTAATTTTTGAGTTTCGTTTCCTAATATATAGTACAAGTAGTCTGATTTATTCTCTGCTACTATGGACCTCGTTTTTATATTCCCCACTCCTTCAATTTCTAAGACAACGTGGGCGGTCAGTAAACGAAGCGTATTGTTCGTCAACGGTTGCGTAACTCGTACAGCACCACCGTCTAACTGATTGGGCTTAATTAATTGACTAGGGGTCACATCAAAGCGAGTTCCGGAATCTCTTAACGTCTTGCATTCCTTTCCGTTAATTAGAGCACGGCTAAGATAAGGTTTGAAACTTTCCTCAAAATTCGTATCTACGCAAATGTGATGAACGCTAGTAATAGGTTCTAAGTTCCTTTTGTTTTCCAGACAATTGGCTTTTAAATGCCCAATTTTGGAGCAAATAAAACACTTATTCCAATTTTTACGTTCGAAGATCCTTTCTCTTTCGTTTTCCGTGTTTTTCTCTCTCCAATTAGTTTAGGTTTCCGAATGCCAATCTCTCATTTCGTCTTCATTTTCCGTTTTTTCCATTCTCCTATCCCGCGAATTTCTTTCAAATTTTGGTTTCGTATTCCACGATTTTTTGGACACTCCTTTTATCGCATCGTATTCGTCTAGTGCCGTAGCGAGCACCAAGGGATCTTTATAATTCGCCCACGAATCAATAAAATGTTCTTTTAATTCGACTGGCGCGCGTCGTTTGATCTGATCAGTGATCAACAAGTCTTTTAATTCAGAAAATTGCGTAATCCCCAAACCGTTAATCCATCCTTCAAGAAAACTATTCAATTCGAATATGAGACCCTCCACGGGTTTCCAGGATTACGCGTATGTTTATTCAATTTTTGACGGTACGCTTCCACACTCAGCCTGTACCGGGCTAATAAAAGCGATTTAACATGTTCGAAATTGGCAATTTTTTGAGCTGGTTCGCGTAAGATCAATTCTGCAATTTCCACCGGCAATAATGCTAACAAGTGTGTGACGTATTCATCTTGCTCTATTCCGGACCTATTCGCCTGTCGCTCGAACAAATTCAGGAATAATGTTATGTCGGATCGTTCAGGATCAAAACGATGCATAATAGTTTTAAGAGGTAATTTAACGGATCTTTTGGAACCGCTGCTAGCCGTAGAATTTCGCCTTTCTGAATTCTGCGTTAATTTTAGCTGTTCTAAAGTAAACGCCCTTTCCTTATCTTTCTCTCTCTCTTCCCTAACTCTCTCTTCTCTCTCTCCTTTTTTTCCCTCTCTTTCTCCTTTTCTGCCGCGATCTGTTCTTCCCTATCTTTTACGATGTACCCTGCCTGTACTAACGTCAGTTCCTCGTCGTATTTTTCTGCTGCTTCAATTTTTTCGATTATCATTGCCATATTGTCTTGTTCATCTATTTCCACCCCTAAAACTTCCGCGAGATTCTGTAAATCCGCTTTCCTGCAATACTTCAGTGAATTTAACTTCGACATGACTACGGTATGTTGAAATAATACAAACGGAAACTATTCGTTTTGTTTATCAATTTAGAAGTATATGAACCTTACACCTCACAAGCAATATTTTATCCCTAAGCACACAATATAAATAAACATTTCAAATGCATAACCAATATGTAAAAATAATTTTATGAATTTTCAAAAGATTTTCAGAATTTCTATATTTTTGTGCCAAACGTAAAGCAAAAAATAAAATTCAAAATTTTAAAGCTTTAGAGTCCCTATACACACAATATGAAAACAATAAGTAATTTTTCAAATACTATAGACAAACTACATTCCCAGTATTTCTCAAGAACTGAACACTCTCTGCAACCTTTATCAAAATGCATCTATACTATTTAGGGTAAAAGTTTAATTTACTCTGTTTGTCATTTAGCAATCCAGCATGCATCAAAATTTCTCTTTATACAATCACTCATCAAAATATATTTCTTACACAAGTTATATAAGAAAAAAAAATTTTTTACTGGGCATTTTTTTTTTATTAGTTATGAATTTAGCCTATCTAATCCTTTCTGCATTCCAAACATTAAAATAATGATAAAGATAACATCACATATAAATTTTCTTTAATCGTTAGATTTCAATTAACTACACCTTATCGATTTATTATAATCTTAATATTTTCATTTACCTCAAAAAGTTTCTCATATTTTTATTTAAACAACATTTTAATGTCCTATCAGTATGCTAAATAATAGTTTAAGAGCCACTCAAAATGAAATGAGCTTACCTGTTGCAGTTGTTGCTTGAAGTATCTTGTCTGGGGAACGGTCCGTTATGGCACTCCGCGGGTGTCGTCCACTGTAGCTCAAGGGCTCGTATCGGGCGTGTTGCGTCCCACTGTTTGTCGTCCACGGTCCACCTTGCACTGTCTCGAAGCACTGTCTAGTTGATCTAGCTAAACTGTCTCATGGACAATGTCTAGATGGGCTGTCCGTCTGTCTTCCTCGAAACTGTCGTTTCGATTCTTTCGGCTGCCTCTCGAGTTGTTGTCAGAAACTCCGGGTGTTCGCCGTCTGTTTCCTCCTGGGCTTTCCTCTAATAACAATTATTCTTGCTGTAAATCTTCTAGCTGCCACCAAGTTCTAACGGAGCCGATGTCGTAAGGTGGTGTGGTAGCGGGCAACTTCAACGGCCCGGTCTTATCAATATCGAAAAAATATTTTATTGTATCACAAACAATTAAATACTGATTTCTTGATTAAATAATTCATAATTACAACATTTTCCATACATGGGTTCGAGTACAGCTAACAATAAAGTATTTGCAGAATCAAGTCCAGTACTCTAATGGCAGATTGTTTTCAGGGAGAATGTCTCAAATACATTCAATGTCCACACTTTTCGAAGGTAGAGTTCGAGATACTCGACAGGAATGTCACACTTTTGTAGATGTTTAATCGAGGTTTAGGAACCTCCGATATTCAACTCCGTGAGGGAGATATCTTAACAGCCACACCTGGCTTTCGCTTTTCTGTGCTTCGGAATATGTCCCGAAGCTGTCGGCCCGTGAGAGATTTCCACTCTGCACGGCCAGAAACACCTTGAAGTCTCAACTTCAACAGAAGAGAAAAATAATCTCTCGAGAATGGCTCCTGCATCCTCTTAAGTTTCGTTTTTCCGTCTAGGACCAAAACCACTCCCATTAGCCACTCACCATCCGTGGCCCATGATCTCATAGACCAGCCCTTTCTCTATAGGCTGCAGTCCGGAACCTTAGCGTCCGGTTTAAAATCTGGTTTCACTTTCTACTTTCCCACGGGAACGAGACCCTCGTGAACATCAAAAGAATATTTCTCTCGCTAGATAAAAGAGTTCCTTTCACCCTAGTGTCCTCTGCAAAGATTGATTGAAATTGATATATTTGTTTCATCTTTAGCGACATTTTCTGGGACTCTGAAGAAATTTGGAGGCTATGTGAAAATACATTAGTTTCCCTATGCTGGCTTTTGCCTTGTAAATTGAGTTTCAATGTGAGATATCGTCGAACTCTCACAAAAGTTACAAGAATAACTAATAATGAATAAACTACCCTTTGAAGGCAGTTACGCAGTAGAAATAACTGCATGAAGTGGTTGTGGTAGAGGTCTGCACGGGGCCGGGCTTGGCCTGAGGTCCGTACCCGGCGTGGACCGCGGGCCGGCAAAATGAAGGCGAATTTTCAAACGGGTCGGACTGGGCCGGTAGAATTGAATAATTTTTTTAACAGGCCAGGCCAAGAAACAAATGGGCCGGGCTGATGAAAGAAATTAAGCGGGGCTACAGGCCCGCTATAAAATTTTAATCAAAGCCGATAAAATATGAGCCATTTTCAATGAATGTGACTTTCGCGAGAATAAGTAATAAGTATAAATGTCCGTCACTCACGAGCCGATGCTAGTTTGACAACATCAATTCAGAAATGTAACATGTCCAACGTAGAAATCAGCATCGGACAGTTACATGGTGTCTGAGCCATGGCTTAATTTTTTCAGCGGTCTCGGGCCGGGCCGAGATCAGGCTTGCATTTTTTCTACATAGTCGAGCAGGTCCGGAACTGGACTTTATTGTTCTCGGGATATTTTGTGTAGGGAAGGTAATATGTTTAGTAAAAACATTAGTAGCGATAATGCTCTTAACGGAATCTTTGGAAATATACCTCAAGGTGGTTCTCAAATTCACTGCTCAACGAGAAATTTCTTGACACATTTTCCGACTAATTTTTTACTGTAAAGGCTTAAAATTGACAGGCCTGCCTATTGAAGGGATTTGGAATCGAATAGCGTTTTTCCTTTTTTTTAAAGTAAATTACTTATCGAGATATAAGAGATTATTGTCACGTGACTGCAGTTTTTTCTCCTTTTCCGTGCTATCGCTTCCGGAAATTCGATTGAAAACTTTAACTTTGACAGTATTTTCTCAAAGATATATTGCCTTTATCAACAAATGATAACGTTATTCGATTACATAGTTTCTGAATAAGAACACCTGCCAATCTTATGCGTTTTCGTAAAGAAATGAATTCAGAAATGTATCAGAAAGCTCCTTTGGATTTGAGAAAAGCCTTATTAAATGGCAGAAAAATAGTTTCACAAATCTGCTTTTTATTATACAGCAGGGATGGCGAACCTATGGCACGCGTGCCGAACTTGGCACGTCAGAAAACTTCTCTGGCACGCGAAAAAAAATTATAGATTATATTAAGTTTATGGAGAAAAATCCATTTTATGTTTTTTAACAAAAAGTATAGTTTGTGTAACAGGTATATAATTTATTTTAAAATAATCCGTAAATTTTGAATGAATTAAGGTATTATAAATTTCAATGAAAGCGCCTTGTAGTCATTTTCACGCCAAACCATTCAACATATAGTGTTTTCTCAAACCATTTTGCTTCTTTATGAAAATTTCAAAGGTTTTTGAGAATTGAATTTTTAGGTATAGTTTGCGTACTAATATACCTAATTGACACGCTTCTACTTAAGATTAGGTTTTATTTCATTTAGGTTCAGGATTTAAAGTAATTTTAGGTTAGGTTATAATTTTGAAATTTGAATTTTAATTGTTACTGTAAATAATATGTATCTATTGAACTTGTTTACAACTAAAATGATCTGATTCGGAAGTATACAATAAAAACTCATTTAGAGATTAACATGACATGTCTATATTATTGAGCAGATATACCATAATAAATAACTTAGGAATCGAATTGAGTGTAAGTGTAAAGATATTTGAGTAAAAATTCTTTAAAAATTAATCATTGGACTTTATCTAATAAAATGTTTCTGGCACGTTAGAATGTTGGTACCCAATAATTTTAAAATTTTTGGCACGCGTGCTAAAAAAGGTTCGCCAACCCTCTATACAGCTTCAAAAATTATCCTGTTTTTAACCCTCTTTTTTACTTTTATTCTAAACTACATTAAGGTTTTAATAAATCTTTATTTCAAAATGTTGAAACGTCTAAGACTCTAATAATAACGTTGCTATTGTGTATTTTTTGTCTTGCGAACACATAGTAATTTTAAAATATACTTTAAAATGATCTCATAAATATGTATGCAGTATTCTTTAAGGCTATTCTTAACTGCTCTGCTCAACAAACGCAAAACGTTTTGACATATTTACAAATTCATTTTTTAACGGAAAGGTATAAAATTGGAAAGCCTGGCCATGGAAGCGATTTGGAATTGCGCTGGTTTCCATTTTTTAATCAATCAATTACCTATTGAGTTATAAGCGATTTTGATCACGTGACAAACACGTTTTTCGCCCGCAATTGGGTGCTCTTTCTTCCTTCGCGCGGAAATTTGGTTCAAAACGCCAACTTTGTCGCTATTTTCTGAAAGAGCTATTGCGTTTGCAAAAAAAAAAAAAAAAAAAGAAAAAAAAACAGTTCAATTACATAGTTTCTGAACAACACCACCAGCTAGTTTCATGCATTTTCGAACAAAAATAAATTAAAACTTATTTCAGAAAGTTGCCCTTTTGGATTTGAGAACACCCTGTATGTTTAGAAAAATCTGTTTTTTTTTTTGTAGAAATTAAGTCAGGCCTCATTTAATTGATTTTTCCAAGGGCCGGGCCTGTTTTCACTGATTTTTGTACAGGCCGGGCCGCTTTTTCAGGAAGGCTCACGTTTTCAGCACCAGCCTTGGCGAGTTGGCGAAAGCGAGAACGTTCATCCAGCTCTAACGCCAATCGTCGGCTTGTGGTTTTGCTTTGAGCCGAAATGGCGGAAGACGAACTAAGATATTTTAGAATAACAGTCCTACCTAAATTAAAGAAATACTTTCAATTATGTGTTCTAGATGAAAACAAATCTTCTTCGAAAGAAATTGTATTACGAACTCTTATACTCTGTTTTATCAAAGGCCTCTGTTACTTTTGATGATATAGACTAAAATTTTGATTATTTGATCCCCTCAAAAATCTACATTTTCATTGAATTGAGTATTATTAATTCCATACCTGTTAAACAAAAACCCATTACCTCCATAAATCTAGATATTTGATTACATATAAAGATGGATTTATGGGATGATGAATTAATGCAGTTTCAGTGCATTTTGATGTATATAAACACAGATTTAAAAAATACCTGTGGCAGAAAATTACTATATTTTCTGCGATGAACTTATATAATTAATTTAATACCAAATCATTCTGCAGAAACAGTACCCAAAGTCGAGTGAAAACAGGCTAAACCAGGAAAAAAAAACTGTCACACTCCCAACTAGGATGTTTAGAAATTGCCTTTTTAATGTGAGATGAAATTCTTAAGGGGAGGTGGGGGAGAAGGAATATTGAATGACTATCTTTTGTTACTTCAAAGTAACAAATAAAATCAGTAGAGAAATTTTTTAACTATGTATGATAGTGAGGGGCTGTAGATTTAAATAGTTAAATTTATCAATAAACAAATAGAAAAATAAACAAAAAAAAAAAAAAAATAAAAACTTGGAATATTTAACTTTTTTTTTTTACAGAAAAACAAGCTTTTCTTTTTTTTCGGGGGGGGGGGGAATTTGAATAATGAGTCCTTTACTTATAATTACTTCAAAGTAATAAATAGGACAGAAAATCTTAAAAAATGTAAAGAATTAAAAAAAAAAATGAAAGCGTGTACACAAAAAGTTAATCCTAATTTTTTTTTTTTTTTTAATCTTTCATTCTATTTTTTTCCTTTTCTTTTTTTATGGGAAATTATTTATTTGTTATTTAAAAATCAACAGATAGAGCAAAACACAATTTTAACTAATCTTTTCTGCGAGGCAACAATGAATTTTAAATGGTCAAAAAATAGTGTGCTGGAGAAGTGCGTGGGGGGGAGGAAAGGAGAGGAGAAGAGAAAATTCGAAATGGGAGTTTGACTCAGATGATTGATCATTATTTTATTGCCACTTCAACTTAATAAATAGTACAATATGTGTGCAGAATGACGAAAAATGGAGTGTGTGTGTGTAGGGGGGGGGGGGGATTTCATCAGAGAGAATTTAAACGATTTATTGAAATATAACAAATGACTATTTTAAAATAACAAATAAAACAATTAGGACAAAATATTTAAAAATATGCCAAAAATTTTAAAATAAAAAACTCTAGAATTTTAAAGATTTTTAATTTTGTGCACTAGGGGCAGACCAATGTTTTTTTTTTTTTTTTTTCCATAAGAACTCAAATAATGATAAAGATTTAACAGCATTAAAATGTAATAGTAATTGATTTAATTGCATACATCAACTTGCAATTATTTTAACTAATTGATTTAATTGCAGGATACAGCTAAATAATTTATGATTTATTGTTCAATCTAATTATAATCGAATTGATTTTAGTTTCAACTTCCTATTAATGTCTAATCGCAATTAAATTAAGAACAATTAATTTTTAATAAATTATTTCAGTGAAAATATGCTTTATTAATGCAATCAACACGTCACACAATTATGCCGCTTAATTAAAAAAAAAATTAAATTAATTCAGTAGTAGGGTCAGGTGAGGTAATTATGACCGCCGTCATATTGGAGAAAAATGTGTATGGTAAAATTTTATTTCAAGCTTAGATATTAACCTCATAATGTATATTTCATCTTAGATATTCTTTATTACTAGTCTGAAGCCTTTTTGAGATCCGAATAGCAATTTGAAACTAAGTCTATAAAATTTTTGATAAACGCATTTGTCACTTTGGAGTTCAAAGTGGTCACAATTACCCCAAACAAATGTGCATTAGCAAGTATAAAGAGAAGATATAGTGGTCATAATTTCCCCACTAGTGCTTTTAATTACACCAAACTTATGTGATTGTGAGTTTTTGGTGGGGTAATTATAACCATACTTTTAACTTAAAAAAAAAAAAAAAAAAACAGCTATGAGAATTAAAACTTTTAAAAGGTGTTCTTAAAGAATCAAAGTAACTTCCTATGTACTGAAAACACCACTTTTCCAAATAGAAATAAGCAAAAAAATAATAATAATAATAATAATAATAATAATAATAATGAAAATGTAAAAAGTGGTCATAATTACCTCTCCTGACTATCATGCTAATAAAACTAAGTTCAATTGTGTCATAAAAACATGATCAATAGAATTATATTTATTACAAAGAAAATCTTTACGTCTGTTTTTGCGAATTAATGAAATAAATGAATATTATTGAACTGAAAAACATAACTTATGTTTGAATTATATATATTGTGCCATTAAAAGCACTTTAATGCGAAAAAGCTCTTTGTTTTAAAAGCAAAAAGCTCTCAGCAAAGGAATGGGGTTGATGTTCGCTACGCGTAAGACGTCAGGAACAAGAAAGGGTGCGTAGCATTGAATTCATCCCCGCGCCAACCGTTACTCTGGCGATAAAGTGCTCAAAACGTGAGCCTTCTTGAAAAAGCGGCCGGGCCGTGAGCTGTGAAAATATAAACGGGCCGGGTTCGGGCCGAACTTTTAATTTTTTCAACGGGCCGGGCCAAGGTTGTATTTATGCGGTCGGGCCGGACCCGGTCCATGAAATTCCGACCCGTGAAAACCTCTAGATTGTGGATCCGATAAGGAATCTCTTTCACGAGACATAGGATAGCACCGCCCGATACTGAGTGTTCTAAGCCAAAATTGAGACAGTATTGATTTTCAGAAAACGCATAAAAAGTTTGGTGCCGTTCTTAGGTGTAGATATAATAAAAATCTCGAAAATCCTAAAAAACACAGAACAGAAAAAAAAAATCAACTGTAGGACGATATACACCAAAATATCATCAATACTAACTGAATATGATGCAGTTTGATGAAATTCCGTGCTCTAGTTCCTGAGATATACCTGCCAACTTCAGATTTTTTAAAAATCATCACTACGAACCAAAAAAATTATTTTAAAAAGGTACCTTTAACCATTTTATTTAAATTTAATTTATATATATGGTCATTTTAACATGGAAGAAAACAAACAAAATAAACCAGAATTTTACGTACATGTTTACGGTAATCATAAAAACACAGCATAACAACGCCACCTCTTCAGCGATGCACCGCAAATTTTATCAGCATTAATTTATTTGAAGATCTAAAATAATATGAAATTGAATTAAATTTTGTCCATTAGTTTTTGGATATAGTTATCGAGAAAATCATGAAAAACCCAGCATAGCAGCACCACCTATTGAGCGATATACACTAAAAGTTAATCGACAAATATTTCTGTTCAGGCCTATATGCAGTTCAATGAAATTCTGTATATTGATTCTTACAATATAGCTATCATGGAATAAAATAATTAAGCATAGCAGTTCCACCTGTTGGGCGATATAAACCCAAAGCTAAGTTATACCTAGGTCTATCTTAATCTGAAGTTTGATTATTATTAAACTCCATGCATTAATTCTTGAGATAGAAGGGCCACAAAAATTATGTCTCACATAGACTAACAGACAAACACAAATTTTCCAAAAATTGTTAAATCGCGTTCAAGACATTCGGAAACGTGTAAATCAAGCAAAAAACGAAAGTCAAAAATTTTCTCGATTCCAATAATTTCATCTTATTTATTAGATGAATGTTAAAACAAATTAGTCTAGTATAAGTCTTTTCAATCAGTCTTTCTTAGTATATATCTAGAAAAGAACATATTTTATAACAATCTTATATGTACACTGACACCGTATAAAATTGTTTAAATGTGTTTAAATGTATTTTCTTCTGTTTATATAATGCGCGTGTGCTCAATAAGAGCTCACAACTACGTAAGATTTTTTAGACCTTCCACTAATAAAATATTTGGGGCACAACTTTTCTATTATGATGCATTTTAGAAATAATGCATACGAAATTTAAAATATGTATTACTGAATGCAAAAATATAAATGAAAAAATTAGATAATTTTTAACACAAGTTTAATTATTATTATTATTAACAAAAGTACGAATTCTTCGTATAAAGTAGTTTTAAAATTAAAAAACTCAGGTAAAATATCAAACCATATGTAAGCGCAAAGAAATAAGAAATCATTTGCACTTACTACGAAAGTCTTTAAACTTTTAATATAAAGCAGAAACAATATGAAAGCTCTTACATTCGTAAATAGAAAGCACTTCCTTTGAAAGTTCATTGTAGCAATTTTCTTGTGGTTACTGTCTAACAAAATTTATATTAATGAATGAAACATGCGAATTTTTAAGAAATCCTTTTTCGATATTTTTAAATAAAACTACTAGACTAGAAAAAAAAATTGAGCTCCTTATATGTGTGGTCAATGGGCAACTGTCGGTAATAGAAGGCTGCACCTGCGCAACTCTGAAAGATCCTTCCGGTTTATCACAATTACGTGTTTTTTTTTTCTTTTAATTCTCACAGCAACATTAAGATATATAAGTTATTTTTGTAATTAATCCGCGAGAATACATTTTCTGTATTAAAACATCATATTGATCAACCTCCTTGTCTCAGCAATAGTTGAAAAGTGTGCTTATATTAACTTCCAGAACAGAATTCGAAAACTAATCAAAACAGATAGTCGTGTATTTTTCTTTTAATGAATCACAGCTTTTCCCAGTGCGGTTTAAAAATGGCAGTTTGAAATCTGGAAAAAATGTATTTTGAGTATTTTCAAAATACAAAATACATTGTAAAACCATCAGAAAATACATTACAAAAATACTTTGATCTTATCGGTTTAAAATACAAAATACAAGATACAAATGTATTTTGAAAATATATTTCAAATACATGTCTTTTCGATACTACCCAACTCTGGTCGATATTCAATTTCACGCCAGGTAGCGGCAAGCATGTCAATCCATCTTCCTGGAAAATGGTCATTCAAATTACCATTTTCCAGGAAGATGGATTGGGCGAGGAGGTCGAATTCCTTGGTCACCCTGATCACCTGATATAACGCCGCTGGACTTTTTCCTTTGGGGATTTGTAAAGGACAATGTTTACAGGAGGAGAGTGTTGAACATTGATGACTTAAAAGCCAGAATTACAACCGCAATAGCCTCTGTGGATGCCAACATGCTTGCCGCTACCTGGCGTGAAATTGACTTTCGACTTGATATTCACCGTGCGACGAAGAGGGCACACGTGGAAGTTCATTGACAAGGGTCATGAAACTTTTTGAGTCTATCTAACCATTTATGTTATTAATTTTAATCTATCTCTATTATTTTACGATTTATTAAACATCAAAATGGGTCCGGGACTTTATAAACACCCTGTATTTAAAACTCTAATAAATTATTTGTTAAACTTGAAATGTAATTGTTTAAATATTTTTACAGTTCAGATTAAAATATTTGAATAAAAAATACAATTAGTGAATACCTTTAAAACTTAGATGAATTACGCCACCTAGCGTAAGGGTTCCCAGCAATAATACTGCAAAAGTTCGTGCACTTCCATGGTGTGGTGGGCCAGCGCAAGAGATAAAATGGAGGCCCATCAGAGTTTTATCTGATGATTTCCAACAGCAAAGTTGACTGATGCTGTCCAGCAGTGGCCATGCAGTGTAGACCATTAGCCAGCACGTCTCCATCATTGCCAGCACCTATCTTGCTGCTGGCCAGCAGTTTCCTCTTTGCTGGGTCTGATTCCCACAGTAGAAAACGTTCAAGAAAGTCCTTATTTCAGTGAATCTGAATTCATACCAGAAAATTTCAATAATAATTTTATATATATATATAACGACGGAATATCTGCTATTAATTAAAGCAAATATTGCTTTTTAAAATTTCCGGTGTGATTTTGGAATTTCTGAATTAAAAAATCCACTAAATTGGATACAGTTCTGGTAGCATATATGCTACCATGGGCATTAGAGGGTTAAATTTGTGTAACAAGTGCACTTAATATTTGCAATACCACCAGTACAGTATTATTACTGAGTAATGTATTAGTTCTACGTAAGGTTGTTCCAATAAAGGAAACATACCCTCTTATCCTTCTCACAAGACTTTTCGTTTTTGAATACACATTATTACTCTACATATATAACAACATACGTCCTGATTTCATACGATGACAAATTTAATAAATAAATATCATATCTGACGGTTTTAAAGTGCAGTCGGCCAAAAGACACTAGTCGGATGTGGTAATCCCAAAACTTTCTTCTACATCATACATATTAATACTTCAAAATTCGCTATCATAGTGCCAAAATGACAATCTACGCTGTAAAAAACGGGCTAAAATACGGAAATTGTACTGGCAATCGAGACGCCAGTACTATTTCCGTATCTTAACAGAAATCCCCCCCCCCCCCCGGAATCAATTCCCCGGAATTCCGGAAAAAAATTTCCGTTAAAATACGCAAATAGTGCTAGCGTCTCGATTGCCAGTACAATTTCTGTATTTTAGTCCGTTTTTTTTTACAGTGTATGCTCATCTCCAGCATGAGGATTCTAAAGATATAGGTTCATTGAATTGTGTGCATTTTGAAAGGAGATATAAAAGCATCGCATCTTTCAAACAAATAATTTAATTTTATCATTCACCCTCTTAACCCTTTCAGGGGCAAGCAATAATGTCTCTGTAATACTGAATTCTCACCGGAATAATCGAAAATTTTTAATTTAAAATATGGAAAAGCAATTTTTCAACATTCCGCCCCTAAAGTTAAAAATATGAAATTTAGTTAAAAGTTTCTGTTGCGGATCTTGTTTAAATCAGGTGGGATATAATATATCCCACCGCCCCTCAAGGGGTTAAATGTCTGCAGTAGAAATTCCCAGCCCAAAGAGCATGAAAGCCACACCTGTCGCACTGTATACACCCAAGCCTAATAAAGATCTATTTATGTGAAAGTGTAACAGAATATGAAGTTTGTTTAAATTCCGTGCATTAGTTTTTGAGATATAGTTATCGCGAAAATCGTGAAAAATGCAACATAGGAGCCCACCTGTTATATGTTTTACACGAAAAGTTAATAAGCACAAACTTACGTCAAGGTCCAGCAGGAAGTTTGAGGAAATTCCGTGCACTAGTTTTTAAGGTATGGATATCATTAAAATCGTGTGAATCATGAAAAATGCAGTATAGCAGTGCTACCTGTAGGGAGATTCACACCAGAAATTTGTCAATGTTTAAGTGAATCTGAAGTTTGATGAAAATCCGTGCATTAGGTCTTGAGATAGAACAATTGCGGAAATCGTGAAAAATGCAGCATAGCAGTGCCACTTATTCGGCGATTTACACCAAAACGTAATAAGCAACAACATATGTCAACGTCTACCTGAGTTTGAAGTTTGATGAAATTCCGTGTAATGGTTCTTGAGATAGAGCAATTACAAAAATCGTGAAAATTCTGCATGGCAGCACCACTTGTCGGACGATTTACACCAAAAACTAATCACCATTAATTTATATCTGGAACTAACTAAATCTGAAGTTTGATGAAATTTCGTGAATTATTTTTTGAAATAGAGCTATTGCGGAAATCGGGGAAAATGCAGCATAGCAGCGCCACCTGTTAAGCGATTACACCAAAACATAATCAGCATCAAATAATATCAAGGCATCGCATAACTGAATCTAAAGTTTTATGGTAATCCGTGCATTAGTTCTTGAGATAGAGCTTTTGCGGAAATCGTAAAAAATGCAGCATAGCAGCGCCACTTGTTGGGCGATTTACACCAAGAACTAATCAGCACAAATTTATATCAGGGACTAATTGAATCTAAAGTTTTATTAAATTCCGCGTACATTAGCTCTTGAGATAGAGCGCCAACAAAATTTGTGACACACTCAGACATTTTGCAGATCCCTAAAACGTGTAAATCCGTCGAAAACCGGAATTCGAAAATTTTAGCGAATTCAACATTTCCTTCTTGAAAAGACAGAAGAATGTAATAATATACATATCCAGAAAATTATTTTTTGTTGGAGGGGGGGGGGGGGGCTTAACCCTGGTTCTACACAGTGAACAATGCCTAGCAAAAATCTAAATCCTGGTCATTTATGATATATGAAGCGTCGGCGCAACAAGGTACATAAGCCATATTTTCAGAAAAATCTAGATATCTTCATCAGAATGTTTTAGGTATGCATATCTCGATTTATCTTTTATAATGATTTTTGTAATGATCATCAGTTATACCAAATCTTTCTCAAAGAGTATTCGAAACATTTCTGCATTTTAAAACTAAAAATTTTCTATTACTGTTAACTCTGCATCTGCAGCTTTTAATGTGCGTGAGAAAAAAGTCTTCAAAGTTTAGTCACATATACCGTGCTTGCTTTATAATTTGCACTCACATTTTGAGCGAGTCATGACGGATAATTATAAACGATGAAGTTCATAGCAATAAATAAAAAGAGTACCGCATTTGAGGCGATACAGCTGAAATCAATGAGTAATGTTGAAAATTTCCGAAAGAAGAAATGAGATTTTTGGAATACAGATAGTTTCGGTCTGGCCGAATTTTCAACAGCATTTTAGCAGAAAACGTAGTTTCGTCGAAACTCTGATTTTGGGTCAAAAACGAAAATGGAACCGAATTTTCAATCGATCTCTAGTTCTAATTCTTCATCAAATTATAGGATTTATTGATTTCTCGTTTACAACGTTGGTTGCTGCATTTTTAGTGTGATATGAGACATTTATTATTAAATACAATAATTTTTATATTTTAGCATGCATTTTATTAGTTTAGGTAACCTGCACAGGCATTCAAATATTGAAGTAATATTTCACTATTGGTTCATAATAAATATATCATGATTCACATTTTGACTATATAAAATTGTTTAAATTCGCATTTTGGCTCATGCTCTTTTTTATTTCAAAATTTTCGTTGAAATTTTGCATTGGTTTCCTCTGTGGCAATGTGACTTTTTTGCTTACAAAATTGTGCATTTTCAAGAACGTTAATGTTGGAAAACGGGGGAAAACGATAATAGCTTTGCTGTCTTTATGAACCGATCACTGAATGCAAAACACGCATCACAATTACTTTTATGTTCTGCTTTGAACTCAGATATTTTATCGAATCACATTAGTATTGCAAATGTGATTAATTTAAACGGTGATTATCGTTTAAGGCGGTTCTCAAATTCTCTGCTCAACAGCACAACTTTCTGACACATTTCTGACTCATTTTTAGGGTTCCATACAGGGATGACAGGGATGACCGCCCCGGGAACCCAGCTTTCGCTTTAGAGTATAAGTGCAATCCCGGGGGGAGACTCAAATCCACTGCATATGGTAAGATACATTAACAATGACAATATTTTTTAAACAGTTAATAACATACAGAAAAATAAATTCAGTTTGCTGTTTTTGACTCTGAAACTCACAAGGAGTGTCATCAGTACATACATTAACAGCAATTGCACTATGTTGTATACATGCATAAACAATTACAAGACATGTTTTTTTGAATATTAGAGCTGAAAAACTTTAAGTGAAATGCATAGGCTGATAAATATAATGAAAATACTAAATAAACAAATCATAGGAAATAAGACAAATATTTACATTATGTACAAAACAGGGGCTCCTGTCTGAAATGGGAGCTAAAACAATGAGTTTGCTCAGCTAGCTCAGAAAGGGAGGGGATTGGTAAATATAAATTCGTTGTCTTCTAAAAATTTCATACAATCCGCTATACGTTGCAGGAGAACTGGACGGTCGAGCAGGTAAGTTAGCCAGTCAGGCAGTGTCATCTGTTGTGGCTTTTTAACGTGATAGTGGGACGTTAATGTGCAATGTAAAATATAGTGTAATGATGTTGATAAGGATCCACATAGGGTTCCATACATGGGCCTAATCTGGCGGCGGCAAGGAGGGGCATATGCCCCCCCCCCCTAGTTTTTTAAGAGCAAGGACAAAGTCATGTTTTTGCCCCTCCAGTTTTTTTGTCTTGTTTTCTAGTAAAAACACACTTTTGTATTTATTTTTTCTCTTTTTTTATCCCAAATAATTTACATATTATAGTGGCTGTAAATTGGAATTGGATAAATCACATTCAAAACTACGAGAATTAAAGTTTACATGTAGTAACAGTTCAAGTAAAAATGTTTTCTATCTCCTCTTTTTCCTCTTTGTACAAAGTAGAAAGACTATTTTCCCTTTTCATTCTCAGGGATGTTTGTTTAGATGCACATGTGGGAAAAGATTTCATGATTACCGTGTCTTGACTCTGAAAATTGTCATTTCTTCTCATATTTATCTTCTCTCGGAATATAAAAAATATTACCAGCATTTCGTTTTTGATAGACATGAACATACATGTGTCGTATTAGTAATACGTAGTTTATTGTAATCAGTAAACATGATACGTGTGTGTAGATTGTGCTGGAGGATGCTATTCTGAAATAAAAGTGTACAAGTACATAAGTGTGTTACGAAAAAGTGTCGGCTAAATAGAGGTATCTGTTTTGGGGATCATATTGTATATATATATATATATATATATATATATATATATACATTTTTTTTTTAACCAGAAAAAATATTTTGGACATTCTTTTGAAAAAAAAAATGGGTCAACTCAAATCCGACCCGCAAGAGTCAAAACTGAACCCGAAACCGACTTGAATTCGAAACAATGACAGTCAACCAGAGCCAAATCCGACTCGCAGCAAAAAAGAAGGCATGCAACGGAAGATATCAGGCCAACCCGACCCTAAACGAACCGCAGGTAGGCTTGGGTTATATATATATATATATATATATATATATTGTAATAAGTATCGGAAAATTGACATTTCTTTCTTTCACAATCGTTCTTCCAAATACTATAAATTATATAAAAAGACGCATTTAATAATTTATAAAGTAAAAACACTATAAAAATAAACTCAATATTTTTATTTAAGTCTTGAAGGAAATGTGTAAAATTGAAAGCATTTCAATGAAGACAAACAAATTAAGACCTGTATTTGATTTAATATTTTGTATTGATAAATTATCTGGATTCATCTTAAACCAGTATGAGCGCGATTTAAATCCAATTAAATTTTCGACTAAATATTACAATTTTACATAGTTCTAACAAGAAGAGGGCCAACCCTGATAATCACAGATTTTGATTATTTTTATATATCTTGTAGGGTAGAAGCCCCTTAGTCTCAGGTTCAACGGATTTTATACAACGCTCCTTAGTTCTCGAGAAACAGGGGGGGGGGGGTCCTAATATTATAACACAATTTAATACTTACTCAGAAACAAAATTACTGCGGTTGTTATGGCATGATCGGTACGGTGTCTGTTTAGTGTTCGGAGAACTCGGGCTCGATACCGGGACGGGCTGTATTTGATTTTCACATTTTTTGTTTTATAAATGTACTTGTGTTTATAATTTAATAATCTCATTGTCTAAAAATGCGTATCGCGATTTCGCCAAGAGATCGCGTAAAGAAGCGCGACTTTCGTCGAACAAGGGCAGAAATTAATCACGAATTTCGCGAAATGATTTTGAAAGAAAATCGCCAATTTCGGCAAACGATCTCGAAAAAATCGTGAAATTCGGCAAACAATCCTGGAAAAAATCGTGAAATTCGGCAAAGGATCGCGGAAAAAAATTGCGAATATCGAAAAATGATCGCGGAAAAAAATTGCGAATATCGGCAAACGATCGCGGGAAAAAATCGGAAATTTTGGTAAACGATTGCGGAGACAAATCGTGTATTTCGGTAAGTGGTCGCGGAATAAAATCGCGAATTTCGTCGAACGATTGCGGTAAAATATCGCGATTTTGTCAACAGGTCGCGTAAAAAAAAATCACATATTCATTGAACAAGGAAATCACGAATTTCGTGCAAGGATTGCAAAATAAAATCGCGAATTTCGGCAAACGATCTCTGACAAAATTGCAAACACGGCAAACGATCCCAGAAAAAATCGCGAATTTAGACAAATGATCGCGAAAAAAATCGAGAATTTCGGCAAGTGATCGCGGAAGAAAAGCGCGAATTCCGGAAAACAATCGTGGAAAAATAATCGTGCGGATTTCAGTAAATGATCGCGGAAAAAAATCACGCATTTCGGCACACGACTGAAAGAATTCACAATTTTCATAGTTGGCAGTGAAAAAAATCGTAAATTTCGGCAATCGGTAGTGATGAAAAAATCGTCAAATAATCGCGAATTTCGTCGAATCATTGCGGGAAAATATCGCAATTTAATGAAGAGGTCGCGTACAAAATCGCGAATTTTGTGAAATGATTGTGAAATAAAATCGCAAATTTCGTCGAACGACCGCGGAATAAAATCGCAAATTTCGGCAAACGATCTCGGAAAAAATCACGAACTTAGACACAAGTGCCACGGGAATAAACGCGTGAATTTCGGCAAACGATCGCGGAAAAAAATCGCGAAAATTTTACGTTACATTTATGGTCTTCGGGGAAAAATCGTAAAATTCTATAGATCAAATACAGAGCTACACGAAAGAAATCATTAAGCATGCTAGTTTTTAGGGGTGAATTCCTTTAGTGTGTTTGTCATTTTTTAGCTGAAGTATGTCTTATTATACAGAAAAATGCTTTTAGAATATGAATGAATTCATACGGCTGTGCTAAAGAAATCATATGTATTGCCTCTTATGGATGGTGATTACTGTATGTTACACGTTTTCCAGCTCAAGTAAATTTTAGTATATTATGTGATATGCAAAATAAATACAGGTTTACTACCAAAAATTCGTATTAATGTCTGTGAAAGTGTTTACAAAAAATGCACTTTCAATATTTATGCCTTTTATTTTAATTTTTTTCTGCTGAACCAAATATGATGTACATGGCTGAACAATAAAAGTATATTTTAATACCTTGTCAACTGAAAAATGATAATTCCCTAGAAAAAAAGTTTTAGTTGTTATGCATTTTCCAGCTATTTAGTTTCACTATGTGGAATGAGTAAAACTCTATAGATCGTATCCAAGGTTGCACAAAAGAATTTGCATACATTATCTGCTATGGAAAGCAATTCTTCAAAATGGATTTTTAACTGCGTTCTGAGTTTTTAAAATTGTTTAGGCTCATTTCATCGAATGAAAGAAGGAAATTTCTTAACAGTACAGTAGAACCTCGATTATCCGAAGTAATTGGGACCAACCATCTTTCGGAAAATCGAAATTTTCGGATAATCGAGAATGCTTCAATTTTAAGATTAAAGACAAATATGTGTATGTATAATACTATTTATTATTATTACGGTAACAAGTGCTTAATAAAAATAAAGCAATAGCAAAATAGGAACAAGAATAAATTACCAGAATTTTAATTTTGATTTTAAATACCTTTTACATATTTCCCAAGAGTTTGGAAAAAAGTTTCGTTTGTCGCAGTATTGATTGCCTTTGCTTTTCCTTTCTATCATGCAGTATTTTTTTAATACTATTAGTTCACCAGTATCACAGTCTTTCTGTTGCTCCAGCCATGTCAAACCTTTTGCAAAACACTCAAAAGCTTCAGAATTGCTAATTTGTTCGTTTTCGTCGCCATTGTCCTCTTTGTCGCTTTGATCAATGTGATAGTAAAAAAATAAGCTTTAAAAATGGGTTTTGTACACAAGCAATGTGATAGTAAAAAAAAAGGGGGAAGGGGAGGGGAAAAAAAGCAAGCTTTAAAATCTGATTTCGGTTAACAGAGAGTTTCGGTTAAAATAGTTTCGGATAAAAGAGCTTTTACTGTATATTGATAATGTTGAAAAATGTTTCATGTTCTATAACCGATGCATACTTTCGTTCTTGCTCTTCTTAATTTGAAAGCTGAACAAATAGTTTAAAATTTTTGATATTTAAGGATAATATCAATTTTTAAATTTGTAAGCTAAAATTCTCCTGTGTACCCTGAAAAAAAGCATCGCAGTAAAATTTCTGAGTCATTTCAATCAGAACGCTAGCTGCAGATTTTCTTTTGTTGTTGTTTTGTTTAATAAATTTTTATTATTTGTCGCCCTCTGACAGAAAGCGTTAAACATCACCTCCCTCAACTCCGTAAAAAGGCGTAAAAAGGACAGTGCACCCTGATTTTGATCTCGAAATACTTTAATTCATCTTTTAACTGATCCCTCAATGAAAGACAAAATCATGTGCAAAAATCTCAAACTTTGAAATTTAATAACTGTGTCAATTTTTGTAGCACAGATGTCAAACTTTTTGTGTTATATCTGTTATATGTGTAACCTTTTACTAAATATAACTATAAGGACTGGGGGACCGTATAAAAGGTTAGATTTCGTAATTTTTATAAAATTTTTGACTTTAAATAATGCCACAACATGAATATTTACCTCATTTGAAACGTTTTTGTAATTGGAACTATACGTCTACTACCAACGGTTGAGAAATTAAAGGTCGGCGATAGATAACATATTACACCCTGCATATAGATATATACATATAAATTTGAACGGAGGGTGGTTTCGTGGTCTGGGCGGTCATGATCGCTGAAAATATACCAAAATTTTTTGAAATCGCTTTCCTCCGAACGGCTGCAATAGGTAGCTATTTGTAATGAAAGTATGTTGGCCGAGAATGAGAAATCAATTTTCTTCCCTTCTCGGTATGTTGTCCTCGATTAGTGTCTTTTCACAGGTTGGCCGAGAATGAGAAATCAATTTCTCGTTCTCGGCAGAGAAGAGATGTTAGAAGATTTATCGAGACGCATTTATCGAGACGAGGTATACCAAGGGACGAGATAGAGCACGGTTTACTTCAGGAGCCGAATCTGAAGGAGGTGTGGATAGAGACAAAGGCATGACAATGAGCTGTGAAATGAAGCCCTAATTTTCAAAGTTTCTCTTATTTTAGCCCCATCAAGCTGTCACATACCTGGAACCCTCCGATAAATATTATTTGTTAAACATAAAAATTTCAAAAGGGGGGGGGGGACGAACAAATTTTTAAAACCGTAGCGATTTCTACAATAAATATCATTTTAGATGTGGATTTTTCGATGGACCCCTCCGGTAAATATTATTTATTAAATATAAAAAATTTTAAAAGTGGGGATGCGTGAATTCCCGGGCAAAAGAGTGGAACCACGGGGGGGGGGGGGGGGTGCATTTTCCCAACATTTTTGGACCCGCCATGTGGATATATCATCGGAAAGCCCTCGGATCACTCTTTCATATTATGACTTTCTTCCACCCCCCCCCCCAATTTAGCCTCCATGGCGGGGGGGCAGTTTTCGAACTTTGCGTTTTCATCATTTTAGATCGAATTTTTTTTACAGAGTCCTCTGATAAATATTACTTATAATATACGAAACTTCAAAAAGGGGGGGGGGGGGGTTGTATTCCGGGGGGAGGTGCGATAGTTGGCCCTCCGGGGAAGCACTTTCCTAATTTTTGCTGACACCCCTCATGTGATATCATTTTGAAAGTCCTGCGATCACTTATTCATATTACGCACCTACCGTCCCCTTTTCCCCACTTTGCCACCCAGCAGGCATTTTTCTAAATTTTGCCGACACCCCTCATGTAACATATCGTTGGAAAGGTCTGTGACCACTTACTCATGTTATGTACCTCCTGCGCCCCTCCTCCCCTCAGTTTACCTCCACGGGGAGGGCATTTTTATAAATTTAGATCGGACCTCTCATGTGACATAAGATTGGAAACGCCTGTGACCACTTATTGATGCTATACACCTCCGCTTCCCTCCCTCCACTTTTCCCTCACGGGGGCACTTTTCTAAATTAAGTCGAGACCCCTCAGGGCATATCGTTGGAAAGGCCTGTGACCCCTTATTGATATTATGCATTTCCGGTGTCCTTCCCCCCACTTTGCCCCCTTGGGGTGGACAATTTTCTAAATTTAACCGAGACCCCTTATGTGACATATTTTTGGAAAGGCCCGTGACCACTTACCCATGTTATGCACCTCCCTCGGCCCTCCCCCCACTTTTCCCCCACGGAAGGCATTTTCAAAAATTTAGTCGAGACCCCTCATGTGACATATCTTTGGAAAGGCCTGTGACCACTTAGGTATGTTATACATCTCCAGTGTCCTTCACCCATTTTGCCCCCATTTGGGATACTTTTCTAAATTTCGCTGAGACCCCTCATGTGACATATTGTTGGAAAAGCCTGTGGCAACTTACTCATGTTATGCACCTCCCGCGACCCTCCCCCCCCCCAGTTTACCCCAACGGGGAGGGCATTTTTATAAATTTAGATCGAGACCCCTCATGTGACATATGAATAGAAAGGTAAGTGACCACTTGTTCATGTTATGCACCTCCGCTTCCCTCCCCTCCCCACACACACACATTTGATTCCCCAAGGATCCGGTCAGAGGTTCTTTCGGTTCGAGATTATTATTATTTTACCAGATTTTGCAGTTCGCGCGCACCACGCCTGCTTTGCGGTGCCGTATGAAGCGGGGACCCAGTTCGTGATTTCATATTACAAAATTACGTATAAATTAGAGGTTCCGATTAAAGAAGGGGCGCACTAACGAGCGAAGCCAACTAGTCCTTATTAACGCCGAATCATTCTAGTTCACCCGCAGACGATTCTTGATAAACTCGAATCGCGTATGGTATAAAAGAAATAGGCGAACTGGAGTCATCGAGAAAAATTTTACACGATCGAAAAATATCGAGGTGACCGTACAATCGATAAAAACATCTCGTTATCGCCCATCAACCCAACCCTACGTTGTATAGTTAACAAAGACTTCTTATTCTTTTAGCAACGCTTTTTTTTAATAATACAGTTAATAATTCATATATTTATTGTGCAGAATCCTCTGAGCGCGAGTAATACTCGCATTTGACTGTTTATTAAATGATAAGCAAGCAAAACACACATCACAATTTCATTTATATTGTGCTTTGACCTGAGTTACTTTATCGAATCCCATATATAGTACATCTCAATTGTGATTCATTTAAACGGTGATTATTGTTTAAGGCGGTTCTGAAATCCTTTGCTCAACAACACAAAACTTTCCGATACATTTCTGACTCATTTTTAAACGTAAAAGCATAAAATTGGCAGGCGTGACTGTTAAAGCTATTTGGAATCGAAATGAGTTTTCTATCTTTTCGTATATTTAGTTATGGTGGACTATAAAATATTGATCACGTGACAACCGGTTTTTATCCTTTCTCACGGTGCCACGTTCGGAAGTTTGATTAAAAGCGCTAACTCTGAAAGTATTTTCCGAAAGATCTTCTGCTTTTACCAAAAACTGGAAAACGTCTTTCGATTATATAGTTTTTGAATAAAAACATCTGCCAATTTCATGCACTTCCGAACAAAAATGAATTAAAAAATGTGTCAGAAAGTAGGTCCTTTGCATTTAAGAATAGCCTTAAGGCTGTTCTCAAGATCATTGCTCGAAAACACGAAACTTCCTGACACTTTTTCTAACTCATTTTTAAACGTAAAGGCATAAAATTGGCAGGGCTGACTATTGAAGCGATTTGGAATATCGAAATGAGTTTTCCATTTTTTGCTAATTAAATTAGTTATAAGCGATTTTGGTCACGTGACGATCGTTCTTTCTTTTTTCTGCAGCTGTCACGTCCAGAAATTCGGTTCAAAAGACAAACATTGACAATATTTTCTGAAATATCTTTTGCATTTACGAAAAAATGGAAAACTTTTTTCGATTACAGTGTTTCTGAATAAAAATTCTTGTCGATTTCCTGCGTTTCCGAGCAAAAATTAATTAAAAAATGCAACTGAAAGTAGCCCCTTTGGATTTGAGAACAACCTTATGCAAGACTAGATATTTTTCTCAAATCATGTTTCAGAAAAATAATTGCAAATAGGAAATTTGGGGATTTTTAGTTCTTGACGTCACAGACACCAGACAAATATCCGGGTTGTAGTTTTAAGATCAGACTATAATATTCTGGCACCTTAGTTGCATGTTTACATTTGAAGGTAACAGTTATATTTTTCAGCTTTTGAAGAAGTCGCCATTTTGTTTATTGAAAAAGGGGTGTGGTTTTACTTAAAAAAAAACCGGTGATAGAATAGTCCAGGCAATAGGGAATTTTACCTAGAAAAATTAATGGTAGTTCTGGAAATCGGCTTACTTTATGTTTTTTGGGTCGCTGAATCCAAATTTATAACTTCCCACCAAAATTTCCCCCGGGCATCCCCCCCAAATTTTGGTAAAAAGCCCCCAAAAATGGTTTTTATTAAAAAAATCAATTTTTTTATTGTTTTAGGGGGAAAATATCTAGAAATTCAGAAAGTAGGCAAAATTTTCAACAAATTGGATACATGACATTATGATTTAGGATGAAGGGGAAGGGGGGATCTGCCTCGAAACATGCGCGCGGTGCTGCGTGGACTAAGTTGCGCAATTCCACTTAACCACTCACGTTTACATTCGCTCTCCCATCTTCCCTCCGAACTTTCCTTATAAGGTTTACTTTAAGTTTTTTGGGTCGCTGAATCCGAATTTTTAACTTACCCCCAAAATCCCCCCAAAATAGTTATTAACTTAAATTTCTTATTGTTTTAGGGGAAAAGCATTACAAAATTCAGAAATTAGACAAAATTTGCAACAAATAGGATACATGACATTTTGACGTAGGATTAATGGGGAGAGAGGGGGCTGCCTCGAAACATTCCCCGCGCGCTTTTCTCAAAAACCAAATTTTTTTAAAAAATCAATTTTTTGGGGGGTTGCCGGGGTAAATTTTGGTGGGAAGTTACAAATTCGGATTCAGCGACCCAAAATACATAAAGTGAATCGAAATCCAGAACTAGTATTAATTTTTCCAGGTAAAATCCCCTATTGCCTGGACTTCATAACTTAGTGCAGCGCCGCAGTGCATGTTCAGAGGCAGCCCTCCCCCTCCCCGTTCATCCTACGTCATAATGTCATATATCCTATTTGTTGCAAATTTTGTCTAGTTTCTGAATTTCGTAATGCTTTTTCCCTAAAACAATAAGAAATTTAAGTTAAAAACAACTATTTGGGGGGGGGGGGGAGTTAAAAATCCGATTCAACGACCCAAAAAACATAGTAAGTCTTTTTCCAGAACTACCATGAATTTTGCTAGGTAGAGCCCCAATACGGTCTCTATTGCCTGGACTAGAAATTGAGTACTGTGTTTTTTTCTTTTTATCGTATCTTTTTATCGTAGCTTTCGACTGTGTACACAACAATTGCTATTACACAAATCACTTCCGAGTTGTATTTATTTTTTGTTTCCTGAATATCGAATTTTGTTTTCTCTATTCCATAAAGCCATACGTAAATTCTTTAAGAACCCAATTATTGAAATATAAAAATCAGAATGTAAATAAAATCATATTTAAACACGTTATCGATGCTTGTTTAGTTTAAATATTTTGTTTGTAGTTCATGGATATATATTGTCGTTATAAGAATAAGATCCCATAAGGGCAAAATATACCGTTCTTTACTCTCTGACAACAAAAATTTAGATGACCTTAAATTTGAGTAATGACTTAAGTAATGACTAGTTTAATTGGCGTTTTTCGGAAAAGTATTAGTAATAAAATCGGTGTATTGGTTGACGGTAATATTTGTTTATAAATACGCCCTTTACTAAATTGGTTAGCGCTATTTTGGTACATTTTTCACTTCATTCTTTTATACTAGTGTTTTTGAACCGTACACAATTTATTAACCTCTTTGAGATGAACGTCGCGTATAACGGCGGGTGCGTACAGTCCTTGATTTTGTCACAACAGTAATTTTAAAAAGCAATTTTTGCCTTACTTAAACACAAAATTTCTGTGATTAAATTAGGTAAAGATTTCTTTGTTGGAGTTACTGGTGCCAGAAGAATAAAAATTTTGTACGTGAAAGAGATTTAAGCACTTTATTATTTTAGAATAGCGACCATGGTATCAAAATTTATTTATATAAAAACTATTTTTAAAATATTGCGTGAACTGCGAGATTGTATTTCGAAACTATCAAGGCTGTAATGGAGGGTATACGCTATATATCCTCTGTTTATTTTTGGGGAGCTCTGTATGCCTTCAGTGTCTAAAAAAGAGAATATACGTTATAGGTTTACTTACCTATAACGTATATTCTCTTTTCTTTCTACTACATCATTGTCATACGAATTGACATTGTCCCAACTGAGTGACAAAATGTCAATGCGGTGAGTTCAATTTCTGGCTTTAACTGCCAACGCTCTGCCTGTTAAACTACTAAGAACGATAACCGGCCGAACCAATACACTCAGACAACCTTTTGGGAAAAAATCATCCGTATGATATCTTTATCTTTCTGTATTATTGAGCTAAAAATAATCTATATAATAGAGTTAAAAATTTTAACCGAAAGTGCAACTTAGCGTATTTTTCATATTTTCTTAAACATTTTTTAATAGACAGTCGGATTTTCTACAAAAAATCGCTTAAAAAAATCTTTTTTCGAATGTTAACTAACAAACTTGGAAATTTAATAATTTTAATATTTAAATCTATTCTAATAAAAGAAAGTTTCGCTCTGTGTGTGTGTCTGTCTGTCAGTTTGCGATGGCTAGCGAAATCTACCGCACGTAGAAATCTGAAAATTTAGGTGAGGATAGTCTGCAATAGGTCCTGATGCACCTGAGGCTCAGATTTTTATTTTTTAAGGGCCGGCACCCTGGGCCCCTTTAAGTTTTTATGCTCTACATTTTTAATAACTTGCCCCCATTTTATCCAATCTTCTTCGTTTAGAGGGACCTTTCTCCATTTAGTTATTCTCGCCTTTCTACTTTCCAGTTAAGACCCTGGCTCCTTGGGGCCCGGTACAGGGTCTCTTGAAGTTTTTGTGCAAGTAAAGTGTTAATAATTTGCTTCCTTTTAATCCGATCTTCATTTTTGGGATCCTTTTTCCATTTAGTTACTGTCACGTTTCTACATTCTAGTTAAGACCCTGAGACCCCCAAGGGTTCTGTAGGGCCCGGTCCAGGGTCCCTTGAACTTTTTGTGTGGCATGCATTTTTCATCCCCTAATTTTTTCACCTTCTCAGTATGTAATTTTTGAGTCTTGGACTCTTCTTCCCGGACCAACACCCTCATATTTTTACTAGGCCCTAAGGACCTTTTTAAAACATTTACCCAATTTTTTGAGCACATCTTTAAAATATTATTCTAATGAATAATTCATACCCTATGCTTAATTTTGATAAATTGAAGGTCTAAAGCGCTAAGTACTAAGACATTTTAACATGTTTTCATGTTAGGGCCCTGTTTCTAACTATCAGTTGGCCCCTTTTGTGCCCCTGTTATATCTCCCTTAAAAATGGTTCGATTCGCTAGCTTTCTTTTTCTAACTTCTTACGTCCTCCAGATACTACATGAACAACAAAAAAAATTTCTCAGATCTCAGTTACTATCATTTTTGAATATTGAATGTCCTTTTTCGGGCCCTTGGTGCAGGTTCTTTAAAAATAATTAGATTATCTTGTAATTTTCTTTAACATAGTTTTAGGATCTTCCGGTTATTTTATAAACTACTAAATATTTTCCTATATCGAAATACATTCCAGTTCAGTCGTCCTTTTTAATCAGATATTTGTTTATGGGTTTTTTTTTCCGTTTAGTTATTCCCACTTCGTAAATTCCAGTTAAGGTCCTTGCCCACTAGGGCCCGGTACGGGGCCCCTTGAATTTTTTGTGCGCCATGCATTTTTGACACCCCTTGTCAATGCATAACTTTAAAGTCAAATCTTTGACTCTTCTCCCCGGGTTAATACCCTCATATTTTTTTGGGACTTTTAGGCCCTTTTTTAAGTATTTCCCTCCATTTTCAGCGCATTTGTTTACAATTTTATTCTAATGGTTAATATACTCTATGCGTAATTTCGACTAATTGAAGATCTAAAGCACTATGTACTAAGGCCTTTTAACATGTTTTCGTCTTAGGACCCTATTCTCAACTTCAGTTGGTTCCGTTTGGACCCCCTATTATTGTTCCTATAAAAATGGTCCAATTTACTAATTTTTCTTTCCTAACAACTTCTTAGGTCCTCAGCTCCCCTCATATTTTTATTGGGGCACTAGGGAACTTCTTTAAGCTCCCTCCCTTTTGTTTCGCAGTTCTTTAAAATTGTATTCTGATGATTAATCCATACCCTATGCTTAATTTCGACTATTTGAAGATCTAAAGCGCTAAGTACAGGACCTTTATCATGTTTTCATCTTAGGGCCCTGCTTTCAACTATCAGTGGACCCCTTTTTGGTCCCCTATTATAGCTTTCTTAAAAATAGTCCGATTAATTAGGGTTTTTTTTCTACCAACTTCTTAGGTTCAACTACTACAGGAACGTTAAAAATATTTCTCAGATATCAGCTACCACTAAGTTTAAATATTACTCGCCTTCTTGAGGCCCTTGGTGCAACTTCTATTAAAATGATCCGATTCTCTTGCAATTTTCTTTAACATAGTTGTAAGGTCCTCCGGCTACTTTATAAACTACTAAAAAAATTCCTTATACTCCAGCTACCACATTTTTCGAATATCAATATTCTTTTTCGGCATCAACTTACGTTTACTCAGTAAAGCTGTAAATTAAAAATCGTGTTACTGTTAAAAGTGATTAACTTTAGAGGGGGGAGGATTCCTTCTGTAAATTAAATACTGCATTATTGTTAAAGTTAATTCATTAAATTTATAGTGGGGGAGCATTCCACCATTTAGTTGTTTATTCTTTCCTCGGGTTCTATGGGCCTGATTTCTACGGGAATTGATTCATTCAACTTAGCTTAGAATTGTTTTACATTTTTTGTTCCACCTTCGGATTGTTTCCTTGGGTTCTGTGTGAGGTCTCGGGTAATATATAAATAATACTCTATTCTTTCTATAATAAAATTTAAATTTATAATAAAAAAACGTTGTTTTTCTGTCTGTGTGCGATAGCTAGCGAAATATACCTCACATAGAAATATGAAAATTGGGTGAGGATAGTCCAAGGCAAGTCCAGATTTTTCATTTTTTGGTAATTAGCCGATCCGAGATCGGTTTTATTAGCTGTGCTTCTTAACACACTAAAGCGGAACTGTATAATATACCAAAAAACGGATGTCATATTCTTAAATTTTGTACTTTAACTTTTTAAACGTTGCAATCCATTTGAAAAAATATTAACATCAACCCTTTCAAAAAAATTAATTACGAAACCTTGAATTCATGCCCCCCCCCCCCCCCCCGCCTCACCGGTTTTACGAACCCCGTATCTGCTGAACAAAAAAAATCCGGATAAAAACTTACACCAAATTAAAGACTGTACTTCGCTCTTTAAAACGCCATCTTTAGTTTTAAAAAATATTAATATTATCAAAAAATATATTTTCCGTATGCCATTTCACGATTTCCGTAATAGTTAAAAATCTGTATCATCGCTTCTAATCAAGATACAAAAAAATAATACCAGACCATATCTATGTTCATTCCGATGTTGAAATCTGAAATTCATTAAAACTAGTCGGAAGTGCCAATCGCAAAACTTTCTTTTATCTCACATATATTAATATTCCAAAATTCACTATCACAGTACCAAAAATAAATGATAATCTATGCCCATCATGAGAATGCTGAAGAATTGAAATTCCGTGCATTAGTTCTTGAGATATGACTATAGCTAAAGTCGTGTAAATCCTGCAAAATGCAGCACAGCACCATCACTTGCTGGGTGGTTTGCATTAAAACGTTAACAACTTATTTCAACGTCTAACGGAATCTGAAGTTTGATGATAATCCGTGCATTAGTTTTTGAGATAGAGCTATTGCGAAAAATCGTGAAAAATACAGCATAGAAGCGCTACCTGTTGGGCGATTTACTCCAAAAAGTAATCAGCACCAATTTATATCAGGTATTATCTTAATATAAATTTTTATTAAATTCCGTGCATTCTTGAGATTGAGCGCTCACAATATTTGAATAACACGCAGACAGACAGTCAAAGACTCACAGATAGTCGTTTTGTAAAAACCTGTTTTTCGCGATCTCTGATTCCTAAGACGTGTAAATCCGTTGAAAAACGGAAGTCGAATATTTTCACGAATCCAATACTTCTTGTAAAAATAGAAGTGAGTAAAAATGAAGGCCCTCCCCCCCTTTCATTTCAATCACCGAATTTTCCCAGAAAATGTTTATTAAAATTTTCATTAGAAAATGCCAAATTTGATGTTAAATTAAGTGCCTGTATTGAAAATTACAGAGTTCGGTACAATTTCAATATGAAGATGATCCTTAACCTTATTTATTTTTTACAGTCACAAATTGAAAAAGTCAAATGCCTATTTCTATTTTTTCTCTAACAATTTGGACATTAAAATGTTTGTCTTTTGGCCAATTGTACCTACTTCATCACTTGTTTTAAAATATCTGTTGCAAAATGGAGTGGATTAATGGTAGATTTTTTCTTTTCTTTCCATAAATTTGTTCTGATTTTTTTTTTTTTTTTTTTTTTTTGCAATAAAGATACAGGAAATAGTTATATATAGACAATATATTATCATAGCTGCCAACTTTTACGCTTTCTTGCTACCAATAAAATTTAATAGAGATTTTCGCCTTCTTTAATCGTAAGATTTCAGCGATTAAATAAGACAATATTTACTATAAAATTTTAGCGGTAGAAAGAAAGCGTAAAAGTTGGCAGCTATAATATTATAGTCTTAAGTTTTTGATATACTAAATGAATGTAATTGCATCATTGACTGAAACAGATCGACAACACTCAATTAGTTCTAAAACTTGTTTAAAAATTGAGACTTTTTTTTCAATACGAAACCAAAACACATCATTTAAACTTTTCTCTTTAGCTGATAACCCTCTTCACTAATTTGTATTAAAGTCTTATTACTTTTTATACTTTTATCCCTTTATATCCCAAATTATGAATTTAAAAAACTATCTCCATGAAACTTTATTTCCTTGCATTACTATGATATATTAGAAGATGTATGCATTAAAAATAAAATTTTTATTTACTTTATGTTAATTACGGCTAATTACTTTATGTGGTACTTCAAAGTACATTGTATTAAAATGCACCTGTCTAGCACCTACGCATCCCTAGTAAGTATATGTCTTTATGCACCATATATATTCAAAAGATAAAAATCTAAGTAAAAATCCTGTTCAACGTAACCATGGCGGTACTCAAAAATACCGCTTTGAAAAGTGATTCGCAAAGTAAACAAATTGAAAATTATATACACTGGCCCCCAAAAGTTAAGGTACAGGGACCGGATGCTTTCGATTGCACACGTTTTGTCGAATATCTACCAACATTATTGGCGAATTGTTCTTGAACTTCTAGGATGTAAAAAACATGTTTGATTTTATATTTCTCGGTGAAGATTTATCGGTGGGGGTGGGGGTACAATTAGGGGGCTAATAATAAATTTAATAAAATAATATTTGCGATCACCTATGTAACAGAAAAGGCCGGAAATGATTTGTCACTGTGGTAAATGACTATTTGGGTCCTGTTCAACGTTTGTATGCATTTGTGCAAGCATAGCACTCATATTCGTGAAGATGTTAACGTTTTCGTGAAAAATTCAAAAGTTTGTTTATAGCATACAGAGTTTTCAACCAAATTTAACACAACTTTCCGAAAACTTGCCAAAGAATAGTAGCAACAGTATACTGCAATTAAAACATGACTATATTGAATATTTGATGAGATATGGACATTTTTATGTGATAATTTTTAACCACACATGCACGGGAGATTTCAAAATTTTTATTTCATAATTTGGTAGCCAGTATTTTGGGGCAACTTCTATAAAAAAAAACAAAAACAGTCAAATGTTGTGAAAACTTAGAAAGATATAGTGAGCTGATTGAAAAGTTGTGGAAAATCCCTTATAATAAAAGCTATTTTTAGGAAGCAACTCACTATATCGACCCTATCTTTGTGAATGAATTAGAATGAATGATTAGAATTGGAATTTAATGAAAAATATCCACTTTAACAAATACAATCATATACCTCATCTTTAACACAGTTTCTGACGAAACGGAAAATAATATTTCATCGATGTTTGTTTTTACTTCCGGTTTAACAAGCGTTCTTCAGTAACACTTAATGAGCCACATTGCGTTACTCATTTTTATGGTTAAAAATTACCATATTTAACCATAAAGTTAAATAGGGTTCTTTTGAATTAACTTTATTAATCTATTACGAAATTTAATTAAAATGTTCGAGACTATTTGGTGTATATACATATCAGTTTTGAAGTTTCTTGAATCAAATGCATTTCATTTTTTAAATATTTTTTCCGCCTTATGCCAAATTTTTGGTTCGGTGGGACCTAAAAAACCTTTCTGATTCTGCGTTAGGGTAATTCCGGCTTAAACAGCATGGATTAATGTTATTTGCTTTAGGTTTGCTGGGAGTTTGAAAATTTTTCGCGTTAGGAAGAATTCCGGCTTACACAGGTTCCGCCTTTGACAGAGTTTACTGTAGTTGTGAATTTTCCTTATTTCTAGATCGTATGTTTACATAATAAGGAAAAACATGAAAAAAATTAATCGCCAATCATAGTTTTTAAAAACCCGTTTATTTTCTACAGAACACTCAATCAAATCAAATGAAAATTTTATATTAAATGCAAATAAAAGAAAGGGACTTACATTAAAGTAAGAATGAGATCATTTGTTAAACAAAAATTAAAATGAAGAAAGCTAGACATCAAATTTGACGACTAGGCATAATTTTGTAGTCGCAAAATGCAATAACTAAGTTGCATTTGACGATTTGCGACCGCTAATTTCTAACACTGCTTTCATGTTTGGACATTATACATGTTTTAACCAAAATTATGACCAGGGGAGGGGGGGAGGGATGTTCATTGGGGTCCTCCGGAATGGTTGTTTCCCCTAAAAAAATTCATAAACTAAATTTTTGGTTACAGTCATCTTAACCCGGTAATGCTCGCGCAAAACCGGGTTATGTACGATTTATACTTTGCCACCAATAAATTCAAGCAAAAGTCGTCATTTTATACAATGGGTGACATCAACAACTTCCGCGCTAAAATGATTTGCAGATAACTTTTCGAAAATTAGTGGTGAGAAATGTAATAACTGTGCCCACCCTGGGTATGTCATACCCAGCGCGTGTAATCCCCGGTTAATTTCGAACGCGCCAAGAAGGGGATTCAAGTGCAGTCGCGTCAGGTTTTTACTCCAATACATAACAATACTGAGAATAAAATATTGAAAATATCAAAATGAATAAAAAAATTCTCATTTTAAAAGATAAATTGTTAAATTATTTCCAAAAATAGGGTTTTAAACACATACAATTTATAAGAAATGCTTACGCAACAATTTAACATTTGTAAAAAAACAGTGAATACATAAAAAATCTAATAAATGTTTAAAATATCAAAATAAACCAAAAGTTCACATTTCAAATATGGATTGTTAAGTTATTTTCAAAAATAATGTTTTAAAAGCACAGAATTTATAAAAAAAATTTAACATTAGAAAGGTAAGCAATCGTCAAAAAATAACAAAAGATTATTCAAGAATCATACGTAAAAAATTACATTAATACTTTTTTAACATAACGTCAGATATAGTATGAAATAATCATTTTATATTTACTGAAAACTCTGAAGTTTCCGAAAATAGCTGATCAAATGCGAACATAAGATCTGGGGTTTCCAGAACTTTGTAGTTTTCAGGGTTGAAACATCGCCAGCGAAAAATCGTCAAGAAATGGCAGCTGTTTCCGGTGAATACCCAATAGTAGCCAAAATGGATAACATATTAATGAAAACATAAAAAAATCTTGGATATTTACTTACATTATTTTTCTCAATTATTCCTTTTGGCTGGCGCATAAATGTTTGTGACGTCAGTTGAGATTGCTGTTTCATACATAGGGAAGACCGGGGGAATGGGGGACCATTTTTTTCACCTAAAAAAATGTATTTTTTAATAGTAAAAATTCTAAAGCTGGATCATGATCTTTAGTATCTGTATAAATTTAACCGTAATCATAACTGTAAATTAAGCATACACAATTTTTTCTCAAGCTCTGTACTGAGGTGGGATTACCCAGGATACCGGGGTAATGACGCCACTCTTTAATGACCTAGTAAATACATAAAATGGATACTAGAAAACACAAACTACTCAAACTATTTAGAAAACAATGTAATTTAGCAGAATAAGGAATAATTACCATGTTCCTTAAGCTAGATTTAATAATGTGCTAAGCTTACAATTTAACTCAAATTGCAAAAGTCACCCTTTGCCATGGTGGCGGCATTACTTTGAGAGGACAATATAGCGGAAATCTCCCAGCAAAGCCGAAAGAACCGAACTTGTTCAACAAATTGCATCAAAATGTCGGCCAATGCATGTAGATTACGGGTAATATTATCTAAAGTACCTAATGTTACAATGAAAGGTGTTTACCTTTACTCATTTGAAGCTCCAAAATAAAAAGCAACTAGATGAAAACTAAATTTTTCACTAGGACAAACGAACGATGCACAACAAAATCCTTCTCATTCTAGGCACTATTTCTATTGTTTGCCACTATAGTGCAGGCGTGTTCACTATCTCAAACTGCCCTTAATTTTTAAACTAGGCTGGGTGGCGGCATAACCCCGAGTAGCGCTATTCCCCCGGTCTCCCCTAACTATGCATTGCAATATTTTTTTTAACGCCTTTTACTTCTTTATCCCTTTCGGCTCCGGCGTCTCTTACACAAATTTTATTCGGTCGGTACCACTTTTTCAAAAAAAGTTACTTTCAATTACACAATATCAAAAATAATCTAATTAAATAAGGCATATTTTATTGTCCTTTATTACTAGTGCCAATTTTTTTGCAAAGAAAGATGTCTAGTCAGACTGGACATACGAGTGAAACGGGTTAATATCACCGCATCACCAAATAAGGATATAATTGTTATTTTAATTAGCGCAATAAATAACACCATTAAAATACAGATAAATGTATAATTAAATAATCACTTGATGTCATAATAAATATGTGCAACGCATCTAACGTCAAGTGAAAGTGATATCATGTCACGATGATAGATTTTTGGCATTAAATCCTACAGATTGGTGATATACATATTTTTTTAACGCAAAGTGGTCAACAGGATAACGGAGAAATATCCAAAAAAGTATTGATCTCTTTTATATACCACGGTATTTCTATTTATTTACAATACCCAAATGAATTTAAAATTAATGTTAGTTTTTTTAAAAAATTGTTACTATCATAGCACTAGTTTGAATTAATGTTCTTTTTTGTTTTAGTAGTGCCATATTCTTCACTAGCACACTACGCTTTTTTGTTCTAGAATTAACACTAAATACATAACTTATGCATGGAAAAAAAAATGCACCAGGTGTTTCATTTAAAAGCAGTATCGCAACCATGTAACACATTTTATTATTTAGTGTTTCCGCCAGAATGCGTTTTAAGGGTGCAACACCATGCACATTTTAAAATTGGTAAAATGCACACTAACTATTTATAAGAATAGTGAAATTCATTTTTAGTTGTACTCTGAGATTTCGTGTAGAAAAATCCCCCAATCACAGCAGTATGGGGCGATAATGGTGTACCTGTACCGAATATCGTTTTGGCGAAATACCCAGCTGAATACCAACTAGTAATGTGTAAGGAAAACGCATTCATGGACATAGACGCGAGCTTACAGATAAGGATAGGAAAGCCATTGCCCTCCTTGCTTTTTTTAATTTAATTAATTAAAATTTCTTTTTCTCCGATTTAAAAAAACACAGTAAAATGTATCATTTCGAATAACTTAAAATAAAAAATAAAATAAGAAATTTCTTGTAAAAGGGGTGGAGGGGGGAAATTGGAGGGACCATTACCCTTCTCTGAATTTTGAAATTTAAATAAAATCTCAGATTTTGAATAACCTATTGAAGTGCATTTATTTTGAGTAATTTAAAATTAAATAGCAACAATTTTTTTAAGCAGGTGGTGACGGTTGGGAGGAGGGGGGGGGGCGCTCTCTCTAAATCTCGCTCCTGATAATTTTATGACATAGAAGCGAACTTACAGATAACATCAAGAAAATAAGGAAAATTCTACATGCGCAAATAAATGTATATGCACATGCATACAATCAGATAAACAATTTCTGCACCACTTGAAAACACTTTTTCATTTTGTGCCTGCACATAAATTTTGAAATTCACTTTAGTTACAGCTTAATAAATCAGGTGAATTGTTTTAAAGTAATTTTATATACAATTATAAATATTTCAATCACCATTGTTTGAAAAATTATAATGGAAGAAAAGGATTCATAAAAAATTAGGTACAACTAATTAATAATATAGATTAAATGGATTCCTCAACCGTTTATGATCTCAGTTCTATCAATCACGTGGTTATGGTTTTCAATTAAGTTCACCTCTATTAAAGAATTAAAAAGCAATTTAAAATAAGAAAATATGAATAAAATATTTAACTTAAAAATCCCTCTCCATTAAACCATAATTTCCCCCTTAATTTTCTATAAAATTATTTTCATGTTGATTTATTTTACAAAGTTGTGACAAATAACATTTCAAAATGTATATAAAAAGTTTATACCATTGGCGCTAATATTGGTATATTGAGAAGTAAAATCAAGATTAACCAAAAATATATAAATTTTTTTTATCAATGATGCGAGGCTGAAATATTAAAAAATATATATTAAAATAAATATTTGAATTTACGATAACTAACTTTTAGTTAACTTCAACTCGTTTAAAGAATTAAAAATCAAATTAACAAGAAAATAAATAAAATTTTGAACCTACATTCCTCCTCAAAAATATTTTTCTGGTTACGGCCTTAATATGCTGATTTCTTTATTTTTTGAAGGTAGCCTAGTTTTTTCGAAATGTCTGGGTTTGTGTTTCTAGACATCTAAATGTATCTATCTATATTAAAGTTAATAAAAAAATAAGTTTTATACGGATAAAAAGCAAGCAAATACGAAAATCTGCAGATAAACACCACGAGCAGTTGCTTTCCTTCATGCCGAGTTACGTGTAGTGTAAACATTCCGAAGATAATTGAGTTGAGAAGTAGTTCTTCTGCTCCCGTGAAAACATGGGGTCAAAAATGCAGCTGCATGCAACTACGTTTCAATAATTAAATATTCCGTTGGAAATTTGACCATTTTTCATTTGGTTTTGAAATAGAATTAATTTTCATAATAACTGGAAGTCATGTCTGGTTGGGAAGAAGGGCAAATTATGCATTTAGAAACTGTACCTATATTTTTAAGCTGTAACCCTGGACGCCCCCCAAAACGTGAGGGGGGAATAGGAGAGTCGTTCACCTTTCCCACAATTTTTTTAATTTAAGTAACTTCGATTTTGAAAAACACAGTAAAATTTATTTTTTTCAAGCAACTAAAAATAAAAAAAATGAACTAAGAATTTTCCGTAAAAGGCGAGAGGGGGGGGGGGGGGAGAATTGGAAAGCCATTGCCCTCCTTGTTTTTTGAAATTTCTTTTTCGCTGATTTAAAAAAACACAGTTAAATGTATCATTTCAGGATAACTTAAAATAAAAAATAAAAAAAGAAATTTCTTGTAAAAGGGGTGGAGGGGGAAATTGGGAGGACCATTACTCTTCTCTGAATTTTTAAATTTAACTAGAATCTCCGATTTTGAATACCTATTGAAATGTATTTATTTTGAGTAACTTAAAATTAAATAGGAACAAATTTTTTTGTTAAGCAGGTGGTGACGGTTGGGAGGAGGGGGGGGGGGGTCCTCTCCCTGAATATTGCTCCTGATAATTAATTTTTGGACATAGAAGCGAGCTTACAGATAACATCAAGAAAATACTACATGCGCAAATGAATGTATATGCACATGTATACAATTAGATATAAAATTTCTGCACCACTAAAACATTTTTTCATTTTGAGCCTGCACATAAATTTTGAAATTCACTCTAAATACAAACTTAATAAATCATGTGCATTGTTTTAAAGGAATTTTATATATAATTAAAAATATTTCAATCACCATTATTTGAAAAATTATAAGGGGAGAAAAAGATACAAAAAACTGGGTACAACTAATTAATAAAAACATTAAATGGATTCCTCAACACTTTATGATATCGGTTCTATCAATTGCGTGATTATTGTTTTCAATTAAGTTCACCTCTATTAAAGAATTAAAAAAAGAAAATAATGAATAAAATGTTTAACTTAAAAATCCCCCTCCATTAAACCATAATTTTCCCCCTTGATTTTCTATAAAATTATTTTCATGTTGATGTATTTTACAAAGTTGAAACAAATAACATTTGAAAATGTATATAAAAAGTTTTACAAATCGTTAATATCATTGGTGCTAATATTGACATATTGGGAAGTAAAATCAAGATTAACCAAAAATATATAAATTTCTTTTCATCAATGATGCGAGGCTTAAATATAAAATATATATATATATTAACCTTTAACTGATGTTACCGGTCTCACAGACCACTGTTTTGTTTTCTATTTTTGTAGTTTAACTTGTAACTTTTAGTTTAACTACAAACACTACCAAAATTTTGTTCCGTTTGGAACTTTAATACTATCACCAGAGACTTTTAAACGGATGAATTTTAATTATAAGTGTCCTGTACAAAAACACTATCCTATGAGTTAATCTCGCCTTTTATCCATCTTTCGATGAAGCGGTCTTGACAGACAGCTTCATTTTAGTTTTGTGACAATTTCTGTGACATCTCAGTTAAAGGTTAAAATAAATATTTGAATTCACGATAACTAGCTTTTAATTAACTTCAACTTTTTCAAAGAATTAAAAATCAAATTAACAATAAGAAAATAAATAAAATTTTGAACCTACCATCCTCCTCAGAAATTTCTTTTCTGGTTACAACCTTAATATTCTGATTTTTTTATTTTTTGAAGGAGCCTAGTTTTTTGGAAATGTCTGGGTTTGTGTTTCTAGACATCTAAATGTATCTATTTTAAAATTAATAAAAAAAATAAGTTTTATACGGATAAAAAACAAGCAAGTTACGAAAATCTGCAGATAAACAACACGAGAAGTTGCTTTCCCTCATGCTGAGTCATACGTAAACATTGGGCCTGTTCAGAAGTGCAGAAAACGCCGCGCGCGCGCTCAGAAGTTTTTGCCATGGAGTAGGTCATATCGAAGAAAGGAAATTTTAAAATAATTCAATTATTTCATTAGTTTTATGGTTCAAAACAGGTAAAACCAACGACTATATTTCTTTATCCTTCCAAAACATGGTTTTCGTAACAGAAATACATGCCTATGTTCACTCAGATAAAATCCAAAATATTCGGGAGAAACATCACGTGACCTACTTCATCTACTTTAGCCCGTTCAGTATTTAAAATCAATTAACCAACCGCACACAAACTTGACGCGGTCGACTCAAAAAATTTATGTGGGCGATTTGATCACGTGATTGTGCGCTTTGTGCTTATGTTTTATTGGTTGTGCTTTGTTTGGTAGGTTGATTGATACAATTTAACAATTCAATTGGTGCTACAAATTTTTAACAATTTTCTTTTAATTTATTTAAAAATGATTTATCAGTTGCTTTACATTTTTCGTGATAAATAGAAGGCTCTTAATAAACCAAGATTGTGATATCACCGTATTACGAGATTTATGTGTAATATGGATATGGATTAATTGGATAATGGATTTCAATGGAATTTGCACTGTTAGTTAGACAATTTTTCAGAGAAGTTTTTAGTATATATATTTCTTATTTTATGATTGCATATTTTAATACCGTGTGGACAATAGACCAAAATACATCATAAAATATGAGAAACAAATGGCACTCAAAATCATGTTAGTATGCAGGGACCGATTAACGTCTGAAGTTATGGGAAGCACAGTTTCATTTCGGGGGCCCCTTTCATTCGAGAAGTGTTTTCTATTCGACATCCCGAAAACTCACAAATGCTACAAATATTATTCACTGGCTCAGCTGAATTCACATTAAAGAAAGTTTTTTTTATGTTCTACTTACAAAAAAATAGGATACAATCAGTGCAAAAATGATTTTGCATGGTATTAGCGTAAAAATGTAATTTGGATAAAAAGTTTCAATTCAGAATGCATGCACAACATAAAATATTAATATTATACGTTGTACATGCAAGCTAAATTCAATTATATTTAAATTCAATATGTAAAATAAACAATGCATCTAAAATAATGGACAGACTGGAGAATTGTGATCATGTGGTTGAAACTGACTTACTAACGAAAAATTAATTTGTAATGAAAGGTATTTTTATGAAACACTTAAAAAACAAACATATATATATGTGTGTAAATAAGTTAATAATTTGAAAAGAAATTAGATAGAATTTTGGAATGGAGTTAATTCGATATAAAATTTGGGGCCTCTGTTTTCTCAATTTCGTGTGCCTTCTAATTTTCTAAGGGAAGCACATGCTTTTCGTGCCTATTTGATAATCAGGGCCTGTTAGTATGAGCAAAATACTACTTATACTTTTAGTAGAAAGTTTATAAACATTCTAATCATACTTTATTCACCACAAAACTAGATGCAAAACTCCATATATTTTATATCTTTAAAAAATATATGTGCAGATATTTTTAGTTAAAATAATGCACATCTATTACATTTATTTTTATAATATTTTCCATGTTGATTTTAACACCGTAAAATATGATTTGCATCCCAGTCTTGACAAAAATTCACTCCTAAATAAAGTACTAAAAAAAGAAAAAAGAAAGAAAGAAAAACATCAAGAAATTATCCTACGCGCAAACGTATATTTTCGCAAGGCGTTCAAATGTAAAACTGTCATTGCGAAATACCTCATTTTCTCGTATTTAAATAAGTATTTTATTATTATAATAAAATATGCTTCTGTATTATTAATATAAAAATTTATCTTTATCAAAAATATCTTATTTATTATGAAAAATATAAAGCAACCAATAATAAAAAAAATATATATATAACACAATTTGGGATCTAAAGGATTCGAACCCATTCAAGGAGCACGCGCGCGGCGCGCGTGCTCCTTGAATATACTCATTCTGAAGATAACTGAGTTGAGAAGTAGTGCTTCTGCTCCCATGAAAACATATCGCAACCTTGCTACAAAAGTGTCACAACTCAAAAATTGGCTTTTTTGAGTTATGGCTGCCATTCGGCTTGGTTTCTAAGCCTCTACCAATCACTTAAACTGCCAGATAGTGCAATGAAAATTCAGCCACTAGGTAGCAGTTGTGTCGTTTTACAAGTTTGCAAGATGGCCACTGACCATTCTAGAAAAGTGCCACATCTTCAGTTGTGACCTAACCTTCATACGCGAACGTGAGTTCAAAAGTGCATTATTTTGAGTTGTTGCGTTTTTAATGATTCAAGTAGTGATGATCTTCCAAATGATTTCGAATTGTGGCAGTCTAGATGATTCATGTTTGAATATGTTCTGTTTCCTATTTTGAATTGTGACATTTTGTATGATCAAGTTAGGTACAATTGTTGGTTGGAACTCTAAATGTGTCTCTTTTGATGTTGCAAAGGAAGAAAAGTAGGAAGACAGGAAAAAAGTCGGAGGGCTGTTTTTATTAAACTCGTTGTAACTACAGAATATGAACTTTAAAAAGTTTTCGTTTACTTAAAAGATAACAGATAACAATAATGCAGATATTTCAAGTTTAAAATAGGCATTTTATTTAAATTTTAGAGTACTTTTGGTCTGCAATCCCGAAGCCACCTTCAAGGAATATATTAATGGAGGATATTCCATCTCCGTTTTGATCACGTGGTCAAGGTAAAAACTTCTAGCGTAAAGAAGGGAAGGCTCCGTAGACGTGTAATGTAAATCCCCGCTAGCCAATGAAACAGTTCATGAGGCAAAGCAGTAGTATCTTCCCTTCTTACCGGTTAGAAGTTCCTTGGATAAATTACCGGTATCACGTGACTTTTTTCGGCCTCGAACCCATATTTGGAATATCCTCCATTGCCGTTCCATTCATTCAAATACGTCACTTCGTTTGAAATGGGGGATTCTACTGGTGTGTTCACGGCACAGATAAACATACAAGATAAGGCATTTACAGCAAAATCTGGAATGACACATTTAAGATGCGACTCTAGCGATAAGAGGGAACAACTAACAATCTTTGGAAATTTTCCTATGTTAGTGAAATTTCTTTATGCTTTATTCTATACTATTAACGCATATTCTTTGATTCGATTGTATTCTTTTCGAGGCAGACGATTCTCTCGAAATTTAGCGTTGAAATTTAAGTGTCTTTTTATTATTAAGAAAATATTTTTTTCAAAACTTTTTAAAATCTTAAATATGTCCGGCTATTGTCTGCACATAAAATCGAAACCAGTGGCAGCCCGTGAGTGGGGTATATTTGGGGCACTAAATGCATAGATGCCCAATTTATTCTTTTCTTACCACTATTTTTTAAGTGAAATCATTGCCCTTTTTCATTGGCAGAACGTTCAGCCATTAAACAAGTAAAAGATTTCTTAAAAAAAATAATGGTAAGAAAAGAATAAAATTTTCAGCCATTCATTTAGTGCCCCAAAAATAGTCTGAAAAACTGATCGAAACATTATTTCGCCGCTTGGATCGTTTTAACACCCACCAGAGAGAAAAAGAAACTCTTTCATACAGAAAAGGATGCTGACAAAAATATTTCAAATAAGTACACATTGCTTTTATGATATGCAAGCAGTGATGCCAGCGCTGAGAAGTTTTTAGTATCGTCATTCTACTATAAAAGTAAAATGAAATAGTATAATTTCACCATAAGTGATTTGCGCGCAAAAAATGTGGAATGTTACTTCAGGAATGAAACAGAAGGTAAACATGGTGCAGTCGAAATTGGAAGTAGTGTGATTCGATATCTTAAATCACTGGTGGAAACAGCGCAAAACACTGACGTTGATGTAATAGTGCGATTCAGACAATTGTTGTGGGATACAGAAAAATAAGTATTTGCTTGCTGCATATGCATACAGAGTACAGTGCTTCGGAATCTGAAATATAACACACAATTTTTACTACACTGACATTCTCAAAACCAGGGATATAATGTGGATAGTGTCATTAAGAAGCAGATTGCAAAGAATCTTGAATTCTCATCAGTATACGTAACAAAGCAATACGTCACGTTGATACAGATGGCGAAAAAGAGAGGAACCCCTTACCATGTTAATGAACTCGCATTCGAGAATTTTTATGATATACAGTTGCTGCAGAAAAATGGGGTAACAACTTCAACATGGACATAATTAAGATGAATATGAAATGGCAAGGAATCAAGATGCTCCGTGTCGAATTAGATCGTGCATTTTTCTATGAAACATCCTAAAGAGATGAAAATTTCAAGAAGGTGAATGTGTACATTATGAAGATCTCAAGATGATTTTAATTCTGTTGTGCTAGTTCGGGTCTATATTAATGTAAAATTCCCTTATCTGACAATATAAATGATATTCAAGACCTCATTAATAAAAATATAATGCCGAAATTTTATTTTAATTCGTTCCTCAAAAAAGTTTTGGGATAAAGCAGCTAAATATTTTTATCCGCAACGAGACCAGAAGACTGATTTATGCTTGTTATTTACAAGTTTTTTTAGCTGTTGGATTAAAATCTAATGCATTTAGTTATCATTTAAGGATAATAATATTACATTAAGTGTGCCTAGTTCATTTGCAAACATAGATTCGTTTCGTAGTTTAATTTCATAGGTAAAAGGTTATTAAGGTTTTAATACATTAAAATGTTATTTAAAAAATCCTTGGTTGGTTATTGTTTTCGTGTTGAAACAGTTTAATAATTAGCTGGGAGCTTACCTTCCACTTACGGAACACTCAGGAACAAATGAAACAAATCTGCAAGCTCAATAGGTACTGTATAATAAATGTTAGTCGTTTATCTTAATGTTTCTATTTGAACTGTTTTGTTTTACTATGTTTAGGGTTAAAATATTGCAAAGGAATACATTTTCTTGGAGTTACCTAAAGTCAAAATAAAATAATATTACACAATCATGTTTCCAGCTTCATTCATTGACCCAAAATGAAGTGCTATCTAGAGATGACATAAAATAAATACATAAATCCTTGTTAATGGAACGTCATAACTCAAAACCCAATTTTCTGTCGAGTCACCTAAAGTGTCACATGTCCAGAAAAGAAACAACAAAAGTGTCACAACTCAAAATGATCACGCATTCATTAGACAGTGTTGGACGACAAAAGAGGCACAACTAAAAAAAAATGGTATTTTTAGTTGAAAATGCGACAAATCTGCAAGAATGGCGGTCTATAATATCATTATATGCACAGTTCTTCTGAGTGACATCACTAGATCAACTGAAATTTACCTACACAGCCCGGAAACAGTTTTTCTCATTTTCTGAAAAACGGAGTTTTTTGAGGTACGCCACTTTTGTAGCAAGGGTGCGATATGCTGCTGCATGCAACTACGTTAAAAATAATTAAACATACCGTTGGAAATTTGACAATTTTTCACAAAGACTTTTAAGATACATAGACCTGCAATTCCCATTCAAAACCATGCGAAATCATGGCAGCCATCTGAAGTAAATTGAAACACCTGAACCGCGAGGTTTGTACGTCAGCTGTGGTTATTTACCATTAAGTGCTATGGCTAGAATGCGCTTAAAAATTAATTTTTATCAATATATATGAAGTTTATGGCATATTTTTTTACATGAAGCTATTTTTTATATCTAAATATCCGTTATAAATATTGAATTTTCAGTAATAAAGTCAAATAAAGCAATTTATTAATAATTTTATGTATGGTATGTTTGAAAAAGAGTATCTAATTTTAACATGCCTTATAAACCTAAATAAAGGCGAAATTTATATGGAAACAGATTGTTAAAGATTATAATTTCACCTTTTTTTTAAGTTTGACTTATAAAAGTAACTGGTAGGGAAGTTCAGATTAAAGGTAGCAACTGCAACATAATATAGTAATTTACAAAACTTTAAATTACTTTTGAAGGAATCTACGTTTTTTAAACTAATTTTTATGCAAAAAAGTAATTAAAAAAATACATATTAACGAAAGTAACACTATATTTTTATCCTTGGAGGACGTGTTTATTTAAATACTTACTTGCTATACGAAAAAAAACAAAAAAATTGAGGAATAATAAGGTATTTTTTTAAAAAAAAGTCCTAAATGAAATAGGGTAGACTAATACTTAATGATCCGCAATGAAAAAACACGCTGATAAAAGTATTTTCTTAGATAAATTAAAATATAAAACAAATATACTGCCGTACAACAGCTGTGATCAAAAATCCTCAGTTAAACTGACAGTTTGCCGGTCTATGTATCTTAAAAGTCTTTGATTTTTCATTTGATTTGTTTGTTTGTTTTATTGAACACGTACATCAGACTTGTGTGCTTGACACCAGGGCCCGCTTATTAGTCATCGCCGATATACAGGGACGAGATAACACAAGGGAATTTACAACACCAGAGAATTACATCCTGGGGGTTCCACAAAGAGTGTGCAACGGAACCGGCGGGATTCGAACCCGCCCCCACCTACGCTCTCAAGAGATTAGCGGCGTGGTGTCTTATCCACTCAGCCACGGTGGGCCCTTCATTTGATTTTGAAATATAAATAATTTTCATAATAACAAGAAGTCATGTCTGGTAGGGGAGAAGGGCAGATTATGCATTTAGTAACTATACCTATATTTTTAAGCTCTAATACTGGACGCCCCCAGAAAGGGGAGAGTGGAATAGGAGTGTCGTTGCCCTTTCCTCAATTTTTAAAATTTAAGTAACTTCGATTTTAAAGAACATAGTAAAATTAATATTTTCAAGTAAATATATATAAAAAATGAACTAAGAATTTTCCGTAAAGGACGGGAGGGGTTGGGGGATAGGTAAGCCATTGCCCTCCTTATTTTTTTTAATTTAATTAATTGAAATTTCTTTTCCTCTGATTTAAAAAAACGCAGTAAAATATATCATTTCTGGAAAACTTAAAATAAAAAATACAAAAAGAAATTTCTTGTAAAAGGAAGGAGGGGGGGAAATTAAGTGGACCATTACTCTTCTCTGAATTTTGAAATTTAAATAAAATTTCCAATTTTGAATAACCCATTGAAATGTATTTATTTCGAGTAATTTAAAATTAAATAGGAACAAAATTTCTTTTGCTAAGTATGTGGTGAAGGTTGAGAAAGGAGAGGCGGGGCCTCTCCCTAAATCTCGCTCCTGAGAATTAATTTTCGGTCTTGTTTCTCTTTTTTATGTTTTTAAAATATATCGTGAACGGCACATTCAGAACGGATTTGACTTGGTGGTGGGGGGGGGGGGGGGGGTTGCTTGGGGGATATTTCTACGCGGATTTTGAAGTTTAATCAACTGAACTTTGTTTTTCTTTGATTAAGTTATAATAAAATTTATTCTTTTCGACTAATTTAAAATAATTAAAAATTAAGCGAAAGAAAGATCGGAGGATAGGATTATCCGTTTGTGTATTTGTGGGGTGGAGGGAATTCCCCTATATCCGCTATGGCAGTAAAATTTACTTCCGTTTTTCTTTTTTATGCTTATTTGCTTAAAAATTATGATAGACATGGGTTCAGCGTACTGTTGAGTTCAGGGGTAGCAGAGAGGGGGCATTCCCCCCCGGAAGGTTTCATGTTTTATACTCTAAATCCTTCTGCCCCGATGACGATACTTTAAAGTACCACGATCTTCTATTCTAATTAAAACACACTGACTGAAGAATACATTCAGAATGGTATTTAAGGAAAAAATAGTACATACTTTCTTTGACCATCACTAGATAGCAATAGCAGTTTCAGTAGGCTGAAAATTGTTCACGAAAGTATTTTGGTGCGTGTAGGTGTCAATTTTGCTTCAAATTTCTTCTGTAACATTGTAGCCCCAACTTTTGCTTGAAAACATATGAAATTTTAAGGGTAAGGTTATCATATTTTTTTCTTGTTTTAAATATATCACTTGACAATATTATGCTAAAAAGAATTAATTTTCAGTTTGTTTACTTTACGAAGTACTTTTTTAAAGCGATTTTTTTGAGTACCGTTGGGATTACATTGAACAGGATTTTTACTTACAAGGAAGGTCTCCCTACCGGACATACTCAGAATATTTTAAGAAAAATATTAATTAAACTACTTATGTATATAATAAAGGATCAGTTAAATTTAGCGGCGGAATTACGGTAGAAAGTCTGTAAAAAAATGAAGTATTTTCGAGTATTTGGTGCGAATAGACGAAAGCGTCATGCGATTTGGCGAGCAGTACTTTTCCTCGCCAAAGGCAAACGATTTTAACTGAAAAAGGCTTGTTAATTGATTTTTAGAATGCGTGTAAATAATATTTAATGAATTTAAACTTAAACAATGAGAGAGTTTAATAAATACATTTTTTTTTTGTATTACATGTTTATGTTGCTTGTTATTTATTTTTATTACTTTAAAAACAATTTCATACATTAAAAAGATTTTCATATATTAAAGCGTATTCCAAAACAAAGGTAAGATTCATTTAGGAGTTATTCATTTCAATATCAAATAATTCGTTGTTTCCATAGCAACAAAATTGAATCGACAATGCTCAATTGGATTTAATTTTGAGATCGAAACAATTTGAATTAATTTAAATTTTCTTTTAATTCATAAAATGTGATAGTTAACTTTCATTATAAATATATATATATATATATATATATATATATATATATACTAGCAGACCCGCTCGGCGTTGACCGGGGTTTGTAAATAATAACCATAACAAAACTAGTTTGTATGATTTTATATCTTTTGAAATTTTTTTAAATGAATCTAATTTCGGAGTCCCGAACGTCTTCCGCAGCGTCTAGTGTATCCCCAACAAACTTTTTTCCGAACGAACCTGTAACCTGGGTCCCCGCTACGTTAGACAGCATTTACCGGAAGAGCCTGCACGTGCCGGATACAATCGAAAACCAAGTTGAGTGAGCGAAAGCTCGTAGTAATCAAGCCGATAGAATCCAAAATAAGAATGCACCATTAATCATTAACGTTAGAATATGTTGGTAACTGAAGTCTAGGGATAAAATTTCATAATACAGAGAGTAGCTGAATTGTAATCTAAGTTGAATGAACTAAATTCCGTTGAAATTGGCCCCTTAGAACCCGAGGAAAGAAAGCATCCCCAAGCGGTGGAAGATGCCCCCTCTCCTTGTAAATTTCGTGAATTACTTTTAACATTAACACGATATTTAATAAATGGATGAAATCCCTTATCTAAAGTTACCTTTAAAGTAATGCGATTTTTAATGTATGGCTGTAGTGAGTAGACGTATGTTGATGCTGAAAAAGAAGATTAATGTTCGAAAAATGTGGTAGCTGAGGTATAAAAAAGGACCAGGCAAAATTAAGCATAGGGTGTGAATTAAACATCAGAATAATATTTTAAAGAAATGCGCAAAAAATGGAGTAAATGCTTAAAAAAGGGCCCTAGGGTCCCAATGAAAATATGTGGTTGTTGGTCTAGGGAGAAGAGTCCGAGACTGAAATTTAACATTATGCAATGAGAAGGTGATACAGTTAGGTGGTGTGTGGGGGGAGGGGGGGGGATACATGGCACACAAAAAGTTCAAGGGGCCCCGGATCGGGGCTAAACGGGACCCTAGGTTCCCCTAAGATTTTAACTGGAATATAGAAATTGGAGAATAACTAAATGGAAAAATGAAGCAGCCAAAAATGAAGATTAAGAGGGCAATTTATTGACAATTTATGCTGCAAAATCTTCAAGGGGCCTTGTACCGGGCCCCAAGGTGTCAGGGACTTAAGTGGCATGTTCTTTGGTAAAAAGATACTTTTGAGTATTTTTTAAAGTAATCAGAAGACACTAGAACTATGTTAAAGACAATTGCAAGCAATTCGGATCATTTTTAAAGAAGCTGCCTAAAATTTTTAAATTTTTAAAGAAGCGCCTAAGAAGGCGATTAATATTCAAAATTGGTGGTACACACGGATTAATAAAATTGCATTCTTTCAGATTTTTGATACGAATTAAGTAAATGCGGACAAAATAAGTCACACAAGTATTCTTTAAAATATATTTTTGTAAAGAGAAAGTGTTGTATCGTTTGCAAAGTTAAATTGCAATAAACTAAAATCATTTAATTGATAAATAAAAAAGAAATAAAGCCAAAACTCATTGGGCTTTATAACAGACGATATTCTTGACATAACACATATTTTAATTTCATTTTTTTTTTCAGTTTTTATGAGAAAATGGCAACAAAAAGATACACCAATCTACTATTTTCCTTTTTTCCCTTCACTTTCAAACAGAAATGGGGTACTTCAGTTGCCACGATTACAAAAATAGTAATAAAAACTACAAAAAAAATGAATATCTGAAAATTAAATTGAGATACAGATTTCAAACAAATTGCATTTAAAAGAGCATTTTTCCCCCTTATACGTCGGTGTAAAAATTTAAAATGTACGACGTTTAGAAGTTTAAAAATTTGCAGTAGATAAAATTGTAAACCCAAAATTTTATTGCAAATTTCAAAGTGTTGCCATTCGCAAAATGACGTATGCGTTACGCACAGATATGTTTGTCCCTTATAATATAGATAATTTCATCCGTGTAATTACAACCGAATTAGAGTCCTGCATCGGGTCGGGTAACCCGCTTTTATCCTCACCCGACCCGACTCGAATGGCGGTCGGGTCGGGTTGGCACTGTAATTTTTCGTTGCGGTTCGGGTTCGGGGTCAGGTTGACTTTCACTTTTTTATTGCGGGTCGAATTGACTTTCATTGTTTTGGGTTGGGTTTTGACTCTTGCGGGTTATGTCTGGGTTGACCTGAATTTCAAAAGAATATCCAAATTATATTTCCAGGTTAAAAATCTATCTTCAATAACAATAAAACTTCCATAATGGCTTTTTTCCCGAAAAGCGAACAGCTCTATTTAGCGAACATTTTTCAATTCCTTGACTATTTGAACGCTTATACATCAGAATAGCGGGAACCTCTCAATCGACACACATAATATGTGTATTTGGGCATAAACTGTCATAAATACAGGGCTCCCAAATGCGTCCGTCAACCAATATTTTTTTAGAAATTTTTTCATTTTAGATTTTTCTTGCAAAATGTGCAGCAATCACTTTTTGGATGTTAATTCTAGCGCAAATGTTGTAGAAACCTACCATGAAATTTTCTGGTAAAAAATATTGCTATTCAGTTGGCGGACCATTTGGGAGACCTGCAAATATGATACATATGTTGCTGTGACATATGGTTTTGACACTCATCAAAAACGAAATCTTGATAATTTTCATATTTCGAAAGAAGAAAAGTGGTTCTTAAAGAAAGAATATTCTATGATCACATTTCTTATATACTTTTTTATTTCTCATGCAGTAAATTAAATATATACTCATTCATAATTCAAATACGTATTTATTTTCATTTGAAACATAGTTGTACTCAAACAATTAAACTAAATTTTCATGAAAACTTTTGAAATTATGAAACTCATTTAAGATTTTTTTTTTTTTCTGACCCAGTGAAAGTATTTCACTTATGTGGCATTGATATTATAAACAAAAGCAGTATATATATATATACTCTCGTTTTTAAATTGAAAATAAATTAATAAATTAGAGCTGCCACATGCAGGACAAGTTATTGGACAAGACTTTTCAGATCCTCTGAATCTGCCGTGTTTATATAGCTGTAAATTTTTTTAATATATGTTCAGTTTTCTTACTAACTGTTCATCATGTTATTTGTTTAAAAAAGTAAAATTTAGTAAAAGAAATAATTTTTCTGATAGATATCACGTATAGGGGAACGTCTGATTTCCAAATTTTAAGATAAAAGAAATCAATTGCTTATTAATTGAAAAAGTTAGTTTAACATTCATTTAAGAAAATCTCTGCATTAATATGAACAAAAAGTTATAAAATACAAAAGAAATCGCTGCCTGCTCGGCCTACAGGCGCAGGTAGATTTCGAAGTTAAGTACTAATTTCACCAACAAAAACTAAATGTAGATTAGAGATAAACTCAGTTTAACAATTTTATCTGGCCGCTTTTGACGAGATTTTAATTTCATTTTTTCCAAATGCTGGTTTTATCAGAATCGTGTTAATACGATATTTTTTTCTTCATCCGCTATATATTCCTAATTTGTATTTGATGTACGATTTGGTCCTATCAAAAACTTGTCAATCTAAAAGTTGTAGATAAATATTAAGAAGATTTATAATAAATCTAAGCGGGTTTGATATCTTGTGAATTGACGAAGTTATGAAATTTTTCTTCTTTAAATCCCCCTCCATTTTTTTTTTCGCTTTTAATTTTTAATTAATTCATTTTTTCCGGTAAGAGTTGGTTCTATCAAAAACTTGTCAATATAAGCGTTGTAGATAATAATAAGAGGATTTATAATAAATTTAATTGGATTTGATATCTTGAGAATTGATCAAGTTATGAATTTTTTTCTCCCTAAAACCCTATTTTTTTTACCACTTGAGCCCATTTTTAATTTTATCAAAAATTTGTCATTCATAAATTGTTAGCTCTTTTTCTAGAAGTAACAATAACTTTAAACTGATTTTATAGGTATGATAAATAAAAAGTTATGGGTTTTTTTTTCTGTTTTCACAAAACCCCTCCCTATTTCCACTCCCTTGGGCCGATTTTTTCCATTTGCAATCCCCGCCGAGATATTAGCCATCTCATTGTTTTTGGTGAGTTTGAAGACGATCCGTGCACAATTGCGACTTTTATCGTGCGGACAAAATTTAGTACATACATACATGTATAAAATAGACTCTCGGTTAACCGGGATGGTTGGGAAATGCCTCGTCCCGGATAAGCAAATAAAGAAGCAGAAAAAGGATAGAAAATGTCAACTAATTATACAATAGGGCATTAATAATTCAATTAATGCAAAAGAAAGAGAATAAACATAAATTTCAATGTTATTTAGATTTACAATTAGTAAAATATAAAAAAATTAGAAATGTGTTTTATCCTACTGTTTTGTGAATAATGAAATGATAAAGGTCTGTTTTCGTTTTTCATTTACTTTTCGACTAATTTTACCACTCAAATTTCTCAAAATCGTTTTTTCAGCATGTGTGTAGGACCATCACTAAAACTTTTTCTTCGGGGGGGAGGGAGAGGACCTTAAATTGCCAAGTCAAATTTCAGTATTTACCAACTAGTTTTATAATTTTTCCAAGTTGCCACAATTAAAAAATTTAATATAGTTCTTATTTGTAAAAAGTTTAATAATATTCCCAATTAGATTTGTAACTTTTGTCAAGTGTATCAGAAATAGAAAGTGTATTATAGTTTTTATTAAAGATTTAAACAAATTTGCCATCTAAGTTTGTAAATTTGCCAAGTGTAACAGCATTCGCAAACGTTTTGGGGGGAGGCTCCCCCCCGTCCCCCTTAGCGAGACCCCTTCATGTGTGTTTTCATCTTGCTTCAAGTAATTAAGTAACGCCTCAGTGTGTATTAATGCGTCACCGAGACTTAATTTTGAATGAGTTACAAGATTTTCTTCATCCCTTTCAGGGCATTTTTCGAAATTCCTTGTTTCCTCTGAACCACAAGCGACACGCGACACAATATCATCGTAATTTCAAATGTTCGTTAATCCATTGTTGCACTGTTTCTTCGTCCACATTTTCAGAACAGTTTAACTTTCTCAAATCTTCCATGATTTTTCCCTACAAAACAGTAATATCGTCGTCTTCTGTAGGAATTTCATTTTCTTCATGCGATAACATTGCCCTCCATGATTTCTTAACAATGGTGCTTTTTACTAATTTCCATGCAGCATCATCTTAATAAAGTGCATGTAAAACTGAGAAACTGAGATTTTTGCCGTCCCGGTTAATCCGCAATCCGGATAATCCGATCCCGGTTAATCGAAAGTCTACTGTGTAGATATATATATAAATTTTATGGTGGATGTGATTTTGGGAGTCATATAAGGAAAAGTTATGAAGGCATTTTTCAAAAGTCACACCATGTAACGACTGCAATAGGTAGTATTTCTTATGAAATCTATCGAAAATGCACTACTTTAAACTAAATTTTCATAAATAGAAATTGTATGAAAAAAAAAAAATCAGCAAAATAATACAAGCAAAGTATTTATCACAAAAGAAGTTTTCTTATTTTGTTTTAACAGTTCGAATGCATTGTTCTGTATATCTTCATATTTATAAGAGCCTTTACTAATTACTAATATCAACACTTAGCGCATAAATAACTTTTGCTGTTTCTTTATGTTTCTATAAAATTTCATCTCGATGTTTGGGACATTTTAAATAATTCCAGATTTTTTAATCTTCTATGACATTTACAGAAAATGTATAATTAGTTTATTAGTAATCTTTCCTGGGTAAAGCGTGCTGTCATAATTAAAAATAATCCATCTTCTAATATTTAAATCTTCAATGGAAATTAAGATTGTTGAATTGTTTTGATTCAATTTTTTGGTGGCAAACTATGTTCTTTTCCTTGTGTTTAATGATATGGAAGCTTGATATTCCTTTGATTTTAGTTACATTTTTCCAAGGATTTTCCATATGTACTCTGTCTTGAGTTTCCTCTTTTCCAATGTAGAATATATTCGTGGTCTGTGAAATCTGGCCTCCTAAGTCAGAAAAATCTTTGGCAGATTGAACTGTGTGCATTTTGCTCTTACTCATCATATTTTGGTGCACAAGAGTTTTTATGTTACCACAAACTCCATCAACTACTCCTTTTCCATGTCAATGATTTTCCTCTACTATTTTCTCTGAAAAGGAGTTTTGCCATGTACTTATGTTTAAGCTTAGAAGATGTTTATCGCTCCATATATTTTTTTTCTGTGGATGTTTTTTGCCTACGTGAAACTTTTCTTGATAAAGAAATTTGATAAAAGGAAAAATACTATTTTCCTCTTTATTTGTGGTAGTTAAGCATATGGGATAATTCTGATGGTTAACCATTGAAACAAAGATGCATATCAGTGAACAAAAACACGTTTTGAACAAAACGCACGCGAACAAAAAAGCACTTTATACTTCATTCTGATACTCGAAGGAAAATGACATTCAAAAGTCTATTTTCAAAATTCTTATGTGTTCCTTTTCTTTATCCTTTTCAAAATTCATAAATTGTGTTCTTTCAATTTTACATCATTCATTATTTCAGTTATATTTTCATATTCATTCTCTAGTTTGAGATCTTTTGGGTATGCAGTTGTGTTTTGCCATCCATATTTTCCAATGTTTTTCACAAAACAAGTTTATTTCAATCACCGGGAATTTTTTAATAGCTTTCCATCACAATATTTGTCACTCAATAAATACACTTGTTTACTAAACAAAAGAACATTAAATATATATATATATTAATTTGAATGTTATTAATATATATATGTATATTACATATACCATATTCCCCCGCATTAGCCGGCATGCCGCAAAATTCGAGAGGGACCAGATTTTTGAATATTAGTCTCTGGTCTTTCCCGGCATGCCGGAAAAAGCGAGGATCTTCGAAATTGGAAAGGAATGACGTTCATTAGCAGTATTCCGTAGCATCGATTGGTGTTGGGGAGGAGGGGTGCAATATAGAGTCTGTCCCCACTTTTCTAATTATTTATTTTACTTTTTTTTTACATATTCAAGATAATAAAAACGTGTTTCATGAGTCTCATATACCATTTCAAACAAAGCTCTCTGCTCAGCAACCATCCGATATTTACAATGTAGAAGTAGATTATCTCATAAATTATTACGTGAACAGAAATATTCTTAATATATATAAAATAAGAAAAAAATAATAATTATCTAAATACATAAAGAGATAAATATGTGCTTTAGTGAGTGTGGTGCCGATGGGATACGAACCACGGATCTCATGATCAGGAGGCGAGAACGTTAGCGTCGAGATAAAAGGCCAAGCCAGTTACTCTAAGCTAGTAATTCGCTTTATACTGATCATGTGAGATGAGATCGCTACATATTCCCTTTCCAGTGAGAAAGACATCTTGTTGATCTCTGACGAGCGATATGCATATGCACTCGTGAGTGATGATACGCAGTATGCCAGGCTTATGTGCTGTGAGCGTTTCACAGGCTCAGCTTGCTGGAGATGATTTATTTGGTGCTGCCATCTGTTGGTTATGAGAGGAGATGATTGTTTTTGAAGGTTGCGATTTTGCGTGCGTCCGGGTCACCAATGATGAGAGCGATCGATTGGCACCGCTGGGATACGAACCACGGATCTCATGATCAGGAGGCGAGAACGTTAGCGTCGATCAACAGGCCAAGCCAGTTACTCTAAGCTAGTAATTCGTCTTATACTGATCATGTGAGATGAGATCTCTACACATTACACCAAAAATGTAATTTTATATGATAATTTAAAAAACTGAAATTTAACTAAAATAGTTATTTATTCAATAAGAAAGATCAGCGAACAAAGAATGGAAAAAGCTGAAGGTACCAAAAAATGTCTTAAATGTCAAGCTTAACAAACATGAAAACGCTTGAAGTGCTAACCCTAGCAGTAATAGTTCAAACAAGTCGGAAATTGTACATCAAACATGGGAAATGAGGTGCTTTCGCCTTCTTTTTTTCACTCTCTTGAAAAATTTCCTCTTTTGGACTTTCAGCGTTTTCCATTCTTAGTCCTAAATTAGAAATACAAAATTTGCTGTATATTTAATCATTCATTATCACTATACTTGCTTTCTGCCTCTGTTAGACCAGAAATCTCGTCTTTGGCATCAGAATCAAGAATAGCATTCTTTTGAATAAGTTCTTTCAAACGATTGTGTAAAAAGTCTATGTTTCTTTTCGTAGTTAAACCACATTAGTTTAACCACACATGTTTAATTAAGTCTTCAGAAACTTTTTCCCATATTGCCTTTACCCAGAGACCTATAGAAGGATACGAAGCAGATCGACGTTTACCAGACTTCGTGAATTCCTGTTCTCCATTTCTTAGTCAATCCCTACATAAACGCCTAATTTATACTTTGAAAGTTTTATTCCAATGCACATACGCGGGCTGTAACAATGGTGCCAAACCTCCAGGAATTATTACAAGCTCTGTTTTATAATGTTGTTTAAAACTGTATTTATCAGTCGTTTTTATGTGGGGTTTGGCACTGTCCAATACTTAGACGGATTATCGTTTAAAGAAACAATTAGGGCGATTCCCCCAAACTTTTTTCTTATATATATTCATCAAGTCACATGCATCGAACCTTTTCATGGACACAGTGACTACAACATCCTTTGGGAAATCTGACTTTGGAATTTGTTTTAAGCCTTTACAAATTAAAACTAGTTTCAATTTTGTTCCATCGGCCATTGCGCTCAATATAACTGTGTATCGTAGTTTTCCTTACCAGTCATTTTGCATAATATGGATTCCACGCCTTTAAAGTCATAAGGTTTCTGATGCGGCAGATCAAACCACATATCATATATATAGTCGTCGTCATATATATAGACAGAGACAGAGAGAGAAAATAAGTATTGATGTTTTTTCCTTAAAATGAAAAATGTTGTTAGAAAAACCAAAATAAATCAGTCTTCCGTTTTCCAGTAGCGAAACCTCATATTTTACGGCATGCCGGTAAATACGAGTTTTACCGCCATGCTGGTGTACCTCGATTTTTTCCGGCATGCCGGCTAATGCGGAGGAATACGGTATTTACACGTGACGTCACGTGTGTGTGGGACAGCATAAATTATTGTTTTATTAATTTCCAAATTCATATTATTTACAAATACATTAGTAGACAGTAAATGACAGTTCTACCACAGCAAGCAGGATTAAGGATTACTCCTGCGTGCTGAATATCATACTACAGTACGATGTGGGAAAGAGGGACTCCAGCGTGTTGTTGTCTTAGAGTAGGAGGGTAAAATTTTTGAGGGGAATTAATTTTTTTTTTGGGGGGGGGCTTATTTTTTGAGAGGGCTTATGGTTGAATATCATACTAGAGTACGATATAGGAAAGAGTGAATCCTACGTATTTTGATGGCGACTCCTGCGTGTTTTTGATGTCATGTTAGAGTAGGTGGTTAAAAATTTTTTTTTTAGGGGGGGGGGGCTTATTTTTTGAGGGGGGGGGGCTTATGGTTGAATATCATACTAGAGTACGATATAGAAAAGAGTGAATCCTGCGTGTTGAGATGATATGTTAGAGTAGAAGGGTCCCCCCTCCCCCCTCCCCCTTAATTTTTTTTTTTTAGTGTCGGTCTCTTTCGATGAGAAAATTTTTACGTGTTGTATCATATTTAATTTTTCGTTTATTTTGGACTTCGACAAAAATAGTAGGTTACTTTATCATGATTTAACTGGGCTTGTGTTATTAGATGATGGTGCTTTTTTTAAATTTAATTTGTATTCTTATTGAAAGGTTTTTATGATCAACTCTGTTTCTTGGAAAAACTTTACTGAATCTTCAAAAAGGAGAAATGTTATGCTTTGCATTAATGAAAAAACAGTAAAAAAATTAGTAACCACATCTAGTTTTAAGTCATTTGATGGAGATGTGATTGCAGTGGAAAGGATTAAACACAGTTTAATTTTGTATCGTCCTGTATACGTTGGGTTTGTCATATTAGTACTGTTTTCCTTACGGGTTTCGAACCCTGAAACTCCCCATTATTCGAATTTCTGCAATAAGAATCTAGACGGAAACTTGAAAAATTTCATTTAGAACTGAAAATTGCTAATTATTATTATCCTCTTGCTGCAAGTTAATACATCTCTTTACCTAACCGCCTGGTTTCGAACCTACAATCTTCCCATTATTAGATTATTTCTATAACCATTGGGCTGGGCGGGCCCCACTGCTTTTTCACTTGAATTTGCTGTCTTTCAGTTTTGTATCGACTTCTTTTAAAAATGAGCAGAAGAACGATTTTACGTTAGAAGAAATTTTAACAAAGTGTTGCCATTGAATTTAGAAAAAATGAGAAATAAACATTTATATTTTTACTATCATGCACTTCGAGAAATTATTTAATTTTCAAATGAATAGGTTTTGCTAACATTTATTCATTTTAGTATTTATTTCAACATTGGGGAAACTATTAACAATGTGTTGCCCCTGTATTATGTACTGCACGAAATTAAAGACTGTTGCCATTGAATTTACAGAAATACACATTCAATTTTTGTGTATTATGTACTTCTAGAAATTAATTCAATTTCTTAGATTTAATAATGTCTACTTCAACTTCGGGAAAGTATAGTAATTTGAACGAAAAGATAATTTATAAACTGGAATTTAGAACAGTAATGTAATTTTAGCGTAATGATATTTCTTCAATCTGGATTTTCTCGTGCAGTTAATGAACTCTTTCATCATCACTCACCCAGAATGTTTCTTTTTTTACTTATACTGTAACAAAATTTGTGGATTTTACTTTAAAAATATTCGCCTTTGGATGGATTCGAACCATCAACCTATTCATTAATGGTGAATTGCGCTTACGAATTGCGCGACAAAGGCATTAAATTGATATACAATTAAACCAAAACAAGTTTATTCATCAGCTTTTAAAAACTAACCAGTTCTTCGATTTTCAAAGATTTGTGGTCATATCTATTTGTGTGTTTGTTGTTTCGATCATACATAAACAGGATGTGCTGTTTCTAATCTGGATGTAATGATAAACCGTATTTTCGCTTTATGTGAAAATCAGAGATAATACTTCTTTTTTCCATTGCATTAGGAAAACAAATTTTCTTAATGGGTCACTATTTTAATTAATTAACAATTAAGAAATGAATCAGATTTTTTTTCATAACACTCGCATTTTAGTAGGATTCAAAATAAAGTTAATCATTTAATGATAAAAACAGGTTAATTCAAAAGAAATGAATTTATAAAATGATTCATTTTGTACACATGCTTATTAAATGAACACAAAAGTTTATGTATTAAATCGCTATCACGTGATCTTCTTTTTTTCTGATGCGCCACCTACATTGATTTAAGTGTAGTTGGATTTCATTTCATGTCATTATTCTGTTTTCTACTGTTTTGAATACACGTGCTGTATTTTTGTCCTCGCAAAGTTAAAACAGTTTTTAAATGAATATGGATGCTATTAATGATACACAATCGACTATTGTCGACAATTAGGATAAGATGAGTGAACAGGAGATAAAAGATGTGCCCGTTTCGAATAGTAAAAGTATTCCTTCTTCATCAGAACAGTTTCAATTGCCTTATATTTGTGGAAAATGTAAAGCAGAATTTTACGAGAAACACGAGTTTTTAAAACATATGAACATTCATTTAGAAAAAAAACTTTTTATGTACGACGTTTGTGGAATGTTGTTTTTTCGAAAGAGTTCTTTAATGGAACATATGATAATTCATCGCATGACATCTACCACGTACCAATGTGAAACACGTGGTAAATCTTTTTCAAGAAAGAGTGTGTTAATCAGACACACAAAGTTTCATTTAGAGAAAAGGCCTTTGAGTTGTGACAAGTGTAAGAAAACATTTGTTCAACAATGTGATTTACGAAAGCATTTGCTAATTCATATTAAAGCCGGAAAATTTCTTAAATGTGAACAATGCGAAGAAACGTTTTCGAGAAAGATGGACTTAAGGAATCATCTTAAAATTCACACCATTTCGAAGAAATGTGAGCTTTCCAAGCAATTCAAATGTGATGATTGCGACCAAGTTTTTTATGATAAATTCGACTTAGCTGAACACAGAAAAAGTCATCTTTCACCCACCCAACTTAAATTGGAACAGCGTAATGGATTGATTAAGCAGTTAGAAGAATTAACACTTCAATTAAGAACTTTGCAAAATGAAATATCTTCATCAAATATCGAATTTTCATTGATTTGAAATAGACATATGTTTTCATTATACATATGCAATCATTTTTGTAACTAACGAAAAATAAAATTTTTCTCAATTGAAAAAACTTGTATTTTTTCATTTTAACAAGATGTCTTAGTATTTTATTGCTCCCACTACAAATGAACTTGATTTTTTTTTCTAAGTGAATGAAACTCTAATAATATTTCAGATATACAATTTTTTATTTTTCTTCATTTATCTCACTTTTTTAATTTGAAACCATTGCAAAATTGAAATATATTTTAATAAAGTTAAAATAATAAAGTTATAATAATAATAAAGTTTTAGTAATATTAATGAGTTGCATTACTAATAATTGTAAATGAATTTAATCATCTACTAATTAAATTAATCAACTATCAACATTTTGAGGGATATATTAAATGAAGTACGTATCCACTCATTATTTTATTCAATTTCATATGACTATGACTACATCGTAATAAAAACTATTTTAAACAATCAACTTCTATTACTTTTGTTTAGAGGGATTAGATTAGAAAATGAAGTTATTTAAATTATTGTCATCTTTATTACATATTTTTTAAAGTTTAATTAACAAATAATTAATTTAATTAATTTGTGTATAATTATCATTTTAGTATAGTTATCATTTGATTATATTTATCCACTCATTATTTTAATCCATTTCATATAAGTTTAATTATCCACACACTATTTATTTTAATCAATTTCATAAGAAAAAATATAATGAACTTGCGTTTCATTTTCTATGTGTTGCCATTCACAAGTTTGAAAAATAACTATCATAATGAAATATTCATGCTAGCATTAATCATGCTTTTCGGTTTAATCATCAATTTGAAAAATTTACTTGATACCGATTTTTAACTGAAACCGTCACTGATTTGAATTCATATAAATATAATTATTCACAATTTTATTTTAATCAATTTCATTTGACTCTAATTAATTTAATTTGAGTATAATTATCATTTGATTATATTTATCCACTCATTATTTTAATCCATTTCATAAAAGTTTAATTATAACTTCCATTATATATTTTAATTAATTTCATATGAATAAAATTATTATTTGTACTGAACTTGTGATTCACTCATCGTGTGTTGCCATTCTCAAGTTTGAAAATTATCTAACATGATGAAATATTCATACTAGCAATAGTCATGCTTTTCGACTCAGTCGACGATTTGAAAATTTAGTCGATCATGGTTTTTTAATTAATGCGATCGTTTCTAGCTGAAACCGTCACTGATTTGAACTTATGTTAATAATCGTTTCGAAATCATCTCAGTCAGTTTACTGTTGACTTTTGATCAGACTACACCACATACTGTTTGCTATTTAAAATGGCTTGTGAATTAAATATGCTGAAAAGATCTTCCCCAGAAATGAAATCCGTAACAAAGTATCAACGTTTAGAATCATCTTCGGATACTGATATAACGAAATTAAATCTCCCATGTTTAGAATTTTGTAATTCAAACAAGAACTGTTCAACATTACTCCCAAAAATGGATTTACATGCTGCAGAACCCAGGCTCGATATGGATTCAACGACCTCAATATTCACTCATAATGATGACGACACAACTTCTACTATGAGTTTTTTGGACACTATTTTTAATGATCTAGATTTTAAAAATTTGGAATCCTTCATTTCCCCAAGTACCTCAATTTCATCATCACAAGAACCAACAAATGCTGTTTTGAATACAATACAGGGTCCCATTATGAAAGACATTCCCAAAAGAAAACCACGCAATTTTAATGTTATTGAAATCAAGTTGAGTGATTGTGTTTATTTAATTTTAAAACATCGCATCAAGCAATTTTATGTGTATATCGGGGAGTTTAAACACAATGTGATTAGTAATGAAGAAATGCTGACGAAAAATAGACTTTTGATGGACATTAATACGTGCTACGAATTTCAATTGAAACTTTTTGCTTTTAATTTGAAATATAAATCCTCATTATTTATTGCTAATAATACTGTGTCGGTAATGAATCACAATAATAGCACTATGCGAATTAAAAACTTGATGAATTTTTCACATTTCGACTTAAACGATTACCAATTATTAAATTTGAAGGATAAAGTTCATCATTTTAACAAGAAGCTTTTGCAACGCATGTATACAAATCATCTACTACGCTTAATTAAGCAAAAATGTACACTATGTGACGTAACCATCGAAAATGAATCTGCTTTATTTTCAAAGCTCATCAAGTGTATTGAGAGTAATGTAGTGACTATTTTAAACCAAATTTATGATTGCGTAGAATGTATTTTTGAACACGAAATTATGTGTCTCCATACTTGTTTCACATTTAATTATCGCGAAAAGATTAATCAACTAGGGGACACGGTATTAATGTTAGTGAATTTCGATTATGTTGTTTCTATGTTTTTAAACGGAACTGAATGTGTTAGTAAAAACTTTTTATGTAACATCAATGTAGAAACTATACAATATGTATTGTTTAAATAATAAATTTTGTTGTTTCTGTTTGTTAAATGTATATGTTTATTCATTTAGTCTATCTTTTAATTGTGACAATCTATATTGGAAAAAGAAATTAACAATTACCTAATCAAAAGGTATATATATATATATATATAACCATTAATTAAACATTACCGACCATCATCAAAAACAGCATTATTCTGTATGATTGACAATAAAAATGGATGCCACAAACCTATAATATAGAACTGTATGTATAAAACAAAGTACCTTATACTTAATTACAAGTATTAATAAGGAAGAATAATAAAAAAAAAGAAGAATATGGATTCCGAAAAAGTTGAAAAACTTATATATTGAATTACGTTTTCAAGAGTGCAGAATTCAATGATATAAGCAAATCGGTTGTTTTCTGTGAGAAAAAAGCTTAAAGCTGAAAATAATTTTCCTCCTGTACTCGAACAACCAATAGATCCAAAAGAAAAGTCTCTCTCTATATATATATACACAAGTTTTTATTTTTGAACTTAAAATGAATTCCAAGTTATTAATATTTTTAATAATGAAAATAAAAGTTTTCTACTTTTGCAATTTAATAAAATTATATTTACAAGTTAAAAAAATATTTTTTGAAATAAATTTCAAATCTAGTGGAAATATATTTTTCAAGTTTTACAATTTTAGAAAAAAGTTTTCACTTCAAGTTAAAAATATATTTTGAAATAATTTTTTTCAATTCAAGTTAAAATTAAATTTTAAATTTTACAATTTCAGAAATAAAGTTTTCAATTAATCAAAATTTTTTTAATTTAAACTATTCGCTGTAAAAATTTTTTATCCTTGCTTTTATGTTTGCATACTACATATAGATATGTAGTATATACTATGTTTTATGTAAGAACAATTATTTAATAGTTCAAAATTATTTACAAGCTAGAAAAATATACTATGTAAGAACAAATATTTTATTAGTCGAATTATATTTACAAGTTAGAAAAAAATTTACTAGTTTTCAATTTAAAATAAGTTTTCTAAAAGTTACAAAAATATTTTATCAGTTTTAAAAAATTATATAAAAAACGTTTTTCTTTTTTACGTTTTACAATTTCAGAAATAAAATTATAAAAGTTTTTAAAATTTTTCATTAGTTAAAATTTTTTTGTTTGTTCAATTCATTATATAAATTTTTTTAATCATACTTACATACTACATATAAGTATGTAGTATGTTCACAATGTGATATATTGTATACTATGTAACATAGTATATACTATGTTTCATATAAGAACAAAGATTTTTCTAGTTCAAAATTATTTTCAAGTATAGGAAAATGTTTTATTAGTTTTTCAATTTAAAAAAAAGTTTCTAAAAAATATTTCATAAGTTTTACAAAAGAAAAAAAAATTCAATTAAGTTTTCTAAAAATATTTTATAAGTTTTACAAAAAAAAAAAAAAAAAATCAATTAAGTTTTCTAAAAATATTTTATAAGTTTTACAATAGAAAAAAATAATTCAATTAAGTTTTCTAAAAATATTTTATAAGTTTTACAAAAAAAAAAAATCAATTACGTTTTCTAAAAAATATTTTATAAATTTTACAAAAAAAAAAAAAAAAAAAAAAAAAAATCAATTAAGTTTTCTAAAAAATATTTTAAAAGTTTTCTAAAATATATATAAATATTAGTTTTACAATTCAAAAAAGAATATATGTATGTTATTAGTTTTCAGTTGTATGCAAGTTGGAAAATATGAGTTATTGATGTTAACATAGTATGTATTTATATATCTCATAATATATATCACATAGTATATATCACATAATGCGTATGTATAACAAAGTAGATAGTTATATAACACATAATGTGTGTCATATATGACTAATTGTATACGATGCTCGACCTAAGAATAATCATTCTTTAGTCTAAAATTAGTTATAAGTTATAAAATTATTTTTTAATGAAACTTTTGTTTCTCCTTATCTACCTTATTTTTACAAACTCTAATTTTTACATCTACATTTCTAATACAAATTCATTTATATTCAAGTAATAGAATAATATCTACTTACAAATAGCATTGTCTTAAAACGAAGCTTGGCATGTCTCGCTCCTACAGATGAAATGCTCACTGCAGATAGCAATCCGGATGTTTATATCATCACGTGACTTCCTTTAACATCTGTTAAACCGATACCATGTTAATATTTCGAAAATTTTCCAGAGAGAGAAACATTCGCCTTGCATACAATATTTCAAATGAAAATCAAATTTAAAATTACTTTTGCTTAAAAGGCGCAAAGGCCAACCTAGTGAAAAATATTCCATGCCGGGAATCGAACCCGGGCCATCAGTATAGCGCACTGACGTTCTACCGACTAAACCACATAGAACGATACCCAGCATGGAACTTCTCACTATTACAGGTTGGGAAGGCTACAAACGCAGAACAAGGCTTTTGCGCCTTTTAAGCAAAAGTAATTTGAAATTTGATTTTCATTTGAAATACCGATACCATGTTTGCCATTTCCAATTCAGTCTTCAAATGTGTTGCTTCGTTAAGTTTTATGGTCTATATTCCTTCATATTATAAAAGAACTATGCATTTTCTTTATACGTATGATATTGAAAAGATCTAAACTAATTTTAAAACATACCTTTTTATATCTACAAAACTTTTATTACCAAAACAAAAATCATCATCTTTTACTATGTTTAGTTGAAAGATCTTTTATTTTTTAATTAGATGATGTAATCGAAATTCTTACTAAGAAGTTTTATTTAACTGACTATTATTTTATAGAAATAATTTTCTTATGAAAGCGAAAAAGAATATTTCATCATTTATATAATCTAAGGTTGATTATATATATAATATTATGTTATCTAACATAATTTGTAATTGAATAGAGTATACTAGAGGTATATATAATTATATATATTTTATATATATATGTATATATATATATATATATATATATATATATATATATATATATATTAGAACTTTATCAATTTCTTCATATATTTGTGATTTCAAATTTATTATATATATATATATATACCTATACTAAGTATGTATATACTTAGAGAAACTTGGAAAACTTAATTGATTTTTTTATTTATTTATTTTTTTTTGTAAAACTTATAAAATATTTTTAGAAAACTTAATTGAATTATTTTTTTCTTTTGTAAAACTTATAAAATATTTTTAGAAAACTTATTTCAATTTTTTTTTCTTTTGTAAAACTTATAAAATATTTTTAGATTTTTTTTTTTTTAATTGAAAAACTAATAAAACATTTTCCTATACTTGTAAATAATTTTGAACTAGAAAAATCTTTGTTCTTATATGAAACATAGTATATACTATGTTACATAGTATACAATATATCACATTGTTAACATACTACATATTTATATGCAGTATGTAAGCACGATTAAAAAAAATTATATAATGAATTGAACAAACAAAAAAATTTTAGCTAATGAAAAATTTTAAAAACTTTTATAATTTTATTTCTTAAATTGTAAAACGTAACAAATAAAAACTTTTTTTATATAATTTTTTAAAACTGATAAAATATTTTTGTAATTTTTAGAAAACTTATTTTAAATTGAAAACTAGTAATTTTTTTTCTAACTTGTAAATATAATTCGACTAATAAAATATTTGTTCTTACATAGTATATTTTTCTAACTTGTAAATAATTTTGAACTATTAAATAATTGCTCTTACATAAAACATAGTATATACTACATATCTATATGTAGTATGCAAACATAAAAGCATGGATAAAAAAATTTTACAGCGAATAGTTTAATTTAAAAAAAAAATTGATTAATTGAAAACTTTATTTCTGAAATTGTAAAATTTAAAATTTAATTTTAACTTGAATTGAAAAAAATTATTTCAAAATATATTTTTAAGTTGAAGTGAAAACTTTTTTCTAAAATTGTAAAACTTGAAAAATATATTTCCACTAGATTTGAAATTTATTTCAAAAAATATTTTTTTAACTTGTAAATATAATTTTATTAAATTGCAAAAGTAGAAAACTTTTATTTTCATTATTAAAAATATTAATAACTTGGAATTCATTTTAAGTTCAAAAATAAAAACTTGTGTATATATAGAGAGAGAGACTTTTCTTTTGGATCTATTGGTTGTTCGAGTACAGGAGGAAAATTATTTTCAGCTTTAAGCTTTTTTCTCACAGAAAACAACCGATTTGCTTATATCATCGAATTCTGCACTCTTGAAAACGTAATTCAATATATAAGTTTTTCAACTTTTTCGGAATCCATATTCTTCTCTTTTTTTATTATTCTTCCTTATTAATACTTGTAATTAAGTATAAGGTACTTTGTTTTATACATACAGTTCTATATTATAGGTTTGTGGCATCCATTTTTATTGTTAATCATACAGAATAATGCTGTTTTTGATGATGGTCGGTAATGTTTAATTAATGGTTATATATATATATATATATACCTTTTGATTAGGTAATTGTTAATTTCTTTTTTCCAATATAGATTGTCACAATTAAAAGATAGAATAAATGAATAAACATATACATTTAACAAACAGAAACAACAAAATTTATTATTTAAACAATACATATTGTATAGTTTCTACATTGAAGTTACATAAAAAGTTTTTACTAACACATTCAGTTCCGTTTAAAAACATAGAAACAACTTAATCGAAATTCACTAACATTAATACCGTGTCCCCTAGTTGATTAAACTTTTCGCAGTTATTAAATGTGAAACAAGTATGAAGACACATAATTTCGTGTTCAAAAATACATCCTACGCACTCATAAATTTGGTTTAAAATAGTCACTACATTACTCTCAATACACCTGATGAGCTTTGAAAATAAAGCAGATTCATTTTCGATGGTTACGTCACTTAGTGTACATTTTTGCTTAATTAAGCGTGGTAGATGATTTGTATACATGTGTTGCAAAAGCTTCTTGTTAAAATGATGAACTTTATCCTTCAAATTTAATAATTGGTAATCGTTTATGTTAAAATGTGAAAAATTCATCAAGTTTCTAATTCGCATAGTGCTATTATTGTGATTCATTACCGAAACAGTATTATTAGCAATAAATAATGAGGATTTATATTTCAAATTAAAAGCAAAAAGTTTCAATTGAAATTCGTACCACGTATTAATGTCCATCAAAAGTCTATTTTTCGTCAGCATTTCTTCATTACTAATCACATTGTGTTTAAACTCCCCGATATACACATAAAATCGTTTAATGCGATGTTTTAAAATTAAATAAACGCAATCACTCAACTTGATTTCAATAACATTAAAATTGCGTGGTTTTCTTTTGGGAATGTCTTTCATAATGGGACCTTGTATTGTATTCAAAACAGCATTTGTTGGTTCTTGTGATGATGAAATTGAGGTACTTGGGGAAATAAAGGATTCCCAATTTTTTAAATCTAGATCATTAAAAATAGTGTCCAAAAAACTCATAGTAGAAGTTGTGTCGTCATCATTATGAGTGAATATTGGGGTCGTCGAATCCATATCGAGCCTGGGTTCTGCAGCATGTAAATCCATTTTTGGGAGTAATGTTGAACAGTTCTCGTTTGAATTACAAAATTCTAAACATGGGAGATTTATTTTCGTCATATCAGTATCGGAAGATGATTCTAAACGTTGATACTTTGTTACGGAATTCATTTCGGGGGAAGATCTTTTCAGCATATTTAATTCACAAGCCATTTTAAATAGCAAACTGTATGTGGTGTGGCCTGATCAAAAGTCAACAGTAAACTGATTGAGATGATTTCGAAACGATTATTAACATAAGTTCAAATCAGCGACGGTTTCAGTTAGAAACGATCGCATTAATTAAAAAACCATGAGCGACTAAATTTTCAAATCGTCGACTGAGTCGAAAAGCATGACTATTGCTAGTATGACTATTTCATCATGTTAGATATTTTTCAAACTTGAGAATGACAACACACGATGAGTGAATCACAAGTTCAGTACAAATAATAATTTTATTCATACGAAATTAATTAAAATATATAGTGGAAGTTATAATTATACTTTTATGAAACGGATTAAAATAATGAGTGGATAAATATAATCAAATGATAATTATACTCAAATTAAATTAATTAGAGTCAAATGAAATTGATTAAAATAAAATTGTGAATAATTATATTTATATGAATGCAAATCAGTGACGGTTTCAGTTAAAAATCGGTATCAAGTAAATTTTTCAAATTGATGATTAAACCGAAAAGCATGATTAATGCTAGCATGAATATTTCATTATGATAGTTATTTTTCAAACTTGTGAATGGCAACACATAGAAAATGAAACGCAAGTTCATTATATTTTTTCTTATGAAATTGATTAAAATAAATAGCGTGTGGATAATTAAACTTATATGAAATGGATTAAAATAATGAGTGGATAAATATAATCAAATGATAATTATACTAAAATGATAATTATACACAAATTAATTAAATTAATTATTTGTTAATTAAACTTTAAAAAATATGTAATAAAGATAACAATAATTTAAATAACTTCATTTTCTAATCCCTGTAAACAAAAGTAATAGAAGTTGATTGTTTAAAATAGTTTTTATTACGATGTAGTCATACTCATATGAAATTGAATAAAATAATGAGTGGATACATACTTCATTTAATATATCCCTCAAAATGTTGATAGTTGATTAATTTAATTAGTAGATGATTAAATTCATTTACAATTATTAGTAATGCAACTCATTAATATTACTAAAACTTTATTATTATTATAACTTTATTATTTTAACTTTATTAAAATATATTTCAATTTTGCTTTTCAATTTTCAACTATTAAAATATATTTCAATGTATAATGAAAACATATGTCTATTTCAAATCAATGAAAATTCGATATTTGATGAAGATATTTCATTTTGCAAAGTTCTTAATTGAAGTGTTAATTCTTCTAATTGCTTAATCAATTCATTACGCTGTTCCAATTTAAGTTGGGTGGGTGAAAGATGACTTTTTCTGTGTTCAGCTAAGTCGAATTTATCATAAAAAACTTGGTCGCGATCATCACATTTGAATTGCTTGGAAAGCTCACATTTCTTCGAAATGGTGTGAATTTTAAGATGATTCCTTAAGTCCATCTTTCTCGAAAACGTTTCTTCGCATTGTTCACATTTTTGAAATTTTCCGGCTTTAATATGAATTAGCAAATGCTTTCGTAAATCACATTGTTGAACAAATGTTTTCTTACACTTGTCACAACTCAAAGGCCTTTTTTCTAAATGAAACTTTGTGTGTCTGATTAACACACTCTTTCTTGAAAAAGATTTACCACATGTTTCACATTGGTACATGGTAGATGTCAGCGATGAATTATCATATGTTCCATTAAAGAACTCTTTCGAAAAAACAACATTCCACAAACGTCGCACATAAAAAGTTTTTTTTCTAAATGAATGTTCATATGTTTTAAAAACTCGTGTTTCTCGTAAAATTCTGCTTTACATTTTCCACACATATGAGGCAATTGAAACAGTTCTGATGAAGAAGGAATACTTTTACTATTCGAAACGGGCACATCTTTTATCTCCTGTTCACTCATCTTATCCTAATTGTCGACAATAATCGGTTGTGTATCAATAATAACATCCATATTCATTTAAAAACTCTTTTAACTTTGCGAGGACAAAAATACAGCACGTGTATTCAAAACAGTAGAAAACAGAATAATGATATGAAATGAAATCCAACTACACTTAAATCAATGTAGGTGGCGCATCAGAAAAAAAGAAGATCACGTTATAGCGATTTAATACATAAACTGTTGTGTTCATTTAATAAGCAAGTGTACAAAATGAATCATTTTATAAATTCATTTCTTTTGAATTAACCTGTTTTTATCATTAAATGATTATCTTTATTGTGAATCCTACTAAAATGCGAGTGTTAATAAAAAAAATCTGATTCATTTCTTAATTGTTAGTTAATTAAAATAGTGACCCATTAAGAAAATTTGTTTTCCTAATGCAATGGAAAAAAGAAGTATTATCTCTGTTTTTCACATAAAGCGAAAATACGGTTTATCATTAAATCCAGATTAGAAAGTGCACATCCTGTTTATGTGTTATCGAAACAACAAACACACAAATAGATATGACCACAAATCTTTGAAAATCGAAGAACTGGTTAGTTTTTAAAAGCTGATGAATAAACTTGTTTTGGTTTAATTGCATATTATTTTAATGCCTTTGTGGCGCAATTGGTAAGCGCAATTCACCTTTAATAAATAGGTTGATGGTTCGAATCCATCCAAAGGCGAATATTTTTAAACTAAAATCTACAAATTTTGTTACAGTATAAGTAAAAAAAGAAACATTCTGGGTGAGTGATGATGAAAGAGTTCATCAACTGCACGTGAAAATCCAGACTGAAAAAATATCATTACGCTAAAATTACATTACTGTTCTAAAATCCAGTTTATAAATTATCTTTTCGTTCAAATTACTATAATTTCCCGGAGTTGAAGTAGACATTATTAAATCTAAGAAATTGAATTAATTTCTAGAAGTACATAATACACAAAAATTGAATGTGTATTTCTCTAAATTCAATGGCAACAGTCTTTAATTTCGTGCAGTACATAATACAGGGGCAACACATTGTTAATAGTTTCCTCAATGTTGAAATAAATACTAAAATGAATAAATGTTAGCAAAACCTATTCATCTGAAAATTGAATAATTTCTCGAAGTGCATGATAGTAAAAATATAAATGTTTATTTCTCATTTTTTCTAAATTCAATGGCAACACTTTGTTAAAATTTCTTCGAATGTAAAATCGTTCTTCTGCTCATTTTTAAAAGAAGTCGATACAAAACTGAAAGAAAGCAAATTCAAGTGAAAAAGCAGTGGAGCCCGCCCAGCCCAATGGTTATAGAAATAATCTAATAATGGGAAGATTGTAGGTTGGAAACCAGGCGGTTAGGTAAAGAGATGTATTAACTTGCAGCAAGAGGATAATAATAATTAGCAATTTTCAATACTAAATGAAATTTTTCAAGTTTCTGTCTAGATTCTTATTGCAGAAATTCTAATGAAGTGGAGTTTCAGGGTTCGAAACCCGTAAGGAAAACAGTACTAATATGACAAATCCAACGCATACAGAACGATACAAAATTAAACTGTGTTTAATCCTTCCACTGCAATCAGATCTCCATCAAATGACTTAAAACTAGATATGGTTACCAATTTTTTTACTGTTTTTTCATTAATGCAAAGCATAATATTTCTCCTTTTTGAAGATTCAGTAAAGTTTTTCCAAAAAACAGAGTTGATCATAAAAACCTTTCAATAAGAATACAAATTAAATTAAAAAAAAGCGCCATCATCTAATAACACAAGTCCAGTTAAATCATGATAAAGTAACCTACCTACTATTTTTGTCAAAGTACAAAACAAACGAAAAATTAAATATGATACAGCACATAAAAATTTTCTCATCGAAAGAGACAAAAAAAAAAAAAAAAAAAAAATAAGGGTGGGGGCCCTTCTACTCTAACACATCATCTCAACACGCAGGAGTCATCATCTGAACACGCAGGATTCACTCTTTCCTATATCGTACTCTAGTATGATATTCAACCATAAGACCCCTCAAAAAATAAGCCCCCCCAAAAAAAAATTTACCCACCTACTCTAACATGACATCAAAAACACGCAGGAGTCACCATCAAAATACGCAGGATTCACTCTTTCCTATATCGTACTCTAGTATGATATTCAACCATAAGCCCCCTCAAAAAATAAGCCCCCCCAAAAAATTAATTCCCCTCAAAAATTTTACCCTCCTACTCTAAGACAACAACACGCTGGAGGCCCTCTTTCCCACATCGTACTCTAATATGATATTCAGCTAGCAGGAGTAATCCTTAATCCTGCTTGCTGTGGTAGAACTGTCATTTACTGTCTACTTATATTTGGGAAATGTTTATACATAATAAGGTTCTTTATAAGCCACAACCATTTTAAAATATAATTCTTGATTTAGTACCAATTTCAAAAACTACTGTTTATTCTGTCACGTGTGGGACATAAATTTACAGCAACTTTAATTTGTAATAACATAGCTGATACTGCAGTAAAATTCACAAAACAATGCATAAAATGTATATAATAAACTGTTACAGCAAAAATCTCAAAGTCAAAATGAGAACAAAATTAGGTTCTTTTGAATTTATGCTTTTTAGCTGCATGTTATTAAGTTGATGGTTGCTATCTTTGAAGCATTGTTGCCACTCACTAAAAGTAAATTATTGAAAAAGAAAAATTTCTAGATATGTATTATTTGGACTTTGAAAAATAAGTTCAGTAACATAGATAATCTTTTTTACAATATTTTTCTCTACCGAAAAAAGTCTTGTTTTCATGGAATGGCCCAAATATGACCTGCAAGAACTTTTATAGTCAGTGAACCCGACATGCAGGAGAGATTCATTTCGAGCAGAAAGAGAGATTCATTCCGAGCAAAAAAGAAAATTCAAGACAACCTTATCCGATGTTTGATTCTATTCAACGATCGCGAGATGTCCGCTATTCAGAGGTTTTATTATATTGGAATATTGATTGTAGATTTATATTGATATTTTTGTCAAACTTTGTCAAACATAAAAATAGCATTAGAGGTACAATTCATCTGGATCATTTTTCATGACTGCATCAAAACACGATTTAGTTTCCTTTCATTTGGGGTTTGGGTCGGGTTGCAAGTTAAAATATTGCTGGTTGAAATACGTCGGGTTTGGGTCGGGTTGCGGGTTCAGGTTGACTTCAAATGGAATTTTCGGGTTCGGATCGCGTATAATCCGACCCGCGCAGAACTCTAGACAGAATAACTGATTTTTATTTTCTGTGTAATTAAATATTAGAATAATAAAGATAACAGAAATTAAATGCATTTTTTATTTGATATGTAGCTAAAATTGTTTAATGATGTAATTCTTGTGATTAACAGTCTAATTATATCTATTGATATTTCTAGTAAAAGTGGAATTTCTGTAAAATCGCATATGTAGTGCATATATACTTTTATGAATAAAATATTATACCAAATTGAAAACTCGGTGTGCAAATAATGACGAGTTTCTGTTGTGTCATAGGAAATGTTCTGCTTCTCAAAAATTTAACTTCAGAACTCGTATCAAGGTTATTAACATACACAATTGTAGAAAAAGAATTTTGTAAAATAAATTTAAAAATTTAAAAATGTGAATGAGCCCGAAGAACACGAATGTCTGTTTCATAAATTAAAATTGCTCAAGTGAAATAATATATCTTTTTTTACTTTTTTTCTTTTTTTTTTCCTTTTTGTATAGAAAATTTATGGCCAGGTGTAAAATACATGTTAAAAATTAAGGAAATTCGCTATAAAATGGTGTCAGCGGTTTTAATCATTTGATTGAAAAAATATAAATGAATGACTTCTGATAAAACTTGGAACTATTATAAACAAAGAAATGAAGTCATATAAATCATTAGATACCCGAGATTGTTTTGCCGAGCTTCTTAAATGACGTCATTGCTTTCTGCTGGGTTTGTGTTCCGCGAAAATGATGTCATTTGCATACCGTTCTATAGATGTTCTTTAAGACGGGATCGTAAAAGTGGGATACTTTAGCGGATGCAATTGACATCATTTTATAAAAAAAGCGTGTATTTTAATTCTTAAAACTGAAATATGTTTGGTAATTGGTGCGTCATTTTCACCCCAGCTGCTTTGAAATTCTTCACAGGTGAAAATGCTTTATCTTTGAAAATAAGGTAATCGAAATCACACACTGATAAAACGCAATGTTTTACAATTTAGAGTGACTTTATGGAAAAGCAGTAACATACAGTGTGCATGCTCTTTATCTGAAAAAAGCGATTTATATTACAGAACTTGATGAATCTTTGTTGGATGAATTAGCTTCGCCGAGTTAGACAAGCAATCAAAGATGATCTTGACAATAATTCGAGGTTTAAAATAATATTAGGTTCCCCAAGTTTTTGTCCAAAATTCTCTCTACTAATAAAATTTTATTGTTATTCTTTAAGACATGTTACTGTAATTTTATCAAAATTTGCTAATTTAATTTTTCATAATTTTATATAATATATATTTAAAACATAAGAATGTTTTTTAGTCATTGGCGTTGAGCTTTCTGCTGAACCAAATTTAATAATAAATTTTTTTTTACCCGAAAGCTGTTCATTTGTAGGTGTGCCCACACTAGCTGTTTTTTTAATATCCCATTATTATATTTTAATTTTAAAAGTATTCTATGAAACTTCTTCAAAATGATGGTAGTGAGATAGCTTTCATTATTGCAGAGAAAAGAGAAATAATGAGGTTTATTTGTCTTTATTCATGTGAGTATCCGATAAAAATTTAAAATTGTTGATAAAATTTGTTGTATAGGGTTTAATGGCGGAAAATCCCATTAGGGACATAATATTTTGAACCGAAAAGTACATACTACTTTTGAAAACACGCATTTTTCTCATAAAGTATCCACATTTTTTCCCTTATGTATGCATAATAAGTTTCAGATACTAGGTGAAATGCTTATGTAAGTGGAAATGACGTCATATTTAAAAGAAAACGATGGTTTTCTTAGATAAAATTGAACTTTTAAACACAAATGCGTCAAAAAAAAAAAAAACGACAATTTTTATTCTTTGGTACTCTCCGGTAATCTCGAGTGCACATGCGACTGTTCTCATGTAAAGATTGTGCTGACAATCGTGACTTCAAGTTTTGAGTTAAAATAATTTTAAAATGATCAAATTAAAATACCAATTTCTTAGAAAGGTGATTACGAGTATGAAAGGTTAATTTTTATTTTTATCTTTATTGCGTGGACCTCAATTAAGAAAGATTAATCCGTTTGCCTTTAAAACAACTTAAAGAGTTCATCATTTTCTTGCCACTAATATTCCGTAAACAAAAATAAAACTTCCCCTATGATTAATTAAATAAAATCTATACTAATAAAAGAACAAATCGATCTGTGTGTCTGTATGTGTGCGATGGCTAGCGAAAACTACCGCACGTAGAAGTCTAAAAATTCAGGTGTGATTAGCAAGACATGTCCTCTGATTTTTAATTTTTCTAGGGCCGGTGCCCCTGGGCCCCTTTAAGTTTTTATGCTCTAAAACGTTAATAACATGCCTCTTTTCTATCGGATCTTCTTCGTTTTTTGGGGTGAATTCTCCTTTCAATTTCTGCCCCATTTCTAAATTTCAGTTAAGACCCTGGCACCCTTGCAAGGGGCCCAGTACAGGGCCCCTTGCAGTTTTAATGCACTAAATTGTTAATAATATGCCTCTTTTCTATCCTATCTTCTTCGTTTTTGGGGTGAATTGGGCCCCTTGAAGTTTTAGTGCACTAAATTGTTAATAAATTGCTTCCTTTTTATCCGATCTTCATTTTTGGAATACTTTCTAAATTTAGTTATTCTCCCGTTTCTAGATAACAGTTAAGACCATGGGTACGTCTAGGGTCCCGTAGAGCTCGGTCCAGGGTCCCTTGAATTTTTTGTTTTTCACACCCTAATTTTCTCACCTTCGCAGTGCGTAATTTTAAAGTTGAGCCTTGAACCCTTCTCCCTAGACCAACCCTCACATATTTTTATTGGGGCCCTAGGGCCCTTTTTTAAGCATTTCCCCAATTTTTGGCGAATTTCTTTCCAATTATATTCTAATGATTAATTCATACCCTATGATTAATCTTGACTCATTGACGATCTAAAACGCTAAGTACTAAAACGTTTTAACATGTTTTCATGTTAGGGCCTTGTTTTCAACTATCAGTTGGCCCCTTTTGGGCCCCCTATTATAACTGCCTTAAAAATATTCCGATTCACTAGCTTTTTTTTCTAACAAAATCTTAGGTTCTTAAACTGTTACATGAACGATAAAAAAAAAAAAAAAAAAAAAAAAAGAATCATACTTTAGCTAACACCAATTTTGAATATTAATCGTCTTCTTGGGTCCTTGGTGAAGCTTCTTTAAAAATGATCCGAATGCCTTGCAATTTTTTTTAACATAGTTCTAGCATCATCTGATTACTTTAAAAACTACTAAAAAATATATTTATACCAAACTACATGCCACTTAAATCCCTGACCCCTTGGGGTCCGGTATAGGGCCCATTAAAGCTTTTGCCCCATAAATTGTTAATAGATTGCCCCTCTTGATCCGATCTTCATTTTTGGAACCATTTTTTCCATTTATTTATTCTCCCGTTTCTATATCCCACTTAAAATCCTGGTACATCCTAGGGTCCCGTAGGGCTCGATCCGGTGCCCCTTGAACTTTTTGTTTGCAATGCATTTTTCACCCCGTAATTTTCTCACCTTCTCATTGCGTAAGTTTAAAATTGAGTTTTGGACTCTTCTCCCTGGACCAACACCTACATATTTGTATTGGGGCCTTAGGGCCCTTTTTAAGCATTTACACCATTTCGTGCGTATTTCTTTAAAATATTATTGTGATGATTAATTCATACACTATGCTTAATTTTGACTAATTGAAAATCTAAAACTCTAAGTACTAAAACATTTAAACATGTTTTCGAGTTATGGCCCCGCTCTCAACTATCAGTTGGACCCTTTTGGACCCCCTGTTATAGCTCCCTTAAACATGGTCCGATTCATGAACATTTTTTTTCTAACAATTTCTTAAATTCTTCTGCTACTACGTGAACGACAAAAAATAAATAAATAAATAAATAAATAAATAAATAAATAAATAAATAAAAAAAAAATTGCAGACTTTAATTACCACCAATTTTCAATATTAATCGTCTTCATGGGGCCTTTGTTGCAGCTTCTTTAAAAACTATCCTTTTCTATTGCAATTTTATTTAACATAGTTTTTGCGTCTTCCAGCTACTTTAAAAACCCTAAAAAATTTTCTTATACCCAACTACACTCCACTTAAGACCCTGGCCCCCAGGGCCCGGTATTTCTTTGAAAAATCTCAGCTACCACCTTTTTCAGCATCAACTTACGTCTACTCCCTACAGAAGTAAATTAAAAATCGCGTTACTTTAAAGGTAACTTTAGATAATGGATTTCATCCGTTTATTAAATATCGTGTTAATGCTAACAGTAATTCGTGAAATTTATAAGGTGAGGCGACATCTTCCACCGCTTGGTGGCGCGTTATTTCCTCGGGTTTAAGGTATCCAATTTCAACGGGATTTGCTTCCTTCAACTTAGATCACAATTCAGCTACTTTCTGTACCATGGAATTTTATCTTAGACTTTAGTTACCAACATTTTGTAACATTAATGGTGCATTCCTTTATTTTGGATTCTATGGGCTTGATTACTACGAGGTTTGGCTCACTCAACTTGGTTTTCGATTGTCTCCGGCACGTGCGGGCTCTTCCGGTAAATGCTGCCATAAGTAGTGGGGATATAGATCACAGGTTCGTTCGGAAAGAAGTTTGATGTGAACACACTAGACGCTGCGAAAGGCAATGGGGACTCCGAAATTAGGTTCATTGAAAAGAATTTCCAAAGATATAAAATCATACAAACTTAAGTTTTATTTAAGGTTATTATTTACAAACCCCAGGCAACGCCGAGCGGGTCTGCTAGTATATATATATGAAAATATTATTTATAATATGGATATATATTTATAATGAAAGTTAACTATCACATTTTATGAATTAAAACAAAATTTAAATTAATTCAAATTGTTTCGATCTCAAAATTAAGTCCAATTGAGCATTGTCGATTCAATTTGGTTGCTATGGAAACTACGAATTATTTGATATTGAAATGAATAACTCCTAAATGAATCTTACCTTTGTTTTGGAATACTATAATTGGATTTGGATTTGGATAAAAATCCTGTGCAACCTCTTAGCAGACGGCTAATACGAAAAAATAGCTTTTGATAAATTTCAAAAGTTTATTTGATTGTATAATTCCTATTTTCCATATGAAAAATGCTTTTTTATTTTTAGTGGGCAAGCTAAAAAATATATTGCATGTAAAAAAATTAAAATGGTTAGTAAAAAGTAAAATGGGCATGTAAAAAAGTTCAATTAAAAAAAGTATTTTTCATCTATATTCTGTAACATGGGAAGCCCGGATACGATCCCCAAGTGTGGACAAAGGAATAGAGAAAAGATTTCCTAGAACTAAACTAAGGATAGAGGTATGTTATTATTATATTTATTTTATATTTAATCGCAATTACTATAACAGGAGCGAGCAATCAAATTTCTTACCCAGCGTGATATATATATATATATATATATATATACAGTGGTTCCCAAAAGTGTTCGCACACTTACGAATTTCAAAGAAATTGTGTTTTATCCACTAATTAAAATTAATATTTCAGAAAGAGTATTTAATAAGAAGAACTACAACTTACTCTTAACAAAACTACGTAAAATATTTTTAAAATATAGTAAAACGTTATTTAAAAAAAAAATCAGTAATCAAAAACTAACAAAAAAGTTACCTCACAAAAGTCTTCGTACACTTTAAAAAAATCTTTACATATTAGTAAATACTGGAATGTTTCGTTGAATTAGTACTTAGTATTATATCCTTTAGTATAAACAACGGTTTTTAAACGTCTAGGGATAGATTTCACTAGTTTTTTGTAATTTTTGCATCAATGTTCCTCCATTCATCGATCATTACTGTGTTTAGTTCGTTTTTCTTTTAACCCTTTAGTGCGCAGCTTTGCATGTATGGAAACAACACAGGCCTGTAGCTGGACCACACTTCTAGGTAGGGCAAAGGTTTTTCCAGGGGTGGCAGATTATTTCTTCGTTTTTTTTTTCTAGTCTCTTATTTGTAGTTCTTCAAAAATATGTACTGCTATTTTAGGGAATTATTTCTTCATTAAAAACATAAGATATTTCTAAAGTCAGGATGAATTTTTTTTAAGTTTCTTCGGAGACACAATAAAAATATATTAAGGTTAAGTAAAATATTTGGCGTAACGTAAATAAATTATTTTTCTTTTAATATATATGCATGTTTTATGGTCGTTTATATAACACATTCAGATACAATTTATTAAATGACGGTTCATTATATTTACATTCCACAGTAAAAAAAAAAAAAAAAAAAAAAAAAAAAAAAAAAGAATTAAGTCAACAAAACAAATAACAAGGATGTCTTACTTATGATTTAGGTGCAAGACTCTCTGTTTTCTGTTCTCGTCTATGCTTCTTATATATAAATTACAGTGAGCAAAAAAAGTACTAGCACGCAGACGATTTTTTGCATAAGTAACCATAGAAAGCAAATTTGATACTATTCTCTTAATTATTCATTTATTTAAATAAGAAGAAAATAAAAATAACTACCCATTTTCCTTAAACCGTAATATTACACATTTAAAAAAATAAATTAATATTGTCTCATACCTAAAAAGTATTTGCACAAGAAGCATTGACTGTTAAAAAAGGCATTAAATGTGAACATTTTGCAAATGTTTAGCATATCATTCCCGCAGTACATTAGCCCCGCACTTTAAAGTCACGTAACATATTAACTGGAGCAGAAATTCTGGGGAGTTTTTGTTCTAATGGCACCGAAAACGTGTGAACTGTCTGTTGCTACCCGTGAGAAGATTATATTTCTTCACAATTCTGGATTAAGTTACCGAGGAATAGGTAAAAAATTATATCTAAACTTTTCTAGCGTTCGTTATGTAACTAAGAAGAAAAAAGAAACTGGTTCGACTATAAATAAGCCGCGAACTGGGCGTCCAAGAAAGCTAAATACCAGGCAAAGAGAGCCATCATAAAAGAATCTTCAAAAAACCCTTTTCTAAGTGCTCGAGAATTGGCTGTTGATGTCGCTTCAACGTCGGGAACAATAGTTACACCACAATCAATTAGAAATATTCTTCATGATGCAAATATTAGAGAAAGAACCCCTCGAAAAAAAACCATTTATTAGTGAAACAAATAGGGTGAAAAGACTTGAATTTGCAAAAGCTTATGTCAGCAAACCACTAGAGTTTTGGAAAACTGTTATTTTTTCACGATGAAAGAAAATTCAATATTTTTGGCTCTGATGGTAAGAAAACTGTATGGCAAAAGCCAAATACTTCTCTTCAAATTAAAAACTTAAAACCAACTGTAAAACATGGCGGTGGTCATGTAATGATTTGGGGATGCATGTCTTTTAACGGAGTTTGCGAAATGACCTTTATTGAAGGCAATATGAATGCTAAACAATATATTAATATATTGCGAGATCATTTATCTAATAGTGCTCTGAAATTAGGAATTCCTAATTCATATTATTTCCAACAGGATAACGATCCGAAACACACTGCATATATTACGAGGTTATGGTTGCTTTATAATGTAAAAAATCAATTGAAAACGCCACCACAATCACCAGACCTCAATCCGATTGAAAATTTATGTCATATTTTGGATGTGAAAATAAGGAAAAAGAAAATTTCTAACAAATCAGAACTTAAGCAAGCTCTTGGGGAAGAATGGCTACAAATCAGCAGTGAAGCATGTCACAAATTAATAGAATCAATGCCCAGACGATTACAAGCTGTAATTGAAGCAAAGGGCATGCATACTGAATATTAGCACTGTTTTTAACTTATAAATAATTCCTCTAGTTCTATTTTTATTGCTAGTGTGCAAATATTTTTTTGGCAGTATAAATGCTACTTTTTTATGTTTTCATATTTTAAATATAATTATTAAGTCAGATATTAAATATGTTTATTTGTTTTGTAAATTGTTGGTATTTTTAATTCTTAGTTGCTTTTTATTTATTTATACATATGCTACAACAAATTTACCTGGCGTGCAAATACTTTTTTTGCTCACTGTAACAGATGTCCCTATTTTCAAATGTAATATGTAGTTACAGCTAAAGTAATCCGTTCGCAGGCACACACGTTTTCCAAATGTATAACTTTTAAAAAGAGAACCCCCTTTTCTTTTAGACTGTCATCAAAGACTGATTAGCCTCTAAAATTCACAACGGTTAACTAAAACTAATGCATTGCCAGTCACAAGCGGAGTTTCAGGAGTTGTTATCTATTCCGCGAAATCGCTGACCGGGACTCAAAAATTTCCGGGGCGGTTCGGCTGTGCGCAAACACAGGGCCGCAGTCGACACAAACACAGGGATGTCAAATTGAATCTAGATCGTCCCATTCAGGGACGTAATTTTAGGGGGGGGGAGAGGGTGACCCCCCCCCCCCTAATATGTTCAAATAGTAGGAATGTAAAATTATAAAGTAAGTTATTTTTTACATACAAAACTTGTATAAGGTATTTAATTTTAGGCCTGTTACTTCCGCGATATTCCCTTCCCCGCCTATCCCGAAGAAAATTTATACATCCATAATGAAAAAATTTGAAAGCAAGAATTGTAATCAATTGCAGGATAGAAGTACAATTATTTCCTTCTTATCTCAGTAGTTGTTGGTCACCGTTGGGAGTAGCATGAAAATGAAAAGAAGTACCTGTAGGGGATTAGAAAGGTTCTCAAATATGTTCAAGTAGTAGGGCACTACGAAGCCCAGTGGCGTAGTGGTCAGAGCCTCTGTCTGCCGCGCTGCAGATCACGAGTTCGACTCCCAACTGGACAAGATTCACTCAACCATTCATTCCTTCGGTGTTGATGAAATCAGTACCAAGCTTTCTTGGGAACTAAACACCGAGGGCTCCGCGTTTGGCTGACCACCTGGCCGAGACGTATGCTACATAGCACCTAGGGGTCCAGAGTCAAGAAAACAGTGATAGGCACTGTCGACGCAGATTCTTCATGGATTGTATAGCCACAGAGTTTGGTTTAGAGAGGCGCCACAGAAGGTTTAAGGACGCCGTCAGGCACTCTCAAAAAAGGGGTTTAAATTACTACATATTTCCTAACAAAAACAATTTATATAGGTGGAAGAAAAAATTCCATTAATACTTTTACTCATTTTAAATCCTGTCTTCATATTTCACTTTACCGTAATACTACTTATTCATTTGTATAGATTCAAAGAGTTTATGTTCCTCTCATCTTATTACTAAAAATATTAAACTATTGATAATTGATGCATTAAATCATGGGTTTCCTAAGAAATTCATATATTCTTTAATTTAATATTATTTTATTAATGATCTAAACAATGTATAGTAGGGAAGTTAATTGTCAGTTGTTATTAACATTTTGTGTATTAAAAAAAATATATAAAAAATTATAAAATTATAAAATAATAATAATAAATAAAAATAAATAAATATAAAAAAAATTAATCGGAGGTCTGAGTGGGAAGATGTTAGGTTAAGAAGGAGGGCGGTGTTATCTGGAAAATTTATGCGCAAATATTCATTTATAGATAGAAAGAGATATGGAAAGGTACATTGTGATAATTAGTTACTATGTTTATGTTATGTGTGATGAATCATCACTCCTTAATATGTATAAAACAAATTTAAATTATATATTAATTTACTTATTTATATTATGTTTTATAAATAGTGGACTCTAATACTGTACATGATATATGTATATATAAATATGTAAAAATATTTTATTTAGTTCTATCTGCCCCCCCCCCCCCCCCAAAATTAAATTTTATAAAGGGAAGGGAAAAGTAAGAATTTTTAATTTAATATTTTGTTTTTTATTTTTTATTATTAGTTAGTTAATTCATTTTATATTCGTATTGTAATTTAAAGCGAGTTATAAATACATTATATATGCTAATTATTTGTAATCAATATTCTAATTAGCTGATTTAGAATTAAACTGTATACTAAAAAAAAGTAAATTTTTAAAAATATTTTTCTGAAATTTGTTAAAGTATATTTTCAAAGATTCCGTTACAAAAGTTTATTACTAATATTATTTTACAAAAAATAAAAATAACAATAATAAAGTAAAATAAAGAAAGAAATAAAATAAAATAAAGAAATAAATAAAAAATTGAGTGCCTGACACGTCATGGGAACAATTAAGTCCCTGCTCGAACGAGTCTGACGCCAAAAATATTAAACCGGAGCACAGACACGATGTAAACAGTCCAATGTTACGATGCACATGTTAAATTTCTGTATTGATGTTGTCAAACAAGCATCGCCATATTTATAACTTATTTCTCGGCCCAGCAAGGTCCGTTGATTGTTCATATTTTTTATTATATCCACACCTTGTTCATATTTTTATTGTATCCATAGATTGTTCCTATTTTTATTCCTATTTTTGTTCATATTTTCTTGGATTTATCCGCCCTTTTTAAATTCGTTATATCGGTCCAGTCGACCCGCCTATTTTTTTTCTTTTTTTTCCTGGGACTGGCTGGTCCGTTTAACTTTTTTATCGGCCCGTCCCAGCCTGTTTATGTTTTTTAGGGTCGAACAGGCCCATTAAAAGAATTGTCTTTATTCTGCCGGTCCGTCTCGTTCGAAAATCTGCCCTGATTTAACCACCCGGGTCCGTGCAGGCATCTAGCTCTTTCAAACTGTACTATGTCACATGGGTACCATTCGTATGTGACGATGATCAGATCCAGTCTCGTGGGGATATCCCTTTTCTTTAAAGTGTTATTGCTGTAATATCCATTCTGATTTTACTTCATTATAATTAAGAGGGTTAGCTAGTTTAGGTAATCAGGATATGCTCTGAAATCGGCGCATTTTGGAATTTTCCAGTACTGAGTATTTTTCTTGTCTTCATTGAAAATTGTGGGATTGTGATTATGAGGACAAACCCAGGCACGTAGCTTTAGAGGGGGGGGGGAGCCTCCCCCCCAATGTGTTCAATCTAAAGGGTGCCGGCAGGCGCCTTAAATTTTGATTATTAATGTGTCATTCTTAGATTTTTTTTATACATAAAAAAATATACAAATAACAGAAACATGATTTGGAACATTAATTTTAATGTAAATTCATAACAAAATAAATTATGTTTTCAAAAAATATAGGAGATCCATTATATTTGAGACATTTTAAGATTGTTACCAGGCGCTATGCTGATAGTGAAAACAAGAACACATTCCGGAAACAGGCATTGTCCGATCGCTATACGTAATTTGATCTCTCGGAGAAAGCTCTCCCCTTATTACAAGGATGGTGGTCCTTGACAGGATCATCTGACCTTTGAACTATTTTAACTCCCCTCTTATGTCCTTGCTTGTGTGAAGTTAGGTATTTTCCGGACGCCACCTACATTTTGGTTTAGTCCAGTGTCCAGTGTTGTCCGATTGTACTGCAGTGGATAACGCGACTTTTCAAAACTAGGCTATTATTTTAGTTCCATTACTAAAAGTAAAAAGCTGCCTTTCGCAGCCGTTCAGAGTGAAGCAATTCAGCCATGAGTGATCTGAATGAAATAACACGGCATAAAAGCAAAAAGCCAGGATCTTATTACAGACAGCAAAACAGAAAACGAAGTTATGAAGCAGAGAAAGGATCTAAATTTATGAAAAAGGGGATAAAAAAAGATGATGTAGCCGAAGGTAAAAGCATGTACAGTTTTTTCCTTTAGTTAAGCATGTTCTTAAAGAAAAACGTTTTATTTTTCTGGCACAATTGCGAGCTCATTTATTATTATTACTATTATTATTTGCAAAGAATTGAATAGCATTTGCAGTTTTCCACTGGTTTTTATTATTTATTTCCTAAATAGATCGGTATTTTTTGATAAATGGTATTTTCTGAAACTTTTACATTGTTAATAATCAACCTGGTTTTATCCGATGACGTGTTAAATTGTGTTATAATTTTTTTTCCTCTCCTTGAAAAAACGAATTTATTAGCATATTTACAAAACCATCGTTCTTCCTATGCGTGGAATTTCCAATCATTCACTCTAATGTGATAAACCATCAAACTTCAAATATGTTTATTATTATATTTTACAGAAAATATGATGTATCTTCATTTATAGTCGATTAAGATATCTACTTCAACTTAACGTAATTTTAAAAATCCGGAACTCGAATTAGAACTCTAACTTTGACAATATTTTCTGGAAAACGATTTTTTATATGACTGAGAATTGCATGGATGTATGAATGAAAAGTGCATCGCGGTTGTGTCAGAAACTAGTGACTTTAAACTTAATAAGTATAAAAGTAAAAAAAAAGTTTTTTCATAAAGTACTCTTTTTTAAGCATTCAATGTTCAAGTTGAAAATCGTCTGATTTTTTTCACTGCATCTGCAATTCATGTTTTTTAGCTAAAATTTCAGCTACGATACATTAATTTGGCGTGGGCGCTGAACTCGATTAGGAAAAAGTTCAATGCTTTTTTTTACGCTTGGTAGAAAGCGCAAGCAAGTGAATTTATTGAGAAATATATAATTTTTTCTCTGTTTTTCTTTAAGATAGGGCAACAGACCATGGCGGATCTAGCCTCCGATTTAAGCGAGAGGGGGTTGTTACCCTTTTTTATAGATCTCTTAATGAAACATCTTTGAAATGATATAAAACCTGTAGAAACGTAACCTGTTTATAACGGAATACTGTTTAAACGGAAATTTTCTTAGTTAAGATGAAAATAATGTAATAATCGACATATATACCTGGTGAAACGAAAACCTGTCTAAAGCTTCATTCTTCCTGGTCCTTTGCAATTCCATCTTAACACGTTTCAGTGGCGTATTAAGTGAGGAAGGCTGACTAACAGGGATGAAGCCTTCCCCAAAATTAAAAAAAAATCGGGTTAATGAAAAAGCAGTCAAACATAGTAAGGTGGAATCGAATGGACAAACCATACAAATATTCTGTTTTAGACAATCACCCTAAAAGTACATCATCTAATATAGACCATCAATTTTTATTCCGTTAAAACTAGGTGTCCGTTATACACAGATTACATTTTTACAGATTTTATTGTATAAAACATGATCTATGGTAGCCAAAATTCCATTGTTAAATTTTTTTAAATATATTTTTAAACATTTGTAAAATACTCTCGCCGTTTTTTAGTTTCTGTGTGTCTGATTTAAAGGGTTGCACCTAATCAAGTGCTAAAAAAAAAAAAAAAAAAATGGTTGTTTTCAAAGTTGTTTTAAACTGAGCAATAGTTTTTTTCTTTGGCTCTATTTGTGTTTTATAATTCATAAATATAATTTTGTTATGTTTTATCAAATATATATATATACTACATTTCAAATTATTGTCGCTCTTCTGATGGGTCTTTTTTCTGCCTTGCGGTGGCCATTACAGCTTAAATTTGATTTATCTGAAATATAGTTTTTAATTAACTAACTTACGCACCATGACGTACCGATGTAAACTCTTATATCTGAAATTCCAAAACATATGTGCGTACGTCTTCATTTTAAATCCAGACTGAAGTGTTCTATGTATTTTATTATTTATTTATTTATTTATTTATTTTTTTGCTTCGCTAATTGCTATTGTGATTAACTGTTTTTGATGAAATTTAATATCTGGTATTCAGCATACTATTGCTAAATTGAATATGGTGCTTAACACTTTAAGGATCGCTTAATGTTTCGAAAAACCATAAAAATGTACCTATTTTTTTTATTACAGAAATTGAATAATTATAAGGTTTCTAAATAAAATATGCGGTTAGTTTTTTTAAAGGCGAAAAAAATGATGTTATAGAACGAATTCGCATTTGTAGAAAAGCCATCATGATCATGCGAGAGTTCTGTGTCTTAATGTTTTTTTTGTACCATACAATTTTTTTTTTTTTTTTTTTTTTTTACATCTTAGATCTTTATTTATCATCATCACACAAATTTTTACAAATAATATTTGAAATAATATATATACATTAAATTTTGATTATGAATAACTGTGATGTATTTCGAAACATGTAATACAATGTCCAACACCACAATCAGCGCCAAAAACCAAACATAAACGGCAATATTCAAAGACTTCACACGGATATGTCAGTTCAATTTTTCTGGTTTCAGAAGTTTTTTTTCAGCAATTAAATCTCCAGCCCGGAAATATGACGGGCACAAGAAATAACGAACGACACCTCAGACCGTAATATTGACGGGAGTGAGAATTAAGGGGTCAAGGGAAGGGGTTAAACAAGGTTTATTCTAGTGATATTGGATGAAGGAATTTGGAAAAAAATTGATTTTTTTTTTTTTTCAAAATGGGGGTTGTCTGAAAAGAAAATTAAATTTTTAACGACTGTTTTTTAATGTTAAAAAATGACAAAAAAAATCTTTGTTAATGTACTGTATAATTATATACAAGAAAAAAGTTAATAAAATTAGAATTGCATCGATTTAGTAGTTTTAGAATAATCGTGGGGACCGATTTGAAAAATGCATGTTTGAAAAAACTACTTTAAAGTTTTGTATTATAATTTCAGTGCGATACTGATTATTATTTTTTACTTATATGTATATATATAGACGTAGTATCTGTTTCAGCATCAGAAAGTTGTCAGAAAGTTTTAGTTGATAAAGCTTCTAAAATAATAAATCTATTTTTTGACAATTACAATTGCGATAATAAAAGACATCTTCTTAGGGATGAACTACCAAGCGTTGAGTCCTTTTTAAATTTTATTTAAATGCTTTCTTGGTGTTTTACAAGCGTTATTCAACACGTTACAGTGTTGTTAACGTGTGTGTTATTTCATTTCAATAGCATTTCAAAGTATTACAAAAAAAAAAAAAAAAAAAAAAAAAAAATCTGTTTTTGTAACTTTTTGATAAGAAATAAGTTTTATTTTTCATTTATGATATGATGCATCAGAAATCTAATTGCGTGATTCTGAATCCCGAACACTAAAAAGTCAACATTTTATGACTAAAATCTATTCAGAAAATTCTCAAGTTTGAAGATTCAAGCCAATTTCTGGGACACCAGGGTCTTGGAAAAGTCATGATCAGGGAGTGATTGACTGTAATTAGCTTTAAAATGTATCCCATTTATGACAAAATGAAAAATGTTATTTGTTTCTTAGATACTTAAATAGCAAATGTCATGTAATATGCATGTTCCAAAATTAGCTCGGACATGTATTGAGTGAAGGGGGGGGGGGGGGGAGTATGAGAACCCATTAAATAATTTTAAATTTATTGTCAAATGTTTATTGTTAAATTTACTATTTTATTGTTAAATGTTTATTGTCAAATGTTTATTGTTTATTGTTAAATGTCATGTAATATGCATGTTCCAAAATTAGCTCGGACATGTATTGAGTGAAGGGGAGGGAGTATGAGAACCCATTAAATAATTTTAAATTTACTGTTTAATTCGGTTTTATTTATTATTTAATGATTTTATTTTTAATAGATAATTTCCAGTATTCTATTAAATTCTAATGCATATATTTTTACATAAGCGATTCCGATTCTATAACACGGCCGTTCACAAAGGGGATGTAGAAAGTGCACTGTACTTGGGCCCTTCACTTATAGAGGTCACCAATGAGACTAAAGAATAGTTTTTCTGCCTTTTGAAAAAATAATTAGACTCCTAAAAAGGATCCGAACTTTATAGGGCAAAGCACGATCTAAGAGGTCTTTTTCTTATATACATATAAGACTTCAAAAATGTTTCTTGTACCAAAATGTGTAATCTTTAAGGTGAAGTTCGGTCTCGGTCCTGTACAATAGTATTTAAAAGCAGATTATTTTCCTCATTCAACATTAGGAAACTTTCTGACACATGCAAGGACTAATTTTGAATCTTTTGAACTCCAATGACGAGTCTCACTTGCCACGTTATTCTTTCCATTAATTCTAACGGCGAGCCTCACTATACATCTTAATTTACATGAACAATTAATCAAGATTTGTAGAATTTTTTAAAAAAAATTATTTTATAAGTTTGTCAAAAGTGTTTAACAAAAGCAGTACAATTGCATTTTCTTACTTTTAAATATAATTTTTTTCGAATATTCTACTGTGAATTCAGCATTACAGAAACACAATTACGTGGCTCCCAAATGGTCCGCATTTTGAATACCAGTATTTTCTTTTTTAAAAAATTCTTTAGATTTTTCTTGCAAATTTTGCAGAAATAGGCCTCTGATTTTAATTCTAGCGCAAATGTTGAAAAAAACCTGCTGTGAAATTTTATGTTAAAAATTATTGGTATTCTGTAGGCGGACTGTTTGGGAGCAATGAACTTGTGCCTTAATGATATTACTTGTGCCTTAAAGAGTTTTAAAAAATGTTGCAAGGTTGTTGGTTCCCCTCCCCCGTGGAAAAAAAAAGCTTGGGATCCAAATGGTTATGTATAAAAGTATGAAGTTGGCAGGCAAATGTAAGTGATTTCGAATCCAATAGCATTTGACATTGTTCGATAAATGTGTTTACATGTCGAGTTATAAGTGACTGATAGCCATCTAGGGCTGTAGCGCCGGGGAATTCGGTTCAAAACACTAATTTTTCTTTTCTTTTCTTCTTTTTTTTTTTTTTAAGTTCCTTTGCATATTTATTGACAAACTGAGAACGTTATTCAATTTCATAGAGTAATAGAAAAATAGAGCAGTTTTGCTGTATAAATGTGTAGTATATATTTACGGTTTAATTAATTGGGCATAATTGCATTAACAGTCAATTTTTAAAAAATTAAATCTATTCATGCAATTTAAATGTATTAATGACAAATTCCAGTTTTCGTTTTTGATGTGAAAAACGAGTCATAACGTCAATTTTAATACGATGAACATTCATGAGAGTTAATAATCCAATGATGCATTCTTTGGCCATAGAAGTCCAAAGCATTTCCCTCTTAGCAGTTTACTACTGTAAAATAATATAGCACTAGTATCTTTCAAAATATAATTAACATTCTTTTTTTTTCCTCGATTGTAATCTTTAGAAGAAAACCATCGAAATAAGAAACTCAAAATTTTATGTAGCTTTTCGAAATTTTGAACTGACAGTATGCAGTTGAAATTTGAAATGAACAATGACAGAATAAGAATGCTATTGTTTTCAGCTCGTTAGTTGCACCCTCACGGCTCGGCGACGGCGCGTTTTATTAATCTGCAGGCACCAGTGAGAAAAAGGGACCAGGAAGTAAGTCACCGGGACCCTGCAATGAATAGGAACCAAAAATATAGCCGACAAAAAAAAAAAAAAAAAAGAAAATACACTTCTTTCTGGCAAAATCAGCATTTCTACATTGTTCAGATTGAGCAGGAGCATCTTAGCAGGGCTTTTTCTGTTTTCTTCTTGTAGGTTAAATCAATTCAAAAACCCTTAACGTGTTAAAAGTTTGTGACGCAGCACTTTATCTTATGCTCTAAAAATTTAAAATATGGAACTTAAAAATAATGATATCAAATTTTGAGTGACGCTATGCTATCAATTATAATCTCTCTCTATATTATTTATTTCATCTTTTTATTTTTTTTTATAATCGCATGTGCAAAAATTATGTTCAATTTAAAAAAATGTATAAAAGTTTATTCATTGATACTTTATCATTTACACCTCTCATAAATTCAAAGTATGAGTTTTAAAAGATATATCAAAATTTTAGTGACGCTTTGATGTGGCTTTAAACGATTTGTTTTAAAATTAAATTAAATTATTTTTTGGTTTGGCTAAGATATATTCACATATCTAAACAATAGTTTTAATTTTCCAATATACTTTAAATATGTCACTTTCACTGAATTTATATAATGCATTTAAATGTATTTATTTGAATAAATTCATTTATCCTTTGTCCAATGCTATTAAAAATTTAAAATAAGATTCACGTAAATATTTTTTTGCGTCATTGTATCCAAAGTAAGTGAAATGTATTCAAATGGGTACAATGACGCAAAAAAATTATTTACGTAAATCTTATTTTAAATTTTTAATAGCATTGGACAAAGGATAAATCAACTTATTCAAATAAATACATTTAAATGCATTATATAAATTCAGTGAAAGCGACATATTTAAAGTATATTGGAAAATTAAAACTATTGTTTAGATATGTGAATATATCTTAGCCAAACCAAAAAAAATTAAATTTAATTTTAAAACAAATCGTTTAAAGCACATCAAAGCGTCACTAAAATTTTGATATCATATTTTTTAAAACTCATACTTTGAATTTTTGAGAGATGTAAATGATAAAGCATCAATGAATAAACTTTTATACATTTTTTTAAATTGAACATAATTTTTGCACATGCGATTATAAAAAAAATAAAAAGATGAAATAAATAATATAGAGAGAGATTATAATTGATAGCATAGCGTCACTCAAAATTTGATATCATTATTTTTAAGTTCCATATTTTAAATTCTTAGAGCATAAGATAAAGTGCTGCGTCACAAACTTTTAACCCGTTAAGGGTTTTTGTATTGATATCATTACTTTTTTGAGGTTATTGAAAAAAAAATAATAATAATAAAGACCAATACAAAGAATTCATAGGATTTCCATTCCACTTCAATCCTCCCCCTTTCGCCCCGCAAAAAAGGATGACCATACTTCAATTTTAAAGAGCACCGTGCTATGATATTTTTATAAGAACTCTTTGGTAAGATATGGAAGTAATGTACAACATGCATGTTTAAAGGGTATTTCTGTTGGTTTGTTTCAGAAATATGAAAAGCAAGGTTAAATTTTACTATCTAAAAAATTTACTTTGTTAAGAAAAGTAACAAGAAATATTACTCTTTAAACCTTTATATGTATATATAGCAATCATCACTCACTTATAAAAGTAATTACATACATTTATATTAAATCCAAAACTACAAATTTCTGCTTCCCCCTTTTCTCATTCCTAGTGCAAAAAAATTAAACATTATAAATTCTTTAATTTTATATAAAATAATCTTTGACCATCCCTATTTAAAATTCTTTATTAACAATAATAATAAATCATATAAAATAATCCCCTGAGCTCCGAAGTTTCCACTTCTCCCTTTGCACCCACCTCTCCAGCTTACCTAAATAATTAACCTTTCAAACATTAGTTTGAAAAGAAAAAAATCTGCAACATTTGTTGCTCACTAACATATATAAATAAATAAGCACTGACTTCCCTAATGCACATTTCTCCTCTTCTCCCTCCCCTTACTCCCCAGCCTTAAAAAAAATTTTAATCTTTATTTTTATACAGAAAATTCTTCTATATAAATTATCCTCTTATTCCTCAAAATTACCACTTTCCCACTCCAGCCTAGAGATTTCAATCTTTAAAGCTTTTTAGAAAAATGGATCTGCAAAGTCTGTTGCTTATTAATAAAATAAAATATATAATCATGTACAGTTTTAATTATTTTTCACACAATCAATTGATGTCATGATAATAGTTGTTCTGAGCGAATATTGTGTTGGCTGGGTTGTCGTACAGATAGCTCAATTGGAAGAGTACTGGCAATTAAAGCCAAAGGTTATAAAAGTTCACTTTAATTCAAGATGTTTAACCCCTTCGCGACAAGAGCCCTTTGCTTAATTTTTAACCTTTTACTACAGGTTTCTAAAATCAGACAATTTTCTGTAATTGAATCACAGAAATGCTCCAATTAAAGAAAGGTAAACTTTACAATTAAAAATAAGTGGTGAGAATAATGAAGGATTCTGAACACCTTAAGTGGAAAGTATACCAGTCGCTCATCCCCAAGGAGTTAAAGATGCTTTTTTGCTATTATAAACTTTAGGATTTACAATATAAAAAAATCTTAACCACTTCTGAATCAAACAAAGACAGTGGAAAAAAATCAAGATGGCAATGTTTTGATTGGTAAATTCTAAGCTGAGTAATTTGTGCTACAGAATGAAAAAATTATAAAGTTATAATAATGCCCTCTTCAGAGCAGTCACAGATACTAAATCTTTAAGGTTTTTGACAGTGTTGGCATGGTTTAAACCAATTGGTTTTTTTTAGAAAAATCTAATATAATATTTTCTCTTTTTTGTAATTTAATTGTTTTAAATTATTGATAGAAGTAATTTCCACTTTTAACACTTCATCTCAGCAGTCAACATGAGACATAATGAGCCAAGGTTATGTTTCTATGCATGTAGAATGAAAATTAGCATGTGCTGATGAACATATCTCATACCCTAAAGATTTTTCTTAAAACATGTGAAATTAGAAAAGATAAAATAGATAAATAATATTCAATATTTAGCATAAAATATTTTCATTTAAAAAATGCAGATTATTTACAGCAGTTAATAACAAAATACAATGATCTTTAAGATTTTGGTTAAGTTGTAAAAGAAAATTTTCTGGATTGGGAAAGATTATCCTTAAATAATTTAAAAGAGTAACTTAAGATATCAGATTGAACAACACAGCTTGCAAAAATTGAGTGCTAGTTATAGCATTTCAATAATACCAATCAATCTTTTCGGTTAGTTGCTGAATCTAATGGCCAAAAATGTTGACTTGGACACTTGGAGTCATCACTCAGAAAACAAAATAACCAGAAGTATTTGGATATTAAAAAAATACTAATAATAATAACCACAGAATAATATATTATATTCATGAAACTTCATCAAATGTTTATTGATTGATTATTATATTATTAATCAAAGGATTCTTCATACGATTTTAAAAGGTATCAATGTTTCACTCTGTAGAGCAGTTTACTTTGAACATAAGACATAGCTGTTACTAATAATGTTTAAATTAGAAATGATTTCAATTTTCTATATAATTGACTGTAATTATTTCATTTAAATATTTTCGAAAGCTTATATAATATCTAAAAATGTTTATTTTATCAACAGATATGCATCTGTATGCAATAGGAAATTATATTTTAAAAAACCTGGTTTAAACAAAAAAAAACAGTTTTTTGGGTTTTTTACAAAAAAACTCGGTTTTTTATGTGTGAACTACATATGAATATAGTAGAAGATCTTTATAACGCACACCTTGGTATGAGAAGTTGTGTGTATTATAGAATTTTTATTACATAGATCATATTTCATACATCATTAACCGCTTAGTTCTCGCTCCCGAGATATTCTCGGGCTGTGTCTTTTACTCAAATTGTTTGATTCCCACCAGTTTTATAAATTAGTGAAATTGGCTATATTTTAGTATCGTTTTACCTGTCATTAAATGAGGTGAATATTTCTTTTTCATAAAAGTGGTGCCAATTAGCAATTTGAATTATTCAACCGTAATTTAATTCGAGCGTTAAGGGGTTAAATTTACCTTGTATACATGCTTTAAATTACATTCCTTGGAACCAGAAATTGTGCAAATTATAAAATTTTACATAATAGGTATAGATCACACATCATTAAATTACCTTAAAGCATGATCCAAATATGCTTGGTGAAAATAATTATAAACAGTGGTAGCTCATGAATGACAGTTTTGGGGACACTAAATGCATGGCTGGCAAATTTATTCCTTTTTTAGTACTTTCAATAATGAAACCTTTGCCTTATTTTTAGCAGAACTTTCTTCCATTAAATAAGGCAAAAATTTATTAAAAAAAAAAAAAAAAAAACTTTGATAAGGCATGCATTTTAGTACTGCAAGAAAAACCTGTCATGAGCTACTACTGATTATAACACTCATTTACAAAAAATTTTAATATAATAACAATGTTTATAATTCTAAATTTGTTTGTTATTCCAAATTAATGTTTATAAAGACGATAATGAATCAAATTTAGTGTTCCAAGAAATAGCAATATTTGTGAAATACATGTGCTTCTTAACTGCAAAATTCATTGTTTACATTTCAGAAATACATTACATCTTCTGCATTAAAATTTTTAGTGGCAGGCTTTTGCGATTGAACAAGGACTGCTTGCAGAGCGCTTTTAATGATTTTACAGTATAAAATTATGGCTCTTGAACTACTATTAATCAAATACAGTAATAGCGATAAAAAATTTCTTTAAATAATTCATTAAAAAAAAAAAAACCTTGTATTTTCATCAGATATACTGATTATTACTACCATATGTTATATGTAACATATTTATTAGAAAAGTTACAACTATTTTGATGAAATTTTAAAATGTAAACAAAATGATGCTTAATAAACATGATCAAAAGTACCTCTGGACAAAATCATTATATTACATATTTCAAAATTTTTTAATTTAATGATAGCAATTTTTTCATAAAAAAAAAATCAGAATTATGAAGATAAAGAGGAAATAATGTTTGGAATTTAGCCCTCTAGAGGGTAGCAATATTTCTACAAAATAGATTGCAGGCTCTTCTTAAATGTAAAATTCATTGTTTACATTAAAGAAGCTGTCTGTTATACAGAGAATTGCATTATAAAGGGCTTTCACTGCAACAATGTTTTCATAACAGAATTCTAAAATAAGATGTTAAACATTCAACTATGTAAAATTTAGTGTTTTGGGAAATAACAGATATTTCAACAATATGAATCTGAAATACAGGAGATTTGTAACTGCAAAATCTATTGTTTACATCTCAGAAATAAATTATGTAGATAATTGCATTATAAAGATCTTCAGCAGAATCCCAGAACAAGAGAAATACCCAGTGATTTTTTTGGCACACATAAACATTCCCATGCAACCCAACTCAAACTAAAATATGGCAACCTGAAAACTGTTGCGATTGGTTTACATTTTTTATTGCTGCCAGACTATCATTTTCTACTATATCATTATTTATGAATCATGTAAATACAATATTTATAAATAACGGCATATTAGAAAACACGGGAAAGCTCATTTTAATGCAACAATCAAAATAAAGTAAAAAAAAAAACAATTTCAACATAAATTAATTGAAAAATGTTATATCTTTTAAACAACTTTTCTAAATCAGAGTAATCATTTAACGATTGAAATTCTGATTTTTCAATAACTTTGAGAAAAAGTCATGTCATTTTAATCTTTAAAAATATCTACTTACAATAGAGTAAATATTCAACAATTCAAATTCAAATTTATGTATGTATGAACACTTTGCATTTATTAAAACCACAGTAACATCACTGGAAAGAGCAACTTATTGGAATGATTAATAATGCATGTAATGAACACTGCATGTTCATGAAAACAAACAAAAAAACATTGGATACAGCAATATGAAAAATGCACAAAACTCACAAATATCTTGTCTCGATCACTAAATGCATGCATTAAAGGGCAAAATTAGCACTAGCCACTGGGCATAGGGACACTAAATGATAAAAATTGGCTATTAAGAAATTGTCTGTCAGCGACCACTTTCCTACAAGGGCAAAAAAATTTACTTTTACCTACTATCAGGGATTCTACTTTTTTTGGTTATTTGTATGTTTATATTAATACAGTAGAAGATCTTTATAACGCAATTCTCCATATAACGCGCAACTTCTCAGATGTAAACAATGATTTTTGCAGTTAAAAAGCACCTGCACTTTCACATTGTAACATATTGCTACTCTCTAGAGGACTAAATTTGATACATTAGTTCAACTTTATCTTCTAATTTAAGACCTTTTTAGTGAAAAAATGCTATTATTACAATAAACATTTCTGAAAATGTCTAATATAAGGGATGGTTGTGTCAGTTATATTTGGATCATGTTTATAAAGTAAATTTAACAATGTCTGACCTATATTATGCAAAAATTTATAATTTGGATAACTCTTGGTAACAAGGAATGCAGTATAAAGATATTCTAATGTATTTTGATGTGTTTCAGACATATTTGGCTATGTTTACAAGGTGAATTTAATGATGTGATCCATATAACGCAAAATTCTATATAACGCACAACCTTGCGTTTTTAGGTTTGCGTTATAAAGATCTTCTACTGTATATTTATTTGAGCTATTCCATTTTAGAACACACACAGATGAGTTGCACCCTCAAATGTCAGATTTCATCATCAATGATGTCAATAAAACTAGATTTCCAAATAGGGTTAGCCAAAAATACAAAAAGTGAGATTACCAGAAGTAACGATTGATCACCTTGTCAAATTCAAAGTCGCCAAATGTCTCGCCTGTTCTGGTATGCCAGATCTTTATTTCAAATGTCATAACTATTTTCATAAAGTTTTAAAAGCTCTGACCCAATCAGTGATGATGAGAGTTCAGCAGGGTATAATCTGACTCCAGGAGCAAACTTTGAGATCAAAATAAAGAATTCTTTTTATAAACTGGTTATTAATGCAGCATAAGGATCCACAATCTTTGGCTTGTTAAAAGTCAGTAACGCAAACAAACTTTTGTTACAGAGTAGGAAGAGAATCTATGTCTAATATTCTAATAAAAGGAATTTTGAAGGGAAAGGCATTTTAGCTCTCAGATCCCCCCCCCCCCCCTTATCCCTTCACAGTCAATTCAACAAACCCAATTAGGTTCGCAAGACAATATCAACAGTTTAGTTTTTATATAAAATAAACATATCTAGCTCATTTGTTTTCTAAAAAAGAGTGAAAATATATTTTGACTTTAAATAAAGGAGTTATTAGTAAGTATTAGGAGTTATAAGTAAGAAAGTGGCCAGTGTCAAAACAAAGTTGGGTGAGGGACACATAATACAAACTAATCAAACAGGTATTACATGACTCTATAATTCGAAAAAGCCTATAATCTGCAATACATTTCGGATATAAACAAACAAATAATAAAATTTTGTGTAAATCACAACTTGTTGGTGCTGTTTCTTCTAAATATAAACAAACAGTTAAGTATTTTTCTAAGCAAGATAATGCAGATTTTGACTGTAAAAAAAATTAGATGATTGAATTTATAAAGAGGATTCTATGGCATTTCTGCAGTCACTAAAAGATAAATGTTTGGTTTATCTTGTAAATAACCATTAGACTGCTATATTCTGAAAACATTCATTGGCAAAGATCGTAGAAAACTAACTTTGAAGCAGAGTATGAAAAAAATTAGTTTATTTTGATTTAAATCATATAATTTTTTTTAATTTAAATTAACATACAACATTATTTTAATCTTTGAAGGCTATAGCATGCCCTTTTCAATAGTTTTAAAAATGCAACTAATATAGAAGCTTGAATATATATATATATATATATTTGGTATTACTTAGTTATCCTGTCAATCAAAAATCTATCGCCAAACTATAAGATCAAATGCCAATAATGGTTGATAGTAAATGTTACATTACTTGACTTTAAGCAAGTTACACGTTTTACATCATCAAGTGATTTTTATTTCGATGTTTTATTTGTATTTTTATTAATTTTATACTAATTTATTTGTTCTTTCGATATTTAAAATAAAAATTATGTCAATTTGTATAATTTGGCGAGTGGTTTGGCAATTTATATAGTTCGGTGAAATTGGTCGACAGGATAACAAAGTAGTACCATATATTTTTAATGTAGAAGTATTTATACTTCTGTGAAGTGATTGCATCACTTACCTTAAGCCTAAGATGTGTTAAAAGCATTAAAGGTACCAATCATTGCCTTTCTGCTCCAACTCACAAAACAACCCTGCCATTATTACATATTATTTTAATGGCCAAGCAAACTTTAAGATCAAAATAAAGAATTCTTTTTATAAACTGGTTATTCTTGCAGTGTAAGGATACACAATCTTTGGTTAGTTAAAAGTCAATGAGTAATGCAAACAAGCTTTTGTTACAGAGTAGGAAGAGAATCTAAGACCAATAATCTCTTAAAAAAAAGTAACTGATTTTGAAGGGAAAGGCATTTTAGCTCTCAGATCTCCACCGACCCTTTTCCCTTAACAGTCAAGTCAATATACATAGTTAGGTTCGCAAGACAATATCAACAGTTTAGTTTTTACATAAAATAAACATATCTAGCTCGTTTGTTTTCTTTCAAAGAGTGAAAATACATTTTGACTTTAAATAAAGGAGTTAATTCAGCTGTACCGAAGGTACAAAAACAAAGATACCTAAGAAAGTGGCCAGTGTCAAAACAAAGTTGGGTGAGGGAGACATAATATACAAACTAATCAATCATGTATTAGACGACTCTATAATTCGCAAAAGCCTATAATCTGCAATACATTTCAGATGTAAACAAACAATTAAATAATAAAACTTTTTATAAATCACCAGTTTTTGGTGCTATTTCTTCTAATGTAAACAAACAAGTGTTTTTCTAAGTGAGATAATGCAGATTTTGACTGTAATAAAATACTATTAGATGATTGAATCTATAAAGAAAATTTTAAGGCATTTCTAAAGTCATTAGAAGGAAATATGTTGTTTATCTTGTAAATAACCATTAGACTGCTATATTCTGAACACACTGATTGGCTAACATGGTTATAGAAAATGAACTTTCAAACAGGGTATGAAAAAAATCAGTTTATTTTGATTTAAATTATATAATTTTTTTTTTTTTAATTTAACCTACAACATTATTTTAAACTTTGAAGGCTATAGTATGTCTTTTTCAATAGTTTTAAAAATGCAATTAATATAGAGGCTTGAATATACATATATTTTTAACATATAAATATACTTTTGTGAAATGATTACATCACTTACCTTAAGACTAAGATGTGTTAACACCATTAAAAGGTACCATCCATTGCTTTACTGCTCCAACTCACAAAACAACCCCGCCATTATTACATATTATTTAATTGGACAATTTTATTTCGTGTTTTTTCGCGGCATTTTGATGAAATTCACATTTTTCCTTGATCCTTTGATGAAATTAGTGATTTTTTTGCAATTCGTTGACACCCTTTTATGAAATTCTCATTTTTTCTGCAATACCTTGATGAAATTAGTGTTTTTACACGGCTTGTTCACAAAATTTGCATTTTTTCCACGATCCTTTGGCGAAATGTGCATTTTTTTCGCAATCCATTCACAAAATATGCATTTTTGCATGATCGTTTGACGAAATTTGTGTTTTTTTGCGGCATTTTGATGAAATTCGAGTTTTTTCCGAGATCCTTTGACGAAATTCTCATTTTTTCTACAATACTTTGATGATAGTGTTTTTTCATGGCCTGATCACGAAATTTGCATTTTTTCTGTAATCCTTTGATGAAATAGTGATTTCTTAGCAATTCGTTGACAAAACAAGTGTTTTTTCGTACACTTGACAAATTACATACTTTTCTTGCTATTCTTTGACAAAATTTGCATTTTTTTTCCAGGATCCTATGTTGAAATTTGCGTTTTTGCAGCCTTTTGATGAAATTCACATTTTTTCTGCGATTATTTGTCGAAATTCACATTTTCCACAATCCTTTGACGAAATGTGCATTTTTTCAGCAATCCAATCACGAAATATGCGTTTTCTCGCGAATGTTTGACGAAATTCGTGTTTCTTTGCAGCCTTTTGATGAAATTTGCATTTTCCCGCAATCCTTTGATGAAATTAGTGATGTTTTTGCAATTTGTTGGCACCCTTTTACAAAATTCTCATTTTTTCTGCAATAGTTTGATGAAATTAGTGTTTTTTCATGACCTGTTCATGAAATTCATATTTTTTTCTGCAATAGTTTGATGAAATTAGTGTTTTTTCATGGCCTGTTCATGAAATTCACATTTTTTCTGCAATCCGTTGATGAAATTTGTGATTTTTTTTACAATTTGTTGATAAAATTATTTTTTTTTCGCAGACTTTTGACAAATTTCACATTTCTCTTGTGATTCTTTGACAAAATTTGCATTTTTTACAGTATCCTATGATGAAATTTGTGTTTTTGCAGCCTTTTGATGAAATTCGCATATTTTTGTGTGATCCTCTGTTAAAATTCATGATTTTTCTGCGATTATTTAACGAAATTCACATTTTTCATGATCCTGTGACGAAATGTGCATTTATTCCGCAATCCATTCATGAAATATGCGTTTTCCCATGATCGTTTTACAAAATTCGTGTTTTTTCACGGCCTTCTGATGAAATTCGCAATCTTTTAACGAAATCAGTGACTTTTTTGCAATTCGTTGACACCCTTTTACAAAATTTTGATTATTTTTCTGCAATACTTTTCGAAATTAGTGTTTTTTCATGGCCTGTTCATGAAATTCGCATTTTTCCCACGATCCTTTGACAAAATTACTGATTTTTTTGCAATTTGTTGACAAAATTAGTGTTTTTTCCTTAATCCTTTGACGAAATTCCCATTCTTTTGATGAAAATTGTGTTTTTCCACAATACTTAGACGAAAATTGCGTTTTGTGAGATAATTTGACGAAAATAACATATCGTCTGACGAAATTCGCGGTTTTCCTACAATCCTTCAGGCAAAGCAGGCGATAGTTGTGTGGAGGTGGCTATGTTTTCATGCTGTTCAGTTCTATACATGGGCTAAATGTGTGGTAGGTAACAGCGATGACAGCGATGACCACCTCGGGAACTCAGCTTTCTCTTTAGAGTGTTAGTGCAATCCCGAGGGGTAGACCACATCCACTCCTCCCGACTCTCAACCAGAGTCTGAGAGGGAGCGTCGGGTCCCTGATCAAGCTGCTGAGATTTATTTCGGTTACTGTGAGATTTACAATTACAATCACAATTGGTTACCAAATTTTCTGGGCAAACCGAAGATTTCACATCGAGATATATGACTGTATGTAGTGATTACATGAGGATCATTTCACCTAATGTGATTGCATAATTGTTTACAATTTTCTTGGATATATATACGTCACAGTACATTTAACACACAATATTTAACATGACAATTAGAAACACATTACAACACAATATCAAACACCTACTATTTACATGACTGTGTGTAGTGATTACATGAGGATCATTTGAATGTGATTGCATAATTATTTACATTTTTCATGGATTTACAGGGATTTCACAGTACATTAAACACACTATATTGAACATCACAATTAGAAACACATTACAACACACCTACTATTTACAATTTGCGCATACAAGAGTTTGGAGAGATGCACAAGATAAAAATTCAAAAGTGATAGAAGTTTCTGGCACCCGCTAATAACCCGTTTCTCCTTCATGCTACACCCTAGTGATGGAGTCGGACTAGAATGGCTCTGGATTTGAAAAGATGTACTCGTTTGTTTCTATAAACCTCATGCATTGTATGATCTTGTTGAGTAGTTGTGGTTTCTCTTTTACATCCCGCCACCAACTTGCTAAATTCATACGTGTGTGTTTTTTGAGATGATAATGCGATGTTAATGTACAGTATAATACATAGTGTAACGATGTTGACGGCAAGCCACAAATGCATAGTGGGGAGTCTCTTTTGTTAATTTTGTATAAGTGTTCCTGAAAGGGGCCGTGATTTGTTAAAAATATGTGTAAGTATCTGTTGTTTACGAAATACTTGTGGTCAACCAATGGCAAGAATTCCTTCGTATATCGGCCTGTGTCTGAATCCGTCCAGCGTTTTTGCCCATTTTTTAACAGATTCTGCTTTGTCTGTGATTTTAGTGAAGAAGCTGGATATGGTAAAAATGCATGTATTAGTGTTTCATCCGTTACTGCCGATTTTGCCAGTTGGTCAGCTGCCTCATTGCCCTCAACACCTGAATGTCCTTTTGTCCAATTGAAGTATATGTCTTTTACTGTTGTTTGTAATTGTTGAAGAATTTTTAGTATTAAATAGTTTGTATTGTCAAAATTGTTTAATGCTTTTAAACTTGATAGGCTATCCGTTATGATTAAATATTGAGAATGTTTGTCCGACTCTATCCACTCTAATGCTGAAGAGATCGCGAAGAGTTCTGATTGGAAGACGGAGTTATCCTGGGACAGTTTCGCTCTCCAAGTATAGATTTGCTCGTTTTTTTCGTACACACAAAATGCCGAGGCTGTGCCTTCGGACATTTTGGAACCGTCCGTGTATATTTTAATTTTGCCTACATAGTCTTTTATTTCATAAATTTGTATTTCACTTGTTAGTGGTGATGTTTTGTATTTTGAGCATTTTGAATAGTATAGTGGAGCAAAAGCCTTTTCTGTTGATGTTGTAGGTAACAGGAAAGAAAAGGTCGAAAGAGAAAGGGAGAGAAATTAACTCAATTTGGTACTGTTTGTACTCACATTTTTGTTGCATTTTATACCCCCACCTCCCACCCCTCCTAAAAATGTCAAAAAATTTTAATGCAGATTTGCACCGATCCCAGGGATGATAAAATTCAATGTGCCGAAAAAGCAGAATTCCACGTTTTTATACGTAAAAGTAACATGTCTGCGACTTTTTTCATGTGAACATTGCATGAAGTTTTGGATCCCCCTTCCCCCCCCTGACATACTGTCAAAACTGGCGAGGGTTTTTTTTCCTTGTAATGTTCGTCTCACTACCGAGAATGTTGCGGGTTTTTTATAATCAACTGATTAACTTTGTTTTTTTTTTTTGCTACTTTTTATGTTAATGTGGTGATCTTTCAAATGCTATCGCCCAACGGGCGATAAACGCATCTGTCTGTAAGTGCAGTGTTGAATTCAGACACTTTTCTCCGGGGGGACTTTGTACAGTTCCGGTGTGTGTGTGTGTGTGTGTGGGGGGGGGGATTGCGCTTTTTTACCATTGAAAACACAAAATCTTAATACAAAACAAATAGGTGTTGCTATCCAACGTACAATTTATTCACAAGTTTAACATAAAACTCTACGTTTCGGTTTAATCTTTAAAACCTTCATCAGGAGAAAAATTTTCTAAAATATAAATCGACAACAAACTCTTTACATGCTACATTTTGAAATCAATTCAAAATACAAAACTTTCTAACGGAAACCTCTTACTCCCAAATAAACAGTTCAGTGGCGCCATCTTTTAACCAAAGATGCAAACGAAGAAAGAAATGTTGAAAAAAGTGGAATTTTCATTGACTTTTCAAAATTGAAAGCCATATTTCTGGGATGTGAAAGGAAACATTATCATTACACACTTCATGGTTTCTTAGACGAATTTCTAAAGATTCACGAATAATAGCATTGCGCGGAATAACTTGCTTGGAAATAACTTTAGCATGGTCAAAGTCTATAAATGAAATGAGTCCTTTATGGTAGCTTCTTGAGAGTGCTGTAGAAAATTTACGAAACTTCAAATCGTTTTTATGTTCTTGCAATCTTTCGAAAAATCGACGTTTAGTCATACCAATATAGGAAGAGGTGGTCCCATCTGTAAATTTAAAGGGAATTTCATACACTCCAGAAAAAGATGAAAAAGGAATTGGATCTATTTTTTTACACATAAGATTAAACAATGTCATAGAATTAGAGGCAACAAGTTAAATGTTGAATTTCATGAAAGACTTTTTTAACTTTTCAAATAAGATAGGAAAATATGGAACCTTTCGATAAACTTGATTAACTTTGGGGGAGGGGGGATTAACGGAAACTTTATACTTATCAACCAATTTATAGATAAGGCTTGAATTAAAACCATGACATAATCCAATATTAACGATGAAATTGATTTCATCATCCAAAAATTCATCGGAACAAACAAGTAATGCACGCTGGATAAATGACCTAAATGCTGCAATCTTATAATTCCATGGGGCAGCTGCAGTGACAGGAATAACATTGTTTAATTTCATAGATTTCCGGAAAATTTTACGTTTTAAACAATTGTTTTCTTTAATAAGGAGAACATCAAGAAAAGGAAGCTAGTTATTGTTTTCTAACTCCATCGTGAACTTAATATTGTTATCAAGTTGGTTAATTTCGTCAAAAAAATTTTCTAAGGATTGTTTCCCTTCTTCCCAGATAATAAAAATGTCATCGACATACCGTAACCATAATGAAGGTATAGGAAAATGCTTCTTAAAGATGAGTTCTTCTAAAGGACGCAATTTGAATTCTGCCAGAATACTAGAAATAGGTGAACCCATAGGAGCTCCTTTCTGCTGTTTAAAATATTTATCTTTAAAAATAAATACATTACTTTCCTTAATTAAGTTTAAGCCCGACTTAATTGAAAATTTCATATTATCACTTAAAGGAGGTAACCCATCAATGGATAAGCCTATGGAAAGAATAACTTCTTCCACATCGATGGATGGAAACAATGACACAATGTCAAAACTTGCCAAAATTGCATTATTAGGAAGATTAAAATCCTTAATTCGATTTATGAATTCCAACGTAGAAGAGATAGAAAAAGTTGAAGAGGGGAGAATACTTTTAAGAAAAAATGCAAATGCTTTTTCAACAAAATATAACGGCCCTTGGCATCGAGAAACAATAGGACGAAATGGAAAACCAGTTTTGTGGTCTTTAAGACGAGCAAAAATACGTGGGGTAATCCCAGTGGGGTTTAATTTAATTTTATCTTTGATCAAAGTAGGCCATTCACCATTTCTGATCAGTTCCTGTGTTTTGCGAAAAAGCTTAGGATTTGGATCTTTAACAAGCGTTGAGCATGACAATTCTTGAATGGATTCATCCATCTTCAAAAAATACTGGTCTTGATCTATAACGGCAATTTTTCCGGATTTATCTGTTTTCATAAAGAAAATGTCAGAATTTTTCTTTAATTTTGAAATGACATGTGGAATTCTAGAATTAGGAATTTTACTGTTTAAAAACTTCATGCTAATATTACAAACTTGATGTCTGGCCATTTCTCTTTCAGAAACTGGTATAACTTGAATTATACTTTCTAAATCTGAACAAAAGTCACTCTTATTTATTATAGCCGGGAATGAATATTTGCCACCTAAAGAAATCAAACGTTCTTCTTCCAATGAAAATACTTTACTGGAGAGGCTATAATAAATAAGAGTGACTTTTGTTCAGATTTAGAAAGTATAATTCAAGTTATACCAGTTTCTGAAAGAGAAATGGCCAGACATCAAGTTTGTAATATTAGCATGAAGTTTTTAAACAGTAAAATTCCTAATTCTAGAATTTCACATGTCATTTCAAAATTAAAGAAAGATTCTGACATTTTCTTTATGAAAACAGATAAATCCGGAAAAATTGCCGTTATAGATCAAGACCAGTATTTTTTGAAGATGGATGAATGCATTCAAGAATTGTCATGCTCAACGCTTGTTAAAGATCCAAATCCTAAGCTTTTTCGCAAAACACAGGAACTGATCAGAAATGGTGAATGGCCTACTTTGATCAAAGATAAAATTAAATTAAACCCCACTGGGATTACCCCACGTATTTTTGCTCGTCTTAAAGACCACAAAACTGGTTTTCCATTTCGTCCTATTGTTCCTCGATGCCAAGGGCCGTTATATTTTGTTGAAAAAGCATTTGCATTTTTTCTTAAAAGTATTCTCCCCTCTTCAACTTTTTCTATCTCTTCTACGTTGGAATTCATTAATCGAATTAAGGATTTTAATCTTCCTAATAATGCAATTTTGGCAAGTTTTGACATTGTGTCATTGTTTCCATCCATCGATGTGGAAGAAGTTATTCTTTCCATAGGCTTATCCATTGATGGGTTACCTCATTTAAGTGATAATATGAAATTTTCAATTAAGTCGGGCTTAAACTTAATTAAGGAAAGTAATGTATTTATTTTTAAAGATAAATATTTTAAACAGCAGAAAGGAGCTCCTATGGGTTCACCTATTTCTAGTATTCTGGCAGAATTCAAATTGCGTCCTTTAGAAGAACTCATCTTTAAGAAGCATTTTCCTATACCTTCATTATGGTTACGGTATGTCGATGACATTTTTATTATCTGGGAAGAAGGGAAACAATCCTTAGAAAATTTTTTTGACGAAATTAACCAACTTGATAAAAATATTAAGTTCACGATGGAGTTAGAAAACAATAACTCGCTTCCTTTTCTTGATGTTCTCCTTATTAAAGAAAACAATTGTTTAAAACGTAAAATTTTCCGGAAATCTATGAAATTAAACAATGTTATTCCTGTCACTGCAGCTGCCCCATGGAATTATAAGATTGCAGCATTTAGGTCATTTATCCAGCGTGCATTACTTGTTTGTTCCGATGAATTTTTGGATGATGAAATCAATTTCATCGTTAATACTGGATTATGTCATGGTTTTAATTCAAGCCTTATCTATAAATTGGTTGATAAGTATAAAGTTTCCGTTAATCCCCCCCTCCCCCAAAGTTAATCAAGTTTACCGAAAGGTTCCATATTTTCCTATCTTATTTGAAAAGTTAAAAAAAGTCTTTCATGAAATTCAACATTCAACTTGTTGCCTCTAATTCTATGACATTGTTTAATCTTATGTGTAAAAAAATAGATCCAATTCCTTTTTCATCTTTTTCTGGAGTGTATGAAATTCCCTTTAAATTTACAGATGGGACCACCTCTTCCTATATTGGTATGACTAAACGTCGATTTTTCGAAAGATTGCAAGAACATAAAAACGATTTGAAGTTTCGTAAATTTTCTACAGCACTCTCAAGAAGCTACCATAAAGGATTCATTTCATTTATAGACTTTGACCATGCTAAAGTTATTTCCAAGCAAGTTATTCCGCGCAATGCTATTATTCGTGAATCTTTAGAAATTCGTCTAAGAAACCATGAAGTGTGTAATGATAATGTTTCCTTTCACATCCCAGAAATATGGCTTTCAATTTTGAAAAGTCAATGAAAATTCCACTTTTTTCAACATTTCTTTCTTCGTTTGCATCTTTGGTTAAAAGATGGCGCCACTGAACTGTTTATTTGGGAGTAAGAGGTTTCCGTTAGAAAGTTTTGTATTTTGAATTGATTTCAAAATGTAGCATGTAAAGAGTTTGTTGTCGATTTATATTTTAGAAAATTTTTCTCCTGATGAAGGTTTTAAAGATTAAACCGAAACGTAGAGTTTTATGTTAAACTTGTGAATAAATTGTACGTTGGATAGCAACACCTATTTGTTTTGTATCGATATTACGACGTAAAGTCCTTTATTATTATTACAAAATCTTAAATTTTCCGGGGAGGACATCTCATTGCTCCGGGGGGAATCGCCCCCCCCCCGGACCACCCCCTGAAATCAACACTGTGTAAGTGGCACGGCAACCCTCCAGTGTACAGGTGGAATTAAAAAAAAGAGTTTTTGTAGTTTGAATATGCAGAATGTTAAAGAATAGTGAATAGTTTAATTAAAGCAGAATAAAAACTTAATATTTAACTTAAGGCGACTTACTCGTGGGGAAGAAGCATTGTCGATTCCCATGTTATCCTATGGCAAAAATACTTACCCTGATTGTTCATTCAAATTTCAAAATTTCCAAAAACATTTTTTTTCAGCATATAAGTACGGATGCTCTTCACTACATTATAAGCTTAAAATATTTTTAAAACAGTTTTGAGTATTTTAAAATTCGTGTTAAAGTTTCGAAAAGTCCCAAAAAGTATAATGTGTAGTCTTTATTCGTTTCTAACTATAGATTGGAGAAAAATATAAAAATTTGGAGCTTATGCAAGCAAAATTTGATTTGTTTTCTTTTACGTAATTAGGCAACTTTTAAAATTTATTCTAATCAAAGCACTGTAATTTTGAATTAAAAATGAGCTATACCTAAAATTCTCTACAGACCTGTCAAGTTGTCAACCTCACATAATTGATTACTTGAGATCTACGGATATAAGAGGGTCACTATAGGGGTTCAAGGGTTGCCATAGAATGCGAAGACGCAAAATTCTCGTAAAAGAATAATATTGGGTTTCAGTCTTGGAACAGTAATTTTCAATAGATATAGTAAAGGAATATACTCGTAGAAAGAAGTCGAAAAAAGCAGCGAAACTTTTTCTCTTTTGCCAAAAAGTTCTCCTTCCTCCGAATCCTAGTATAGATCAGGTGGCCCGACACATTAAAACGGCTATAACCAGCTCTGCATTGTAATTGCTTTAGCCTCGTCAAATTTTCTATGGGTATACATAAGCATTTTGAAGGCGTGCACAGTCGGTTTTTCGTCGTCGCTCCCTCCAATTTTAGTATAAACTAAATATAAGCCCCGATACATTAAAACGATTTTAATGCAGGCTGTAATTAACGTGACCCGCTAACATTTTATACGGGTATATATAAATGTTATAGAAGGTGAATTAGTTTTTTTAATCGAAGCCCTATAGATTTTAGTGTAAAATAAATTTAAGTCACGGCGCATTCAAATGACCTTAACTCAGATAATTGATCTAACTTCGCCAATTATTGTACAGGCATGTTTGTAAACAATATAAAAAAACTATTTTAAGCTATTCTTATTGAACCCCCCAAATTTTAGTACAACATAAATATAAGACTGCGACAGATTAAACAATTATAGCTCGGCTCTCTAGTTGACACAACCCGTCCATATTTTGTACGAATATAAATAAATATTAAAAGACAAGAGTTTGTCATTTTTTTTATTGAAGCGCCTCCCCCACCCCAAACAAATTTAGTATAAAAATATGCAAGTCCATAAACATTGAAACTACTATAACTTGGACCCTAATTCATGCAACCCTGCTATTTTCTATACAGATAAATATAATTATAAAGAAGGATTTTGTATCTAAGCCCCTCTTAAATTTTAGTGGTAATTGCAATACAAGGACCCGACTCATTAAAACGGCTAGAACATAGGATTTATTTAACACATGTAACCCAAATTTTTCATAATTATACAAAAGAACTTTTTCGGTTTATCGAAGCTCCAAACATTTTTTAGCAGAAATTAAATCTAAGGTTCGGCACATTCAAACGGTTGCAATATGGGGCCAAATTGATGTAGCCTAGCCAATGTTTGCGTGGGTAAACATAATAATTTTAAAGAAGGGTTTTTAAAGGATTTTTCATTGAAGCACCGTCCCAAAATTTTTGCATAAATTAAGTATATGGACCCAACACATTAAAACTGCGATAATTTTGGTCTCTAATTGACAAAACATGCTCAAATTGCATACGAAAATACATAATTATTATAAGGAGACTTTGTCGTTAAGCCACCCCAAATTTTAGCATAAAATAAATATAAGGCCCGATACATACAAACAGCTATGACTTGGAGTGATGTAGCCTGTTCATTTACTGTACGGGTAAAAATAATTATTATGAGAAAGGATTTTGTTTAGTTTTTTTAAGCCCTCCAAATTTTAGTGTAATTAGAATATAAGGTCCCGACATATTAAAATGGCTATAACTTGATCTTTAATTAGCGTAACCAGCCAAAATTTTATACGCGTATACTTGTATACATAATCATTATAAGAGGGAACTTTATTGGTTTTCATCAAAGACCCCTCAAAAATTTTAGTATATATTTTTTTTTACGTATAATTTTTTTGTAAGTCCTCTTTTGCATTTGCTCAAAGACACCATTTCGCTATTTAGACCTATTGATTACGAAAGATTATCCATAAGCTATTGGACTTTGGTGCTAAAGTAAAATCTGACAATGAAATGACAAATATATATATTAAAAAATTCATTATTGATTAGTTAATTTAATAATTCTTGATCAAAATTTAATATGTTTGTGTCATGTCTTGAAACTCAATTTATAAATTTTATTTGATATTGATGATGGATTGTAATATTTTATAATGGTTACTAGGGGGCTCTGCCCCCTGCAAGCTACGCTCGCCAACGTTTGTTTTCGTGTTTGGTTAAAGAAGATCAGTTAAACATTTGAAAAGAAGCTAAAATAAAATGAATTAAGTAAACAGAGTCTTTGTCGCTCGGTATTTTTTAACAGCGTTATAAAACGATTGACATAATACAATTGCTAAAATTTACTGCTTTAACCCCTTCAAGGGCGGTGGTTCATTTTTGGACCACTTAATTTTAATTCTTAAATGCCACATTAGCATCAGAATATTGGGATGAAAATTTTCCTTTTATTAAGTAAGTGAACAAAAGCATTTTTGTATTTCGAAATTTGTTTGTAAATTCTGGCGCCATTCAATGATTTCAAGATTTTACGAAAGGAAGTGCCTTGCCCGTGAAAGGGTTAAACGCATATTAATGTATTTATTATTTTAAAGTTTCCTTTCCCTTTTAATATTCACGTGTAAATACAATTTTCAGGACATAATTTTCAATATTTTCCTGCCTTTAACACGTACTCATTTAATAGTAATTTTAAAGTTTTTTTCTCTGTTTTTAATAGTCACGTGAAAATAAATTTTTAATCGTTAGGAAATATTATTCTGTGCGCTGTTTTTAAAATTGAAAACAATCTCTATAATAATAGCCTAAGTCATGTGACTATCATCAACAGATCCAGGTGGATCCCTTTGCTTTTTATATTCCAGGCGGCCATTTTGGTACTTTAATGTTAGCCAGCCACAGGTGTGATAAGTCGCCGAATATTATTCTATCCCCATTATTTCGTTTATATTATAATAGTCCAAGTCATGTAACTGCCATAAACAACGGGCTGATTCCTTCGCTTTTCATAAGAAATGTTTCCATTTTGATTAAAGAATCAAAATTATTTTTTCGAATAAAACTACATAAAAGTTGCCATGATCACAAAGAATTCATAGAACTTTTATGTTAGCCGGGTAAAAGTCTCGCCAATAGCTTTTTTTTTTTTTTTTTTAACTCGCCAGTTAGCATTTTTTTTATTTTTCGAGTGGTAACTTAAAACGGTGCTACTTGGTTATCCCATCGACCAAAAATCTGTCGCCAAACTATAAGATTAAATTCCAATAATGGTTGATCGTAAATGTCAAGGACTTTAAGGAAGTTACACATGTTTCCGCCATGAAGTGATTTTTATTTCGACGTTTTATTTGTATTTTTATTAATGTTATACTAATTTATTTGTTCTTTTGTTATTTAAAATAAAAAAATATGTCAATTTGTTAATTTGGCGAAATTGGTCGACGGGAGAATTAATAACATTAAAACGTTGCTTTGAAGTGGAAATTAAATCTCATGATTTGTTGCATTGTCAGATACGCACCGGGTTTGGCGTGATTTTTTTTTTTTTTTTTTTTTTTTTTTTTTTTACGACAATTTGGCTAAAACCTCGTTTTCAAATACCTGTTACATATGTATTTTTAAATTATTTTCTGTTATTTTTAAAATGAAATAACAATAAATAAAAAAAAATAATTAATAACTATAGAACAAAACAATTTATAACATTTTTTGTAAATAAAAAGAAAATAAATTCAAATAAACATTTATTAATAAATAAGCAACAATAGCCGGGTTACCACGTCAGGCAAAATAACGCCATTTTGGCGCCAATTAGGTACCCCGTTGCGTATATGGCATCTGTATCTAATATTTTTCTTTTCGTTTCGTTTAAAAAAAAGAATGAAGTAAAAGCCATTAATTTTAAAGGTTTCAATTTTAAATAAAAGTTTTGTATTAAATAAAATGATAATGAAATACAAATTGAATTCTGAATAAAAGTAACATGATGTGTTTCTTAGCATACATTTAAGGGAGGCCAAACTCGTCGCCAAATTAATTTTAAATAACCTTTTCCAAAATCTGAAAAAAAATATCTGTTATGATTAAAATTTGAGTTGCCATCATTAGAAAAAAAGTATTTAAAATTAGAAAACAATTAATATTTCGAAAACTAATTCTAATTTTAAATTCTAATACCAGTTTTGAGATCTGTGGATCAATACGGATTTTTGGTGTTAATTTCATCGCAATGTATTCCATATTTTAGGAGAAATCGCCGTGAAACGTAATTAGTTGTTTAATCAGTCGTTTCATAGAATCGTTACATAAATTCGTTTCAATTCGATTCATTAGGATTTTATATATATAGGGTAGATATATATGTATACTTAATTCGTTTCCTTTTTTTTTCTTCTTTTAAATATATATTTAAGCTTGCCATTATAGGGTTTTATGCATGCCATACACATTTAAACATTTTTTTTTTAAAAATCTTTTTCTAATAAATAATATTTTTTGAGGGGAGTGGTATTTTAAAAAGCATAAATTGTTAGATTTGATTTCAAACTAGCATTAACTAACTTATTTAAAATGATGCTATAATATTACATCCCTTTGGTAAACGTTTTAGTAAATATTTTTATTGCTGTTAAGTTTTTAAAATTTGGTAATGTTTTATTAATATTTATTATTCAAAGGGAAAAAATTAAATACCAGACATTCGTGTTTAGTCTTCTTTTACAGTAATCAAATAAAAATTATTTTATATTAATTAAATAATTAAATAAACAATAAACATTCCATTCTTCTACGATCAAAACACATGGGGTTATGATGCTTTAAAGTTTTGGAAATTTGTAAGGTTTCCGGCATTAGAAAGTAGTCTTGAGGAAAATCTCCGAAATTTCATAAACTTGGAGTATCATAACAGTATACGTTTCTGTTGTAGAATAATAGACTTTTTTCAGTTTTACTTGTCAGAACGTAGAAATAATGCCTCTAAATATAATTTATTGGACTTATAGGACTAAATATTAAATGTCTGAAATTTCCCGTCGTTAAAATAGTTATTCTATACAGAATAAAGAAGTAAAATTATACCAATCTTTCAAACATATCTATCAAAATATGAAATAAAATATAATCGCGACTCTACGTTTTTAAATTAAAGAATTAAAAAAACATGAATTAAAATTGTAGAGTCTTATCAGGTACAAAAGAATTTTGCTATAAATTTATTAAAAAAAATTCAGAAGAGGTATGACAGAGCTGCAGAGAATTATTTTTTATTGGCAAATTAAAATATTTTAGTTAATGCTATTTAATATTTTAACATTAACAAAAATATTTCTTTTAGACATTAATAAGGGAAAAATAAATTAGGCAAATTATGAGATTTTGTTACACATGTCACTTTTCACAAGAAAACTCCGCATTTCTCGGAACTAATTAAGCATTAATAACTCCCATTTCATAGCTCCCCCCCCCCTTTTCAAAAATAAATAATATTAGGGACAAAAAGGTGTTATCGTTTTGTTCATAATCTGAATATAAATAATAACCACCAAATCAACTGATGTGTCCACTTCACGCGTTTATATTTCAGTCTCTCTTTCTACAAAGAAACCCTCTCTTAGTGCTCCGCCCCCCCCCCCCCCAAAAAAAAAAATGAGAGGGAGTAGAACGATTGATTCCGGCCCAAGGGGCCCGGTTCAAATCAAACAATAAGAAAGCCATTCATCATTGTCCCCTACCTCGCATCCGGAGAAAAACTAATCCTTTCTTTGAAATGGTGGATTTGCCTCGGAATGATCCATATAAGCATCCATTTTGTTGCCTGGATGGAGTGGAATTGGGTTTTTTAATTTATGTATTAGGTACACTTATGGGCACCGCACATGTTCAAGAAATATGCGCCAATTCAGCTAATGTGTTAGTACTACGTAGGCTTCTCTAATAAAAGGGACTCATTCTGTAATCTTTCTGAGAGAATTTTTTTTTCTTTTCTGATATTTTTTTCTTTATAAATAACTAAATGCGTTAACTAAGTGCTATCTATTTTCATATGATGACAAATTTCATAAATAAATGGTACACTATCAAGTAAATCTGAAGATATTAAAGTGCAGTCGAACAAAAGAAAGAAAGAAGGAAATAGATACATTTTAATCACCCCATTGTACAATAAAAAAAAAGGAATAGGCAGTTATGTTTTTTTTTTTTTTTTTTTGAAATAGGCAAATATGTCTTTCTTCAATGTATGTTGTATATATATATACAGTTGAACCTCGTTAACGCGAACACTCAAAGTCAAACTTTTTTTATTCGTGTTAAAAGTAGTTCGTGATATCCGAACTTAAATACATCATATACAACAGGACGGGGCAATCGGAAACAGTTCGTACTAAAAGTAATTCGCGTTAAGCGTGTTCGTGTTAACGAGGTTTGACTATATATATATATATATATATATGTGTGTGTGTGTGCATATATATATATATATATGTGTGTGTGTGTATATATATATATATATATATATATAAATGCTTAGGGGTCTTCTTCATACTGAAATTGTTTCAAATTTCAAACTCTGAAATTTTCAATACGAGCACATTATTTAGTTTTCTCGTTAAATTTCAACTTAGGGTAGCAAACTGGAAGTCAATCGTGCCAGTAGTGTACAGTTTATAGATATTTAAAATTTTGAACTCTACATGTTAAATGTATTTTAATCATTACAACGCAGATTGCAATGCGGTTAGTTCTTTAAGCATAGCTCCAGAACTATTTTTCAGAATAAGCTGTGATTTTATAATTCACATACTTGAAGCATTTATAAATCGATTTTTTTTTAAACAAAGAACTTAGATTACAAGTCCTAATTTCTTCCGAAAAAAATATTTGTAATTAATATATATATATATATAACCATTAATTAAACATTACCAACCATCATCTATAATTGTGATAGCATGAATGAATTTACAACAATACAGTGTCCCCAAACACACTGAATGGATACCAAAAACATAATAAACAAGCTGCGAAGTATAAAATAAAGTCCCTTGTACTATACAATAAGAATTATTAATCAAGAAAAAGAGAAGAATTATATATATATATATATTAACTTTTTGTAAGATTAAACCATTATATATAAAAAACCATTCTAAATCATTACAAATTATCAACAAAAATTGTGAATGTATAAATAATAAAGGGATTTCTTCAAATTAAAAATGCTGTATAAACCATCATATACTAGTAAATCTATGAAACAATCCCCATAACAAGTGCAGCATGGATTTGAAATCACAGTAAACATATGAAAAATGGAAATTTGTGGAACAAAGGGATTTATATGTGAATTGCAATCTATGAATTTTTTAACGGAAATCAATTTCTATAAGCTTGTAATATAAAGCAGAAGAGTTATGCTTATATAATAATTGCAGAGCATTCCACCAAGTAGTTCTTGAGTTATGCGTAAAACAAATTACCAGCAATGCAATCTCTTGTAATGATTACAAATGAATGAATTGAAAAAATGAAAACCTTCGTATTTTCATATCCCGGTAAGTACGTCTTTAAAAAACACAAAATATACGATTTTTTTTTTCTGCAATGCCGGTGCAATCTTCTGTTAAGGCTGTTCTCAACTGCTCTGCTCAACAAACGCAAAACGTTTCGACACATTTACAAATAAATTTTTTAACGGAAAGATATCAAATTGGAAAATCTGACCATGAAAGCGATTTGGAATCGAACTGTGTTTTCCATTTTTTTTTTATCAATAAATTACCTACTGAATTATAAGCGATTTTGATCAAGGGGCAAACATGTTTTTCTTGAGTGGTTATTCCCCGTTCGCGCGAAAGTTCGGTTCAAAACGTCCACTTTGACACTATCGCGTAATTATACACATCGTATACACATTCCGCGTAGTTGGTCACTAAAAATATTATTTAGAAAACTTTATTTAAACGGAATGTCGGTGACGTTGTGCAGCGTTTCACCAACCAAAATTCAGGGCACTTACCAATGATGTCTTCATATTTATACAAAACAAAGTTAATATGATCAAAGTCTCACTAAAGTATCTTCATTATTGTTAAATTTGTGAACTAAAACGTCTAGTGAAGCACAATGCATTTTTTACTAAACAAGTAAATTGTGACCTATTTCCTTTCACAAGTACACCTGAAAGTTTATTCCATTAGTTTAAAAACACTTTGTATAATCTTAAAAGTAAAAGCAAAATGTAGATATTGCTTGCCAGCGCAATTTAAACCGTCCTTTATAAACTGGCAGGAGTAAAATGTAAAAATATTGTTTAATTCTTATGATTTAAATATGTGTGTATCTATCTATTCAGTTCCGTTCTTTCCTAATAAATAACTAAATAATTGTCAAATGTTAACTGTAATTTCTTCCAGCCAATTATAATAAGCTCCTTGAAAAGCTGAAAAGGGATTATTTCTTAAAAATCAATGACGGTTTTAGAAAAATGAAAGTTCCCTTAGATTTAAAAAAATATATATTTGTTTTTAGAATAAAAGAAAATTTCATTTATTTATTTTAATCCACCAAAAAAAAATGCAAAATTTAAAGTTTTATTAATTGAACAAGTTTTAAGAAAGTTTCTCTCTTAAATTATAATTCAAAGTATTTATTTTTTTAATGTACCAGAGGCTGTGCCCGTTACTAGCTAAGCCCTCAAAACCCTGTCCAAACCTCGCCGGATTGTTAAACATGGCAATTTGAGTTGTTTCAAATAATAAAATCTGATTATAGTATATTGAATGATATTCCGCAAGTGAAAATGAAGTCATATTTAAAGGAATATTGTAACACATGAAATTGACAGGTGCTTTCATGCAGATATTATGCGATCGAATGTTTTCCATTTTTTAATAAAAGCAAAAGATCATTCATAAAATTCTGTCAAAGGAAAACCTGTCGTCACGTGGAAACAATTGCTTATAAATATATAAGTAACTCATTGATCAAAAATTGATTCGATTCCAAGTCGCTTCAATAGTCATCCCTGCAAATATCATGCTTTTGCATTTACAAATGTATCCGTAAATATGTAAAAGTTCCGTGTTGTTGGTCGGAAGGACATATTTCTTTGATAAAGTCCTTTAAAGGTGACCTAATCTTAGATTTCAGATTAGTCCGGATGATGAACCAGACATCATTTTCAAAAGAAAAGATCACTTTCATATATGGAACTAAAACAAGTTAGTGTGATTGCATCAGTATGATGTCATATTCAACAAACTTTAGCTTGCACATAAAGTTCCCAAAATTTATTTGTTTATTTCTAATTTTTTTTTCTATTCCTTGAAATCAAAATAAGTAATCAATAAAAATGAAACCTGAAACATTTAAAAATAATTGATGGAAATGATGCACTTATCTCAAACGCATAGACAATTCTGTTGGTGGAAATGACATAAATTCTCAAAAGAAAAAATGCCCTTTCATCCAAAAAAAATGTACATCAGCACAGATTGTTTAGAACAACATTTTAAATTAAAATTATATTATATAATTTTTATATTCCATTATAACGAAATCTTTTTAAAGAAATGTATTTGATAAAAGTTCTCAACGAAAAAAACTTCGCGGATTGTAATTTCCGTAAAACCTTTGTGGCAGAGTTTAAATGAAACTGAATAAAAAGCTAAAATATCTGTTTAAAAATGAGCACAGCAGGACCAAAACTAGCCTTTTTTTCGCCAGTGGCAAACATGGATTTTGCCCCCCTCCCCCCTCCTCCTCACGCACAATGAAAGTTATCGACCGCAATTACCCTAAGCAAAATAATCCTTAAAAAATAAAAATCAATTAATAATAAATAAAATGCTAGCAAGAAATATTTAAACAACGCTCCCATAGGATTAACATTAGCTTGAGCGTTAAGAGACTACACTAGTCACGCGAAGAAACTGGATCGCTAATTTTAAACCTATGGGAGCTTTCTTTTAAAGTTTCTCACTTGCATATTAATAGTTTTAAATGATTTTTTTCTTGCTTAAAATAGCTGAGATTGAATTCAAACCGGGTTAGTGTTTACTTTTTCGATTTTAGTTGAAGATTTTTTTTCTGTTTTTTTCATAAAGTTACTTTCACTTTTACAAATTTGAAAAGAACGCTCCCATAGGTTTAACATTAGCTTGCGATTTTCTTTGTATTTCACATATATATATATATACATATATACATTTTTGTATGAAACGACAAACAAATTCATTTTCTTCATTTGGCGCCCCCCTTCGCTTTTAGTTCTGGCACCTGGAGCGCATTGTATCTATAGTTTTTATATTCCATTATAACGTAGTCTTTTTAAAGAAATTTAGTATTTGATAAAAGTTCTCAACAAAAAAGAACCAAATAAACTTCTCGGATCGTAATTTCTGTAAAAACATTGTGGCAGAGTTTAAATGAAACGGAACAAAAGGCTAAAATATATGTTTAGAAAAGAGGGAAACATTAGAGACATAGTTTTTTAACTTCAAGAACTTTTTAAAATTCTATACTTCCAGCAGGCTGCAAAATGGATGACGCTATATATACCCTGCAAATTAACCGAATGCGTTAATCCAAAGAGGAAAGCTCCCTTTTCCTTCACTTGACAGTCCGGCACACCCTTCTTGCCCTTTGAGGGGAAATAGCGTGCGGTGTGGTTTTCCACGAGAACGATTTTGAAACTTCAGCTAGGGATATCTCAATTGCATCAATATGGTTTTGGGTGAACTGACCATGAGATAAGAGAAACGGTGTATAGAACAGATAGTGTTTTCTCAGGGGTGAACAAGAAAATCGTAGCTGGGCTAATCCATGAAATCATGGACACACTTTGAAAAAAAATAATGTTTATGAATGTACATTTATTACATTTTTTTTGGCACCAAAAATGTTCAAAGTTATTTTTCCATGCAAAATAAAAATTGGCAACAGTGTTTTAATTTCAAAATGGCTAACATTATTCAACCATGTACTTCGTGATTTGCGGAGAGAGCAATATTATGGATTTTTGAACTTCATCCTCTGCTATAATTGGTAAGTTTGAAACATTTTACTATGTTTATACCTTTTTCATATCTAATAGTTACATAATGAATACCTTTTTGAAGTAACAGATTGCTTAATTGTAAATCAAATCACTACATGAATATATCTTTGTTACACATGTAACGTGAGTCACAAAAACATGCATTTTTCATCACTACTGAAAAAATACTGAATGCATTTATGTATAATTTCATACTTTCCTTCTGTGATATGCTAACAATTAATATATAACCCTAAAAATAAATTATAAGCTTTAAATATACAGAATAAACACTAATTCTTTTGGTAATGTGAGTCACATGTAACGTGAGTCACATCCATGTAATGGGAGTTACTTTTGAAAAAAAGTTAATACTGTATTTTATCTTTTAAATATTGCTATTAAGTTGCATAGAAAACCTTTTTTATATATTCAAGACCTGGTTTTTGTTTCAAATAAAAACCAAATTTCAAATTAATTGCTTAAAAGGCGCAAAGGCCAACCTTGTGAAAAAGATTCCATGCCGGGACTCGAACCCGGGCCATCAGTATAGCGCACCGACATTCTACCGACTAAACCACATTTCATGACTCCCGGCACAACACCCCGGGTTCGAGACCCGGCATGGAATCTTTTTCACTATTGGCAGCGAGTGTAAGGAAGGTTCAGGTTTTAAAAAAAGATATATTGAGAATACAGATAGACATTTTGAAGTATGTGAAATGGTATGAATGGAAAAAAGATAGTGAAACCCATATTCAAAAGATAATGGAGGAAGGAACAGCTGAAGAACTCATTTCACACATCTCTAATCTAGCACCAACATTTTTGGAACACTTATGTAAAAAGGCATCAGGCAGAGGAGTACCAAACACAACGTAATTCTGTTACCACATCCCTTAAAAGAGCTCTGATACAAGTTGACTTCGCAGAAAATTATGCCTGCAGATTTCAAGGTGAAATACAGAGTGCACACTGGCAACAAAGTCAGGTGAGCTTATTTACAGCTGCCATCTGGTATTCTGGCACACTTCATCTTTTGGGGCTGGCTTCTGATAATACCATACATTCAAAGGAAACCATTGTAGCTTATATTGATAAAATTCTAGAGTGTCTCCCCAGAGATTTGGTGGAAGTGGATATTTGGGCAGATGGACCATCATCACAATTCAAAAAACGCTTCATTGCAGTAGCTCTCCGTGCATTACACAAAAAATACAATTTCATAATAAAATGGAATTTCTTTGCTACTTCGCATGACAAAGGACCAGTGGATGGAATTGGAGAATCAGTTAAAAGACAGGTTTGGGGAGCTGTATGTAGCAGACAGTACATTGTGGTAAATGCTGCAAGTTTTGTTGCAGCTTTTAATAATACAACATCTAGGAAGATTACTGACCTTGAGATAACTTGCGCGGAAATTCAGAAGCGAAACAAATCTCTGGAATTGGAAGATCTATTTAACAATCCATAACCAATTCGAAAAGTTAGTGAATGGAAAGTGATAAGAAGCAAGGATAATTGCTTAACAATTAAAAATTTTGTTTAAATTTTTGTATATAACCCAGACAACACAAACACATCCTAAGAACATCCGAAAGATGTCATATTCAGGACAAGCTGATATCCTGCGGACCGATGAATTGGTCCTGCCGACCGTTTTAGGACATCCCCTGGGTTTCGAAATGTCCCACCTGTCAACATCCTACGGATGTCATTTCACGACACCTTTTGGACGATTATAGGACACTTGTATGATATCCCCTGGATGGTCCTAATGACATCCTAAAATCATCCAAATAATGTCATATTCAGGATAAGCTGATATCCCGTGGATGGATGCAGTCGTCTTGCAGACAGTAATAGGACATCCCCTGGCTATCGAAATGTCACACCTGTCAACATCCTGTGGATGACTTTTTTATGATGGCTCGATAACCTCTGGATGGCTTAATGAATGTTACAGCCTACAATTTGCATTTTTGAAATTTATGGCAATTCATTGATGTCTTGTCACTTTTAATTATTATAATCAATAACATAATTATTTAATAAATTATATAGCCTGTAAAAAGATTATTCAGTAAACCTTTCTTTAAAAAAAAAATCAAACTTCAAGATATCTTAGTTTATACAATTTATTAAGTAAAAAATGTTTTCAGTGACAATATAGGAATTTCAAAAATGCAAATTGAAGATAGTAATATATCTTACATATTTTTGATAAGATTCAAGAATATTTAAGAAATTTGGTAAAATTCCTTACTTGCATACAATAATAGTTTTACATACTTTATTCTTAATTTAAACAAATATTATCCAAAATGGTGCAATTTAAAAATTTTCCATCATAGCTTCATCACTATTTAAGATGTTGTCTTGCAGATATTTTTTAATATCTGGAGTTGAACATTTTTCTAATTTACTATTTTTGCCATAAGAACCATTTTTTCAATGACAATTTTATTCATTTTGCAATTATTTGATTTACTTACTAAAAAAAGCATGGGACTACCTGATCCACTATGCACTTTAGGAACACCCAGTATCTGTAACAAATGTTATGCATTTGATTGTCCTGTGATGAAGTGCCACATGAAATTAAAAAGTATAATTTTGTTGCTCCAATGATTGTTTTACATTTTTTTTTATAGAAAAAAGCTACTGCATAAGACATCTTAATATTTTTGAAGTCAAATAAATAAAGTACAAAAAGTATGCCATTTTATATTTAGTGACCAAAGCACATTTTACTGTTGTGATAATTTGGCTGTAAAATACAACTTTAAATTTAATGTTTTACTTACCTTTAAATACATTACCTTACTTTAACAAAATATGATAGTGCCATGGATACATTTAACTTTATACAATTGGTAATAGCTCAGTAAATGCCTTTTATGAACATGAAGAATTAACACAAACTGCAGAAAAGTTAAGATACTCTTTTCATCCTTTGTTCTTATTTTAATGAATAAGAACTTCTATATTTTAATTGCATTTTAAATTATTGCACATATTACACTAAATGCTGAATATAAAACAATAAACTTAAATTATTTGACAAAGAAAAGTTTAATCTTTACGTAAAAATTATCAAAAGTGAATACCTGAAAATGTTATTCAAAATAAAAAGTCAAAGTTTACTCCTAATTTAATTTAAGACCAGTAAAGGAAAAAAAAATAAAAGACAAAAAGAAATACTTATGAAATATATTCTGCAGTGTTAAGAATGATAGTACGAAAAAATGATAATCGCTGTTGAATTATTTTGTTTATTAATTATTAAAATAATTCCTATATTAAAAAGCTTAAAGTTACGAATTACACAATAAAACAGTCACATTAAAAGCAAAACAAGTATTTATTTACAATTTTCACAGCAAAATACAAAAAATATTTATTTAAAACTTTCACAGTAAAATACAAAAATATTTTTTACAACCTTCCACATTACAAAATATAGTTTCAAAACTTTTTTTTAACAACAATCCAACTTTCCAGTTTCTCCTGCTTGCACTTGTCACAAAATAATTTTTACGCCACATCTATAATGAAGAAAAGACAAAATATACATTTCTACTAAACTTTATTGGTGCATCACATTCATTCAAAAGGAATAAATCAATATATATATACACAAGATATACAATAATTTCTTATTGTTTGTTTCTTCAAAAGATCTTTTTGTAAAATTTACAGTTATTTTTAGGAATTTTACTATTTTAAGCCCTAGGAAATGCTTGAAAAAACTATTAAAAAGTACAAAGCAGCATAATTGCACATCTTATTTTATGTCAAACATCAACATGAAGCACCTGTCTCATTTTGTATCAAAAGAGAGTTAATATTTATAACTGATGAGAATACCATTTTTAATAATTAAAAATTATGGTAATTACAAGCAACAGGACCATGCAAAGAGAAAACTGTGTCCAGGGTAAAGTTTAGTTTGCCTGCCCCCCCCCCCCCCCACACACACACAGACCTTCCCGATTAAGGAATGTAAAAACCAAACTTCCCTGAACCAGAGCCAAGCGGATACATACGGTCCTCCTTTCTAGGGGATCACGTAGCAACCTGTCCCAAAAGGCATCAACTGACGCCCAATCACCACAACATCAACCTGCCATTCGAAACAGCTAAGCGAGGAAGACAGAAGGCCACAACACAACATAGTCTCTGCTGCAGCCTGATAATTTATTACACATGGAATATTTTGACGAGTCCGAGAGTCAAGGAAACATCTGCACAAGGGTGGTTATGTCGCAAAATAAATAAGACGCTGCCAAGTAGGCTAAAGCCAGTGGGCCTCCCACTGGTGAACAACAGATACCATCAAACCAACAAGTACTATACCTCGAGGGTACCCCTCAAGTACTATAAGTGTCAAGCACAAGAGCTACCTCACTTAGAACTCTGCACATCAAACAGGGCAGAACCATCACTCCATAAAGCCGAAAGCTACATGCATCCTAGACTGTCACTAGGCATTATGCCTCGAGGGGAATGTAACAAAATACCTTCCAGGTAGCTACCGAACGAAAGTTCAAGATATCCTTTTTAGAGGCCTACAAGAGTAGAACGGGCAGCCCAATCGCTCCTCTAGACCACAATAGATCAAAGCCATGAAAGATCGCAGCTCTCGACCCCAGCCAGACACAAGGAGAAGCCACATAAGGCATGTCACACGCTGCAAGAAAAGAGAAGGTAACTGCTAATCCAACCAGCAGCGCAGTAACTTCCCCCTGCACACAGTTCAGAAAATTAAACAAAACAGACCTAAAACAATTTCTAAAATGGAAGAAGCCCTTAGTCAGAAATTTGTTTTGGCATGTTGGGTAAGGGATGGTGCAATAACTTTGAAACTAAAAATGGGGAACGAATGAAATTAAAAATAACTACTTTCATTGGGAAAAAAATTCTCGACGTGTATATAAAATATATACAACCATTATATAATTACAATTCATCACTTTTCTCCGTTTATTAAAAATAAAATTAATAAATTGAGCATCAATACATTACACTGACATTATACAAAATAAAGCAGGATCATCTATTTTTAATTTAATGAATCATTAATGAATTGTGTCTACTATAATGTACCAATATACTGATCACCAACATATAATGAATTAAAATCTTTATGGAATTTTACGGATTGCTTAGGGCACTTCAGTTTTTATTATGCAAACAATTGTTTTAATGCCAAAAAGAGAAAGGGAAGATTTTGTCAACTGAGAGACAAGAAGCGTGCAATTTTTTTGGATGAGCAGCAAGATGGGTGCTAATTTTTTGAAAGAGGGGCCAGAGAGGTGCTATTATATAAACCAAAAGACAGGTGGGGTGTTATTCTATTTTTTCATAAACATAAAAAACTATAACAAATATCTTAAATAATACTAAATGAGTTTCATACTTTTCTGTTATACAAACCAGGGATATGTTTAGGAAAATTTTAGGTTCTTTAAAGGACCCTTCACAAAATTATTTATCTTAAAACAGGACCCTTCACAAAATTATTTGTCTCTTAAGCAACTATCAGATTCACCAACTTTTCGAGCAATTTTTGAGCCAACTCTTGATTTCCTCCAACTTTTCGCGAAATGTTGTCTCGACACCCAGTGTGATAGCAAACAGCAATATCCCCAACTTTTTATCCGCATCTCAAAAAAGTCTGTCCTAGCCGCAACTTTTCCTCCCACCTTTCAACATTTCAGCGAATCAGAGATAAGCGATTGAATGGAAAATGCGATAAATATTGACGGCTGGTACTAGTAGTACTGGTTTTCCCGGGTTTTCCTCCAACTTTAGCAAAGACAATTGTAACCTTTTTCTCCCTTTCAACTGGAAAAAGTTGGTGTTAAAATCGGCTGTAAAGTTGGTTGTTCGAAAAGTCGGTGAATCTGATAGCGGCTTTAAACAGAGATTTCATAGAATGTTTTCGCTTTCAAATTGAACTTTTCCACAAATTTAGTCATTTAAAAATAAAATCAGCCCTGTAAGTAAGCAGTTGAACTCACCAAAGAGCTTATTACTTAGCTTTTTATACAAGAAGGATAGAACATGAAGACATCGATAATTTAAAATTCACAAAATTATGAGTAGAATTTTCACAAAAATAAGAAAAACTCCAGTTTCACAAAAACAGGACCCTGTCAGAAAAGTCTGGACAGATCCCTACAAACACCTTGCCAAAATGTATGCTGATATCACAATCCTATCCATGCAACAGATTTTTATTGCAAACCATGCCATTTTCTTGGGTTATAATTTACAAACAAAAAAAGTTTGCCAGAAAGAAAAACTTTAGCATAAGGACTTAAATAAGCTATTATTATTAAATTATTGGTTCAAATTTATGTAACTAGATTTCATTTTTCATTAAAAAATGTTATTTTTCACAAAAAAAAATAATTAAATTTAACGAAAGCAACTTTTACTTTTCATAAAATAGGCCTCAAAAAAAAAAAAAAAAAAAAACCTGCATTGACCCCTGGAGATACCGACTATGAACATTTCACAGTCTAATTGGATACAATTTTGTTGGTGCTGAATATCATACCCAGTCTATTAAAGAGAATATAGATCGTCGCAAAATGCTATAACAAAAGCAATATATGTCATTGTTTACAATTTTATCGCATTGATATCGTGTGACGTCTTTATATGTATATATATATATATATATAAATCAAATGTTTGCTACAAACAATGCTAAGAGACACTTATAACTTCATGACTGAATTAAAAACCTAGTTTTACTTTATTGTATAATATTCATTTGTTCTTTTATTTAAGTATATATTTGTGTTGATATAGTAAAATAGTGTGAAAGTTTGAAACAGTATATTTTTTAAATGATACTTTTATACCAACAGTTTTTTTTTTCTGTTTGGCACCAACTGTCATGTTTGGTACAATGGTGTTGATATAATAGAAACGCACCTAAAGTTTAAATATTAAAAATCAAAATATGTTTCAGAATGTTTACATTCGAAATAAAGCTCATAGCCATAACCAGGGGTGTAAAAATCTAAGCACCAGCTGGCAATCTCTCATCAATAAATTTTATTCATTATTTTTCATCTAAATTTTTTGTAAGAATGCTAATAAAATTTAAACGAAGAAAACTAATAAAATTTATAGGTGAGAGACGCGTTGGGCACCTACACTTTTACACCCCTGGTCATAACATAAAAAATTTCCAACATAAAATAAAGATTTATTCGAGCTGAAAAAGAATACAAGTTGAATTAAATATATTTGGCAGGTAAAATGTATAATAGAAAATTTCAGTAGTCACACGACTGAAAAAAAAATCTTTGACATAAGCATTTTAATAGTCATTGCTTTTTGGCTGGTATGATATTGTAATTTTCTATACATAAGTTAATTTGGGATATCCATAAATAATACTGCAGTACTCAAATTCATGTGAAAAATACCAGGAAAAAAAAACATTTCATAATGTTTAAATTATAAAATACAGTCAGCCCCACTTAATCGGGTAAGGGATAATTGCATACCCCGCTTATATGCATAGAATGCCGTGGAACAGAGACGTTCCCCATAAGGCTAATTTTAAATGTACTCGTTTTATCGCATAACAATCCCCGGTTAATTGCATAAATATCGCCAATCTACTAGTAGTAATCCGGATTTTATGAATTCATGTTATAGTGGTGAATGGAAAAAAAAGGAAGAACTTTTTTTTTTGTAACAATGGTTTGTTATATTTACAATCAAAGAGCAGAAATAGTCGTGTAAGATGACTTATCTTAATTCTGGCAACTTATGAGAGTGTTGAATTTGGACAATTGTGTTTTTCTTTTAAAGCTTGTCGTACATATAGTGACTCAAGATGCTGGAGGGTATTATTTGAAAAATTCTGGAATCGGGGTAAAGTAGACCAATAAAATATCAATATTTAGCGCTGGAAGTGGAGAAATGCAATGTCAAGATATGAAAAAAAAAAAAAAAAAAAAAAAAAAAAATTCCTAAAGGATTTTTTGTGTAGGCAAAAGAAAAAAAGAGAAATAAATTGACAAACAATTGAAAAATAAAAAAGAATTTATGCAGAAACTTTTATTTTCAAAGGTATGATTTAAAAACAAAAATTTTCTATTTAACTTTCATTTTAATTTTCACATAAATTATAATGAAAAATTAAACCATGTACCGTAAATAGTGTTATAATACCTTATACTTTATTACATATACTTTTATATATAGAGTAATAATAAATTATTTATTAAAGTTATTAATACAGTAGTTTTTAATTTATTAGGTAAATAATTATTCTCCATTAATATTTATCATATCTGTAGCATATAATCAAATGATAGCGTTTGCTGATAACATTAATTAATGTCCTCGCTTAAATGCATACAATTCAGTGGAACCAACTGTATGCAATTAAGCTGGACGGACTACATTTTAAAATTAAGTCTATTCTCTAAACTTAGGTTGAATTTCTGACAACAGAAACATTTTTAAAATTATCGGAAAAAAACAGTTTTCATAACAAAGCAAACTTTCTTTTTTTAAATATCAAAATATCCCAAACTGACACAATTCATAATTATGTTTGAAACCAAAACTATTACTATTCAAAGAAAAATATTATACTGTATTAAATAATAATAAAATATAATAATTTAAATATTATAATAAATACATGCTCACATGATCTTATATTTTTTAGAAGAAACAACAACAACAACAAAAAAAAAAAAATTCAGTTAAACTTACCACTGTTGGGGAGAATTTTCGATGATTTTTTTTGACAGCATGCAGCTCGATTTGTATATAGATTTTTCACTAATTATTTCCAAGGTATCTAAAATAAAAGAATAACTTTAATAATAATTATAGTGTCAAAGTACAATTTAAAAAACAAAGTTTTATACAGAGATGGTTTTTGAGACTACTGTATACATTTAAAATTATGTGTAAAATATTATAGCTAAAACTACAGGTACTTATGGTTTTTTGGTACACCATAATATCCCGTTTATCCACTTTTCTCGATAACGCCCTCTCCCTCCACCTTTTGTTAAAAAAAAAGATACTTCTTAGTTATCCCGTCGACCAAATTACTGTCGCCAAATTGTAAGATTAAATGCCAAAAATGGTTGCCATTCATTAATTGTAAGATTAAATGTCAATAATGGCCAATAAAACCATTAATTTGACATTTTATTTGTTTATTTATTAATGTTTTACTAATTTATTTGTTCTTTCGTTATTTAAAATAAAAATTATGTCAATGTATATAATTTGGCGAAATTGGTCGACGGGATAACTAAGAAGTACCAAAAAAAAAAAAAAAAAAATCCCAAGAAAGCATCACCTACTTCCAAAAAAGTTCCACCCTGCATGTCAATGTCAGAATCAATACCAAGTATTTTATTTTTTCGCCACATCAGAAAGGGGCGTGAATTCTAAACATGACATTCCCAACACAGGGATTATTCTGTTCCGAATTTTCTGAAAAATTAAGCATTCAATTGAGAAAATAAAAAAATCAGGCATCAGTCCATAGTCCAACAATTCGGACATAATAAAATGTGAATTTCGACAGTCAGTCACAGAAAAAATAAATTTCATCAATTGTTCACAGAAAAAATTGCCAATTTTGTCTTAGGACTGCAAAAAAAACATGAATTACACCAAATGATAGCAGAGACTGCACATTTTGTCTAAAGATCGCGAAAAAAGCCAAATTCGTCAAACGACCGCAGAAAAAACATGAATTTCATCAAAAGATCTTGAAAAAATGCAAATTTCGTCAAAAGATTGCAGAAAAAAGAAATTCAGTCAAAAAATCCAGTAAAAAACACACATTTCATCAAAGGATCGCGAAAATAGATACATTTCAACAAAGGATTGAAATAAAAACCCTGCACATTTCATCAAAGGGTTATGAAAAAAAAAAAGAATTTCGTCAAAGTAATACGGAAGAAACGTGATTTTGGTCAGAGCAATGCGAAAAAAACTCCTGCAAGGTTCACCAAATGTCCCCAAAATCCCCCACAAATGTCGTGAAAAAATCTTGTGCAAGCACCCCCCAAATTATTTGACAATTTTTCGTCATGTCTTTCTTAGGGGGAGGGGAAATAACAGGATTTTACGGTACAGTTTTAAATAAAGATATTTTAAAAAGTTATAAATGCAATTCTAGTGTGGACCCTAGGCCAATTTTGCAGGGCGCAACGCCTGGCAGCTCTTTCTAACTCGTTTATGTGGCGTCAGAACAGCCTTTTTTACACAGTGTATGCATCTGGCAGCCCTTTTAATTATTTTATACACCCTGTGTCCCTTGCTGACATTTATGATGCACCCTTTCGACTCATTTCTTTTCTTAGCTGTGAGGGGAAGGGGGGGGGGGATAACTCATGAAATATGTCCATTATTTACAGGAAATATTATATAAATTTCAGCATTTGTTTGTGGGGAAGTGTTGCAAAATTTGTCAATCGGTCATGTAGGATGGGGAAAAAAAGAAATTTGACAGATTAATTTAGTTAGAGAAAAAAAAATTGCAAAATTCTTCAGTCTGTCATGAGAAAATAATATAATCGCTTATTTCGCCATTCAATGACATGGAAAAAAAGCTTTGCAAATTTTGCCAGTAAATCATGAGGAAAAATCTGGAGTTCATCAATTGCTTCATCGATCTGCCATGGGGAAATTGTGAAATTCAAGTACCGATTATATGAAAAAAAAAAAAAAAGCCCCAAAAGTTTTGCAAATCGGTAGCAAAGGACAAAAAAAAGCAAATTTCACTAATTGGTAGAGATGAAATATCATAAAATTCATCAATCAGTTGGATAAAAAAATTGCCTTTCAGTCTTCAAAAGAAACTGAAATTCGCAAGTCGATCGCTGGAAAAAAAAAAAAATTGTTCAGGAAGTTGCTTTGAAATACAGCAAAATTTGTTAATCAATCACAGGAAAAAACATGAAATTCAACAGTCAATCGTGAGAGAAAATCATAAAAATTTTCAGCCAGTTGCAGAAAAAAATGCAAAATTCATCAACTGATTGCACGGAATAAATCCTGAAACTCATCAATCAATAAGGAGAAAATTAGCAAAATTCACTCAACTGCGGGAAAATATAGCAAAAATCCACTGATAAAAAGGAGCCTAAACAAATTCAAAAATATTTTTTGCGACACAAGTGCCATTTTTTTTTATTCCAATCCGAGAACCCCCCCCCCCTTTTTTTTTTTCTCTACAGCCAACATGAAGTTCATCTAAAATTTCATAATTACATTAAAGAAAAATATTTAATTTTTTTAATTTAATTGAAATGTAACAACACAAAGTGTTGAGCAACAATGGAGTGCTTTATTTTTTTACTGACCTGTACATAAAAACACAGGATTGAATATTTTTATGTATCGAACAAAATAAAGCAAAAATATATTGTTTACAACATGTAATTAATAGAAAATTGATAATCCAAATCTTAAATTTTTAAAGTGACCTGCTACATCATTGTAAACATTTTCAAATTGATTTATTATCTGAATCTTTTAAACAGCCTTGCTACATCAAAAATACTAAAACAAAATTGAACAGATGTTGCAGCCACACCAAGGTTGGTGCTTTTTTTCTTTTTTTTTTGAGCCATTTTGGCAAGAAAACCCTGGTCTGAAATACTTGTTGGGCATACTGTGCAAAAACTACATGTTAGTTTTATTATATTTTGAATCAGTTTATTTTATAATGAAAACGCACACACATGCACTTTAATATAAAACACACACATTTTTTTACATATATATAATAAAACACACATTTACGTTATTGCAAAAAAAAAAAAAAAAAACACATTTTTTTTATTATAAGGCACACACATTTACTCTATAATAAATAAAACATTACACATTTTTTTAAAATACAAATTGTTTTATAAAACAGACACAAAGTTTAATTTAATAAAAAACACACTATCTGTTTTGCCGTGTTGTCATACCAGACAAAACATTATGATTTTTGCACCAAAAAGAAATATTGGTGTATCTACGAGATAACTACCAAAACATATTTTCTACAAAGAAAACCATATAAAATAGTGTTCACATTTCTTTTAAAAAACAGCCTGACAGAATTGTAGAAATCAGCATTTTTCTTGAATTTTCAGGAGAGGGAGAGGAATATCCCCGCTGGTCCACCCTCTGAATTCATCATTGACATGCATTATCAAGACAAGCTGAAATCATATAGGTACATTTTAAAAGCAACGTTAAAAACGCCAGAATAAACAAAAATTTTTTGCGAATTTTTGTTTATTCTGGCGTTTTTAACGTTGCTTTTAAAATGTATATCATTCTGCGGCATGTAGCATCTTAATAATTAAGCTGAAATCATGCTATGTTTTGAGAGAAATGAACATATAAATCAAATAAGCTTTCCATGGATTACTAGATGTAATATAATAATGCATTTATAGTAAAATCGGCAATGCTAATTCAATTCAGTTACCCTTGAGTATTCGCCTGGAGATGGGCAAGATTTTTTTTGCCGATTTTAAATTTCTTCATTTGTAAATTTTTTATGTTAATATCTGAATCTTTTTTGCCTGTAAATATGAAATATATACTTTTAAAAATGAATATTTCCTTTATTCTATTGTTTTAAAATTTATGTATATTTGCTGTCTGCTATTTACAAATTCCCCCTCCCTATTTTTCTTTTTACAAATGAGGTTTAGAATGCCGATTTCTGTTTAAAATTTTTCCATTTGGATTGTTTTGTTGTTGTTATTTTTAATCTTTGAATTTTCGAAAATTAAGCTTAAAGTGGTTATAAATGAAAAAAAAAAAAAATTGATAGCGGACTCAGGGCAAATACTCAAGTTATTCCTTTAATTCTATAGCACTTGAATATTAATGACTGCAAATTTTATGAGCATATAAAAATGACTTTGTTAATGCACCAAGAAATTCGCACTATTCAGAAGTATTATTAATTTTTTTTCAAGAAGTAATATTAATTTTCAGAAGTATTTTTTTATTTCAAGAAGTAATGGTAATTTTCAGAAGTATTATTTATTTTTTCTAGAAGTAATATTAATTTTCTGAAATATTTTTTTTTTCAAGAAAAGCCTTAAATGTATTTAATGTTTTGATATGCAAAAACACCTGCATAGAAATTAAAAAAAAAAAAAATATCGTAATAAGTTCAAGTTACCTACCCTGTTTAGAACCTAAATAAACATTGATAAATATTAAATTAATGTGAACAAATAGCGAAAAGGGGGTGTCGAAAAACGCGGCTATTTTTCAAATTTATTTTTAAGTGGTTAAAGAATGAATTTAAAATGTCAGCTTAAATTGATGTGTCTATAAAAAATCTTATACGCTTACTGCACTGTAAAAAAAAAATCTTAAAACAACAGGAAAAAATCTTCGAATTCCGACAGTAAAAATTACGGTAACAGTCTTCTTATGTCATTCCATCCTCATATCGCTTATTTTCATGTTAAACAACAAAAAATTCTGTTTTCTTTGCCATCAGTTTCCACTGCGACAGGATAATATGTTGGATAACAGAAAAACGGGAGGTCACCCCCCTATGACGCCTAGAAGGTCATTTAGAATGACCAATAAGCATTGGTTATCACACCCCACGCTAAGACGTCTCTTCTAACTTGAAATATTTGAGTGTCTTCGTCTTGTCTCTTGTGTACTGTTGAAAATGGCAGTTCGTTCAATAAAGCAGGTTATCTAATTGAAAAAGAATAATATAAAGAGAATTTTTAACAGAAAATTAAGAATCATTTTCACAATTGGAACCGGCGACGCACACCTTTGACATCAGAACCGCTTTCTTCAATGATTAGGATTTACAGTTCGAATACTAGAAAACAAACATAGCAAAAGGTATGTTTTCATCCTCCTTTTAAATATGTAACGATGTTTTTCCGAAACGTAACAATATGTATGAAAAATACTTCCTATTTGCTAAAAATCTTAATTAAGCAATACTATTTATTATTATTATTTTATAATGTATGATTTACTTAAATTATTAGTATTATTTTATACTTCATTTATTTATGCACATTAGTAACTTAGATCTAATTCTGTTAATAGCTGGAGATTATTTTTTGATCGGTTGTTTATTTTAAGTTAAATAAATAATCTTAAGTTTATGATTAGTTTACAAATCTTGAATTTTTACATAGCTGTAGAATGATTACTTATTATATTTAACTTTTTTATGACTAAGAGTTTAATTTTACTTCATATGTATTAGTTCCAGAAATTTTGATTGAGATTTTAAATTAATTTTGTCATCAATTGACATACGTGATTAGTTTTGGAGTGATAGTTTTAATAATAAACACGGAGTAGCTGCATTAATTATTATAGTTATAGATAACTGATATTTTCGTTTAACATTAACCAGAATAATATTTATTAAATCTGACGCTGTTCATATATTTATATTGTTTAAATTTATCACATTTCCTACTATTTACTATGTTGTTTAAAATGAAGTGGTTGATATTTTGTTTAATCGTTCCATACGTTGATTCTGAAGAAATGTTTTTTTTTTAGTACAATCTTAGAGTTACCTGTAGTGGTTAAGTTAAAATTTGTAAATTTTATTCACTCCATTTAATGAAATAAATTTTGAGCTACAACTGTGTGAATTATTTCGAAAATAATTCCTATTTAAGCTTTAACCATTCATTTTATAGAATCAGAAAGTTTAATTTTGTTTAACATTTTAATTTAAATTATATTATAATATTTTTTCTTATTTAGTTGATGATCATTTACTTTATACGGAAAAACATTGTAAATTGTTAAGAAGGATGAAAACTCATTTTATCACTTTAGCTAAAATGAAATATTTTTTTTTTTTTTTTTTTTTTTTTATGGTGATGTTTATATAGATTTTAGTCGCTCTTCTTTTTCATTTCTCATCTTTGCTCATAGCTGTCAACTTTTACACATTTATATATACAAAGCTTTCTATTCGAAAAACAGGATATTATTTACATAATTAACCAAAGTCACTAATTTAACTAAATCAATTTTCAAAAGTATTGCATGAATAAATATTAAAGTTCTTTTAATTACAAATCACATTCAATACATATATTTATTTTATTAATAAATATTTTTATGGGGAGGGGGGAGTTACCTTATATCGTATATATATTTTTTTATTATTCTGCGGGGGGGGGGGGGGGTTTAAGATACCTTCTTTCACTTATTCCAGTCTTTAATGTACTTAATTTACAAATCTATATAAATTCAACTGTTTAAATATTTTATTGCGAATAAGCTATTTAAATTAATTTTATAAAAGTTTGGAGGAGAAATTCCTATAAATATTTATTATTATTAATATAAACAAATCGATCGGTAAATAGAAATTTTCCGTGTACCTAACCTATAATACGCGATTCTTCTGTTAAATAGACCCCCCCCCCCCCCCACCTCGCCAACAGGAATCGACCTACAGATTTTGACTGTTGGGAAAAGCGTCAATTGTCAACACGAAGTGCCTGTATGACTACGTATTTCTGTCGTCTGATAACGCATTCTTTCGTTAACAGATATTTTCTGAAAACAAATAGTTTCTGGCAACTTTTTGCTGCCAGAAAGTTTCTGTTGTTTTACAAAAATATTTTTAACAGTGTGTTTATTTTGGAATTAAGAATACAATTCATTTAATTCTGTCTGTTTTAACTTTAACATATATTGTAGTTTTAATTCAACCGACAAGAATTGCTGACATCTTTTTCCTTCTATTCCACGTTTTAATCGTGCGATGACTAGGCCTAATTTCTTTTTTAAATTTCATCTTAATAAAGTAAAAGTTTTTCTAACATAATATAAATATATAGACAGAATAGTTATAAAGAAATGCATTACAAAATGAAAGAAAATTCTTACCTTACATCCACATTCACTTTCTTCATATTTGAATTTGCCATGACCAGCGACAGATCTCATCTAACATCGACGGAGGAATCAAAATAAACGCCATTTCTGGTAAGTAGGTTGGCTGGTTTCACGGTTGCATTCTCGAGATCCGTCTTGGAATATCCTCCGGTCGTTTTGAGGACGGTTGCAGCTGGACGGTTTCAATTGGTCCGTTCTTTAGTATTCTGCGGACATTCACAGGATAGTTTTACAGGATATGACGACTACAGGATTTTTAGGATCATTGTAGAGCGTCCGAAGGACGACTGTGGTTGTCTGGGTAATATCTCAATTATGTTTTTTAAATTATTATTGATAATTAACAACTGTTGTATTCAAATAAATCGGCAGAAAAATGATAATGAATGCCATGAAAGAGATGTAACGTGTGTCACATTTTCTGTGTAACGTGAGTCACAGCACTTTTTTTTCTTTCCAGCTTAAATAATTCCTTCATTTCAAATCTACTCTATCATTAAAATATTTCAATATATATAAAAAAGGTTCCATCATCCTTTAATTTTGTATCCATGAGGGTTTGGAAGAAATTTAAATTTTAAATGTGTATTTACATTCCATGTCATTTTTACTGTAACGTGAGTCACACATCTGTTTTTACCTGAAATACTCATTTAAACATAAAATATTTTTTGAACTACCTATGAAACAAATCCACATACATAGTCAATATGAAAAACGAAAAAAGTAAAACAATTGTATCTAAAATGTACACAGAGCAGTTTATTTTGATTTAAATATTCTTTCCACTTGTAACGTGAGTCACGCTGGATTAGCCCAGCTGGGGAGTACTTACCGTATTTTATGGAAGAAACGCCGCGGCGTTTACGTTTTTTTTTTTTTTTTTTTTTTCGCGCGTAAAATATTGGGGTAAAATAAAACCTCAACAACTTTCTGATTTCGCCGATAATGAAAACTATGACATTTCCGATTATGTTAAAAAAACATACTGCGTGGACTCAAAAAATTTACAACTCTTCTATTTAGATATTGGCGACTCAGATTTTGAGGACTTCGAACAGAAACTAATGAAGGCATAAAGTAATTGGGACCCACTCATAAAAAGCGTGCCAAGTTTGGATCGCCTAAATTAACGTGAAAACGTGGAACGCCTAAGGAGAGGGATTCCCGTCCCGTGCTCTGGATGGTTTTAAATAGTAACTGACGTCACCTTAATTTAAAAGTTACATTAAAGTATTAAAAATTTGTTTAAATATTTAAAATAAAATTTTAGACATCTTAAAATATTAAAAATGAGGCATCCTATACTGTTCAAAAAACTTTGATTCAAGTTAGGTCGATCTGACACTGTCGACAAAAGTAGCGTTCCCACAGGTGCGGCTTTTACAACGGGTGCGGCGATTACGATATTTTAAAGCTTATTCAGGCCAATATAGAGGAGTGGGGCGTTTACAACGGGTGCGGCGTTTCTTCCATAAAATACGGTACTTGAAATTTTCAAGCAAAATTTTTATTTTTACTTTTTCAAAAAAGAAATTCATTGATTGATAAAATGGAATATACAAGAATATAGAATCAAAAATGTAAAAATGTTTTTAGATTCGGAATTATAAAGCATTTATACAAAGATATACGTGGTATTGCATATGAAGAGATGCCATGTAAAATTGAATTTAAATAGCAATTTGTCGTTTTTTTTGTCAAAAAAAAAAAATTAACCTACAATCATGGAAAGAGTCAGAGTTTAGAAACAAAAAAAGTGCTTTAGAATTCATTAAAGAGTAAAACATCAGAACACCTATCATGAAGGGTTAGAAAAATATTTCTATATATGCAACCCAAATTCAAAAATTTTTTAATTCTTATTACAACTATTCATACAATGTAAATTTAATTCAAGATATCATTAAAATATATATGCTTATGCATTATGCATACATTAAAGATGTTAAGCCAATCACTTTATGGTATCTCTTGGCTAACGCTTAAACGCCCTTAAATATAGATAATATTAAAAAAATTCCCCCAGATTTATATAGTTTTCATTTTTTTGGTATACCAATGTCATTATATCATTAACTTTCTTTTTTCTTTGCGAGAAAACTATTTCACTCATTCTGCAATAAAATGAAAAAAAAAAAAAAAAAAAAAAAAAAAAAAAAAAAAACTAGTTGGATGTGCCAATACCAAAACTTTTTTCTATCTCATATATTTTAATATTTCAAAATGTTGTTACAGATGTCAATATTTCATTTTTATTAGTTCAATACTATATCAACTTTGACTCTCATCTTAAATTTCTGCTTCAGTCAATTAATCGGAACAAAAACGAGTTAATCTCGATGATGATATTTATTAAAATCACGAATAGTCGGTGTATCAGGATCGGAAGTTCCCGTCGATTCACGAGCCACTGCGTGTACAATAGGACTACGAAAAATTAAGAAGATTACACAAAAGTCGCTATTACAGCGCCCCCTTCCGGCGGGATTTTTCCATATTCAGGAAGGACCTTCTTGCCATGGCCAAAAATAAACACAAAAAATTTGGTTTAATTCTATGCATAACTTCATACACTTTTTGATGGTACAATATTGAAAATGGCACAGAAATCGCTATTACAGTGCCCCCTTCCGGAGGATTTTTTTCAAATTAAGGAAGGGCCTGCTTACCATAGCCAAAAACTTCAAAAAAAATTTGGCTTAATTCTATGCATAACTTCATACATTTTTTGATGGTACAATGACGACAGACAGACATTTTCTATAAACGTGTTTTTTGGAATCTCTGACCCCTAAAACGTGTAAATCCGTCGAAAATCGGAAGTCGAAAAAAATTTCGAAGGTAGAAGAAATTAAAAATAAAGATTTTTTGAGCATTAAAAGAATGTAATTGAAATTGAGCACATCAAAAATCTTTCCATACATATAATGTGCGACAAAAATGTTTTGTATTTCTGTTCATATACATATATAGTGCAGAGTATTGATAGAAACTGCAGTAATATGACTGAATGTTGTAACACAGAAAAGTAGGACTGGAAAAATAAAAAGATTAGTTTTGTGAAATTTATTACATTTTTTGAAAAACAAAAATTTTCAAAGAAAGATCAGAAGCAGTTAATTAAATTCAAATCCCACTGCTAAAATTTTCTTTTCCGGTGAGCTCGTTTTGTTTTCGAAATTTCAAAAAAAAATCTAAATATGAACTAGTCGGATGTGCCAATCCTAAAACTTTCTTCTATCTCATGCGTTTTAATACTTCAAAATTCCCTAGCAAAATGCCAAAATTAAATGGCAATCTGTGCCCATAATGAGAATTCTAAAGATATGAAATTCCGTGCATTAGTTCTTGAGATATGGCTATAGATAAAATCGTGTAAATCCTTCAAAATATAACATAGCTGTGCCACCTATTGGCGATTTACACCAAAACCTAATCGGCAATAACTTGTGCCAACGTCACGCACCTAATCTGAAGTTTGATGAAAATCTGTGCAATAGTTTTTGAGATAGAGCTATTGCAAAAATCGTGAATAATCCAGCACAGAAGAGCCACCTATTGGGTGATTAACACTAACACCTAATCAGTAAAAACTTGTTTCAACGTCTAACTGAATCTGAAGTTAGATGAAAATTCGTGCATTAGTTCTTGAGATAGAGCTATTGCGGAAATTGGGAAAAATGCAACATAGCAGCACAACCTGTTGGACGATTTACACCAAAAACCAGCACCAGTTTATATCAAGGTCTAACTGAAACTAAAGTTTTGTGAAATTCCTTGCATTAGTTTTTGGGATAGAGTGCCCTCAAAATTTTTGTCTCATACAGACAGACATAGACTCACAGACAGACTTACAGAGTGACAGACAGACTCACAGCCAGACATTTTCTAAAAACCATCAAATCGTGCTCAGGACCTTCTAAATGTATAAATCCATGAAAACCGGAAGTTGAAAATTTTCACCAATCCAGTACTTTCTTCTTGTAAAGATAGAAGAAAGTAGAAATTAATAAGAATTGGCTTTTATGGACTGGAATTTTGTGAAGAGCTCACAAACTTTTTTGTGAAATGAAACTTTATAAAAGAGCCGCTTTTTATTGAATGAAATGTTGTGAAGTTGGCCCTTTTTATTAAATGAAAATTTGTGAAAGGAGCGCAATGAGGATCGACTCCTGCTGCTGCATATTTTAAGCATAGAAATAATCATGCAAAATACATCAGTTGTAGAACACTTTATATTTTTATCCATATAATTTACTACTCACATTTTCAAACATACATTTCACCAGTTTTGATATAGAAAGCTCTTATTAAATACCAATATTTGTGGCGCAGTTAGGATCTGTGTCTAGAAAATGTTTTGAATCATTATTGCTCTTGAATAATTTCGTTGTGTAAAATGTCCAGAATTTTTTTTTTTCTAGTAACTTCAAGGTGTAAAAATAAACGTGAAAACCACAACTAGGCAAAATAGATTAAACTCATGTGTTCCAGTTCATGTTTTCCAGGCAGTTTGTTTCTTTTCCGCGCTGTTGCTTCCGGTAATTCGGTTCATATCACCAAGTTTGACAGAATTAACGATCTTATCCTCCATTATTGAAAAATGGAAAAAACTGTTCGATTACCTAGTTTCTGAATAGGAGCAAACATTATTAATAATTCTTTACAAACAGAATAACAAATAAAATGAAGCATATTATAATATTCTACTAATTTACAATTTAAAGAAATACGACTTTTAAGTTACAGCTATACAACACTGAATACAATATAACGGAATGTTCACTTAAATTTTGCTGGTTGAGAATGCATTTCGAAATCTAAAATGTGTAATAAATATTTAAAGAAGAGTATTATTTTCAGTATCTGAAGAGTATTACCTATTTTCAGCATCAGTATAGTATTTTCAAAACAACCCTGAGAAGGTAAAGGATAAATGTTAATGAATATATATGGATTTCTTGATAATTTTCTTCCAATTTTAGTAATTATTTCCTATTGCTAGTTTGACTTCCTGATGCAATTTACACCTCACATAGAATTTTCTGAAAAGGTAATTTTTTCAAACTTTATTAATAATTGAGTAAAAACAGTAAAAAAAAAAAAAAAAAAAAAAAAAAAAAATACTCATTATAATATTCTACTAATTTACAATTATAAGAATTGAGATTTTAAAACTACGTAAGTACAGTATACTGGGATTTTTACCTAAATTTTATTGATTGGCAACGCATTTTGAAACGCGAAAATAAAATATAAAAAACAAACACAATACACTTTTTATAATTGGTTAGATGATCCGTCTATTTACAACTCTTCAGAAACTTCATTTTTGTTATCTCTGTTTTTTTTTTTAGCCTTTCTGTTTTCATTTTCCTGTGCATTTAAAATGCCTACAGGATTCAGTATTTAGTGAGAAGTGATGAAATGGGGGATAATCTAAGCGATAAAGCGCCAAAAATGTCATATGTGTCGCGGTCAGTTAAATGTTTGATAATTCCGCTTGGTGTGGGGGATATTCTTCAAAGTCGTAAATTATCTCCGCCCACAAAGTGTTTCCCTTGTTGAGAGGCAGGTGGCGTTCGCTTCAGATTCGACTTCCAAGGTCTTGAATAAGGCCCCTTAAGATGAGAGTCAGATTAAGGGTGTATTCGAAAAAATATTTTTCCACCTTCAACAGCTCGAAATTTTCTGAGACATTTTCAGACTCATTTTTAAAAGTAAAAACATGAAACTTGCTGGGGTGATTTCTGAAGACATGTTTAACATGCCGTGTGATTTCATTTTCAGCTCAATTAATTAGAATTTGATTTTTAAACAATTATTTTTTCAGTATGGCCATTTTTTTCATTCCCAGATCGCCCGCTTCGGAAAATTCGGTTCAAAACGCCAACTTTGACAGCGTTTTTTACGGTATTTTCTGCATTAACCAAAAAATTAAGAAGCACGGCACATTATACAGTTTCTAAATAAGAGAATTTCCCAGTTTGATACGTTTGAGAGCAAAAATGAATTTTAAAATTAATCAGAAAATAAGCAGTTTCGATCGGAATACACCCTTAATATTACGAAATAGTTACTGGTTTATTACTTTATTAGTTTATACAAAGTCTAATTATCATGACAGCTACAATGCAGCTGCTAATGTAATTTTGTGAAACCGATCTTTTCTAAAAAGTAACATGTTCTGAATTGTTCTTATTTACAATTATACTTGATTACTACAAATACCGGGAGCTGGCTACTTTTATATTTTTAAAAAGTAAATTATTTAAAGCTTTCTTTTAAGCATATTAGCTTTAAAATTAAATAAAAACAAGTATCTTACTTTTGCAAAAAAGCTGTTTTATCTTATTTATCTATAAACTTTAATTACTAAATAAGGACAAGTATCATGATGAAAATTTTTACTTTTAGGAGCTCAACACAAACACAACCAGTCAGGATAAAATGGTTCGTTTTGAGTTAATCGTGATAATTTAAGTATATAAAGTACAATTTAATATCAGTCAAAAATATGTCCAAGACTGAAATCAGTCCTGAGACTGAATGTCTTGCAACCATGGCTGTAATCAATTAGCCTAAAAGAAATGCTTCAGGTTTTATTTTGTTTTTTATTTTCTCCTGTTTTTCTTTTGTTACAGATATAAACGGTAATAAGAATTTTTTTTCCCCATTAGGTTTAATTTTATAAAAATAAAATACTAGGATGCTTTAATTTTTGAAGCTGAAAAGAGATATACATATATATATATATAAAATAATAATAATAATCAGCAAAAGATACCCATATTTCGAAAAAGAGGTCATTTTAAGTCAATTTTCGTTTATAATGTTATTAGAAACGATTCGCAAATGAATCATTTTATAAACGGGATTGGAAATCTGAATTTTGATTTCGTCATACCTTTTATTTAAATTGTGCGTTCTTTAAAAATGAAAGATTTTGTTAAATTTCTTTAAAAGAAAACCCAAAATTAAATTGGTAATTATCTGTATTACACTCACATGTAACAAGTAGTACCTATGCCACACATGAGTGTTATTTTGTAAGAACAACAGTTATAATAAGTATTGATGAAAATAACAACAATTCAGAACATTATATTAATTAGAAAGGATCGGTTACAAATAATTACATTAGATCCTGTCTGGATAATTAGAAATTGTACTCACTTTCTCCTTTTCAAGATCTTTGATATTTAATTTCTTATTTCTTCAGTCAACTTTGCGGCGTAGTGATACATGGCGAAGTCTTATGGCGGATGCGATGAATTTTCATTTCGATACTAGCATTTTCGATAAATATCGAATTTCGATACGAGAATTTTCGAAAAAATGGGAAATATTTTCTCCTTAAAAATTGTTTCCTTACTAGGAATAACAATGAAATAAAATACATATAATTATAAAATACTGCTCCATATAAAAAAAATCAATCTAAGTATTTTAAAGCACATAATAAACTGTTTTTCTAGTTTAAAAAAGGATTTATTGCCAATATTCAGATTTTAAACTGTGACCTTATCCGAACAAAACCGGTTTACAACGTTGTGTCTGCTAGCCCATAGAATAACATGTAATCCGCGATCCTAAGAAGTTCAATTGTTTATGCGGATTATATAAAAATTAAGAGTTTTCCTAGATACTAGGTTAGTCTTATCCACTTCATCAAACACGGATTCCTTTTATATATTAATGTTTTTTAAAAAATCTAGGCCGTTTCGGAGAAAAAAAAAGACAAACTTACACCATCGAAATTGCTTTCAAAATGGGTTTTCAGATCTCAAAATATACTGCTCGTAGAATTGTAAAAATTTCAGAATAGGATTAGACTGCATATATAAGACTGTTTTAAGAAAATCAGACCAATAGGACCTATATTTGCTGAGTTATTAACAGGCGGCTTTTCGCGTTTTCTTTGATGTCGAGTTAGCTGTATATATGAGTTCCGCCATCTACGAATTCTACGATACGATTTTAGGCTTAAGGCTGCGTTACTCGGAATACTATCGTCTTCCATGATAAGGAACTAATGCCTTGTTCCTGGAGTTCTTTACCTGGGACATACGAGATAACTGCTAACTTTCATGAAAATATTCGATATCTCTGTTTTTCCTTTCTTTAGACTAATGGTGTTATTCACGAATCCAAATATTTTTAAATAAATATTCTATATATAAACTGTACTTACGAATAAAATACCCGTGTAAATGGAATCTGTATATAACGGAATTCTATCTTAAACAGAAATTTCCATGGTCCGGGTGAAATACAATAAATTCAGTTATAACAAATAATGTATCATTTAACCTTTTATGTACTGAATTATGAATTCATGAAAATTTTAACTTCTAAAGCATTTTTCGTGAATTGTTTAAACTACATTAGAAGATTTACATAACCATTAAATAAATTTTAGAAGAATTGAAGGATTAATTAAGTTTGAATTTAAAGGAATTTTGTGCAATATTTATAACCCCACTCAAATCTTTGATTTTAAATATTTTTCTTTGAATTTTGTAGAATTAGGAAATATACAAATAGAATGTTCTTACAATAGAAATATAGAAATATTTCCGAATTGGAAAATCCCCCCTCCCCCCCCCCCCCCCACACACACAAATAACGCCAAGACAGCTGAAAAGATGCAAGGGCAAAAGAAATCACCCTTTTAAAAAATATTTTTGTTTTATGCAACCAATAATGTTTTGGAACAAGATAAAGTAATGTACGTATAACTCATTCTAAACTGTATTACAACTAGTTGACGAATTAAATGAATTTTATAACAAGTTATTTTAGTAATGGTACTTATAAGTACCGTCAGTAGATAAAAGGTTCAGATGATAATTTACCTAAAAAGGGATTTTTTTCCCTGTCAATTTTGAATCTATGTTAGTAAGTTTTGTTATATCATAAAATGATTTTCGGGCCAATACTTTCATAAATCTACTAATTACAAAACAAGCCTTGTACTTTTCAAAAAATTACTGCAGCTAAAGCAGAATGATTAACATAAAGGTTGAAACATTCAATAGTCAGCCAGAAATATCAGGGATGAATTTCGTTCGTTTTTTATAGCTTGAATTTTCCAATATTATATCACAATTTTTATAAAATTTATTTGTCTAAATATGTTATTCAACATATTTTAGCTTTAGGTACTTAAACTTCTAAATTAGAAATAAAAAATAAAAGATCCTAAATTAATTATTTTTATATTTTGATTAAGTTATGAATTGCATTTAAACTATATGAATTTTTTTTCTTTTTTAAGCCAGTTATTGTTTAACACATTTGCTGCATCTACGAGAATACCCGTAGTTGGCAAACCGAGTTTCCTTGCAGCTACGAGTCAACTCGTTATTGATTTCCTTATCTACATCCCCGATTACGAATATTGCCAGTAGAAAATACATGCAATGTTTAGGCTTTTGGCGCGCAGGAAGAGACTAAATAACACACTTGGCTACTCAAATGGATCATTAATTTCTCAAAACCTAGATGCAATAACTAAATGTTTAGAATGCAAAAACATACCTATTCACAATATATTGAAGAAATCAACAAATAAAAGTTATTTTCTTTTATATTACGTTGAAATTTTACTGGTATAATGAAAATAAAAAAAATAGGAATGCTATGTTGTAAAGCAATTTTCCATGCAAAGTACTGTTTTTTTTTTCTTCACATACCGGACAAAAATATCTTGTTTCACTTGTTGTTATTTTTGTTTTCTTGATCTTGTCGTTTGTGAACATATGGATAATCTCAGCTTTGGCAGGGAACGTGTTGATAAGTAGAGTATTACATTATATTGTTAATATTATGCTTATACAAAAATCATGGTTCGGCGAAAGAAACTTGTCAGACATGATGGAAGTGTGATGTTGTGAATTGAAAAATTGTTATGTAAATAAAGGTGTCCATTAAGGTGGTTTTACTGCATATATTCATGTAATTTATTGTTCTAAAAAAGTTTAAACGCTTGTTTATAACCCTTAGAATTTGTGAAATTTTCACAACTTTTAAGGATAATTATTCTTTAGTCTACTGAATAAAAATATTTTAATTAAAAATAGGTAGAATGGGCAAAACAATCGCTAGCGAAGAAAAAATTGAGGCAAGAAAACTCATTTCTTTCAATATTTGTAATAAGCTCTCTCATCATAGTGTTCACTCTAGAAAGAAAAAGGGCAGGGTGCTATTCACTAAAAAGGGTACTTCTGCAGCAGAAAACGGCACTATAGGCAGAGAAAATTTATTATTGCCTTTAGTTATGAAACAAAAGTGGGAAAATATGTAACTTTTAGGTATGATAAATAAAGTAACATTAATTTTGAATGATTTTATGATATAAAAATAAAAAAATACAATTAAATTACAACATGTTTGAATAATTTCCTGTTTTTTTCCTAAAGAAATGAGAAAATTCTATCATTTTTGCAAATTCTTGGGCACATGGATTTAGAAATACTATGGAATGGAGAAATTTTTCATTAGAAATCTCCGGGTACAACTAGTGGTGCATTTTACTATGATACTTTTAAAAAGGGCTGGGTACATTTTGTAAATTTGAAAAGGGCAGGGCGCTGCCCCCTTCAAAAATGGCCTAGAATGAACACTACTCATCATAATTTTTATAGAATTCGAAAAAAAAAATAATTGTGTATGAAGCACGGGTGACACTATTTTTATTAAATTTTATTTATCTTTCTAATTACTGAGCGCATGAAGCTCCACATCGTAGCGAATAAGACAGATTCGCTTATTTATTATTTATATATATATATATATATATTTTTTTTCATGTCTATGCGAACTACATGGTTTCCTATTCAAATTTCATATTGTTTAAATTGAAGTGTTGCGGATTATTCAATTTATGGAAAACTGAATGAAATAATTCACATTATTATATAGAAACGAGAAAAAAGAAAAAAAAAAAAAAGACTACAGAAAAAAAAAAATCCCTGAGCTTTAAAGAATACTACTACCTCAGAGGCCTATGAAATAAGATTTTTTATTATTTATTTATTTTTTATTTCATTTTATTTATTTATTTATTTATTAAACTATACATCAGAATTCAGAGTGAAATTTAGAATGGCATTGATTATCATATCAATCTTTAACATGTGTTTATGTGTCTCTGCAGTTGTTGCAACATGATTACCGTGAAACTAACTAGAGTGCATAGATACATTTACATTTGATTACCATTATTTCCTAATAGATTCTTCGCCTTGTTTTATGGCACAATTCTCCAATTAAATAAGAGGGGCAGTACTATTCAGAAATAGTGGTTATCAAAAGTAAATATCCCTATGTACCCAATTAACAATTTTTCGAGGACAGCCTTAAATCAGTGTAAATATTTCAATTTTGTACAATACATTGTGCTAGTTTACATATGGCTATTTTTATTATTTGATTTATTATTAAGTAGTATTTTGTAAACAGAGTAACGATTGTATACGTATTTTCCTAATTTTTTTCTTTACGATTGGCTTCGCTCCTTCTATCTTGTGTTAGTTGAAAATATAACAGATCACTATCTGCAAAAACTATTGAAATTGTAAATCAAAAAAGAGAGTAAATATTTATTTTTTTTTATTTTTTATTCTAGATCCCCCCACCTTTAGATAATATAAATCAGCTAGTTTCTACAACCACAACTGATGAAAGAACAAAGGTTTCTGATAATAATAGCGGTGAATATCAGTCAAATGATAAATAGTCCTTCCGGCCAGTGCCGGGAGGAAGAGGTAGCTTTCATATTCCTTATTTTTAAAAAGCAAGCTTATATTATTCAAACACACGAAGCTCAATTTAGGGGAAACCGATTATAGGAGATTCAATCCTAATCTTTATCAGTACTAAATCATTATGAATGAGAATTTCGCGAAATTAGTCAGTTTTATCAAAGCTGCTTTTATTTAAAGTAACTTATATTTGGTTACCAAATTCGGCGATATCTTGAAGTTCCTGCCATTTTAAGACAATATGGTGGATGAAGCTAACGAGTGAACTTGGTCGAGACCTTAGTAATTCCTGTGCACATGCTCACTCACATCGGAATCGGTTGATATATACAAGTTCTGTCGCAGGCAAAAAATCGGATTTTTCAAAATGTTACCCACATTAGAAATTCAAACTACTATATCTGAGCCATTTTGTAAGATAAAGACAAAACAAAAAATGCTCCGGAATCCTTATATCATGGTCAAATACTTAAGAAAGAAACCTTTTCTAATTTCTAATTTTTTTGCACCTCACTTTAAATATATTTTTTTTATTTAATTTAATGGCCTCCATTTTGAAACAAGATGGTTGATGAAGCTGGCCAGCGAACTTGGTCGAGACATTACGATATACTATCCACATGCCTTCTTACATCGAAATAGGTTAATAAATACGCGTGTTATCACGTGACAAATATCAGATCGTTCCAAAATGTCAGCCATGCTAGAAATTAAAAGTGCTATAATTCAACCATTTTTTAAGATATATACGAAACAAAAACTGCTCCGGAATCTTTGTATCAAGGTCAAACACATAAAAATCTTTTTCTTTTTTCAATTTTTGATAACTCATTTTAAATTTAAAATTTAATTTTTTTTAAATGACAGCCCTTTTGAAACAAGATGGCGAATGAAGCTGACCAACGAACTCGGTCGAGACATTGGTATGTACTATGTACACACCAAGTTACATCCAAATCGGTTCATAAATACGCCTGTTATCGCGTGACAAAAATCAGGCTGTTTCAAAATGTCAGGCACAATAGAAATTCAAAATACTATAACTCAGACATTTTTTTAGATATAGAAGGAAAAAAACTGTTCCGGAATCTTGGTATTAAGGTCAAACACATACAAAAAAATCTTTTTCATTTTCCAATTTTTTGGTACCTCATTTTAAATTTTAAATTAAAAAAAAAATTTAAATGACCGCCATTTTGAAACAAGATGGCGGATGAAGCTGGCCAGCGAACTTGGTCGAGACATTACGATATACTATCCACATGCCTTCTTACATCGAAATAGGTTAATAAATACGCGTGTTATCACGTGACAAATATCAGATCGTTCCAAAATGTCAGCCACGCTAGAAATTCAAAATGCTGTAACTCAGCCATTTTTTAAGATATAGACGAAACAAAAAATGCTCCGGAATCTTTGTATCAAGGTCAAATACATTAGAAAAAAATATTTTTCAATTTTAAATTTTTGGTACCACATTTCAAATTTAAAAAAATTTTTAAATTTTTAAATGGCCGCCATTTTGAAACAATATGGCGGATAAAGCTGGCCAACAAACTCGGTCGAGACATTTGTTTGTACTATGTACACACCGAGTTTCATCCAAATCGGTTCATAAATACGAGAGTTACAGTGTGACAAAGATCAGATATATATATATATATATATATACGGATATATATATATATATATATATATATATATATATATATAGGGATATGTATCAATTTTTGAACGGAGGGTGGTTTCGGGGTCTGGGGGTCATGATCGATGAAAATATACCAAAATTTTTTGAAATCGCTTTCCTCCGAACGGCTGCAATTGCAATAGGTAGCTTTTTGTAATGAAAGCTACCTAAAATTTAGGCCTTTTGGAAGAATATAATGATGCTGATGAAGATGCTTCAGTCGCAAAAAGCGAACATGGCACAGAAATGAATATGTATGGTTCTTGTTCAGTTGTACCTGACGTAACAGAAACAAGTGATATGTGTACAGATGCTCAGACACACCATAGCTATAATGAGCATGAGATCGAGATTAGTTTTGAAGAATCGAATAAACTTGAATCCGAAACATATGAAGAAAGTGATGATCCAACTTTCGCTATAGTTCCAGGTAATACTTCGTGGATTAGTTTCGTTGGACGTTTTGCTCATTTATTGGAGTTGCTAGAAGATTAAAAAAAACTTTTGAATGAAATAAATCATTGTGATATAATAAATGAAAAGAGTTTCGCTGTGCAAATTATGTCCTGTGTAAAATCACTTGAAGAAGATTGCGAAAAAAGCATGCTCCTCGGAGAAAGCATAATAAAAAAAATCGAAACCGATGAAAGGAAAATTGTTTACTCCGAAAATTTGGAATCCCATTCTTTAATTAACCATGATCCTGGTTCAAGAGATCTGATAAAATCAGATTACCAAAGGGAATATTTAATTTCTGTAGGGCCTCATCAACCAAAATTAGCCATTTTCCCTAGCGATGGAAAGGATCGCTTTAATGCAAAATGATACGATAAATACAGATTTTTGGAGTACAGTACTTCAAAAAGTAAGGCTTTTTGTTTTGTTTGCTATCTTTTACCAACTGGATCAGGAAGAAGTAAATCGGAGAGTAGGTACACTCATGGTGTAGCGGATTGGGGTAAGATGAAGAGAAAAGGCAAAAACAAGTTAGGAAAATTATCAGCTCACTTTTCATCTAGTTGCCATAAATCTGCTTTGGAAAGTTACTGCTCTTTCCTTCACAAAAAAAAATTATATTGAAACCAAATTAGATAAAAAGAAAAGACAAATACAGTTAGAAGAAGAAAAACATTTGAATTACAATAAAAAAATTATTGAAATCTTATTTGATCTTACCAATACGATGGCTCGTCAGGGCGTAGCATTTCGGGGAAACACAGAAAATGAATTGGAAAATAGTAATAACTTTTATCAATTTGTCAGTTTAATAGCTAGACACAATTCATTGTTATACAAATGGTTAAAAGACAGAAATCTCAGACCATATAAAGTGACTTACTTAAGTCCCCAATCGCAAAACGAATTTCTTTCTATTATTGCGAATCAAGTTAGAGAACAAATTGTGAAAGAAATTCAAAGTTGTGATTTTTTTACAATTATGGCGGACACAACTCCAGATTTGTCTCATAAAGATATATTATCTCTTGTCATCAGAATTTGTGATGAATTTGGAAATCCAAAGGAATACTTATTAGAAGTTAGAGAGGCATTAGATAAAACAGGTTTAGGCATTGTCAAAGATATAATAGAGATTTTACAGGCAAATGAAATAAATATGAAAGCCTTGTCATTCCAATCTTACGATTTCGCGAGTTCCATGTCAGGTGAATTTAAGGGCACACAGAAAAAAAATTTCTGAAATTGTTGGGCATGTTGTTCCTTACATTCCTTGTCAGGATCACCGGGTGAATACAGCACTTGAGCACTGCGTTCGAGCTAGCCCGATCGTTTCTGACTTGTTCGATACATTGCAAGAACTGTATGTATTTTTTACTGCAAGTCCAAAGAGATTTAAACCTTTAAAAGAAAAAATGGATAAAATAGAAAATTCTACTGGACTACGAAATCTTTCGAAAACCAGATGGACTGCAAGAGCAGAAAGCTTAAGAGCTATCCACAATTCCTTTGAAGAAATTGTCGAACTGTTAGAACACATTTGTGAAAGCGAAAATTTCGACAGTGGAACCAAAAGCAAATCTTCCGGCTTAAGAAAAAAGTCATTGAATTTTGATTTTATCATTTGCATGATGTTTATGAGAATTATCATGTACAAACTAAAAACTCTCACCGAAACATTAGAATCTCCTGAAATTAATGTTGTTGACTGCAAACTAATTATCGAAAGCACAGTTAATATTTTGGAAGATATTAATAAAGATACGACTGCAGTTGACCAAGAGATTAACAGTGCGAAGCATTTTTCTGAAAAGTTTGGTATTGATCCTGAAAGAGATTTCAAAAAAATTCACCGAAGGAGGATTGTACCTAAAAGATATGACGAGAGGAATGATGACCAGGCTAATTTTGATTTCCATACATTTTACCGAAAGGAATTCAAATGCGTTTTAGATACCTTAATCATGAGATTAAAGTGTAATATAACAGCAGTTGTTGATTCCGCGACACCCATATTTGACATTTTAAGTTTCCACTGTCAAAAGCAAATTTAGAAATTTCTAATGTGGAAGCTCTGATTTCAATGATGCCTCCATCTGTATTGAAACCAGATAAATATGCCTTACAAGCTGAAATGGAAATTTTATTTGATCGATGTAGAACTTCTAATACATTAAATGAAGTTATTGAAGAATCTAAAAAATCACGTTCAGTACTCAAAGAAAATTTTCAAATAATAAAATTTATAATAACAGCTGGTTTTGGTGTTAGTTCGAATGAACGTTCTTTCAGCCAGCTTAAACTGATTAAACATTCATTACGAGCAACAATGACAGATGAACGATTGAATAATTTAATGATATTAAAATGCGAAAAATCCTTGGCTGAAACAATGGATCTAACCTCAGCTGTGACTAAATGGAATACTTTAAAAAACAGTAAAATTAAAACAATCAGGGACAATTAGCATTTTTTAGTGTGATTACATATTCGTTTAAAATCTTATTTTATCTTTACTTTTGTCACATTAAATTTAAATATAAAGCATATGTTAAAAGTTTATATTTTGATGACTTAAGAAATGGGTATCGCATAAATGCTTAATTCAATTTACATATTGAGTGATTTGATGTATGTTATATTTATTTAAATCATAAATAAACAATTTATATTTCATTATGCTGTCCTCTTAATGTTTAAATAGATAATACATAAACTGCCTATTACGTTAAGATGAAAAGAATGATTTAAAACAAATGTGAGAAAGTAAATAATCCAATATCATTAGCATCGCCAAATTTAGACATGAGCATGGGATCCGGGTCGGCAAAATAAAATTAGAAGGAGGGTTCAAGCAAGTGATATTTTGATAGCATTGTTTTTTATATTTTTTAAACCGCATAAGTTTACAAATCAAAATTTTATAGTATTTATTTTTTTGTAAACTGAGAAAGAAGTTGTATTCTGAAGGAGTTTCCATTGGAAGATGATGACTACTATTAAACAAGAATTATTATACATTCACTCGAAAATGAAATGTTTGGGTTCCTAAGTAATGAAAAGTTATTTTAATGCAGTTTTTTAATGCAAAATTTTACCTTTTTTTTTAGGAGGCCAGTTATTGGAGTACATTTTTCTCGGGAATTATTGCAGCAACTTCAATATTTCTTTTTTAATTTTTGTAGTTCCGGCAGTGGTTAAACTGTAAATTGATTGACCGTAAGAAATTAAATTTAAAAAATAGCAGTTGCGCGATTTCGCAAACAAATATTCTAGTTTTTCTTTAAAACGGATGTTATTAAAAAACGGATATTAAAATCGGATGTTATTAAAAAAAATTGATTTTCCAGAAAACAACACTATCTTAATATAAATAATTATATCAATTAATATATGTATATTTGTATATATATCATCATATATACATATATATATATATATATAATATTGAAATCGTTTCAGTAGTTTCCGAGAAAAAGTTACGTCATTATCAGGCCATAGAACTTCAAAACTGCTATTACCTCTTAAAAGCGTCTCTTGGATCGGCATATACACTTAACTGCAGCAAAATATCTCATTTATTCTCTTATGGGAAGCTTAGAAAATAAAAGGGAAAATGTGTTATTCCATTTCCAGAAACTGGAACATTCAGTATATTAGACCACCATTACTTTATGGAAAAGGGCCCGCACAACCATCGGGAGTGCCTTTACTTTTTAACACCGATCGGAACGATAGTAGCAGGCTCGATCTCGGAAGTTCTCACCATAAAAATTAAGGCTAAATTCAATAATATCGACCAACACATTTCGGGCGGGAGAGGCGGCTTCGAAATCATTATAACTCTATTGTAATTAACACGTTGAGTGCCACGGTGACTGACACTAAAGCGCTGGAAAATTTACAATGTTTTAAGTAATTTTTAAGAAAGTATAATCCTGTAATAAATAAAAGGTAGGTAAATTTTAAATAAATGTTCAGTAATTACTTAAAACAATATATAATTTTTTAGTTTTATATCATATTTTAGACGTCAGCCATCGGTGAAGGACGCGTTTTAAACGGAAAGTTCAGTGTCAGCCACCGGTGGCTGACGTGGCGCTTAAGGGTGTATTCGAAAAAATATTTTTCCACCTTCAACAGCTCGAAAATTTCTGAGACATTTTAAGACTCATTTGTAAAAGTAAAAACATGAAACTTGCTGGGGTGATTTCTGAAGACATGTTTAACATGCCGTGTGATTTCATTTTCAGCTCAATTAATTAGAATTTGATTTTTAAACAATTATTTTCTCAGTATGACCATTTTTTTCATTCCCAGATCGCCCGCTTCGGAAAATTCGGTTCAAAACGCCAACTTTGACAGCGTTTTTTACGGTATTTTCTGCATTAACCAAAAAATTAAGAAGCACTGCACATTATACAGTTTCTGAATAAGAGAATTTCCCAGTTTGATACGTTTGAGAGCAAAAATGAATTTTAAAATGAATCAGAAAATAAGCAGTTTCGATCGGAATACACCCTTAACGTGTTAAGATTGCGTTCTGTCTTTTTATTTTTTTTCCAAATACATTTATTCTATCATGTCAAGAAAATAAATTTAAGGATTCTACCGTGATTATCTATGAGCATTCTATATTGCCGTTTTAGGCCTTGAAAAAACAGCAAAGGGGTGGATGAGAAATTTGATCAGGCGCATGTGCATGTACGCATAAAATGGAAATCCAACTATGGCAGCATCACTTACATCACATAAATATATGCCATTGCCATGAATAAGTAACGAAAGGTAAAAAGGATCGCAACTACCCCCCCCCCCCGCCCCTCCTATAAAGGTACGAATAGTCGAAGGGCGCCAAAACGTTAAAGGGCGCCAAATTTTGGTTCCCCCCCCCCAATAAAAATTTCAAGCTACGCCCCTGGACAAATCTTCTCTCATCCGATTACTGTAAGTGTAGTTTTTGCTCAATGGTGTTGCCATTTGCATCGTATTGTCTGCATTTTTTATTTTATTTACTTTCTTTCTTTTTCTTTTTTTGGTAAAGTCGAAATAAAAAGTTTATTTTTTACTCTACAGTGTCTATGCACTCTATATTTAATTTTGAAAGAAGAAAATGTAGGGTAAGTCGGGATAATTTGGTGCCTCATTTCAATTATTATTATCATGATCTTATTGTATGGTATGGACATTGAAAAAAAATATTACAAGTACTTACACATGTGTACTGTGCATTACATATAGCCAGGAGTGCCATTTCAGAACATTCTTGGGGAGAGAAAAGTTTTCTTTTAGCGCAGTGGCATTACCCAAGAGTGAGGTTCGGGGGGGGGGGGGGGGAGGGCTGTACCCTCTCCCCTCCGAACGTGAACTAATTGAAAATTCCGTTTTAAGCAGGTTTCATCTTAACAGGTATAATTTCAAGATGCTGACAAAGACAATTTTCCGTTTAAGACAAGATTCCGTTGTATACAGTTTTCATTGTTACAAGTATCCTCTAAGGCTGTTAAAACATCCTTTCTAATATTGCACCTCTGAAGAGCACAGGTTATAGAGCACATTTACTGTAAAACTTGTAAAAATTAAATCTGTCAAAAAGAAGAATTCTTTCGCAAACGGAAAAAACAAGTTTCTATTAAAAAAAAATCATATATTTATACTTGCTAAGATAAAGACCTGTCTAAAATGGAGTTTTTTCCCTGACTTTTCGACTCCTTCTTTGCAGGTTTTACTCCGGGGTGTGAAGCCATTTCAAGAGGTTATTCAAGGAAAGTGGGTAAAGTTTTTTCTTTTTGAGGGGAGGGGTTTGAAATAGCGTGCGGGATTTGACCCTCTTAACCGTCTTTCACAAGCATAGGATTCTTCCAAGAATTTTTTTTTTTTATTTTTGTGGAAGACAGTGGTATTTTTTTCTTTTTTTGCGGAACGATGCAAAATTAATTCGCCAATCGACATCGGGAAAAAATCATACTATTGTATGATTCCACTCCCACCACCGCCATCACCCCCTCTCCAATCAAGCACCCTTTTCCCCATTACTAACGGATGTTGTTGAAAACTTTTGTGCAGCCCTGTATGTGATCTATAGAATTTGTACACAGCAAGTATTATTTAAAAATAATTAAATATAAAAACGCATAACTCAACTGAAAATTCACTTCCAGCAATTACTTTTCGTAGTTCAATTATTGTTTGTTTTCTTCTGTAGACAAATTCTTTTACGTGTCCCTGTAAATCAACGATAAATTCTATGCTCACCACGTTACGTAGCATGAAACTTCTAATACACTTCAGTGATATATATCAATTTCAATGTGTTTAAAACAGTGTAATATTAAAATACACCGCAAACGATTTTTCACCATGGACCGTATAATGCAACAGAATTCTAGTGTCCCTGCAAATAAACCGCAAATGCTACACACTTAATTTTCAATACCTAACATGCCATAGTCAACCTCAATAACTTATATAAATTTCATGGCAATCAGACTACGCGAGTTAGAGCACGGAGAGACAGACAAACCGAATTCATAAACACTTTTCGACTATGTTGGGCAGTGTTAAAAACGGAACCTGTTTCGAACTCGGGTTTAACCAAGGGCAAACAGCCCATCTTGGGGCTCCCTTTCTCAAAAAAATTCCTTTATAAACATGGAAAACAGCTTTATGTGCAGTTTAAAATTTAAACCAGCTTTATGAAAGACTAATATATTATAGAAATGCACAAAAAAAAATTCTGGAAAAATAAAATCTTCTACACACTATCCTATCTGGAGTGAGTAAAACTCAAAACCTTGGGGACTGAATGAAATATGTTTGATGTAATATCTGTTTTCTCAGAATTTCGAAATTTGCATTACATTTAATTGTCGTTATAGTGAGAAACACAGAAATAGTTTAGATTACATGAATGGAAACAATTAATTTTTTCTATGAACCTTAAATGGAAATTTGCATTAATTTGTATCTTCAGAGAGTAAACAAAATGCATTTCGAGACCCCCTGAAAATGTGGGCCCAGGGCAAACTCCCCATTCGCCCCTGTGATAGTCAGGGCCTCGTTGAACCAACCTCTAGTTAGATATTGTATTTGTTTCTTTCTCTCCTTCTTATCCCCTTTTCTCTTTCTTCAAACAAAATTATTTTTTCTTTCGAATTTTGTGGGTACTTGAGCCTAGAGGAATACCCGCGTGTAACCTGAAAATTCTGTTTAAATTGAACTCAAAATCCGACAAAATATTTTCGTTAGCCCGAAAACCGACACGAACTCAACATACTTAAAATCGAAACTTGAAATAAAAGAAAGTTGATCCATATTTTAATACATGCAAAGCAATCTATTAATATATAGGTAATATCAATTTTATGTTTTAGGTGGAAAAAGGAACATATTTATATTCAAACACCATTTTTTGCAGTTTTTACATCAATATCAATATTGTGAACATGGTGAACTTTATTTTGAAAAATTGGATTAACCCTGACCCAAATCTGATTAAAAAAAATTAGAGTAAACCGGACCGTCAAACGAAATAACCTGAATCACGGTAAGCGGAACAGATGGTAGGGTTTACAAAAAGATGCGCAGTAGTTCGTGACGTCACTGGCACCCTACGTCCAGAACTTCCTGTATCTGGACATTCATTTTTACTCCTCTCTTATCTGTTTCTGTTTTCGATATAAAGAGTTATTTTTTGGTTAGTATAATCATTTTATGCCTTATGCTATTTACTATTTTTTGCAAGCGGTGTTTAATTAATTAAAAAAATTAGAGAGGCCTTGTTGTGCCGTTTCTGGTTGTACCAATCATTACTAGAAATTCCATAAGCCGGGATATGCCTAACGCAGAAGAAACGAAAATATTTTTAAGGTTCCACCAAAACCAAACTTTTGCATAAGACGGAAAAGAATTATAGCTTAAAAATGAACAGCATTCGGTATGTGAAACTTTAAAACTGGTAGATAAATAAAATATAGATCATAGATGAAATACAAATACAGTAAACTCTGTCTAAGGCAGAATCGACTGGGACCAAGAAAATTTTCCGCAGTTGAAAATATTCCGCCTTAGACAAATTTTACTCTATGTCTATGGATTCTCAGGGACTTGAAAATCTTTCCGAGTTAGACAGATTTCCGTCTTACAGAGAGTTTACTGTATAAATAAAAACATGTTTTTACGTATTCATTTGTTTACAGAGAGAGAATTTTAATTATTAAATTTTGCATATTCATGGATTTAATGAAAAAAAAAAAGAGAGAGAGGGGAGGAATGCGCAATGTGTATTTCTTGAATCACAACATTTTCTTTATTTACAATTTAATTCTTTACACGAATAAATTTCTGTTTTTCTACGTTACATAAATTTAAAATATGCTATTTTATTTTTTCCATTACCATAATAATTAAAAAAGAATACATCGCTATTCTAATTGTAAAAATAACATTCCAAGTTCTTTTTTTTTTTTTTTAAGTCATACATTCAAAATTTATAAAGAAATTTTTTTTAATCATGAGTTTTTAAAAGTTTACTGGGATAATTGAAAAAAAAAATAAAATAGTACAACTCACTCCAAAAATATTTATATTAAATAATATTTCACTTTAAAAAACGGTACTAAAGATTACAAACGTGCAAAATGTGTGACACAGTCGCTTCTTTTTTTTTTTTTTTTTTTTTTTTTTTTTACCGATTTTCATAAGGCGTAAAATTGTCTACGACGGAAATTTTTCTCGGTCCCGATCGATTCCGCCTTAGACAAAGTTTACTGTATTTTTTAAATTGTGTAGTAAGTATATAAATAGTAAATACAGTTTTAAAGTATACAGTAATATTTCGAAAAATTATGTCTTTGAAAACATTCTTAGATCAGCTCTGTGTTTTTTTAATGTTAAATCACGAGTTTGTAAATATATAAATATATAAAATTTCCTGATATATATTAATTTATGAATAAATCATATATGTATTTTAAAATATATAACATAATTATAAGCGCATTTTTCTCAAAGATTTATGAATTTAAGAGAAAATTTCCGATTTTTCTCAAAGTATTTTGAATTAAAGCTAAATTGTAAAATATTATACTGAAAAGATTGTATCTAAAATAATGAAATAGAACTGAGAAAGTAGGAAAACTTTTGCTTTTTGCGCAAACGTGTTTAAATAAATTATTAATAATGTGTCGAAAGTTAACACTTCCAAAAACTAAATGTAAACAGATGATTGAGCCGTTAAAAAATTCTAAATAATAAAAACATATATATATATTAACTCTAATTTGAAAATGTTCAGTTAGTAGAAGTTCCAAATATCATTCATCTCAGAAATATCATATGCAGGCTATTAAATAAATATATAATTCCTTTTTATGAACGGGAAGCTTTATGCAAAGCGAAAAGTGCGTTATCCAAGACTGGAGATGGGTTCCAGTGACGTCATAGGAGAAAACGAAACCTGCGCGTGAACCCTACCGTCTGTTCTACTTACCGTGACCTGAACCGTTGATAGGGTCAAATTCGAGTAAAATAGGGTTACCCGACCAGATGCAGGTGTCCGGATCACCCACGTATTTGGTACAGATTCTCTTGTTTCTCTCTATCTATCTCGTGACTTCCTTTAGAGCCGAAAAATAGAGGGGACTGTTAAAAATAAAAAGTGTACCCTCCCTCTCAATCCTGTCTCATTACTGTTCTTCGCACCCCGGTCTCACTCTTATCTCCGGGGTCACGAAGGTTACGCTATTCTTTCTCCTTTAACTGAACTGAAATGCAAAAGACACGAGACTGTTTTTTTTTATTAGATTTGATTCATAAAAGTTGCTAATGTGATTAATTAGTGATTCAAATAGCCAGTATTTTTTTTGTGTTGTTTTTTTTTTGTGTGTTGGGGAAGGGGAGAGGGGCAAAAGGCAAAGATGCGTAAAAGACAAGGGGCAGTGGCGTACGTTAACGAGATATTTTAAAAAATTCTTTGCGAGCGAGTACTTAGGCTTATTTAAAAAAATGTCAGAATAAAACTGTATCAGGTGCTCCTCAGATGTGCACAATAAAATCAAAAGATCTCCCCCCCCCCCATTCAAGAAAGTTTTGAAAAGGTGCCACTGCCCTATTTAACTAAGCAATAATGCGTAAAATTTGTTTTTATCGTCAATTACTTGAACGTACCTAAGCAAAAAGTAGCTGTAATGCTATGTATCCGGAACAAAACAAAAAGGAAAAGAAGGTTTTTTTTTGAGGGGGGGGATGTGCATTTTTAGTGAATTATTATTCAAAAACCAGTTAAGTCTCACTGATAAAATTTACAATTTAACTTTATATTACAAAGATGTTTATTATCCTAAGTTTTCTGAATTTTTTAGTCAGTCCTTTTTGAGATATTAATTGGTGAAAATTGCCAAAAACAGACTTAACACAGTTTCTGATGAGCTGTACAAAAAAAAAAAAAAAAAAGGAAACGGTTTTCAGGATTGAAATTTATAAAAATGAGTAGTCCTATAAGAGATCTGTTTAAAACAAAATTATTTAAGGTGAGTCTCATTTCCTTGATAAAAAATAATGTCAGTTTTAAAGAATTTGTTATGATTATTTTGATTTATTAAATTGCATATATTTATTCTTTTTAATTTTCTTAATGTTTCTCTTTTATAAATTAAATTTAAATGTTAAACATTTTGGAACTATATGTGCAATGGACATGGATCTCTATTGCCCTTATATATAATATATATATATGTATATATATGTATATATATAATATATATATAACCATTATATAATTACAAATCATCATCGATTACCTATTACTGAAATTAAATATATATATACATATATATATATATAGTCAAACTTTTTGCAAAAATAAACCGTTTTAACTTTTAACAAATGCAATCAATATAACAAAATAGTAAATAATGAATAAATAGCTGTAGTTATTCCTTGAAAAACAAGAAATTAAAGAGGTTGAAAAAGTGCTTTGATTTTTCTTTTTTCCCAAACAAAAAGACGTATATGCGCATATAAGGATAAAAATATATGCTTTTGTGAAATGTATTTATAAATAACTGCATTAATAATGTTTTTGTATATAAGCACTGACACAGCGAAGAAAAAAAGAAGGGGGGGGGGGATTACAACTCTTCCCGTGTAAATTAAAGCTGTATAAACTAAATGTAAAAACTTCTGTGGTATGATCAATAATCGATTTGTAAAAATAAATAACCAAAGTAAAAGCAAAAATAGTTTTCTTTTTTTTTTAAATGTACCAAATTGTTTAATGTATCAATTGTCTCAAGGCTCCATAAAAATGGGGTAGCAGGTTTAAACTGGTATTTATGTGTATTAATATTTTCCTGTAATTGAAATTTGGACAATAATCTAGAATATCACTTTTTTATGAAAAATAAATGAAGAAAAATGTATCATTTATGTTACAAAATATAATTCAAAATAGCGAATATAGAATATAGGTTCCTTTTTAACTTCTTTATAATATAATTTTCATAAATCTCAATATTTAATTATTCGAATAAATATTTCAAATCATACATTTAATGTAAATTTATCTTCCATTTTCTTTCTTGTTGCCATAGCTTAAATAAGATAAATATCAATAAAAATGTTTTGATAAAAGCATATTAAATTGGAATTTTTAATGCGTGCTTTTATATGCAAAAGAGATGTGATATTCAATGGAGAATATATATTTTTTCTTTTTTAAACTCGAATTCTAAACACATGCACATATTATAGTCCTATTTTTTTCACATAGTACATTGAAATTTAACATTTAACTGATGTGACAGAAATTGTTACATAACTAGTGTGAAGTGGTCTGTGAGACTGCTCAATCGAAAAATGAATAAAAAGTGCGATTAACTCATAGGATGGTGTTTTTGTACTAAACTTTTTGCACACGGCTGTTATAACTAAAATTCACCTATCCAAAAGTCTCTGGTGTTAGTACTAAAGTTCCAAACGAAACAAATCTTAGTAGTGTTTGTAGTTAAACTGAAAATTACAAGTTAAACTATAAAAATTGGGAAAAGCTCCGGTGTATGAGACCGGTAACATCAGTTAAAGGATATGTATATGTAGATAATGTAAATAAATTCAGATTAAATAATTTAAATAAGATTAAATAATGGATTAAATTTAATATACACAGAAAGCTTCTCAACATGATTGTGTTATTAGTGGCATAATTTTCGCTTATTTTTCTTAATAAGTGTATATTTAAATAAATAATACACTTAAAAATTTATTTTTGGTGCATATTTTCATAAAATTAAAACAGTAAAACTTAATCTTAGAAAATAAAAAGAAAAACAAATGTATTCAATGCAATTTAATTAATTTACTTTAAGGGTGTATTCGAAAAAATACTTTTCCACCCTCAACAGCTCGAAATTTTCTGATACATTTTCAGACTCATTTTTAAAAGTAAAAACATGAAACTTGCTGGTGTGATTTCTGAAGACATGTTTAACATGCCGTGTGATTTCATTTTCAGCTCAATTAATTAGAATTTGATTTTTAAACAATTATTTTCTCAGTATGACCATTTTTTTCATTCCCAGATCGCCCGCTTCGGAAAATTCGCTTCAAAACGCCAACTTTGACAGCGTTTTTTACAGTATTTTCTGCATTTATCAAGAAATTAAGAAGCACGGCACATTATATAGTTTCTAAATAAGAGAATTTCCCAGTTTGATGCGTTTGAGAGCAAAAATGAATTTTAAAATGAATCAGAAAATAAGCAGTTTGGATCGGAATACACCCTTAAATTTATGAATGAAAATCTGTATTTCCCTTTAAACATAATGTCAATTTCACTGACTGATATTTTTCAACCAATTTCAACTAACTTTTAAAGATTAAACAAGTAATGTATTTCTACATGGAATCCTTTCTTAGCAAGATTTTATTTTCAGCCAAAAATCAATTTAATTGTCAAAAAGTTTAAAATAATAAAGCATTACTCAAATGATTTTTATGTGAAAATTGGCAAACAAAACAAAAGGAAAAATATCAGTAAATAACGAAACAGTACAAATAATAATAATAATAATAATAATAATAATAATTTCTAATTGTTATAAACAGCTAAAGCGCCCACAAAATTTGTGTAACGCATAGAGAGACGCCAGAAAAATAGATAAGTATTTTTCAAAAATAGCCACATGGCATTCAGAACATAAAAAAAAATTGTAATAAAAAACTTCATGGAAATAATGTAAAAAAATAAAAGAAACAGCAATAGCAGCACAGCACACGTACTTTGTTGCTGTTGCTTATAACTCTCTCTTCTTCGTCGACACTAATTATGAATTTGTAAATTAATTATGCCTACAAATTAAGAATTCAAAAAATAATTCGTACAAATTAGTAATTCGACATAGATTTCATTTAATAGAAAATGTTTATAGTTCCATTAATCATTGATTATAAAGTTAAATTGTTTTTCCTTTTCTTTCTTTTTCTTTCTTTCTTTCTTTTTCTTTCTTTCTTTCTTTTTTTTTTTTTTTTTTTTTTTTTTTGAAAAAATTGTGAGGACAGTTCAGACTGAATTTTCTAGATCTTTTTGTCTTGTCACCCTTTTAATGGTTAGATGATACAATGCATAGTAAAACACTACTGAGCTAAGTTGTAAAAAGCAATAAAACGATAAATTCTGCTAGAATATGATCCGCAACAACAAACTCCACTGGGTTCTTTTCTTAGGTTCGGTCGAATCTGCCCTCTTAAGAGGCTACTTCAGTCAAGTGAAAAGACCCGTTCGCTAATGCTAATCCTATGGAAGAAATTTATAACGATATCTCGGTAGCATTTCAATATTTTTAAATGATTTTTTTTTTTTTTTTTTTTTTTTTTTTTTTGCATTGGATAGGTGAGATCGATCTGTACAAAGGCCGTTTTTTAATTTTTCGATTTTGTTTACAGATATTTTTATGAGGACGCTTTCATTTTCGGAACCGGTTTCGAAACTGAAAGTATGCTCATAAAAAAAAATCTGTAATCAGAATCGAAAAAGTAAAAAACGGCCTGCATACAGATCGATCTCAGCTATCCAATGCAAAAAAAATCATTTAAAAATATTGAAATCGTTATAAATTTCTTCCATATGATTAGCATTAGCGAACAGGTCTTTTCATTTGACTGAAGTAGCCTCTTAATGACCAAAAGTGAGGGTGGGGGCTAGAATTCGTGATTTTGTTCGGATTCACAAAGATTCAGAACTAAACGTTGACACTATACGACTCCTGTATGATCCCTTACATTTCCCCCTCTTAATGATTTTCGGCTTTAAACTTTTTGGCTCTAACACGGTTACATCTTGCCAAAATAAGTACGGTCTGGTCTTTTGTTTTTTTTTTTTTATTGCCCCAGAGCAGATAGCTAAGGGAGACTGTTCTGTTCAGCATTCCCAGGTGCTATCGAGTGAGCATATCAGCAACACGTTGTATTTTTTACTCGGTACATTTTACCCTGAAGTGTTTTGGTCGAGATAAGACAGTAATAATTTGCACATCTTAAATCCCTTTTGACACCATGTTGTGGCCTGGAATTTCGAAATCACCATAAATATCAACCGTATGCTACACGAAGTCAATTATAACATTTTCAGCAGACACCTTGTTGATGTTACGCGCCCAGCCGGCCGCCTCTTTGAGTTTCACTTCTCAACCCCACGAGTAAAGTGACATATTTATTGCTGGATGCCGGTGCAGATACAGACGAATGTGGGTGGCAATTTAAAGTGATTTCGAATGAAATTTTTGCGAAACGCTACTATTGTAGCTTCAAAGAAAATAGAAAAAATGCAGTAAAGTACATTATCACAGAGGCACACGGGGCATGTGCCCCGAGCCCACATTTTCAAGGAGCCCCAAAATACACTTTTCCACTCTCTTAAAATACAAATAAATGCAAATTTCCATTTATAGTTCGCAGAAAAAATTATTTTTGACCATTCATGCAAACTAAACTATTGACATCTTCACTAACGACAATTAAATGCTATATAAATTTCGAAATCCAGAGTAGAACGGATATTACATCAAACATATTTCATTCCGTCCCTTAGATCTACAGTTTTACACACTCAAAATAGCATATAATGCAGAAGATTTTACTTTCCCGTAATTTTTAAATGTGTCTGTAATGTATTATTTTATATTACATATATAAAGCTATGTTTTAAATTTTGAACTGCCCATAAAGGTCTAGTCACGTTTATAATGCAATTTTCCTGAGAAAGGGAAGACCCGACACAGTCTGTGTGCCCCGGATTACAGTTAGACTTCATTAGGCCCTGAGTAAGTATATATACATTCGAACTTCGTTAGCGTGAGAAATTAAAATTTTGTTCGTGGTTATCAGTAATGCACGTTATCAGAAACTAAATTTTATCATTTATTTTAGAAGGAATTTTGAAACAATTCCTGTAATGAATGCTAAAATTTATAGTATAAATGTTGCAGCGTTTACGAGTTCAAAAGAAAAAAATTCTTGAGAATGGCTTTTACGTTAATATTTTAACCCCTTAATTCTCGCTCCCGTCAATATCACGGGCTGCGGTGTCGTTCGTTATTTCTCGTGCCCGTCATATTTCCGGGCTGGACATTTATTGCAGGAAATAAATTCTGAAACCAGAAAAATTTAACTGGCATTTCCGTGTGAAGTCTTTGAATATTGGCGTTTGGGTTTAGTTTTTGGTGCTGATTGTGATGTTGGACTTTGCATTGCATGTTTCGAAATATATCACACTCAAAAAAACTATTAATAATCAAAATGTAATGCATATTATAATATTTCAAATAATTTTTGTAAAAATTTGTTTCATGATGATAAATAAAGATCTAAGATGCGAAAAATAAAGGTCTTATTCGCATTAATTTGTATGTTGTAAAACAAACATTAAAACACAGAATTCTCGCACGATGACTTTTCCACAAATGTGAATTTGTTCTATAATATCTTTTTTTTTCGCCTTAAAAAAAACTAATTGCATATTTTATATAGAAACCTTATAATTATTCAATTTCTGTAATAAAAAAATAGGTACTTTTTTGATGGTTTTTCCAAATATTTAGCGACCGTTAAGGGGTTAATGTCTCTTCAGTAATTATATATAAAATTTTAGAAACACATTAAAATTGAAATAAAATGTTAAAGTAAATGTTATTCGCCGCATCATTTATAGTGTTCGAGGCAAGGGCGGATCCAGCCCGCCTTAGAAGGGGGTCGGTCATGACTCTTTTTGGGGGAGAGTATCACACCTCTTCATGAAAAAGTTTTATGCTGAAAGCTATTGCCATATCCAAACTGACACCTTTTCTCATATTTTCGTGCTGTCATTTTCATTCGGAAATAAAAGTAAATAAAATAACAAAAATTGCATTCCTATTCGTTCAAATATAAAATTCTTAGATTTTATTCATCTACCAAGAAATTTAGGAGTTTCCCATTTTCTTATAAAGGCAAAGAATCGTTATGAAAATGTGTTTTTAGCCAATTTTTAGGGTTTCGTACTAAAAAGTAAAAACGGAACCATTATAAAATCACTCCTGTGTCTGTCTGTCATAGGCATTTTACTCGTATGGAACGTGGAAAGTTCAAATTGGGGGAAGTAATAAAGATCATTAATCCACATATTTACAGATTATTAAACATTCCCAAATATATTTAGGTAAAATTTATAGGGGCCTTACTTAAAAAAAATAATATTTTCTCTGTATATCGTGTGCCAGGTTAAAAATTTCTGTAAAAACACAGAAAAAAAACCCAAGACTCTTTGTAAATTTACACTAGTTTTCGGTTAAATGCATTCGATTGAGTTTCTCGGTCAAGACTCTCTGTAAATTTACACCAGTTCTCGGTTAAATGCATTCGATTGAGTCTCTCGGTCAAGACTCTCTGTAAATTTACTTCTCGGTCATCGTTTTACAGACATTTCCCTTATCTTGTATCTAATTCCCTGTAGGGATTTCCATGTCTTTCAACCAAATTTAGATACAGTAGAGAAAGAGTCGAGGCTAAATATTTTCAAAATGTGGTAATAATCATTTTCATAGTTACAATTTTTCTTTTAAGAAAAAGTTACTTGAAACATTTTCAACTGCAAAAGCCTTTCCATTTACAGAGAGGATCAGAATACATTTAAATAAATTGCTTTTATAAGAATCGTGATATAACCCTAAAAGTATTTTTGGTTAATTAATCTGATTATTTTTGTAAATATTTTACAAAAAAAAGTTATAACTATCGATATATTTGACCAGTTCTAATGAAAAAATATACCTAAATTTCACATTATTATTATTTAAAAATTCCAGTATATCTTCAGATATTAAAGAAGATAATTATTGAGACGAAGCAATTTCTTAATAAATAATTCCGTAAATAAAGGATTAAAAATTACATTTGATTAAAAAAAATAATAGGTATCATGCGTATCGGTCCAAACTGAATTAAAATAAACCGTTTAAGAAATTTTCTAACTAATATACTTGAAGCGAAATCTTTGAAAAGCACAAATAAAATAGATTTTTCCCCTCTTCATTATAAAAGACATCCTTAGTACACAACAGCAACAGCTCCTAGGGAGCAATCAGTAAGGTGCTTTTTTCCCTTCCCAGGGGTCTCGGGTTCAAACCCTAAGCCGGCTAGAAACAAATTGTGTAAAAAATTAAGTGGTACTGCGGTTCAAATTTACGGAAAAAATTTCGATACTTCGAAGTTCTAAAATTAACTAATTTCAAAATCTATGTTATTTTCATTAAAAATAAATTGATTTACAGAGTCTTGGGTATTTTAACGATGTTAATTTGCGGAATCTTGCGTATTTTTAATGATGTTAATTTACTGTAAATTTACCGAATAACTTTTCTGTTATTTAACATAATCTCTGTTTGTCTAATCTCTGTAATTTTACATAAGACTTACGATAATGGATTACCAGTAGATTCTCTGTAATTTCACAGAAAAAAATTTAACCGTTTGGGGTATCGTGTGAAAGCTTTTGTAACGGTGAACTCAAAAATACATTTCTTTTAATTTTAAGCATTATATTTTAAAAGCTGTCTTCGAAAATGTAGTGCAAAAATATGTCCCCCCCCCCCCCCTCTATTTCCGAATCCACTGAAACTAAAATTATGAAAAAATTAGAAGTTAATTTAAACCTTGCAGGAAAACTATAGCGATTACCCTAGGTCACATAGTTTTTGAGAAAAGCGGATTTTCCCGTTGCATACAAATTTCGATTTGCAGGCATTCAGCAAAGTTGTTGAGGAGCACTGGAGGTACTATCGTAGCAGAAGTATAAAAGCATGATAATTAGCCGAGATATGGTTTGGACATATAATGACAGGGGCGGCGTACTCTATGTACCATAGACTTTTAAAGCCCAGATAACAACTTTTAATTACATATTTGTGTAATGCAGCAGTATAAAAGCAGTAAACTTCAAATTGTTAAAAACAGACTAATTTAATTAGAATTAATCACATAAATACTATGGGATTCGCGACATTGCGCGTTTGCATATTGAATGGATCTCTCAATACGCCTGTGTTTAAATTTAATTAAAAACCTATCTGGAAAAACGCGGCACGGAACAAGGCGACGTTGCAACTTTGCGCCCTCCCTTCGAAGCACGCTTAGCACAATGCCAAGTTTAAACTTTAAACAAAGGTTTTGTTTTAGCAATACTGTAAAAAGAAAAGATTATTACTATGCTGAATTTAGTTTTTTGAAATACCAAATGCAGTTTAAATATGCACCACTTTTATTGTCAGCACCGAATTAAGTTCCCCATAGACAGATTAGGATAAGATTAAAATAAGAGTTATACAGAATAGGAATATTTGATATTATTTGGGCTTCATATCTCTTTGAACTTTTATGTATACCCATTCATACTTTTCTAGTATATACAGCTATACAAAACCCTTACGTTGCATAGTTTTTTACCAAGTCTTATTATTCTTTTAGCAACTGTTTTTTAATAATAATACAGTTAATAAGTCATATATTTATTGTACGGAACCCTTTGAGCGCGAATAATACTCGCACTTGACCGTTTATTAAGATTTGACAACTACAGAAATGTCATCACAATGGAGCAATTGGCTGTCGCGTCCGGAAATTCAGTTTAAGACACCAAATTTTACAGATATTTTTGTAAGATTCTTTTGTTATTATCGAAAAGGGAAAACACTATCTAATAACCATATAGATTGGTACTGGCTCACTGAGCAGTGAGACGTTACATATAGTTTCTCAGTAAGTGCACTTTCTTGCATCTGAGATTAAAAATGATTTCACGATGTGTCAGAAATTACCTAATTTGGATTTGAGTAAAGCTTTAAAGAGTCAGAAAGATTCAAAATGTTGAGTGGGGAAAAAATTGAAAAAATATATTAAGAGACATCAGTTAATAAATATTTGTTCAGAGGGGCTAGGTGGGGGGGGGGGGGGGTCATGACCCTCGATACAGTGGCGTAGTCAGGGGGACGGCGTCCCCTCACTTTTTTATTTTATTTAGAGCGTCCCCTTACTTTTTATTTTCAGGGGGGACGCTCGAGACACTGGACGACGCAGACTTTCCAATGTCATTAATTTTTTTAAAGAATGAGCAGACCAATAAGTTGACAATCTTAAGAAATAAGACATTGATTTTTAATATTTCCTACAAAGATGAAACGTGTTTATGGTGTCGGATCGCTTGCCTGTCCATCTGCTCGTATTTTAACTTCCAGAAGTTTGTTTAAATCGCGACAAAATGTTATGCATATTTTTGAATTTATAAATATTGTAAATGATCTGTAGACCATCAATATTTTGTTTACGAGAGAACAACAACAACAAAAAAAAAAGAGTTCTTTTGTATTAGGGTTTAGGAGGAACTCGTTCGAAATACACATTAAAGAAGTTATAATATACTTTAAATATAACGAAAACGACATATGGTATTGGAATTCGTTACAAAATGTTCCCAATCGAAAATAACATTTATCGTTCGTTTACCACAACTTAAAAAAAATATTTGGAAACCCATGATTTATTAAGGGTAATTTCTTGAAATACATTTTAATGACTACATTTTTTCAAACTGAAAATAATTCATGTGTACGTCAGTAAGGACCACTGCTGCAGAGATCTGTACGGGCCGGGCCCTGACCCGAAGCCCAAGCCTGGCCCGTGCCTATTTTCATTCACGGCGCTCGGGCCGGGCCTAGTCACAAATCTTTCCGGGCCGGCCCAGGACTAACTCATTTTTTCCATACCAAGCCGGAATGCTTTCATTCTTCCTAGTTTTCACGGGCCAAAATTTTCATTACCGGTTTCGACCCAGCCCGTATGAAAATCATTATCTCAGCGTGGCCTGGTCCATTTAAAGCTCAGTAAAATTTGGCCTGGTTCAAAAATTTTTGTAAAAAATACATACGTTTTTAAATCTCCATTATTCTACAATTAAACAGTCAAATTCATTCTTTTTAAAGAATAGCCGTTTCTAGGCTTATTAAAATATAGCTAAATTAAAATATTGTAAACCGTGTGAAAAAGAACCTGCCTATGACGGAATCCTGTCTTAAACTGAAAAATATATTGATCCATGCAAAATGAATATACTAATACGTAAGAAAAGACTATATGATACATTTACATCTGCTAAGGAGGGAACTTGCCTACACCACATTTTTACTTTCCTATGAGATTCCGTCTTAGAAGATTTTACTGCATAGCATTTTCTGATTTTTAAGTCTCCAATACATGGAATATGGGTTAACAATATTAATGATAACTGAAAAATTTACATTCAACAAATAGAGATTCATTAAAAAATAAATATCGCAGCACTTATACTTCTATAAGAATGAGTATTATAAACATGAAAAAAAGCTAAATATTTTTGGTCAGAACTCCTCGTACGAGAGAAATTTTTAACAAAATCGACGTGAAAATGAATTTTTTGTAGAAATTCACTCTGGCCGGGCCGGTCTCGGGCCGAACTTTTAGCTGTTATACCGGGCCGGTTCGGGCCAATAAATTTTTTTCTACGGCCGAGCCAAACTTTTAACTTTTATATCGGGCCAATATTTGTTTTGTACGGACCGGGCCAGATTCGGGACGAACTATTAATTTTTATACCGGGCAGGCCCGAACTTTTTGCCGGACCGGGCCTGGAAATTTCGGCCGGTGCAGACCTCTACGCTGCTGCACATTTGCTGTGGAAAACGTCGCGTGAAACGTTTATTCAAGACCACACAAAAGAATACGCACACATTATCTATGGTTTCAGTAGGTCTTTTAATTAACAACAGTAATTTAAGATCTATAAGTTAAAAATAACGTGAAATTGTTTCTTCGGGAGCGATAAACAGTTTTTTACATCTTGTAATAATTTAAACCATTGCCTTTTTTCTGGGTATAAAACTTTTTAAAAAATTAATTAGGCACAATAACGAGCACGTTAAAATCAGTGCATCAGACGCGTTTTTTGGGTCTGAATTGAAAAAGTAAAAAAAGAAAAAAAAAAGCATATTTCTAAAAAACGAGTAATTACGTAAAAATAACTAGATAATTAGTAAATATGCAATTCTATTTAAAAAATTCTATTATGTTTTCATAACATTATAAATTACTTACTGACACATAATTAGTTACTCGTAATTTAATTACATTCTTATAAACGTAACTGGGATTAACTTGCAATGAATTACAAGTAATTTTCATATCAATTTTAAAAATGCAATTCGAATTAGCTCGTAATTGATTGCAATTTAATTTAAATACATTTCATAGAATGTAATTTAGATTTAGTTGTATTACATTACACGCTAACCAAATTGTATTATCAAAAAAACGTAATTGACATTTTATAATACAATAGAATTTAATCTAAATTATATTTTAAAAATGCAATTCGAATTTGCTCGTAATTTATTTCAATTTAATTTAAATACATTTCATAGAATGTAATTTAGATTAAGTTCTATTACATTACACGTTAACCAAATTGGATTCTGGATGAACGTAATTGACATTAACTTGTAATACATTACAATTCAATCTAAATTATATTTTTAAAGATGTAATTAGAATTGACCTATAATCCATTACAAGTTAACTGGATTCTATAATTGAAAAAGTAATCGGAATCATCTTGTAAATAGATTACAGGTCAATTGGATTATATAATTAAAAATCGAATCTGAATCATCTTGTAATCGATTACAGGTTAATTGAATTATACAATTAAAAATGTAATCTAAATCATCTTGTAATCCATTACAAATTAATCTAATTAAATTATAAACGATAAAATGGGAATTGATTTGTAACCTATTACACGATTAATCAGATTATACATTTCAAAAGCGTAATTGAAATTGCTTTGTAATGCATTACATGTTAATCAATTGCATTGTGAGGAGATTATAATGTATTTTAATCTGTAATTTCATTACTTTGTAATCAGATCTGCCCAACACTGGTGGCATATCGACGTTATATAAATATAATGTGTTATCATACAAAATATAATTACTATAGATAATGAAATTAGTTAGAGTTTTAAAATAAGCTATATCTACCGGGTGTCCCCAAAAGGACTGACTGATTTTAAAATTCAATAACTTGCAAACGGTGACAGATATTAAAAAAATTCTTGCAGGAGGGTTATGCATAAGGTCAAAAGTTTTATTACAGTGATTTTCAATTTTAGTTCGATTTACAAACAATAGATGGCGCTGTAAGCAATAGTCGCTAAATACAGGCTCGATTTTTGGTCCTTTATCTTGTTCCATGCAGAAAAAGGAGATAGAAATGTATTATCCCGGCCACGAAGTACCAAAAATCGAGCCTGAATTTAGCGACTATTGCTTACAGCGCCATCTATTGTTTGTAAATCGAACTAAAATTGAAAATCACTGTAATAAAACTTTTGACCTTATGCATAACCCTCCTGCAAGAATTTTTTTAATATCTGTCACCGTTTGCAAGTTATTGAATTTTAAAATCAGTCAGTCCTTTTTGGGACACCCGGTATATTAAATGGTAAGTCCAGTTTATGATGATACTTTTTAACTAATGCATTTATAATATTATGTAGATCTAATAAATCTATATTATTAAAAAGATCTTCGAAATCATATGTCGTTATATTGTTTACACATTTAAGACTTTTCATAATATTGACCATTTGATAGGTATTTTTATACAATGTGCATTATCAGTGGTTGTTGTCAGTATATATAATTTGATTGAGAATTTTTAATAGAAGTTTACTGGCTATATTATTATATATATTACATCCTATATTATTATATATATTACATTAAGTCCTAAATTTAATTGGTTTCTTATGAAATTTGGGTATAAAAACTAAATAAGGATAATTAAAGTTAGTAGAGAAAATATTTGATAGTTTATAATAACTTTGAATTTTACGATTGTTTACTACATTTTCATTAGTTTTTTTAAAAGATTTATTAGAGGAAATACCGGATGTAAGAAGTCAGTGATAATAAGACTTACATATGATTGCATAATTATTAGGAGATTTGTCTGCATATGTAATGACATAGTTTTTTTGTAATTTAGTAATTTGGTGGAGAAAAGGCTTCATATTAATAGTAACGTGAAGGTTTTGGAGGTCGTGAATTCTTAATAAAATAAAGGCTGTTCTTTCATTTAGTATTTTTCTAAATTATTTTAATTGAAAGTTAATTTCAAATGCAGAATGTTTGTAAGAGAAAATAATTCTTCTTACCTGTATAGGTGAGAGTGCTGGTTCTTCGGAATTTCACAGAAGTTGCTGTATCCGTCGTGAAGCTGTAAGCTATAAGATTTTATTAAATGGGTTGTAATGTGTAATATAGCAGCAGTCACGGAGACATCCTCTGTGGAAACAATCTAGGCTTTAATGAAACACAAATTATTAATATGCGATATACAATCTTGAATAATGGTAAAATATACATTTAAATTTGAGATTATAAACAGATTGCATTCTTGAGAGCTAAACTTAGCTTGCCATAAAAAGTGAATGCATAGAGTGACAGGCAAAACATAGGTCCTTATCACTCAAGAGTTACGCCCTATACTGAGACGAAAGGGTTTTGTTTAGTAGAAGCAAGGGCTCTTTGTCGAACTCTCATTTTACAAAGGAAAAACGCTGATCACAGCTGGAATGGAGTCTATTGTCTATAAGTTCAAATTAAGATGTTCGGATCACAGAGTCTTTCACAGTTTTGGTGCTGCCCTCTCTGGAGAAAAAAGCGAAAGATAAGTTTATTACGGGTGATTGTCCCAGTCTGTTAGAATTGTTTGATGTTTGTCCGTAAAGTGTCGCCACCTGCCGCATATTTCACAAACGAAAGGTCGAAATACATTTTGAACTATTTCCGACATAACGAAATCCGAAATATTATATTTTAAAGCCTTAGTTAATTTTTAAGTAACTAGTATTTTCCATTGCTTAAAATATTCAATAGGTTTATTGTATGAGATTGAAATTTTATAAATAAAAATATCTATATAATATGTAAATTGTTTTATAAAAGAATTTACGTTAAATTTAGATGGAAGTCTATATTTAGTAACATAACCCGTTAGTTTTTTCAATTTAAAATCATTAACAATATTAAGATTTCCAGTGATTATATGTCCATGATCATTATTTATGCATTTTTTTAGAGCGGCGTCATTGCCTTTACACGGAAAAGTACTTGCTGTAGATGTATTTTTTGAAAATGTATTACAGTTAAAATCTTCACTCCGATTGTATTCGGATTTTTAAAAGTTTTTGATATTTGAAGATTATTAATAGGAAAATAACAGTTTTTATCATTAATTATAGATTTAATAATAATTTTATTAAATATATGATTTGAAAAAGTTATTATCATTTGAGTATTCGTGTTTTGAATTTTATTCTTTTTTGTAAATTAATGTTGAATAGATTAACTCTACTCATAATAAGATTTAAAAAAAAATTCAGAGATGTGTTTAGAGAAAGATTTACTGAAAAATACATTTAAATGTTGTACAATCTGTTTCTTTTTAATAGAAAATATGTATTTTCGAATTAATAACCAGTTATAATTCTTTAAATAGTTTTTTGGAGATTATTTATTTGTTTAGTAATATATTTTTTGGAAACTACAACTGCTAAAGAACACTTTCCTCGCTTTTTTCGTGTTACGCCACTTATGATTTGAAAAGATAATAACTTTTTAATTCAAAAAACATATGTAAAGAAATGATCAAAAATAAGTATTGCTACTTTGTTTTGTTTTTCTTATTATTTTTTTAATGTATTAGGAGAAACACACATAACATAATGCTGTCATATATATATATATATATATATATATATATATATATATGTGGTGAGTTGCGTAGTAAAAGATGTTGTAAAATTTTCATTACTTGAATAAAGACCCAAATTAACCACCAACTACAATTTAATAAATAAAAATTAACGAAAAGAATGCCGATCCTTTGTTGCACGGCTTACAGTATAGCAGACGCAGGTTACAACAGCGCCACACTTCTGAATCATAACATCAACTAGAAGTGGAAGTAGAAGTGTTTTTACTGTGCTTGTAGTGCCATTTGTTGAACACACCAGGGATGATATACACATCACCATAGAACATCAACTAGAAGTGGAAGTAGAAGTGTTTTTACTGTGCTTGTAGCGGCATTTGTTGAACACACCAGGGAGGATATACACTTCACCACATATATATATAACCGTTATATAATTACAATTCCTCATCTATTCCCATTTACCAAAATTAAATTAATAAATTTAGCTTCAATACATAACACTAACATTATACAAAATAAAAATGGAACCTATGACTTGTAACACAAAATCAAGCACAATACCACTAATTCACTAGCACATTGCGTACGAGTAATCCATTTAAAACATATGAAAAACCACCAAATTTTGATACAATAACCTATTATGAACAAAAGATACAAATAACCAGCGAAATAATGTTGAAACATTAAAAGACGTATCATAAACAAATAATAGATCAATTGGATGGATGTATCAGGAAGCTTATATAGCATTTTCACTTCATCAGGGGTACATAAAATACAAATATAAGCAAAACATAGTCAATTTCCGAAAAAGAATCCAGCTATAAGCTAAAAATTGAATTCCTTTATGTAACCAATCGATTATAATCCAAAAAGTATAAATTTACCATGCCACATAAATTGAATGAAATAAATAATTAATCAATGCAAAATCAGTAATAATGAACAACATGAACAAAATTGGAACATGTAAATTAAAGCTTACCCAGCAAGAGAATTGCTATGATCATATCATAATGGCAAACATGTATCCCTTTTAACACAGCAAAAATCCCGTCTAATTAAATGGTCACAGTTAAAACCGATTTCTTACGGTTTCAAATCATCACACCTTGCAGATAATATTAACATTATTATAAATATAATAATTATAATTTACTTAAATAGTCTAAATATTAATATATATATATATATATATATATATATAACCATTAATTAAACATTACCGACCATCATCAAAAACCGCAATATTGTGAATGAAATGACAATAAAAATGGATACCACAAACCTATAATATACAACTGTATGTATAAAATAAAGTGCCTTATACTTAATTACAAGAATTAATATGGAAGAAAAAAAGAAGAATATGGATACCGAAAAAAATAATTGAAAAACTTATACAGTTAAACCTCGTTAACATGAACCTCAAGGGGAATGAAATTTTTGTTCATGTTATCCGTAGTTCATGCTATCAGTAACAAAAATTCCTGATTAAAAAAAAAAAAAAAAGAAAGAGAAAAATACATATAGGGGAGACTGAGGGCTAATGGGACATGGGAGTTAGCGGGACAACAGGGTTTTCTCGAAAAATATAACAGTCAATATTTATCAGTAAATGTAATTTCTAGTATTATACAAGAACATGCATTGAACCTTTTTTTTTCTTTTTTTAATTAGCTATTTGCAAAGCAGGAAACAAGATATATTTAAGCATCAAGATGAGTTTTTTTATATTTAATAAATATTTGTTTTGATCAACGATTAAATCAGTTTTTAATAATAATACCTTTTATAATGAACCTTTTATACAATGTTCATTTTTAATCATATTTCGTACCAGAGATAAACAGTTAATTTACAATAAGCTTAATTGCAGTGGTAAAGGATTCATGGACAAATGTGGATTTCACATAGGGTCTAATGAGAGAAAACTTTGTTTTAGAACTGAGTCTTACTTCTATATTAATAATTAAACTATTATATTTTTTTATTTATTAATAGAACACATGCTGCATTTCATACGAAAGTTGCAATACTAAACTGTACATTTTCCATGTGTGAAGAAAGAAACAATACATAAAAATACTCCCTTTAGGTAGCAACTTTCCCTGATACTGGTGATATGTAGCTGGTGACACGTATTGTATTGTCCAAAATTGAGAAAATTCTGATGGCAATAGTACACGTTTCCATCGCTCTGAAAAATAATCCTCTTCATGAAGCTCTAATGTATAACCCATTGTTCCCCAGAGAAAAGGAAGCTTTCACACTTTTCTAGGAATTTTCGTTCACGTTAAGCGTCAAAATCTGTCATGGGGACATCGAGAATTGTTCATATTAAGCGAAATTTCACGTTAACCGTGTTCATCTTAAAAGGATAAAAAACACTAGAATCCGTATTCATTTTGACGGGGACAGTGAGAACTGTTCATGTTAAAAGTAATTCACGTTAAGCTTGTTTACGTTAACGAGGTTCGACTGTATATTGAATTACGTTTTCAAGAGTACAGAATTCAATGATATAAGCAAAACGGTTGTTTTCTGTGAGAAAAGAGCTAATATATATATATATATATATATATATGTCTTTGGCGCTTTTCCGATCAGGTTTTTTACATTTTACCATTGACTATCAAACTTAATACTTCGGTTTTCAACAAATAATCTGCAGTTATTTTACTTATAAAAAGCGAAAGAAAATAATAATAATAATTATTAATAATAATAATAATAATAAAGAATTGATCAAGCACTACCTTTAACTATAAAAAAGGCAAAAAAATCGGTTCAACCATTACCGAAATAGTTCTGGTACTGACTACTTAAAAAACACTCTTTCGGGAAAATCACATTTAAATCTTTGCAAATAGTACCGCTGCTTCGTGCGCTGTGCGACAAGAATTCATCTATGTGTGTTTGAATTATTAAAAACAGCTTAAACAGAAAATTTATGAAATTTCAAATATTCATTGTTATTTTTCCTTTTGGTGGCCTAAAACTGCCATAACCGATGATGAAAATGTAAGACTCTTTAAGTCTTTTATTTCAAACTTAGGCAAAATGGCAAAGAAATCAATAAAAATTCTGCTCATGCTTAGGAAAATATATTCTGTTTCATTGCATTTACAGAATTGTAACAAAAGCATATTTTTGATAAAATTCTTGACATTTTTATTGGCCAATGGTATAATGGTCATGTTTGTCAATTTTAATAACTTTTTAGGATTCCCCCCTGTGACATTTTATATAATGAGAATTATACGCCACAGATGGCAATGACATATAGCTTTGCTGATACTTAGGTAAAGTATGGGCCAACCCCCAAAAAGGCTGGGAACCAATGCTCTGTAGAACTAGTCTTGTTAGTGTTCTTACCTTACGACCTTACCTGCTCGCTCCAGCCAATCGTAGCAAAGTAAAATATAACCCTCCTACCTTATTGATGGACTGACTTATGTAACAGAAGCTAGTTCCAGGTAGAAATTTTGAAGAGGGCCGTACAAGAAAGCAGTGTTTTGAATTTAATAGATTTTTTTATTTGTATATACATAATTGAAGAGCTAAGTGGAAGAACATGTTAAATAAAAAAAATTACATTTGAAGAAATTTGATGTGAAAGTTTTTGTTGTCAATTTTAATGATTTATTTTCTGTTTGATACCACGTGTTTAAAATATTAACAGGTGTGGTACTAAATTCTATGAAAAAAAATATTCATATTTACTTTTGAAATATTAAAAAAATATTAATATTATTTGCATTAATAAATATTAAAATATTGAATATTAATGAATAATGTCTTAAATCTTCAAGGCTAAATAGAACTTTGGTATTTCAGCTTTACCATGTGATAGAATACCTGATAACACCTTCGTCCAAAAGATAAAATCATTTTTAAGAAAATGTAGCATAACATGTTCTTCCACTCAGCTCTTCAATTCATACCAGAAAATTAAAATAGCAATATTTCCTTTAATTAATAACATACATTCCGTATTTAAATAAAGCGAAATTAACCATTGAAACTTTCTGGTCTAGAGTCAGATTCTCTGAACTACGTAATTTCTAGAACGTATTCTATCATGGCATGGGCATTATAGGGTTAAAGGTTAAGTTTTATAAAATAGATTATTATATAAAATAAGTATTTGGAGACATATTTATTAAAATATTTACTAATTTGCAATATTTTAGCGTAAAACAGCCACAATACAGTGGTTTTTACTTGTATTGCAGATGTGCAACAAAAGAAAAGATTGACGTATTATATGAAAAATGTATCTCTGATTTTTTTTTTCATTATTTTTCCTGTGTAATAAACTTTTCAGAGAATCATATATAATTTTTTAGAAACAAAATAAAAAATCAAGCATTTAAGGCTTAATGTCGTGTCTTCGTGCTCTAACCCCCATTTCTTTCCAAATATGCTCTATTGGGTTTAAATCCGGTGATTGAGGTGGTGTTTTCAGAGTTTATGGGCAATTATAGAGACAACAGAGGTGAACGTTGAGAGCCGTGTGCTTAGAATCATTATCTTGATAAAAAATAAAGTTCTTTCCAATGCCCAAATTTTGGGCCTATAATTTTAAATTGTATTTTAAAACATTTAAATAAAGTTCATGATTCATTATGTCATCAATAAATACCAAATTAACTAGTCCTGATGCTGCCATGCACCCCCACACAAGGACACCTCCACCGCCATACTTAACTGTTCCAAGTTCTTCAGATTAAATTCATCATTTTTTCTTCTCCATACAATTATATGTCCATCGGAACCAAAAATGTTAAATTTAATTTCATCTGTAAATAAGACATTATTTCGATACGATTCAGGTTTGTTTATCATTATAGGCATAGCGTGACAAGATTTTTTTTTTTTTTTTTTTTTTTGGGGGGGGGGGGGGGGGGGGACTAGAGCTGTGCGAAGTAAAAACTGCACTCCCGGGGCTAATTTTCAATTTTGCGCAGCCCCCCCCCCCCCCCAATAAAAAAGAAAAAAAATGCAATTTAACAAATTGCAACGACCATTTGGAAAATGATTTTTTCAAAGACTAAAATTTAAGACATAAAAAATCGCACGGAGTTAATCATACATTACCTACGCCATGAATTAAACATTAATAGTGTTATTACACGTAAAAATTCCAAGCGAGACAAATCGCGTGCGACTCGTACGTATTATCCAAGCATTTCATTGGCTGTTCGGGGAAATCTGACGACCCATTTTAAATGAAATTTCATTCTTAAACTTCTAAACATCCCACAATATTACTTTTTACACCGTCGTATAGAGAAAAAATGTACTTTTAAATGCAATTTGTTTAAAAGCTGTATATCAATTTGTTTCTGAGTTATTAATTTTTTTTTTGTAGTTTTTATTACTTTTTTGTTACAGTGGCAACATAAGGTATCCATCTCTGTTGAAATTAAAGGGAAATACAGATTACTGTATAGACCAATCAGAAAACGAATAAAATGCAGAATAAAGCAATCAAAAGCTTCAGATATGCTTTTGATTTCCTACCCTGACGAGGACAATAACCATTTTTCCAAATGGCTAAAAAATATTTCTCTTTGTGATGGATGTCATAAAATTGATAGTGCAGAAACATAAATAAATTTAAATTCTATTAAATAAATATTAGCGTTAATTTTGGAACTTTAAAAGGTTTAATTTTAATTTAGAAATTCAGAACAACTAAATAACATAAAAGAAAATTCCACATATTTGTCAGAGAGTTCATGATGTTTTGCAATAGGAAAAAAAAATGATCAAGAGAGAAAAAAAGAAATTCACCGGAAAATGATTGGCGCCCAAAAAATGAATAAATAAACAAATAAAACTGTGGTTTGCAGCATAAATGTCACGCCCGTGGCGACCGCCACTTTATACCCCCCCCCCCCCCCTGCAGGGGTACACGCTAGAGGTCTGTAAGGCCCAGCCCGGTCCGTTTATATTTTCACAGTTTACGACCAGATCCGGCTCGTACAAATATCAGTGAAAACATGCGCGGTCCGACTCAATTTCTCAAAAAATTCCGATTTTTCTTAACATTCATTAAAAATGCTTCTAAAGAAAACTGTATGTATATTAATAGGATAATTTTACAGCACGCTTTAGATTACTATGTGTCCACAAGACAGAAAATACGCGATAGCAACATTAATAATCTCTTAGATACTTAGACTTTTCAACATTCAAATAAGAATTCATAAAAAAATTAATGCAGTTTAGAATTTTAGAAAAGTTGGTTACAAAAATCATAACTTTTGAAACTGTATAATAAAAAATAGTTTTTGAAATACAACGGTCACCGAGAAACCGAGTTTACTACGGCCTTTACAAAAAAAAAAAAAAAAAAAAAAAAAAAAAAAATTACCTGGAAAGTTGAGTCCAGTTGACCTGGATCTTGTTGAAGTACTCGTTGCCCTCATGATGGTATCGCTGCATAAAAGCACAAAAATGATCTCGATGCATGAAATCATCACGAATTGCCTGTTGTTCTGGAAATTGCGCGTCAGGTGGGTGCCGAAAAAACTTACAGCCAAACACAAAACCAAAAGTGTGGAAGCAGCATTGACATTTCTGTAGCGATATCACGATGAGGGCAATGAATACCTCAACAATATCATTACAGTTTATGAGACGTGAGTTGACAACTGTAAAAAGTTTCTGGCTCCATTCCCAGGCGGCAGACTTCTATGACACTGGACTACAAAATCTTATCTCATGCTTTGGCAAGAGTTTTTATTCCACAGTTGTCTTTATGTTGAGAAGTAGTTGAAACATTACTATATATTTTGCAATAAATCTTTCCAGGTAATTTATATTTTGATTTTTTACGGGCCGTGGGAAACTTATTTTATGGATGACCCTCGTATTTCTCTGTAATTTATTAAGGCTGTTTTCAGATCCAAAGGAGCTACTTTTTGACACATTCCCGAAACATTTCTTTTTAGAAACACATAAAATTGGCAGGTGTTCTTATTCAGAAACTATGTAATCGAATGGCATTTTCCATTTTCTGTTAAAGACAAAAGGTCTTTGAGAAAGTACTGCAAAGTTGTCATTTTGCGTCGAATTTAAAGCGGCTTTTTTCAATTTCCGCCTAGGGTGGCAAAACGCCTAGAAATGGCAAAAAGAAGAGGAAAAATCATTCTGGGGGATAAAAGCAGAGACTACTTTATCAGCCATGGCGCTTTAAGCGAGATTTTTTACTGTATCATTTCAAGTGCTCTTTATTTTTTCTTTTAAAGGGTTTTACAAAGGAATTTTACTTAGTGCACTCCTTCTTCCGTTTGTTTTTATTATCCAGGGCAGTCACCCATCCTCGCCCATAGCAAGACGAGAAAAAAAAAAGCTCAACGCTGCTCAGGGAGAAAGATAATAATAAAAAAAAAATAGAACAGCCTTCATGGAATCTTTTCATCGGAAAAGTCAGAGTCAAACAAAATCTTCATTTGGCATCCCCTTTGCCTTCGTTCTGGCGTCCGAGGCACATATCCCTAGGGAAATCGGTTGGCGCTTGGCAATTATCGATGAGGGACAGTTTCACCAGAACAGAGGAGTAGAGACTGATCTTGGAAAATATTAGTGATTCTCCTACACAGGAAGTGATTTAAATGATTGAAGGCATAGACATGGTACATTTGGAACTGGAAAAAGAAAATAGCCTACGGAAACAGCTCTTTTTTCTAATTCATTTGCAGCCTTCTATTACAGATGAATATTTTTATCTGTTTGCAAATTTTAATGCATTTGTTTCAGTTTTCCTTTTAGATTTGTGAGACTTTTTTATGGAAATTGCTTGTATATATGTAATAATAAAAATTTTCGCCCTTTTATCTTAGCAAAACTATTCCAAATTCTTAACATTTTCCCTTTTTTACATAACTTTAATAATATCTTAATATTTTTTGTCTTTTATTTCATGCATTTAAAACATCATCAAAAACCGCAATATTGTGTATATATATATGTATACACATATACATTTTTGTATGTAAAGACAAAAAAATCTTCCATTTGATGCCCCGATGCTTATATGTTCTGGCATAAGGGGTGGAGAAGGTTGGAAGAGCACGCTTCCCCCCCACCCTCCGACGCTACACCTATGATTTTGCGAAGGAAAGCCTAAGCTTTCTGTTTTTCTCATTAAGGCTGTTCTTAACTGCTTTGCTCAACAAGCGCAAAACGTTTTGACACATTTACAAATTCATTTTTTAAAGGAAAGCTATAAAATTGGAAAGCCTGGCCATAGAAGCGATTTGGAATTGAAATGGTTTTCCATTTTTTGATAAATCAATTATCCATTGAGTTATAAGCAATTTCGATCACGTGACAAACCGGTTTTTCGGCCGCTCTTGAGTCTCTTTCGCCCTTCGCGCGAAAATTCGGTTCAAAACGCCCACTTTTGCGCTTTTTTCTGAAAGATCTGTTGCGTTTGCAAAAAAAATGGAAAAAACAGCTCAATTACATAGTTTCTGAACAAGAACACTAGTTAGTTTCATGCATTTTCGAACAAAAATAAATGAAACTTATGTCAGAAAGTTGCCCTTTTGGATTTGAGAACACCCTTAACAAAAAAATTTCTACGAGCAGAACGCCCATTTAATCCCGTTGATATCAGCACTCGTCGAATAGTTACAGGTGAAATTGAAATTGAACATTTTTCATTAAATTCTGTAACAACTTTCACAGCACTTAAAAGTGAATTTCTTACAATTTTTCTAATTATAAATCTCTGATCACGTTGTGTTAACATGGACGACCTTTTCCTGCGTTGTTTTCGATCCTATTTTCTTCTTTAAAGCATTTTATAACATACTGCACCATAAGAAGGGGTTAAATTAACTAATTTAGCAATATTCCGAACTGATTTACCACTACTGTGATGAAATATAATCAATTTTTTAATGTTGTTAGTTGTTCCTTGTGACTACGAGCTATATTTAAATAATAAATAGAATATTACGGAGAAAGCAAGCAAAAATCGAAGTCAAGAAATCGATTTCTTAAATGTCCCCAGAATGCAAAAATAAAAATAATACGACAGACGATAATTTTAATTATGAATTTATCCGAAAATGTTTCAGTGTACGAAGACTTTTGTGGCTTATTCTTTCTCTGCCTTCTTCCGTTTTCATTTTTATATAAAAAGACAATCAGTCAATAGTAAAAAGAAATGTCGAAGATTATTTAGAATAAGATAAAGTTGATGGGGAAAAATATTAGACTTCATATTAGAATTCAATTCCAGGGAAATGCCCTTATAAATTTCTTGAGCGTACGCGTACGATACTTTCTTCTAAAGTATTGGATTCGTGAAAATTTTCGGCTTTCGGTTTTCGACGGATTTACACGTTTTAGGGGACAGAGGTTCCGGAAAACATGTTTTTACAAAATGTCTGTCTGTCTGTATGTGACATAAATTTTGTTAGCTCTCTATCTCAAGAACTAATGCACGGAATTTAACAAAAAATTATATTCAGTTAGTCCCTAATATAAACTGGTGCTGATTAGTTTTTGGTGTAAATCCCTCAACAGGTGGCGCTGCTACGCAACATTTTTCACTATTTCCACAATAGCTCAATCTCCAGAACTAATATACCGATTTTCATCAAACTTCAGATTCTGTTAGTCCTTAACATGAATTGACGTTTTATAGATTTTGGTGTAAATCGCTCAACAGGTGGCGCTGCTGTGCTGCATTTTTTGAAATTTCCGCAGTAGCTCTATCTCAAGAAATAATGCTTGGATTTTCAACAAACTTCAGATTCGGGTATACCTTGATATGAATTAATGCTGTTTATGTTTTGGTGTAAATCGCTCTATCTGTGGCGCTGCTATGCTGCATTTTTCAGAATTTCTACTATAGCTCTATCTCAAGAACTAATGCTCGCATTTTCAACAAACTTCAGATTCAGGTATACCTTGATATCAATTAGTGCTGTTTATGTTTTGGTGTAAATCGCTCAACAGGTGGCGCTGCTATGCTACATTTCTCAGAATTTCCGCTATAGCTCTATCTCAAGAACTAATGCACGAATTTTCATCAAACTTCAAATTCAGCTTTACTTTGATATAAATTGTTGCTAAATTGATGTAATTTCTTGTACTATTTAAATGATTTAATTGACGTGATTTATATAGATGAAAGTTTTGTGATGGCCCCAACATACTAGTTTTTATTGTTGAAATATAACAAATTATTTTCACAGTGCTCACTCCAAAATATAATAAGGCATAAATATGCAAGAATAGAAAATTAAAAAATGCAATCATGCGGTGATTTTATTATGAACATTCAGTAAATTCGATGTCGACCCCCCCCCCCCCCTAACAAAATGCTCTAGCTATGCCACTGATGTCAGAAATCTAATTTTAATAAAATATGCTAGCGAATTGTGAAAGAAATAGTTAAGAATAACATTGTTTTAATAGCCTTAGCTATGATAATTAAAAAAGTTAAATTAACATAGTAAAATTAACAAGAAGAATTACTCTGCAGTGCCATCTTTGTACCTCATAAAGAACTAAAATGGGCAGGCCAGGACAATGACATTCATTTTCAGTGACAATCCTATTTTAATTATGGAAAATTATTTGTAAAATACAGAACTTGTTACCTTCCACATATATGTGTTATTTAAGATATAATTATTAATTGGAAATTAAAAAAACTAGAAAAAGATATTTGTACATGATAGCATAGCAGAAAGCCTTTTACATTGCACACATCACAGTGTGATATGCCAGAAAAATGACAATCTGAAATTTTAAGTCTTTTAACCGTTTGACGCTATCGCGTTTCCAGATTTCAAATCCAGAAATGCTAAGTGGCGCTATCGTGCTGTCATTTTAGTACGAGTCTGTATTTCTGCGCGTGAGCAAATATTTTGCCGCTCTCGCGTTTTCGTAACGAAACTGTGCCTTTTAAAGCATAAATAGCGTTTTTAATTAGTTTTCATTAAATAAAAATTATATATAAAATTATCAGTAAAAACACATTTTCTTTTATTTTGAAATATCCAAATTATCTATAGCACTTTTGGAATGTATGAGGATTTTGATGGATAGCTGTCAAACTGTTAATTGCTTTATTTTTGTGTTATTATGAATATAATATGTCTTGGAAATACTTCTAAGAATATTTTTTATTGGAATGTAAAAAAGAAAATTGCATTATATAGCATTAAATAGGAATTTTATTGTGCGGACTGCAATTTCCGTATTTTGTGATATTGATACTTATAAACGATCCTAAAATTGGGGTTGGGGGAGGGTATGCACTAGGGCTGGGCGATATATCGATAAAACCGATAAAATCGATATAAAATATAAATCGTGATAACGATATCAAAAAATCCTATATAACGGTGCATCACGAATATCATAATCGTAATGTAAACCGCGATTATCATAATCGTGATGTAAACCGCGATTATCATAATCGTGATGTAAACCGCGATTATCATAATCGTGCTGTAAACCGTAATGACTCCTCAAGATTCTCCCAGCTTCAATCGTTTTATTAAATACCGAATCCTCGGTTGCCGATATTATCATGGTATTAACGGTATGATTTACCACAGCCTAAACCATGACGACTCCTCAAGATTCTCCCAGCTTCAATCGTTTTATTAAATACCGAATCCCCAGTTGCCGATATTATCATGGTATTAACCACGGTAAGTAGAACACTCGGTAGGGTTCACGCGCAGGTTTCGTTTCTCCCTCTGACGTCACTGGCACCCAAGTCCAGCCTTGGGTAACGCACTTTTCGCATTGTATAAAGCTTTCCGTTTCATAAAAAGATATTCAACATTTGTTTATTATCCAGTGTATGATATTACTGAGGTGCGTGACACTTGGAACATCTACTAATTAAACATTTTTCAAATTCAAAGTTTATATACGTACATGCCTTTATTTTTTAGAGTTTTCTAAAGCCTGAATCTTCTGTTTTCATTTGGTTATTTGGAAGTATTAACTTTCGCCGCAATTATCATTATTTTATTTAAACACATATGTAAAAAAAGCAGTTTTCTTACTTGCTCTGTTGTATTTCAATATTTTAGACACCGTCTTTTCATAACATTTTTGCAATTTCGCTTTAATCCAAAATACTTTGAGAAAACTCGGAAAATGTTTGCTTCAATTCATAAAACTTTGGAAAAAATGCACTTATAATTATGTTGTATATTTTCAAATATATATATTATACACTCATAAAGTTATATGCTATTAAAATTTATAATTTTATACATTTTTTAAATCCCTATTTAATGTTCTAAAAACATAAAACGGATCTAATAATGTTTTTAAAAGTTACGAGTATAACTCTGAAAAACTCTATAGTACTATGTACTTTAAAACGCAGGCATTGAAAAATATTAATAGCATTTTCAGGGCAACTTTAGATAAATGTAAGAAAAGCTTTTTTGAATTGATACTTGGTATTTTTTCGAATTTATAAATATTTAAAAAAAAAAATGTGTAATAACAAAACGAGTAAACAAAGTAAACAAAAAACTTCTTAAATAGCCGTAATAGCTTAAATAACGTTTTATAGATAATTAAAAAAAGAAACTCTTTAAATTTTTTGTATACACTAATACAGAAATTTAAATTATAAAATTATTGAAAATATCGGAAGAACAGGCTTTCTAGATAGTCTTCTAGAGAACATATTGTTACGTCCACTCTTATGAGAGAAAGGGTAGCGCAATTTCTGAAAGAACAACTTTTTTTTTTTTTTTAAATCAACGATTTACTTTATTTACAAATAATTAGAAAATAAGTTAAAATCGGTATCAAAATATTAATAAATATAGGTCCGTACAACTTTTAACTTTAGGAACAGAATAATCATAGCACACAAGATTCTGCGACTAACTAACACGATGTCAAGTCTAAGTTATAATCTAGGTATTGGGCTTCCGGTTCAGTAAATATCAACTGTCTAACTCTCAAAGCCAAACAAAAACTAGGTTGTATAACATTCAAAATTTGAAAAAAAAAAAAAAAAAAAAAATAGGTGTTATTTTACGATATTACGGTTAAAAATTTTTAAACAATCAAATATTTTTTTTTATGGTTAATATATCTATATACATCCTTAAATTTTTAGTACGCACTAAAGTATTATCAGGAAAAATTTAAATTACAAATTGTGAGTGGAATATTATTTTATATGGATTATCTCAATACTTTAAAATAAATAAAAATTATGGAATATATTTTCAAATAAAAATTGAGTTTTTATTCTATTGCTATACCAACATATTTTTTTCTTACAATATGCATTTTTGAAAATTTTAGATCCATGCCTGTTTATTAATCTGATATAAGTTTTTGATTTAAGGTCCCATATTGGTTACAAACCCTTACATTTCATCGAAAAAAAAAAACTATAGTGTTTATTTTATTTTTCTTTAGTTTTGAGTACATTTAACTATATCAGTACTCAAAACTAAAGCTAATTTCCATAAATTTCAGGAATTATAACACAGCGATTTCACTAGGCGAAGAATATTTAAATTCACCTCTTACATACACCTCTTCTGAATATGCAACTTTATTTTTAAAATAGAATTTTGAGAAAACTGGAATTTATATTGTTTCATAACTTCTTTACAACGAGAATTTTCTGATTTTTTACGTACTACATCGCACAATCCCCCCCCCCCCCCCTAACCAGCTGATATACACATATTTTTTATTTAATTTAGTTTAATTTTCTTATTTAAATTCATCTAATATCTGAATGATTTATCAGCGATATATGAGTGACTGTACTGTTCTTATTAAGAGAGAAGAAATAAATCAGGATTGGATTTATCTTGCTGATCACATTCATTTTTATTTAAGAAAAAGTTTATTTCCTTTCATGTATCTCGACAACTCATTCTTCTCTCTTTAATTTTTCAGCAATATCATTAGTGAAAAGTAATACTAAAGTAGTAGTAGAGCTGGAAATTTTTATGTGGAAACTGATTTATATCTTACAATTTGGTTTGGTTTAAAATTAAGCTGTTTTGCTTTTAAATTCTTTTACAAATCTGTTTCTTTAAAGTAAATTGAAAATTCTCTTGAATAATAAATGCAAAAATTATCTGATCTCTTGCATGCGTGCAGCAAATGGTTTTCATGCTATAGTATTTGTTTAAAAAGATGTTTTAAAAGATTTGTTTAAAATGAAATTCCTTTGGAATATCTAGAAGAATTAATGCGTTGCTAATTATTTTAATGTCAAATCCTTTTAAAAAACTAACAATAAAAATAAGACACAAAATGATTATATGAAAAAAAATAGTAATAATAACATTTATTGTCAGGAAAAGAGAAAGAGACAAAGAGAGCAATGTGAATAAATGGAAAAACACAGGGAGAGCTTGAACGATGGGTGCCAGTGACGTCACGAACCGGACGATCTACTGCGCATATCGCTCATGGACCCTACCGTGTATTCTAAGTACCGTGGTATTAACGGTATGATTTCCCACAGCCTAAACGGTTCTTGAAAAGGGGAAAAAAGTTATATTTTCTATGTTTATAGGACGGGTGATAAATATCATACATCTGGTTTTTGCTTACATTTGTCGTCAGCGGATATTTATGTTGTTTTTGCAGTATTGACGGTGTAAAGCTCAAAATGCTACAGATCAGATACCATGATTTTAATTTCGTTCTGGTATTTAGATTTCAGCCGTGTTGATGAATATTTGCCCTTTGTTTTTCAACAATGTGCGAATAATCAGGGCGACAAAGAAATAAAATATTATATTTTATTTGCAACAGGCGGTTTGATTGAATAAGTGAAATAATACTTCCATAATAATATTTATTAATGTCTATTCTAGGGTCCTTTTTAATGCAGATATTTTTACTTCTGTGAAGCGCGTTTTTTTTTCTCCTCACGGTTTCTTTTAAAAATCGACAGTTGTGTGCTATATGTGAGTATTTGGTATTTTACTGCCTCTGGCATCATTTGTTTGTGGGGAGTGGGAGAGAACAATTAGATGTTTGTTTATTTATTTAATGTCACCAGAATTCAAAATAACAAACATGGCAGAAAAATTAAGTAGTTAAAGTTTGTGTGCTGGCAATAAAAGGAGAGACGCAATTTTCTCTGTGTTTGGGGGGGGGGGGGGGGGGTTATAGTTTTTTTTTTCTTCCGTTAAGCGGACATTGGTCGAAACGCAACAGATTCTTATCCAACTTTCCTGCTAGCACAAGCATAAGAAATAAACTCTTAAAGGTTAGGAAAAGATATATTTTTTAATTCAGAATTTTTTTTAATCAAATATTTTCCTTTTTAAATTCAAAACGAGAGGCGTGACTGTAGTCTATTTTACCGTATAGTCACATGAAAATGTGGCATTAATTTTCTTTCACTTCGCTTCGGATTCATGTTAAATATTTCGGTTCAGGTAAAAATACACACAAGATAATTTTCACAATAATAATTGCACCCTGACACAAGCACAAAATGAAATTATTGTATTTGTGGATTGTTAGTACCGAGCTTAAAATATAATTAGAATAGAAGTCAGCAAGAAAAAAAAAAGTTTTTTGTTGTTGTTTTACAAAAGAGTAGCAACCGTGGAACTATTTTTAAGCGAAGGGATTGGATTTAGCAAAACTGGAAGTTCGATTATGATTGTTTGCTGCGCGTCGTGCGACATAGATTTAGTAGCCTTAGTGCGACATGCACTTTTTCTTGGTCTATTTCTCTCTCTCTCTCTCTTCGACCCCCCCCCCCCCCTCTCTCTCTCTGCCTTTCTGGGGTGCGGAAGATAGTGCGTTGCATATCCAGTATTTGGAAGGGACAGTGACTCATTAAAATCCCAATCCGCTGTTGCAAAATAAATATTTATAACGCTTCATATATACAGCATACATGGGCTTCGGAATCGGAAGAACGAAAAGAAGGATAAGGTAAATTTCGAAAGACATTTGATTGTGGGCCGCAGCATAGGCAGAGCTTTTTTTTTTTTTATGAAGAATATAAAAATTAAATAAAATAAGAATTTTCTGTCGGAGACGCCACCATATTAGACAATGTTAAACATACCAGCCAAAAATGGGTTTAAACATACCAGCCAAAAAGCAATGTAGGAATTTAAGAATTATATAAAAAATTTAAGAAGTGATTATATCCGGATTATTACATTTTTTTTCCTCCCTCATTCAACGAAATTTTAGTACTTTTTTTCTTTTAACCCTTAATTTTCTGCATTTTCTGCTAAGAAGATTAAATTTTACTTTTTCAAATATAAAGAAGATTTACTAAATTTCAGAATGCACGGCGATGCAGTGGCAAGTGGCCCTCCCGCACACTTCTTAGCCAGTGCCCGTGGCAGCATATATTACATTAATACAGTAGCCACACATTTCTCGCCTCTTTAGATTGCGCATTCGGATATATCGTTCTTTTTACGTGTATACCGGGAAATAATAAATTTTACTTTAACAGTAATTTTAAATAGCTTATATATAATTTCATTGGAATAAGTGTATTTATTTATTAAATGTTGTAATTTATACTAATAAAAGAAACTTTCGCTCTACCTGTGTGTGTGTCGGCGATGGCTAACGAAATCTACCACACATACAAGTCTGAAAATTTAGATGAGGATAGTCCAAGGTTGGAATTTTACAATTAGCAGATTTACAGAAATTTTTGAATTTTCTGAATTAATTTCTGAAAATCAGCAAGCACGCCCGCTCATTTTCATTGCTCTGTCTCTGACTTCTTGAGCACGCAAAAAAAGAAAAAGAAAAAAAAACTTTTTCCCCCCCGACTATATTAATATACCGACTATTTCCAACTATATTTTATTATTTTGTTCAGTTTTATACGGTACTTGATATTTTATTAGTTTGTTCATACGTCATAATATCGATATATCGAAATATCATGGTATAAAGATGCCGATTTATCATGATATATAATTCCAGACATCGCCCAGCCCTAGTATGCACTGCCTTGATCAGCGTACAGTCTCGAATTTGTAAGATTTTATACCTTTAACCCTTCATGTACCACGTGGCATATCTAGCACATGCCTAAAAACATTATAATTTTCATTATGTGCCATGAATTTGGCTAATATGATCACTGTAACTGATCAAGAACAATTCAAAGAATGGTATAACAATTATTTTGTCCATGTCAGATGGCTTCATTATACAAAAAAATAGAATTTGTTCTTCGGAAAGAAAGAAAAAAAAATCGATCAAGCTATTAATGTAAGATTTACTTTCATTATTTTTACTGAATACTTAAAAATATTAATATAATAAAAGCTGTAGAATGTTAAGCAGATAAAATTAATTAATTAAAGCTCATTTATTTGCAAAATATAGCAATACAATATTTTAAAACCCTAAATGTGTACATATGGCATACACCATAAAATCTCAAATATTAGCTGAAATTTTGAAATTTAATTTTTCTTGTACTATTTTTCCCATTATAGACCGATATATAGATTTTTAAAAAAAAATCATAAAAATAGAAAAATTCATGCACTGAAGCGTTAAATGAACGTGGAATTGGGACACTGTCTACGACAGCGTACTTCTTCAAATTTGTATTATATATTTTAAAATAAAAAATTACCTAAACGAAACTATAATCAGGGCCTCATTGCCTTCAGCAGCGTACACCCTCGAATTTCTATGAATTTATATTTTTAAACGAATTGGAGCACCATTTTGGCAGTGTACACCCTAGAATTTGTATTGTTTTATATTTTTAAAATGAAAGTCTATCAAACAAATCTAGAGTCTGGGCCCTATTACCTCCGCCAGCGTACGCTCTGGAATGTGTATGATTTTACATCTTGAATTGAAAATCTATCCAAAAGAACGTTGAATCAGGACGCCATTGCCTTTGGTAGCATATACGCACTCAAATTTGTAAGATTTTATATTTGTAAACAAACCTTGAATTGGGGATCTTCACTGCCTTCGTCATTCGTCAACGCTCACTCTCGAATTTGTATGGTTTTATATTTTAAAGGACCTAGAATTGGGGAACCATTGAGTCAGTGTAGACCCTCGAGTTAGTATTTTTATATTTAAAAATGAAAATCTATCAAAACGAATCTAGATTTGAGGCCCCTTTGCCTTTCGCAGAGTATACCCCCGGAATTTCTATTTATAAACGAGCCAAAATTGGGGGGGTGGGAAGCGACCACTTCCTTCGTTAGCGTACACTCTCGAATTTGTAAGATTTTATACATTTAAATGAACGTAGAATTGAGGCACTGCCTCCGACAGCGTACTTCATCGAATTTGTATTTTATATTTTACAATAAAAATCTATCCAAACGAGCTTAGAGTCACGGGACCATTGCCTTCGGCAGCGCACACCCTCAGGGGCGTAGCTACCGTAGAGCAGTTGGAGCAAACTGCTCCAGGCGCACGAATCCTAAGGACGCAAAATTAGAAAGAGCGAAATATACATTTGTAAAAATATTTCATATTTTTTTTTCATTATTAATCAGAAATTATAGATGAATATTGTTACAACAATCATGTTTCTATGATATTTTACCTTGTGTTTAACCTCAATTATTTCGATTTAAAACATATTTTTATACACAGTTAACAGAAATTACTTCTGTTTGCGAAGTTTTAATTTTGATTCATAACTTATTGCAGCCTCAAGTAACTTCTCCAACACCATTTCAGCATGCTGGATTTTTTCCCCTGTGACTTTTTCGTAGATGACAACTGAAGATTTTCAAATCTTCAAGTAATCAAAACTTATTTACAGGGCTCTCATTGGTCACTTTATTGGCTACCACTATTTCCAAACATTAAACTTCCTAATACATTTCTATTGAAAATGTTTTAGAAATTTATCATGATGATTACTGTACGGAAATAATGGTAGTCAAAGAAGTCACCACTGAGTAACCTATGTTTACGATGTAACAGCCTTAGCAATTTAGTTATTTTACGATTTGAAAAAAAAAAAATAGTTTGACAAGTAGAAGAAAATTATTGACTATATTACAAACGAAAAAAAAAAAAAAAAAAAAAAAAAAAAAAAAAAAAAAAAAAAAAATGAAAATTTTAAAAGGTTTTTTTTTTGTGTGTGTCTTTGCAAACTAAATATTCATCAATGCAGATTATAAAACAGTAAGAACCGGATTTAGGCATATTCCACATCAGTCCAAGGCGAGATTTTGAGATTTTGATAAAATGGTAAATCTGAAATGCAGAATAGATAAGCATTCCCTTCAAAAAGAGAGAAAAAATTAGGTATCAAATTTAGTGTTCCTTAGGACATGATTATCGCTGATGCAAATTTATATCATTTTTTTTTTTCGAAAAATATTTTTCCCGATTAAACCTTATTTAATCGTAGAATTTTATGATTAAATAAGGAAAAACATTTTTTGAAAATAGTAATGTGAGTTTGATGAGGCTGTAATCAGACTCTGCTCACACACCACCACCATCCGATATCGCATAATTAGTAGTAGTTAATGAATTGTGGAATAATAAAATTAAAAAAAAAAAAAAAACCTGGAGTTACTCCAACTGTGTGTTCAAAAAGTATAACAATGAATAAAAACTTAGATCCTAATTTTATGCAAAGGTGAAATATTTCCACTAGTGATAAAGTCCTCGTGTTTTAAAGAAAATGTGCACTTTCATTCATAAGGCTTAAAAATTTCTCAAATGGCCTAATTTTCAACAAATTTTCATTCTGCACATGCTGAAACAGGGTCTATAAGTTTAAAAAAATAAGAAAAAATAGGATTGTACCAAATTAAATCAAATTCTGGAACACTCAGGCTGGCCCGCTAGCCAACGGACCTGCGGGTTCGTGAGACCTAAACCATATAATGTTGTGCTCCCCCTGAGTTAAAATAATAAATGTTACAAAATTTTCTATAAGCATTAGATTTCAACAGTCGTAAATTATTGAATAATGAAAAAAAAAATCACTTTTTTGAAGCATTTTTTCTATTAATCATTTTTTTTTTTTTTTTTATCTTTGCAAAGCAGAATTGAAATTTTTTTAAAAAAGTTTCTTCGTTTCAGAGGACCATGCGTCGTCTCTATTTCAAAATATATATACGAATTTTTTTATTTAGTTTTTTGTAAAATAATTTATTATGTATTTGATTGAAATGTGTAGATGTCGTGTATTCGTACAATGCTGTATTTGTAAATTAACCCATATAAATGTTTATTATATTGATTTTTGCGCTTGAAGAAAGAAAAATATATAAAGAATATTTTCGGCCAAAAGAAAAAAAAAAAAAAAAAAAAAAGATAAATCAAATAATCTTTTAGTCAAAAATTACACTTTAATATGTAAATGGGACTGTTTCAATATTGTCTATAAGTGTGATGATCAAAACGGGCGGTCTGCTATTTTGTATATACGTTAAATCTGGACTGCTCATGTTGAACCGTTTGAAGATTCTTTTTGCGCCTTTGTTATAAACTGTTGCTAGTTTTTTTTTTTTTTTTTTTTTTTTTTTTTTTTAAATACAGTATATTCTGCCTAAGGCGGATTCTGAATAAGACGGAAATTTCTCTTACATAGAGCTTTAGACAGAGTTTACTCTATAAAAATCTATATAAAATTTTAAAGATACTTTGATTTAAAATGAAATTAAATATTCGCACATTTCTTTTTATTACCAGCAGCATTAAGATTTTTTATCCTTCCGCTGCACAAAAAGTTTAAAATAGGTTTAGATAATCTTTCTTATTTAGTACTAAAATTCTTCTATACTTAGAATCCGACACTATAGTCATTCGCAAGCTAATTTTAACCAATGGCAACGTTCATTACAAATTTCTGATGTTTAGTATTTTTAAATGCTTTTTTCTTTGCCTTGAATATATGAGGTCAATGTCTAAACGGCTGTATACTGTTTCGATTTTTTTTTTCTAAGAACACTTTCAATTTCGGATCCAGTTCCGAAATTGAAAGCATCCCCAGAAAAAAAGCTCGAATAGTAATGGATATTATTGGTTTCAATAGCAAGGTGGTACAATAATGAATTTGTAAAATGTTGCGCCCTTCAAAAATCGAAGGTCTGCATATTTGACAGTGACCGAGTCCGACCCTGCGTACAGTAGCGGCTTTGCAAGGTTTCACAATAACTTTTACCAGAATATAGGTATATAAAATTTGATTTGTTTTAATCGTGAGTTTTTCTACGATTAAGGTTGTATTCCAATCCAAATTGCTTATTTTCTGATTTATTTTTAAATGTATTTTTGCTCTCAAACGCTTCAAACTGGCAAATTCTCTAATTTAGAAACTACGTATGGTGCCGTGCTAATCGATTTTTTGATAAATGCAGAAAATATTACAAAAAATGCTGTCAAAGTTGGCGTTTTGAACCGAATTTTCCGAATTGGGAGATCTGGGGATGAAAAAAACGGTCATACTGAGAAAATAATTGCTTAAAACTCAAATTCTAATTAATTGAGTGAAAAATAAAATCACACGGCCTCTTCACACGGCCTTCTATACACGGCCTCTCTTCAAAAATCATCCCAGCAAGTTTCATGTTTTTACTTTTAAAAATGTGTCTGAAAATGTCTCAGAAAATTTCGAGCTGTTGGCTATTGAGGGTGCACTGTAAATTAAAATGTCTGAAATTCAAACACTTAAGTGTCTGAAACGGAGTGTTCAGTTTTCAGACATTTTAAAATGTCTGAATTTTTTCAGACACTTTTCGTGTCTGAATTTCAGACACTTCAAACGTCTTAATAGCATCCATTTTTTTTTTGTAAGCATCATACGTAGCCATGTTTGACCACGTTGAATTCTGGAAAAATATTTGGCCTGGGTCCTGCCCCCCCCCCCCCCGTACAACCTGATTTTTCTGGTGCTCGCAATTTTGGTACGCAATTTTTGTTAAGCTGATAATTTAAATCTTTTACGACATTTTACTGATTATAATCAATATTTTGAACTTCAGGAGTAGAACAAGATTAAAACAAAAAATATTTATCTAAATATTAGATTTTTAAAATTTGTTTTATTTTTAATCTTATTTTACTTTAAAAGTTCAAAATATTGATTATAATCAATACAATTTCGAAACAGATTTAAAATATAAGCTTTAAAAATATTGCACATCAAATTTGTGGGCACTAAAATCGTAGGGGGGCGGGGCACGGCCCAGTATGCCCATTCTTTAATCAAGAAGTTCTTTTGCAAAAAATGCAACCCTGCATTATTGTTATCTCAATTGAGATGTCCGGTATTCGGGAGTATCCGTTGTGGAGGTTAATGGACATTCCCGAATAGCTATTCTGAAACATCTATTTAGCGAATACTTTTTTAATCCGCATGGCATACATATTTGTATATTTTTACCTCACAAAAGCAGACATCTCCGATTATCGTACAAATTCAGCGGCAAGGGCTATTGAGGGCTTTTAAAGTACATGGATAAATATATATATTTCTTATAATCTTGTCTTACTCTACTTCATATAATTTAAAAATAGATTTTTTAAAAATTTATATTGCCACATAGGCAATTTTACATATATATCAGATGATAATCCCAACAGCTATTTAACTATGAATAAATAAATAAATATTCTACTTTACCCTTTGCACTCGAGGGCTCCGGAGCGGAGGCATTTAAAATTTGTCTTCAAACTCGAGGGCTCCGCTACGGAGACAATGCAAATAATTTTGTGATACCTGTCTAGAAAAGCCAAGATTGCATAGTATCACAAAATTATTTGCATTGTCTCCGTAGCGGAGACCTCGAGTTTGAAGACAAATTTTAAATGGCTCCGCTCCGGAGTCCTCGAGTGCAAAGGGTTAATATTGAGAAAAAAATTACTTCGGTATTTTGTTTATTTATATTTTGTGTTTTTTAATCTTGTCCTACTCTAAGTTCAAAACTTTCATTATAATCAGTATTAAGGTATCAACTTTACGAAATTTCATACAAAATCCCCCCCCCCCCTCCCCGAAAAAAAAATAAAAATCCGTATCATTTAAAAATTAGATTTTTTAAAAATTTATATTGCCACATGGGCTTATTGTTATCATTACTACTAAACAAGACATCTTTAAAGCAAAATAAAGCCAAAGAAAAAAAAAAGTTAGCACATGATATCACTATGATACAAACTTGCGATGCTTATCAGTAAAGTCTAATTGGAAAATGACCTTCGAATCCACGCATGCAGCGAAATCTAAATAAACAAATGATTTCCTTTTGCCTCACTGGCCTACTTCTATGTTTCCAAGTTAAAAGTTTTCACACATTAAAAGATTTAATAGCTTTAGAAATATATCTAAGAAATACTTGAGATAAACATTCATTTTCAATTATATATAAATTTCATGAAAATCAATTGATTTTTTTTTCCAAAAGCGAAAGTTTATAAATATATTTTTTAATTTCAGCTGAATATTGTTCAATGGAAAAAAAAGGCAATCCCGAAAATCCCGGAATTTTCCAGTAAAAATTCCGGGATTTTCGGGGTTAAAATTAAAGCGGGATCCCGGGATCTCAATACGGGATTGTAATCCCTAGCTAGGAAGTAAGAAAACTTTAGGAGATCTTTTAAAGTTTTTTTTTTTCTATTTCCTTGTGGTCGAGTATGAGATAAGCATTAGCCATTGAAATTGAAACTAAGAACTGCCATATTGAAAACAAAACAAAACAAGAGAATGGACTTAACTTTTAAATATGTCTGTTGTTTAGTGATGTTATTACTTTAAATTTGAGAAAAAAGATGAGAATAAATAATACATAATTTGTAATAAAAGACAACGTCATAAATTTAAAAATATATACTTCTAGAATTAGTGTTTTTTTTTTTTTTTTTTGAAAAAGATTCAAAACTAATTAAATTCCATGCAAGATTTTGTTTAGTACAATAAATAAAATCATAAAAGACACTAATTTTAGTACTATAAAGAAATTATAACACTTACTTTAATCGCTGTTTGCAAGAGGTAAGAAATATTCCTCGATTTGAAATTTTAAAAACTACCACAACCACAGTGAGGGAGAAAGACTTTCATCCGTTTAAAAGGTAATCCCATAACACATCCGACTAGCCATATTTAAAGAATGAGATGTTTCATCCTCAAAACAGGACCCGCCAGACAAAAGTTTCTTTTTTTTTGCCAGCTTCGACAGGACGAAGATGAATAACACAATATTATTGATATAAATTGATACGAGTTAACACTAAGCCCATTGCACACGTTTTGTAGAATTTCCGGGTGTAATCTTCAACCGTCGTCTACTTCTGTTCTGTGTCTATCCCGCCCCTGTATCGACGACAGCTTCTAAGAGACATTTGATGTCGAGCACACACGTCAGATGTATGTGTTCAATAAATAAATAATCCAAGTTAATACGAATTAAAATCACAGTACTTCACATTTCGCAAAAAACAAATTAAAATACACGCGTACATAAAAACAAACTTTGTTTGAATTACAACGTATACCACTACGAACGAAGACATCTAAAACGCATGCGCAACTGGGAGTGCTAGTGCCCCCTGGTGGTTATTGCGTCAGAAGAATCAAAACGTCTTAAATTAAGACACGTTTAAAGCAATGAAGTGTCTTAAAATAAGACGTTTGCGGATATTTTAGACATTATTCTCAGTTCGTTTACACCATGGTCATAGTAAGACGCTTATGTATCTTAAATTAAGACATCTATAATGTCTGAATTTTCAGATTAAGACACTTAAGTGTCTAAAATTCTTTTTCAGTCACATATGTGTCTAAATTTAAGACGCTTCTATTTGCAGTGTGGAAAAATATTTTTTCGAATACATTTCCGGGAAAATTCTAACATACACGCATACATACACACATACATATTGAACCATTGTAAAACTTGTGAGAATGGATTCAAGAGTATTTGTAAATGTAAAAATATACCATTATTTTCATTTTTTTGTGTGATTTCAATGCTTTCCTAATTCCTTCCTTACATTGTATATGTGTATGGAAAGTAAAAACTGTAATATTGAGTTATATACACGGCTGAGCAAAAATTAAGGACGAAGCAGATAAATTTGCCTAAAAGCCCAACAAGGCAACAGAACGGACTGAAAGGCAAATCAGGAGATACACCTTGGACCGATGCTGTTGGGCATGCGCATATATGGCATATAACGTAACAGGTGGAAGTCGCAAGAGTATAAAGCACAGATGCGGTGGACACTCAGCAATTCGGTGAAATCTATTGCACGGTGTACAGTGATTTCAACGACGGTTTGTTGCTACTACTGTGTGATATGGCCAACAGCCAATCCAGGAGATGTCATCTGGATGACTTTACCATGTGTCGCATCATTGGGAGGTTCGAAGAAGGTCGAAGTGTGACAGAAGAGTTTGGGATCGCTCACAGCATCGTTTTACGAGCCTGTAGAGCATTTCAAACGATAGAACAAGCTGTCCGAGTGTTCAGTAGTGGTCGTCCACTTTCAACAATAACAGAAGAAGACCGCTGCGCTATATTGTCCTAAGGCGAAAAGAAACAGGCAACAGACAGCTGGAGAAATCGAAAGGCACATGGAACCGGCTATTGGACGTCAGATATCACGTTTTAGTTGGTCAAGAGGCTGCACAAGGGTGATCTATACGCACGTCGAACAGTGCGGTGTGTACCATTAACGACTGCTCATCGGAGACGATGGTTTCTGCGGCGCCAGGAACACAAGAACTGGACATAACAGGGGTGGGGTCGAGTACTCTTTATGGATGAGAGCCGATTTAGTCTGACGAGCAATTCTGGATATATACGCATCTGGAGAGAGCAGGGAATACGCAATCAACCGTCCAACAGCATCGAAAGGGACCGTTTTGTAGGTGCCGGAGTTAACGTTTGGGGCGGTATCACGCTTGGCAGCCGTTGGAACCTCCACGTCTTCCAAGGAGATTCAGTAACTGGTAGCCGCTATTGAACTGAGATTATCTTGCCAAACGTGCGTCTTTTTAGATGTGCTGTTGTTCCAGACTTCCTCTTCATGGAGGACAAAGCTACACCTCATCGTACAGTGGCTGTCACAGAGCTCCTAGAGAGTGAAAATATACAACGCGTGGATTGGCCTGCAAGGTCCCTGGACCTAAATCTCATAGAACACGTGTGGGACTTTCTCGGGAAACGCTTGGCAGCGTGTGACCAGGCGCCAGCAACCATTCCGTAGCTTCAATTGGTGTTACAAGCGGAATGGGACTATGTCTCAACAGCTCCTTGACAACCATGTCTTTAGCATGGACAGACGTTCTAAACCCTGCATCGCAGTCAGCGATGACCATATCCCCTATTAAAGACTGAATTGTTCCTGCCAGGTGCCTGTCAGATAGACATTTCTGTCTTCTCTGCAGTTGTTATCCAAGTTACCTTTTCAATAAAGTGTTTTTGTATCCTTTTGATTTCTTGTTTAGTTGGTTTTGATCACTTGTACCATATTTTCACATCTTGGAGAATTTATGGTATGATATTTAGGTCGGTGTGAAAAACTTCTGGATGATGTTTCATTCAGAAAACCATCTAGTCTTTAATTTTTGCACACCAGTGTATAAGGGTGTCAATTAGGGTTCTCGTTGCAGGAGGACCAAAATGTTTAATTTGGGGAGAAAAAGGAAGACTAAAATCGCCAAATTGCAAGAGGCGTTTTTTTTTTCCTTTCGGAGACACTTTCAGTCATGTTATTGTACGATTAAACCTTTACTGTGTAACTCATTATTCTTGTTTTTATATTCTTAGTGTTTCTTAGCGGCGAATCTATTACTACCATTATTTGAATTTGTCTAGTTTTTCTTTAGTGATTAGCGAAATTACTCAAATTAGCAAAAGCCAGTGAGAAACCCGCTGTTAACTTTTGTCGTTGTCCATTGGCTAATTTTCTAAGCCATTAGCTGTGGAAATATAGTTCCAATAGTAATAAAGTTTTAAAGTTGTTCTTCAGCCTCTTAAAAGTAATTTATGTCAAAATAGTTATTTTTTAAAAGTTACGAGATTTACATTTTTATTCGGTCCCTGGGTTCTATATTTAGAAAAATCTTCTCTGTATACTGGTAAAATAATAAAAATTTCTTTTTTTGTATGACCAAAACTTAACAAATTATGATATTTTGAATTTTATGGAATTTTAGTATATTCTGACACTAAAAACAGTTTCATCCATATGCAAAAAGTAAAAAAAAAAAAAAAAAAAACTTGACAATAGTGTTTTTTTTTTTTTATTATTTATTAGTTCTCTACAATGTTTCGAAATCTTTGAAAAGAAAAACAGATATTAAGGGCAGTAGATTGTACTGGCTAATTGGCCGATTTAAAACGAAAATCCCGCCCAATTCGCAGAAAATATTGGTAGGTACTCCATACTTATAGAATTATAATCCATTTCATTATTTATTTTTATGTATTCATATTTAATACGTGTTGAAATATTCTGACTTTCAAATAAAAGTAAGGTTTTAAATTGAATTAAGTTTGGTATATAAATTTTAAAGTAAAAAAAAAAGTAGCAGAACTTTTTCGGGTGACAAGAGAGCGCACCAACTTTACTTGCTCCAGGGCGCTGAATATGTAGCTACGCCACTGCACACCTTCGAATTTCTATGAACTTATATTTTTAAACGAACCTAGAATTGGGCACCATTTCGGCACTGTACACCCTCGAACTTGTATGGTTTTATATTTTTAAAATGGGAGTCTACCAAACGAATCTAGAGTCGGTGCCCCATTACTTTCGGCATACACTCTCGAATTTGTAAGGTTTTGTATTTTAAAACGAAAACCAATCTGGTTGAACCTAGTGTCAGGGACTCAGTGAATTCGGCAAAGTATGCCCTCGAATTTATAAGATTTTATATTTTTATACGAACCTAAAATTGGCGTCCAAACTGTCCTTGTCAGCGTACACTCTCGAATACGTATGATCTTATTTTTTAAACGAACGTGGAATTGAATCCCACTCCGTCCTCCACGCTCTGCCGTCACTGTACACCATCGAATTTGCATGATTATATATATATTTTTAAGGCTGTTCTCAACTGCTCTGCTCAACAAGCGTAAAACGTTCTGACAGTAGTGTGGTTTTGTGCGTTCCACGCCACCTGTGGGCCTGAAATGGAGGAACTGTGGAGTGTGGAGGGCCGTGGAGTGGCGCGCTGATAAGAGTTGGTGGTGGAGGAAACGCATGTCGGTGGAGGAGATAAGAGGGAGACGTGCTGTCGGGAAACTGATAAGAACTTGTATTATAGTACGAGGGTATTTATTTTGGAAAAGGAATGAATTAGCGAGACTTTGAAAATATTTGGGAGAGAGTGTCTTACAGTACAAGGGTATTTTATTTATTTTATTTTTAGAAATTATTTTAACGGAACTTTATTTTTATTTTCGAAGTTTATTTTGAGGAGTTAGAATTATTTTTCGAATTTTATTTTTAGATAATAGAAAGTTTTTGCTAGCTAAATTTATTTAGGGGAGATAGAAAATTTTTTCGAATTTTATTTTCAGGCGTTAGAATTATTTTTACAATTTTATTTTTCTAATTTTATTTTGAGGAAATAGAAAATTTTTTCGAATTTTATTTTCAAGTCTTAGAAAATTTTTGCGATCTGAATTTATTTTATCGGAACTTTATTTTTATTTTAAGAATTAAATTTTAGAGATGTTTGAATTATTTTAGGAATTTTTATTTTTAGGTGTTAGAATTATTTTACGAATTCTATTTTTCAAACTTTATTTTAAGGGAGATAGAAAATTTTTTCGAAATTTATTTTTAGGTGTTAGAATTATTTTTGTCTTTTAAAAATTACTTAGAGATAGAAATTATTTGCGAATTGAATTTTATTTTTCGAAATTTATTTTGTGATGTTAGAAAATATTTGAGAAGAATTTTATTTTCGAACATTATTTTAGCGGAGATGGAAATTTTTTGCGATCTGAATTTATTTTAGCGTACTTAATTTTTATTTTAAAATCTTAATTTGACTAGTTAGAAAATTTATTTTAACGAAATTTTATTTTCGAATTTTATTTTTAGGTGTTAGAATTATTTTTTGAATTTTTATTTTCAGGTGTTAGAAAATTTTACGAATTTTATTTTTCGAATTTTATTTAATGATGTTAGAAAATATTTGCTAAATAAATTTATTTTAACGGAACTTTATTGTTATTTTACGAATTTTATTTTCAAGTCTTAGAAAATATTTGAGCGAAATACTTTTTATTTAGGAATTTTAAAATAACTTAGAGATAGAAATTATTTGCGAATTGAATTTTATTTTACCCTACTTAATTTTTATTTTACGATTTTTATTTTTAGGTTTTTTAGAAGATAGCAAATTTCTGAGAACTTAATTTATTTTTCAGGAAACTGTTTTATATTTTGAGAACTTTTATTTATTTTTTTTTTTTTTTCGCGCGATGTATGAATTTTGTGAGTAATTTTAATTTTCGTTAGATAGAAAATTTATGCGAACTTTATTTTTATTTTAGAGGAAATAGAATTTTTGAGAAGAATTGCTATTTTATTTATTTAACGGAACTTTGAAAATTCGCGGGAAATATTTTTATTTTCGAACTTAACCTATTTTTCAGGAACATGTTTTCTTATTGTGAGAACTTTTATTATTTTTCGTAAATAATAGACGTGTGTTAGAAAATTTTAAGGATATGTCTTAAAATAGACTAATATTTTGGAATTGCAAAATTATTTGATTTATTATGTTTTTAAAATAATATGAAATAAAAGCTTACTTGATTTTCATGATGAGAAAATAGATCATGTGCATTCACCGAATTCAGGTTGTACATGAAATTAACGTGCACAAATTATAAAAATACTGAACAATATTATTTCAACTAAGTAGCAGAAAGATTTTACACCAATACACCAATGCAGATGTTAATGAATTCCTACAGATGTCGTGATGCTTCTGTTTATCTCAGTCGAAGTAGAAAATCTGACTTGCACGCACTTTTAAAGCAGATAACATTTGAGTTGTCATTTTTAAATTACAAATATTTTATTTTAATAGTGTTGGTCCTTTTCGACAAAAGTTTCATCAACTCGCTAAAGAATAGCCTCGTTCCCAAATAAATCAATCTCCAACAAGGATTTTATCAAAGTTCACCCCTTTTTCCCAGACAGAAAACCTGCAAACGTAACGATAACATCTGTTTTTGATATCAGTCAATGAAACTTAGAGCAAAGCGGCGCGTGTTATCCATTGCGCTGACGACAGTCAGTCTAAACTTCTTGTTTGTGGTGGACTGCAAGAATGCATTATGCGTTTCGAGTAAATTTATTAAAACTAGAATATTTAAAGTAAATACAGAGGTTCTAAAACTTGCAAGTAGTAAAGATTGATGAGTATAATTTATTTAAAAGAGATGGGATTCTAATTTATTAGTTAAATCTTAACGCTTCTTGACGAAGTTTTATTTTCAAGAGTATGCCTTTCAAGATTTGAATATTTAATACCATTTGTAAAAGGAATTTTGTGTTTTTCTTATAATGCATGTTTAGTTTATAAATGAATTCTAAATTTGCAAGTTGAAATAATAATAATAATAACAATGAAATAATAATAATAATAATAATAATGACAACATTGAAATAATAATAATAATAATAATAATGACAATCTTGAAATAATAATAATAATAGCAAAAAGAAATATTTCGTTGGTTGAAAAATAAATAAAGTTTTCTCTTTAGAGTTGATATATATTTTTCAGTGCTTACTATCTATTCACATATTTATCGATGTGTTAGATCTTTTCAGAAAAATAACTTGATTTTTGCGTAATGTTTTTGAGAAAGAATTTTTCTTCTAAGGGAATCATTTGAAGTTTCTTTTTTAAAATACCATGGTTCGACTTAGGAAATAATTTTACTTATTACCTAAACTGAATTTTTCAAACTTCTGCTTGAAGAATAAACTATGTTAGACTTCAAACAAAGACAAGTTAAAGATTAAATAATTCACTTTTAGATATTCTGCACATTTTCAATAAGCATTAAATAAATTTTCAGGAATAAAGGTCACGAAATTTCTAAAAATTTCTGTTAAGTAAACGCGCCAATCATCTTACGTTCACGTGACTAGTAAAATATTTTAATCCAATCATGGTTGTGTATTTATAATTTTCTGCACACGCGCGCCCTCTATGATTGTATAAATTTGCATGGAAGGAGATAATTTCACCATTCTGTGTATTGCCATTGAATTGTTAGGACCTGCTCAAGTGATTCAGTTGTTTTAATTTTTGTCATAATGGAACGAAGCATGCAATCATCTTTGTTAAGTGTTGTGGATGACTCCAACTCGAAAAGTCAACCCTTTTCATCAGGATTTAAGGATCAAGACATGGAATTTTCATTGTCACCTGTTTCGAATGATGTGAAAGCTTCTTCATCAGGACTGAAGAAACAGAAGTTGCCCTTCGTGTGTACTACTTGCGACCAAACCTTTTCCAGAAAGTTTGTGTTGATTAGACATTTGAAATCTCACCTCAAGAAAAAACCATTTGCTTGTGATTTGTGCGAATGATCTTTCGTTCAAAATAGTGATTTACAACGACATAGGAGGATTCATTCGAAGATCCCTGTAATGTATATGTGTGATTTATACAATGACGCATTTTCAAGAAAATATGACTTATTAAAACACAAAACGAGTCACAAGACCCCCGAACAACATAGTTGTGACGTCTACAATGCCGTATTTTCGCGAAAGCGTGACTTATTTAGACACAAGAAGAGTCATAAGATACCTATACAACATAGTTGTGATCTCTGCAATGATGTATTTTTGAGAAAATATGACATTAAAACATAAGAAGACTCATGTGAAGTCCACCCCAAAATATCCATGTGATGAATGTGATGAAAGTTTTCTCAACAAAAGTGTTTTACTGAGACATAAATGCACTTCACACAAGGTTTTACCCAAACAAACTGATTCTTCTTTAAAAGATGCCTTGTTTGAAAAAGTGAAGCATTTTCAAAGACAAAATGCTCTTAATTCGCTTTCTGTAATTAATCTCACACCTGACGAAGGGAATGATAAAGACTTACACATATTTTTTAATAGTATAAGATCTTTTGAATGAATTAAATTACTAGATGGCAGAAAAAAACTCATTGAAATTGTATGCAACAGTTCATGTAGTTGTTAGCCGTTTAGCACATGATGATGAACTGGACTATGCTACTCCCTTTTTCCGTTCAAGAGCAACTCTGGAGATGACGAATGATAATATACCTCTACATATTGAGGAAGCTTTTGCCAAAATGAATAACTCCTTTGAAAAGTTCACGCAGCAAGGTACTGGATGGATGTTAGATAGAATTTTGAATTTAAAAGTGTATTCAGCTAAACTTGGCATGTATTAAAACTTGTATACCTTGTTTAAACTCTGTTTACTTATGTTCTTGATATTGTAGCTTTGAAAATAAATATTTTGTGAGTGAATATGCTTCGTGTTTTGTATTTTTTTCACATATTAACATATTTTACTATTATCATATATTATGTAAATTACTTTTAACATTTGAATTGCTTACAAACACTATAATCTGAGTTCAAAAACATTTATTATATCACACATAAATCTCTTATATTGCAAAACTAAAATTCATTTGAAAAATGAATGCTAAAGATTAGAATTCTGTAGAGATTAATTAGACACATCAAAAATTCACTTACTTGAAATTCATCTTCTTCGAATAGCGACTCAACGTGTAATAAGAAAAATAAAAGATGGCGTATTCTTTATCACTTAAAAAACCACGTGACTTCCATCGTCCATGTGAGTGGCTGATAATGCATTTGTCCTTCATAGAGCAAACACGTTATTCGTTATCAACGACGTCAGTAGGCGATAAGAATAGCTAGACTTTTGTGGTGTATAGCATTGCTATCCGAAGCTTGTTTGAACTTGTTTATACTACCTTGCCTGTAATGTAAGTTTATTTTTAATTACTTAGATATTTAAAATCACCAACTGCTAATTGTAATTAGATCATTAATTGATTTTTATAATAATAAGTGATTTATTTTTATATTGTTTAAATTTCATTAAGTGTTGATCTTAGAAATAACTTAATTTTCTTTAGATTTCATTCACTTAGTCTTTAAAATTTTGTTTTGCATGTTGGAAATTATTTCAAAGTATTGAATGATGTATTTGTGAAACGGACCATTCCTATAAAATGAGTCTTGAAAAATAGTCACAAAAATAATTGCATAACTCGAAGAAATTATTTGACTTGTAAAATTTTTGAAGAACTGAAAATGATTTCATTACTCGAAGTTGAATTGAAAAATAATCGCATAACTCGAAGAAATTATTTGAGTTGCAAAATATTTGAAAGTGTTGCCATTGAAAAAGAACTTGGTTTCTTGAAAACAGATGCTTATTTTTAAAAATTTTATGAAATTGCATGCTTGGTAGAATGAACGAGGAGAACCAACCCTTGGTTTATTTAAAGTTTTTGAACACTTTCATGGTTGAAAGAGCAATGAGAGTCCCTAGTGTCATGTGAACCTGTGCATGTTTCCTAAAATTTTTATGAATTGGACACTTGCTTGGAAGAATAAATGATGAGAGTTCATGGTTACCTTTTGAGATCTCATTCATGAAAAATCTTTCTTGATACTTCATGGCATCTGAGTCATGATAGTTTATTTTGAAAATCTATTTAATACCACGATTTTGTAGGAAAAAAGAATGAGAGTCCTTGTTTTCTAAGAAGGTTTATTTGATTAATGCTCATAAATATTGCATGAGTTGAACTCACATTTGGAAGAAAGAACAATGAGAGTCCTTAGTTTCATGAGAATATATGTATGTTTTCTAAAAATTTTATGAATTGAACACTTGTTTGGAAGAAAGAATGATGAGAATCATAGAAGGTTAGAAGGTTTGCTTGATTTCTTAAAGTTTTTGGTAAATGCATGGGTCAAACACATGCATTAAAGAAAGAACGATGAGGGTCCTTGGATAATTCATGAGAACTAATTTAAAAATATTTGTTAGTTAACAAAGCAAAGTTTTTGCAAAAATAAGTTAAACAAATTTAGTTAAGAAAAAATTAAGTTAAAAAATTTTTAAGGTTTGAAAAAAATTAAATTAAGAAAAAAAAATTAAGATACGAAAAAAAATTAAGGAAAGAAAAAAAGTTAAGTTTAGAAAAAAAATTATGTTAAGAAAAATATTACAAGGTTGAATGTTTGTAAAATTGGATTGTTTTCTGCTAAAACTCGTAAATGAATTCATCCTACCATTGAGTTGTTTATCCTGCCAACCATATGTTTATTCAGCACCTAACCAACCAACCAACCTACTTCTTACTACAACAATCGATTATTTATAGTATTAACCCTTATTTCTGCACAAGTGGAGAAAGTAAACCGATGATAGAATCGAAAAGTAAGTGACTCATAGAATAGACTTTGTTGTAAGTTGATGATGTCCAATATTTTGGAAAAGATAAACTTAGACTCAGAAACTCATTTAAAATGAAGTTGGAATGAAAATTTGCAATGTTGCTCATTTCCCGCGAAAACTCACTTATGCATTTTTGGAGAAATGTTAAAATCCCAACAATATTATATTCAAATTAATTAAATCCTCACTGTTTCATATTAGTTTGCAAGTAATTAGAAATATTTCTAGGTTAACTAGGTTTGATGGTATTCCAACTTAAACATTTCTTTGCCAGATTTTCTATGATAAACCTTGTGTAACAAGCCTTTTACAATTTTTAATTCATCTTAGTTTCATGAGATTTACCTGCAAAATTTTAAATTCTTCTATTCAGTTTAGTTATCAATTTCAAATTATTTTTATTATTGTTTGAAAAATAATTATATACTCTAATACCTTTATTTTAAAACATTTAAACTCTAACATCTAACAAATCTAAAATTATAATATATTCAACACTTACCTATTACACCAGCTTGATCATGACATGTGCGTTTAACAAGACGACTTTAAGTGAAATGGCAAATCCTTATCGTGAAACAGGATATCCCGTAACAACTTCCTCCCGCTTCATTGGTTGAGGATACAATCACGTGATTCCTTATCTGCAACGTCACTCGATGATAAGAACAACTCTGAGAACCCACATTCACGCCATTTTATCACTCTTTTCAGGTGAGTGTCCATGCTGGTTTGTCTTTGCTAACCGTCCCTTGGATAATCATGTCTAATCATGTTTTTACTTGTCCGAAGTTGTTTAAACGTGTTATTGCTTCTTACTTATCCTAAAATGCAAGTTTAATTACGAAAGAAATGTATATATTTATATTTTTGTTAGATTAGATAGTTGAAATAAACAATTGCTAAGTATAATTAAATCACTTCCGTTAATTAATAATTATATTAATTAAAATAATAATGATTTATATATAAACTAATTTATAATATCGATTTTAGAAATAACTTAAGTTTCTTTTGCAAGCGAAAAAGAATAATTCAAATATATATGAGTGTTAGAAAATTCTTATGTGAGAAAACTAGAAAGGAAGAACGATGACGCAATTTGGATACATCTTGAAAACTTAGTCATGAAAAATATGATTTCTTTTAACTCTTGAAAAATGCATGATTAGTGTTTGCTTGAAATATCCAAGGTCTCTCATCATTTTTTCTTTCTAGTTTTCTCACATAAGAATTTTCTACATTTAAACATCACAAAATAAATTTCGAAAAATAAAATTCAATTCGCAAATAATTTCTATCTCTAAGTAATTTTTAAAAGAAAAAATAATTCTAACGCCTAAAAATAAATTTTGAAAAAATTTTCTATCTCCCCTAAAATAAAGTTTGAAAAATAAAATTCGTAAAATAATTCTAACACCTAAAAATAAAAATTCCTAAAATAATTCTAACATCTCTAAAATTTAATTCGTAAAATAAAAATAAAGTTCCAATAAAATAAATTGAGATCGCAAAAATTTTCTAAGACTCGAAAATAAAATTCGAAAAAATTTTCTATTTCCTCAAAAAAAATTCGAAAAATAAAATTTTAAAAATAATTCTAACACCTGAAAATAAAATTCGAAAAAATTTTCTATCTCCCCTAAATAAATTTAGCTAGCAAAAACTTTCTATTATCTAAAAATAAAATTCGAAAAATAATTCTAACTCCTCAAAATAAACTTCGAAAATAAAAATAAAGTTCCGTTAAAATAATTTCTAAAAATAAAATAAATAAAATACCCTTGTACTGTAAGACACTCTCTCCCAAATGTTTTCAAAGTCTCGCTAATTCATTCCTTTTCCAAAATAAATACCCTCGTACTATAATACAAGTTCTTATCAGTTTCCCGACAGCACGTCTCCCTCTTATCTCCTCCACCGACATGCGTTTCCTCCACCACTAACTCTTATCAGCGCGCCACTCCACGGCCCTCCACAGACCTCCACACTCCACAGTTCCTCCACCTCAGGCCCACAGGTGGCGTGAAACGCACAAAACCACACTAATGTCAGAACGTTTTGCGCTTATTGAGCAGAGCAGTTGAGAACAGCCTTAAAAAAATATATATATAATCATGTAAATTCGATGGTGTACAGTGACGGCAGAGGTTGGAGGACGGAGTGGGATTCAATTCCACGTTCGTTTAAAAAATAAGATCATACGTATTCGAGAGTGTACGCTGACAAGGACAGTTTGGACGCGAATTTTAGGTTCGTATAAAAATATAAAATCTTATAAATTCGAGGGCATACTTTGCCGAATTCACTGAGTCCCTGAAACTAGGTTCAACAGGATTGGTTTTCGTTTTAAAATACAAAACCATACAAATTCGAGAGTGTATGCCGAAAGTAATGGGGCACCGAATCTAGATTCGTTTGGTACACTCTCATTTTAAAAATATAAAACCATACAAGTTCGAGAGTGTACTGTGCCGAAATGGTGCCTAATTCTAGGTTCGTTTAAAAATATAAGTTCATAGAAATTCGAGGGTGTGCGCTGCCGAAGGCAAATGGCCCGTGGCTCTAAGCTCGTTTGGATAGATTTTTATTGTAAAATATAAATACAAATTCGATGAAGTACGCTGTAGGAGGCAGTGCCTCAATTCTACGTTCATTTAAATGTATAAAATCTCAGGAATTCGAGAGTGTACGCTAACGAAGGAAGTGGTCACTTCCCACCCCCCAATTTTAACTCGTTTATAAATAGAAATTCCGGGGGTATACTCTGCGAAAGGCAAGGGGGCCTCAAATCTAGATTCGTTTTGATAGATTTTCATTTTTAAATATAAAAATACTAACTCGAGGGTCTACACTGACTCAATGGTTCCCCAATTCTAGGTCCTTTAAAATATAAAACCATACAAATTCGAGAGTGAGCGTTGACGAAGGCAGTGAAGATCCCCAATTCAAGGTTTGTTTACAAATATAAAATCTTTCAAATTTGAGTGCGTATATGCTACCAAAGGCAATGGCGTCCTGATTCAACGTTCTTTTGGATAGATTTTCAATTTAAGATGTAAAATCATACACATTCCAGAGCGTACGCTGGCGGAGGTAATAGGGCCCAGACTGTAGATTTGTTTGATAGACTTTCATTTTAAAAATATAAAACAATACAATTTCTAGGGTGTACACTGCCAAAATGGTGCTCCAATTCATTTAAAAATATAAATTCATAGAAATTCGAGGGTGTACGCTGCTGAAGGCAATGAGGCCCTGATTATAGTTTCGTTTAAGTAATTTTTTATTTTAAAATATATAATACAAATTTGAAGAAGTACGCTGTCATAGACAGTGTCCCAATTCCACGTTCATTTAACCCTTCAGTGCATGAATTTTTCTATTTTTATGATTTTTATTTTTAATCTATATATCGGTCTAATAATGGGAAAAATAGTACAAGAAAAATTAAATTTCAGAATTTCAGCTAATATTTGAGATTTTATTGTGTATGCCATATGTACACATTTAGAGTTTTAAAATATTGTATTGCTATATTTTGCAAATAAATGAGCTTTAATTAATTAATTTTATCTGCTTAACATTCTACAGCTTTTATTATATTAATATTTTTAAGTATTCAGTAAAAATAATGAAAGTAAATCTTACATTAATAGCTTGATCGATTTTTTTTCTTTCTTTCCGAAGAACAAATTCTATTTTTTTTGTATAATGAAGCTATCTGACATGTACAAAATAAATGTTGTACCATTCTTTGAATTGTTCTTGATCAGTTACAGTGATCATATTAGCCAAATTCATGGCACATAATGATAATTATAATGTTTTTAGGTGTGTGCTAGATATGCCACGTGGTGCATGAAGGGTTAAAGGTATAAAATCTTATTAAATTCGAGACTGTACGCTGATCAAGTCAGTGCATACCCTCCCCCAACCCATATTTTAGGATCGTTTATAAGGGTCAATATCACAAAATACGGAAATTGCAGTCCGCAGAATAAAATTCCTATTTAATGTTATATAATGCAATTTTCTTTTTTACATTCTAATAAAAAATATTCTTAGAAGTATTTCCAAGACATATTATATTCATAATAACACAAAAATAAAGCAATTAACCGTTTGACAGCTATCCATCAAAATCCTCATACATTCCAAAAGTGCTATAGATAATTTGGATATTTCAAAATAAAAAAAAAATGTATTTTTACTGATAATTTTATATATAATTTTTTTTTAATGAAAACTAATTAAAAACGCTATTTATGCTTTAAAAGGCACAGTTTCGTTACGAAAACGCGAGAGCGGCAAAATATTTGCTCACGCGCAGAAATACAGACTCGTACTGAAATGACAGCACGATAGCGCCGCTTAGCATTTCTGGATTTGAAATCTGGAAGCGCGATAGCGTCAAACGGTTAAAAGACTTAAAATTTCAGATTGTCATTTTTCTGGCATATCACACTGTGATGTGTGCAATGTAAAAGGCTTTCTGCTATGCTATCATGTACAAATATCTTTTTCTAGTTTTTTTAATTTCCAATTAATAATTATATCTTAAATAACACATATATGCATGTGGAAGGTAACAAGTTCTGTATTTTACAAATAATTTTCCATAATTAAAATAGGATTGTCACTGAAAATGAATGTCATTGTCCTGGCCTGCTCATTTTAGTTCTTTATGAGGTACAAAGATGGCACTGCAGAGTAATTCTTCTTGTTCTTGACATAATTTAAGTCAGAAGTAGTAAAATCATTGCTACCAGCAAGATCTTAAATGTTTTTTTGAAAATTATGTGTTTAAAGGTTTTGTAAAAATTGAGTAGACTTTTATAATGTCATTTTCCTGGCTTCTATAAATTACAAATGAAACTCAACATTACACTGAATTTGAGGTACTATAGATGAAACATGTTCATTTGAATAAAATTAAAATGTTAGATCCAAAAAAAAAAAAAAAAAAAAAAAAAAAGGATGTGAAAAATGTTTTAGAATGAAATTGTCATTATCCTGGCATACATATGCCAAGAAAATGGCACATAATTATAATTACATAAAAATGAACTTAAGCTCTTCATACTGTAACAATTTTACATATATATTCCTTTATTCCTCAGTTCAACCAACATTTTTGAAAAAAATCAGAAGCTTTGAAATGATTTAAATTTTCAAAATTTTTATTTTCAAAATATCACATTTTGTGATATTCACTCATCAGTAGAAATTCGAGGGTATATGGTGCCGAAGGTAATGGGCCTCGGCTCTCGGTTCATTTGGATAGAATTTCATTTTAAAATATAAAATTATACCAATTCGAGGGTCTACACTGACAAAATGATGCCCCAATTCCAGATCCGTTTAACACATAAAATCATACAAATTCGATAGTGAACGTTGACAAAGGCAGCGGGGGTGCCTATTCTTGGTTTGTTTAAATATATAAAATCTTGTACATTCGAGTGTGTACGCTGCCGAAGGCAATGGGGCCCTGACTGTAGGTTAGTTTCAATAGATTTTCACACATCTATGCATTTTCGGAATGCTAAATACTTGGATAGGCAAGTACTACCTTCAACATCAAAGAATCGAGTTACTAAGTTGATTTTTCAGGTGTTATTTATTTGTCTCAGCTGCGTTCAAAGTAGGGAAGCACCGAATATTCTGTATCTATTCGGTATTCGGCCATACTACCAAATATTCGGTTATGCCGAATATTAAGCTATTCGGTATGCCGAATATTCGGTTTGGCAGAATATCAAAATATCCGGTATGCCGAATATTTGGTTTGGCCGAATATTTTGATATTTGGCCAGACCGAATATTTAAAAGACCTTTTTAAAAAAATATTTTAAAAAACCTTAAAACAACTACTATTTTTAAGTGTCAATAAATAAAGATATTTAATAATTAGAAATATAATTATATTTAAATAAAAGGGAATGCTTTTACATTTTTTATTTGCTATTTGAAAAGTAACACGTAAGAAAATTAACCAATGATGACGATTTTCGCCCCCCTTTACTGACAAATAAACTGTATATGACTGTACAATTTTTCATTTAATTCCTTCAAAATTTCACTTTGATTTTAAAATATTTGTTTTAGAATATAAGAAAATTTTATTATTATTTTTTTTTAATTCAGAGATGAATCCATGAAATTTAAAATTTTATCAATTAAAGAAGCTTTAAAACTGCCCTCTTTTTAAATAACAATTCAAAGCATTTCTTTTTTTTAGTGTAGAATTTACTAGTAAAAAGATCTTGTTTATCAATACGGATGTATGTGTGTTAAATATTATGTAAAATTGTTTCAAAATTTAACTGTCAAATTCTGAAATTTAAAAGTAATCGGCAAGCCGAATATTCGGTATTCGGCCAAAATCACTATTCGGTTCATCCCAAGCTCAAAGTCGGTGACCGGTCCGAAAATAAGTGAGTAAAAGAGGATAGTATTCTGCAGTTTGAAAACTAGTTAGGTTTTAAAAAATTAACAAACTTCAGTTGAGAGGTCGGTAAAACCGATTACGGGGGCCCCTGGCTTTGTCCCCCCCCCCCCCCCCCCAAATGAGAGGCATGGGGGGAGCGGTCGCTACGGCTCTGCGAGCAAGACGACAAAGCAGAGCATATTTTAAGGAATTCTCACTGGGCGACAATAGATTTGGTCTGTTGTCCCAAACAAATATCTATCAATTTGCCCCCCCCCCCGATAACTGCAAACCAAGTAATAACAATATCGGCTTCTATATCTGATTAATTCTTACTTTTTCTGTACCTGGTTAGTAAATAATGATATCTTGAATCATGCAAACCACCTCATTTATAGCTAGGTAACGTTAAAGAAAGACTACATTCTCAGTCTAAACAAATTGTTAAATGTTATGTTAGTAATAGACCAAACATAACTTTCAACTAACCTACCTAATTAAACCTTCTTGTATAAAATTATCACTAAAATTATGTTAAAATGTTGCTTGCTTTTTATTGTTTGTACGGCTTTTGTTTATAATAGTAAAACGTCTAGTAATTTAGGTATTTCGAGCCTGGAATAAATTCTGAAATTGAAAAGCAAATTTTACATGAATCATTAAATATTTATTTTTAGAGAAATAGTCCCTTAATTATAGTCTTAGACCCAAAGTGGAACTAATCAAGAAAAAAGATTTTCCTCTTGCTGTTTAAAAACATCAAAATAAAACAATTTACCATGTTAAATTTTATAATATGCTTTCAAAATGCCAAATCAACTATAATGAGACATCTTTGGCCTTTTAGAAGTTACTGTATTTTGTAAAGAGTAGAACTAAACAAGCAAGCTGATTTTACTCATGTTTTTAAAAAAATCACTATCTATAAAAACATTTTCGAAATACTACAGAAATAATTAAAATGGTTTAAAATTTTTATACAAAGACTTTCTTATGCAAATAGTGGAATTAAACAAGGAAATCTATTCGTTTTTTATGTTTTAAAAGTTAAACTTTATTACATTTTTATAATGGGTTTAAAATGCTACAAAAATAATTGCAATCGTTAAGTTTTTTTTATAGGTTACTATCTTTAGCAAAGAATTTTTTTACAAACTCATGTGTCTGATAAGTTTCTTTGTCTGGAAGCTTTCTCCTTCTTTCTTTGCCCTCTAGGAATCTTGCAACAGCAGGTCTTGGATCATAAAAAGCTGTTCCAATTCCATTAAGAGCAATGAACATTCTTGAGTTTAAGGCTTCTCTTGATAGTCCCGACTGTTTGTTGGATTTAAGCAGTGTATGAATGGACACAGCTCTTTCTGGGCCAGCACTGTGGGGCGTTAAAGAAACATATGACTGTATCAATTTGTTAAAAACCGAGTGAGGTTGAGACGCTTTAAAGTAGTGATAGAGTCTTGCTGTTGATGAGGTCATGTCTGAAGGAGGAGGCAGTTTTTCAGCCGCGTATAAAGCAATCACATCGTCAGTAAAATCGGCGACTTTTTCTTTACCAAAAAGATTCTCAACATCAAAGCGGGCTGCACTAACAACCTCTGTTGGTCTTCTTGCATTTAATAAAGCATCTATCCTGTTGGAAATGCTCATTTGATCCTCGTGCAATCTCTGAGAAACAAATTCTTTGCAACTCAATACAATTTCTTTTCTCACTGCAGACCAACATCTCTTGGTAGAAACTAATGAGTTGTAAACTTTACGCCGGCGAGGATTTTCTTCTATATCCGAGTTACTTTCAGATTCCTTAGTACCTTCATTTATTTCTGTCAACTGTTCTTCGTATCCACCAGGATAACACCCATCTTCGATAAAAGTCAAAGCATTCGTAAAAATTTTCTTTGACAATTCTATATCAGGCAGTGTAATGAAAGATCTCTGACTATCTTTCTGAAGTTTTTCAAAGTGTTTCAGAAGATCTAGCATTAGGCAAGTCAGGCGTTGTTGTTCACCATCTTTCATCCATAACCGTAGGAAACCGCGAGCAGAAGCTTTTTCAGTTTTTGATGAATCGGGTTGGTGGTTCACAATGTTTTCCCAATGTTTTTGCATGAAAGGAAGATTATGCCATACTGCTTTATAGCTAAGTTATTCAAGTGTTCCACGAACCGCACTTCAAAATATGCAGGGAAACGAAAGGCAGTTTGGTTTTCTATTTCCGCTATTTTTCCAAGTTCTTCAAAGCGTAGAGCAGAAGCTCGATAAAATGTTGCTAAAGATTTTACATTGGATTTCCAATGTTGAACTTCGATAATTGATGATTCTAAATCAGACTTTGCTAAGTCGGACCTGTGAGTAACGCACCAAACGCAGAGCAAGTCTCTGCCCAAGTACTGTTTCATACGAACCCAGAGGCCGCTGTTTTTTCCTGTATTTGCACTTTCCCCGTCTGTTGTTAAACCTGTTAACTTATTTTTTGCGATATTCTCAATGCCCATGTTCTCAAATACGATCTTAACAGAATCCATGAGGCCTTCTGCTCCTCGCTTATTTGATTTGCATTCTCCTAGGAAAACTGATTTCATTTCTTGTTCTTCTGTGATAAATCGGGCCGTAACAAACTTGTTATCAACACCATATTTATCAACAGAACCATCAACTTGGATAGAAAAACAATCAGAATTTTGTAACTGCATGACTGTATTTTCTTTCACTAAATCACCTACAATATCAAGCATCTCACGATACATTACTGGATTTCTATATTGCAATAGTGCTGGAGATGGATTAAAAGGAGAAAAATCTAACTCTAAACCATTTTCCATATAAGAGGCAATTTGTGAATCAATATGAATTTTCGTTAAAGATCGCGAAGGCCAGGAATGAGCAGAAAGAGTCAACTGTCGGCTATCATTATAAACATCCAGTGCAAGCTCTATTAACAACTTTATTTTCTCTGCATTGTGCGATTTTAGGGTTTTTATCCAAGGATGTTGATCAGATTGTGCCATCCATTTTTTCTCCATTTGGTCAAGGTTGACAGCTGCTTTGTGAGCTTCACTGTTTAAGTGGTCGATGATCCTTTCTAATTCCCTTTTGCCGTCACATCGCACACCATCAGCAATGGGCAAAGTGCCATTTTTTGAAAATTTTTGAGCTTCTTGAATATGTTTAAAGCAAGTTACACATTTTATTCCTGAACGCTTGTTTCCTAGTTTTACTTTTTCAAAACAATCGTAAGTTTTTAAAACCCATGATGAATCTAACTTGCTACCCTTATACCACTCCGAACATTTTTCTTTTTGTTGGAATTTTTTGATTGAACAAGGCGTTTCAACTCGATGTTCTTCATTTTCCTTAGCAACTTTTAAGTCAGAGCCACTACTGTTAGGATGATGACTTTCAAGAGTAATTTCAGATTCTTGATTTTTGATGTGTGTATTGGTACTGCAACCTGGTTTGATATAATCACTGAAGATATTGTTTAGTTTTACAGTTTCATCTTTATTAATTTGATCGGTTTTTGTGCGTTTTTTGGGACTTGCATTAAAAAAATCAGTAATTCTCTTTGCCATAATTTGCACTGTAATGAACGTCAACTGTAGCAGTTAAAGGAGGGAAATACCATGAACAGTATCTGAAAATAAATAATATTTTGAAAAACGGAAAAATAAAAAGGAAATATTTTGAATTATAATAGGTTTAGACTTTTGTTTAAAAAACTAGAATGATAAAGTTGTAAAAAATGCAGAAATTTTTCATAATAAACATTTAAAATATTAAGTTTATGCTAGGATATTTATTCATATTTTTTCTTAACTTTTACAACTGTTTGCAGTTGAAGTGGGATCCTTGCTAGTAAGTAATGCTGAATTCCTGCATAAACTGGAAACAATTGTAAAAGGAAAAGAAAAAAATGCGAAATGTAGAAGTTTTATTCATTTACTTTGTTTGGTACTCCTACATTATTTCGTCGACCATTCTCCATTAAAAAAACTATCGTTAATGTATTCGCAAACACCCAGTAAACAAAAGGAAGAATGTTTCCATTCTGAATTTTTAAATAGCTACATGGCTAAATTAATGAATTTAGACATAAGAATAACGTGCCTTTATATGAGAGTAGCGAAAAACTGGATACAAACTTTGATTCATTCAGGCGATTTTGCACAAAAGAATGCTTTGTTTTTAAGAATTAATTATAAGAATTAATTTAAATATATGGAAAAATGAATAGTTATGAAAAAAATATAAATATTTTATTTCACAAATTTAATAAGATACATAAAAAAGTTAATATGAGCAGTACCATTGCCACCTAGAGTAGCAACCAAGGTGGCAGTGTTATAACTCAATAGGTAATTTATTGATAAAAAAAATGGAAACTCAGTTCGATTTCAAATCGCTTCCCTAGTTAGGTTTTCCAATTTTATACCTTTCCGTTAAAAAATGAATTTTTAAATGTGTCAAAACGTTTTGTGCTTGTTGAGCAGAGCAGTTGAGAACAGCCTTGAGATTAATTTAAAGCTACATATATATTTATGGATAATTTTACAGTATGTTGTAAAATTACGATGTGTTCGTAATACAGACAATACACAATAACAACATTAATGATTACTTAGATTCTTGACGATTCAACAGTCAAATAAGCATTCATTAAAAATTAATGCCGTTTAGAATAAAAGAGGAAAAAAGGAAGGTGAAAAACAACACAACTGTTGAAGCTGTATAATAAAAAATAGATTTATGAAAATATTTCACTACTAAGCTTTTCTCAAATCTATTAAGGCTTTTCTCAAATCGAAAGGAGTTACGTTCTAACACATTTCTTTTCGGAAACGCATAAGATTGGCAGATGTTCTTATTCAGAAACTATGTAATCGAATGGCGTTATCCACTTTTTGATAAAGGCAATATATCTTTGAGAAAATATTCTCAAAGTTGGCGTTTTGAATCGGATTTTCGGAAGCGACCGCATGGGAAAGGAGAAAAACCTGCAATCACGTGACAAGAATCTCTTATACCTCGATAAGTTATTTATTTATCAAGATTGGGAAAGGCTATTCGATTCCAAATCCCTTTAACAGTCAGGCCTGTTCATTTTATACCTTTACTGTTAAATATGAGTCAGAAAATGTGTCAGAAAACATTCAGGAGACTGAATTGAACTGTAATTTATTATCAGTACAAACGTAATGTAGAAATAAACGCAAGCCTGATATTGGCCTGGCACGAGTCTGTTGAAAAAAAATTAAGCTCCGGCCAGACACCATGTAATTGACCGATGTCAATCTCTACGCTGGACATGTTACATTTCTGTTTTGATGTTGTCAAACTAGCATCGGCTCGTGAGGTACATTTATACTTATTCTAGCGAAAGTCATATTAATTAAAAGTAGCTCATATTTTATCGTTTATGTTTCAATTTTTATATCGGGTCGGTAGGCCCACTAATTTTTTTTATAGAACTGGCTCGGTTCGGTTGGTCCGTTCAATTTTTTTACCCACCGGCAGGGACCTTATGTCTGTAGTCCAAAACGTATTTATGAAGTTTGGTTTAGTTCTATCTATAACTTCATGCACTTTCAGATGATACAAAAGGAAAATCGCTATCACAGCTCCCCCTTCAGGGGGAATATCCTCAATTCAACTGGGAGTTGACGGCCATAGTCAAAAACATCTGTTTGAAGTTTGGTTCAATTCTATGCATAACTTCATGCCTTTTCCGATGATGCAATAAGAAAAATGGCATAAAAATCGCTATCAGAGCATCTCCTTCAGGCAGAATACCTCAATTTTAACTATGACCTGCTAGCTATAGACAAAAATATATAGGAAATTTAGTCCAATTTTATGTACAATTTCATACACTTTTCGATTATACAAATAGGGGATACATGGAGAGATAAACGTTTTGTAAAAACGTGTTTTTGAGGATCTCTGACACATTAAAACAAAGTAAATCCTCCGAAAACAGGAAATCGATCCTGATTATTTTCTTCTATTATTGATAAAATAAAGTAAAAAAAAAACACCCAACCCTTTTTAATGGCCAAAATTGTAATTACGTCTGCTCTCAATGTGTTTATTAATTTATTTTATTTTTTAAGGCCAGAGACCCCATTTTCAAACTGAGATTGATACCAAACATTGAAAAGTACATTACGAATAATTTTGACATCATTTTATAGGTTTTTAGAAATTTTACCAAGGGATTCCAAAATCGGGAAGTCATTCGGCGAAGTAGTTTAGGGTTATCTTTTACATGCCGGTCTGTATAATGTAACTGTAAAGTTTTCAACTACTTGTGTTAAACTTTTTTTTAATAGTTGTAAAACAGGCTGCAAAGTGTATAGATTTTAAAATTGAACTTGAAAACTGCTGGCTGGATGAATAATAATAATAATGATATACTAATAAAACATTAAAATATTGTTAAATTATTTCAACTATATGATGAATTTATGAAATAATAGAATATACTGTCACAATTTGTATTAAATAATAAAGAATATTCTCACAGAAATTATTTAAAATATAAAATTTAAAAAATTCAGAAACACCAACAAACAACACTATATATTTTTATTTTCTTTGGTAACAAAAATGCTACTTCCAGGACAGGATTTTAATGCATTTATCTCATAATGATTTTTTCACGATTTGCCCTATTTAAATTGATATTTCTGAATTTCAACGAAATATAAAATTATGACAGATATAAAATTATTTGTACAGTATTTTTCAGTTATATATTCTTTAGAATTCTTTGGAATTTTAAATTTTGAGTGAAAAATCAGAAAATAATTCTGGTAGTAAAAAGTTCTTCTAAAGGTCTATTAAATAATAATAATAATAGTAATAATAATTATAATAATAATTATTATTATTATAAAAATACAATTAAAAAAAAAGAATATTTCGTTTTTAAGTCCTGAGGACAGATTAATATTTATTCTTTTCTCTATTCAAAAATATTAAAAAGCATGCAAAAAGAGGTTTTTTTTTTTTTTTTTTTTTTTCAGAAAATATGTCAAAATTTAAAGGGCACCCGACATTTCGGTCCCGCCGTTTCGGTCCCAAGACATTTCGGTCTCGAGACATTTCGGTCTCGAGACATTTCGGTCCCTGGCCATTTCGGTCCCTAGCCATTTCGGTCCCTTCTTCAGCAAGATGAAATTTGTCCACTTGAAATAGGTGACATAATTTTATAGGGGACATAGTAGAGTTTTTTAAATGAAGGTCTTTAAATTTTAGTAACAGTCGACACAAATTTTGTATGGTAATCATTTTAAAAAACAGGGGAGGGGGAAATTGACATTTTCTATATTTTAGTGTATCATAAGTATAAGGCCCTGATAAATTAAAACATTTATAACTCGATCTATAAATATCGCAAAACACTCATGTTTTGTATGGTAAACGTAATCTTTATAAAAGGAGGGGCATTATCGGATTTTTTTAACAGAACCCTCGAAATTTTAGTATAACCCGAATATACGGGCCCGAAAACCGCAAACACTTATAACTCGGATCCAAATTGTAGCACCCCATGCAAATTTCATATGGTAGAAATAATCGTTTTTAGGAGTGGGTGGAAGGGGGAGTTCTGTGGATTCTTTATAGAAGCTCCTCATATTTTAGCCAATCATAAATATAATGTCCAGACAATTTAAAAAGATTTATAAGTCAAGCTTTAATTTTCATATACAAATGCCCATGCACTGCACATATTCAATTGCATATAATTTGGACAATATGTGATTAATAAAAAAAAAAAATATCTGCAAATATTTTTATAAATCTTTGATTCTATTTTTAACGGCACGCGAATTTTGGAAGTCTATTGCATTTTACATATTTTTTAAAAGGGGTTTCTTAACATGGAATTGTGAGAAAGACACATTATTTTTTAAATTCTGCTTTGGAACAGATTACAACTTTTTATTTCATTTTAATAATTATTTTAATTTACTATTTAAAAAAACTATTTAAAAGTTTGCATTAATCTTTTTTATGTAACAATAATATCAACGCTATTTCTACGGGTGTCGAATGACACCTTTAAAAAGATTTCGATTTAAGGTTTTTCATTCGTAATTTTTAAGTTGCAACAATTACAAATCCTTTTTAATACACTTAAGACTTTTTTATGCTTATTACATTAAAAAACTACGAGCAAAATAAACATAAATCAAAATTTTAAAAAGGCATCATTTGACACCGCTAGAAATAGCGTTAAAGAAATGACTTTTCTGTAAAGTTGGGACAGAAAGGTTCAAATTTCTAATAATCATAAAATATTCTTTTCGTATTTAAAATTAATTCTATATTTCAATTATTTCCTTATTATTTATTTGACTTATATACTTAAAATTAAAACAGCCTACATATTTTAACGACAAATAAAAAATATAAATATAAAAAAATAACATAGAATCTCAAAATAGTAATGTATGGTGAATCACTTTTACGTAAAATTTCATTTAAAATGAAGAAATTTTATAATTATATCACAATGAAGAAATTTGGTAATTAAAAAAACATATTTGGCTTTTTTTTAATTTATACATTCTTCATTCAAAAGAATATATATATACATAAATATTTCTGTACTACGTCAAGTGTAGATTTTACCTGACTTCCCCCATTTGACTGTGCTAAATAAAGCCCCAAATAGAAGTATTATTCTTCTCGCGCTCTCTTTTTTCTGGTCAGCCGGCGCTTTTTTGTGGCCGCGCGGCATTTTTCATCTTTAATGGCTTAAAAAGAAACTCCGGGACATCATGCAAGAGGACGACATTTCCTTCAAGTTGAAATCAATGTTTCTTATTTCCTAGCATTGTTCTATCTCCCTCTCCTATTATGAATAAACCGTTAAAGGGTTAAAAAGGATTGGTTTCCCAGAAAAGTGTTGAATGATGACAGAACAAGCTTTTGAATGGAGCCCACTTTTAAATCTCCTCTTGAAAAGTGATAAGTAAAGATAGATAAGAATTTCTCCAGCTTTCCAGTAATAAGGATTAATTGGTCAAAAGGTAATCCCAAAAAAATATCAACTGCGTCTTCGGTACTTTATCATATTATTTGGCGACTTTTTCTTTAAGGCTTTTCTTAACTGCTCTGCTCAACAAGCGCAAAACATTTTGACATTCATTTTTTAACAGAAAGATATAAAACTGGAAAGCCTGGCCGTGGAAGCGATTGGAAATTGAACTGTGTTTTCCATTTTTTGATCAATAAATTACTTATTGAGATATAAGCGATTTTGATTACGTGACAAACACGCTTTTAGCCCACTCCTGAGTGGTTATTCTACTATCGCGCGAAAATTCGGTTCAAAATGTCCACTTTGACACTATTTTCTGAAAGATCTATTGCGTTTTCAAAAAACTGGAAAAAACAGCTCGATGACCAGTGGCGTAGCTAGAGCATTTCGTTTGGGGGGGGGGGGGGGGGGGGGGTGAAGATCGAATTTACCGAATGTTCATAGTAATTTTTTTTTTTTTTTTTGTATTTACAGTACAGGACCTATTACCCAGAATCCTCGGAACCGAAGGCTTTCTGGATTTTGGAATTTTCCAGATTTTGGGTCCTCTCAAATTTCACGTTTTTTTTCGCGATCCTTTGACGAAATTTGCGTTTTTTTTTTTTCACGATCCTTTGACGAAATTTGTGGGGTTTTTTTCGCGATCATTTGACAAAATTTGAGTTTTTTTCGCGATTCTTTGACAACATTTGCGTATTTTTTCTACGATCCTTTGACGAAATTAGCGTTTTTTTCCCGCGATTTTTTGACAAACTTTCAGATTTTTTTACGATCATTTGACAAAATTAGCGTTTTTTCGCGATCATGTGACGAAATTAGCGTTTTTTCCGCGATTCTTTGACAAAATTTGCGTTTTTTTCGGGAACCTTTGACAAAATTCGCGTTTTTTCCGCGATTTCTTGACAAAATTTGCATATTTTATATGATCATTTGACGAAATTAGCGTTTTTTCCGCAATTCTTTGACAAAATTAGCATATTTTTTCTACGATGATTTGACGAATTTACCGTTTTTTCACGATCGTTTGACGAAATTAGCGTTTTTTCCGCGATTCTTTGACAAAATTTGCATACTTTTTCTATGATCATTTGACGAAATTAGCGTTTTTTCGCGATCCTTTGACAAAATTAGCGATTTTTCCGCGATTCTTTGACAAAATTTGCGTTTTATTTCAGGATCCTTTGACAAAATTCGCTTTCTTTCCGCGATTCTTTGACAAAATTTGCGTATTTTTTCTACGATCATTTGACGAAGTTAGCGTTTTTTCGCGATCATTTGAAGAAATTCTTGTTTTTTTCGCGATTCTTTGACAAAGTTTGTGTTTTATCGCGATCCTTTGACGATATTCGCGATTCTTTGAAAGACGTTCGCATTCTTTTACGAAATTCGCGTTTTTTCTGTGATTCTTTGACGAAATTCACGTTTCTCTGCAATTTTTTGACGAAATTAGCATTTTTTAACGATCCTTTGACGAAATTATCGTTTTTTTTTCGCGATCCTTTGTCAAAATTCGCATTTTTTTCGCGACTCTTTGACGAAATTTGCATTTTTTTCAGAATCCTGTGATGAAATTTGCGGGTTTTTTGCGATTCTTTGACGGAATTTGTGTTTTTTTTTTTCGCGATTCCGTGACCAAAATCGCGTTTTTTCTGCAATTCTTTGGAGAAATTGGCGATTTCTTCTGCGAACGATTGACGTAATTGATTTTTTTTCGGCGCCCATTTGTCGAAAAGCGCGATTTTTTTTTATGTCCGAATTTTCGGGCTGAAGACCATTTTTTTTTTTTAATTTTCGGAAAATTCAGAACAGAATCAATCACCCCCGGTGAAATATCTGACGATTTTCTTTTTTTAACGAATCTTAATATAAATTAATTTTATACTAAAATTGGAGAGAAAAAATGATTTTTTCCTAATGTCGGGGGGAGGGGAGGACGGCTTCGTGTTATCTGGCGGCTGAAATAACATATTTTAGTGGTTACACGTCGTAACACAATGGATTGAAAAAAAATTAGGAATCGGTAAAAATTTCAAAAAATTTCAAAATTTTAGTACAAATTTACAAATTTAGAAAATTTTCAAATAATTATTTTTTTCGGATTTCGGGTCTTTCCGGATTTTGGAATTCCGGATAATGGGTCCTATACTGTATTTGTATTTATTTGTATTTTGTATTTTTTCACATTGTTTTCTTTTGGGCGAGGGGGGGGGGGGGGATTAGACATTTATTTATTATTTCAGTAATATATAAATAAGCAGACCAAAAAATTTTAACAAAAAACTAAATAATTTCAACCATTTAAAATTTTACAAACTGGAAGAGCGAGGGTAGTAGAAATTATGAATGGAGGGAGTGAAATAGATAACTGCTGATTTATTTATCGTATTGCACAATTACAAATAAAGCAGAGGAAAAAAGTAATTTTAAAGACTTTAATCCTTAACTGATCAGGTAAGGTGTTTTCCACCCCAGAGAAATTTCATTTATGAAGAAATTTCTTTGTGGTATTTAGATACGTGTATTTATATGTATATGTATGTACACTTACAGTACTTTTTCAGTTGTTTTTATTCAAGTAAATAATGCAAAATTCACATGAGATTTTCTTACTTTAATTCGTAAATTTTGTTGAGTGCACAAGACAAGAAATCAAATTTTGGGGTTGTATACACACCACCTCACCACGTTATATATATATATATAAATCACCTCATTACTTAAGGTTTAAGCTTTTCGTGCTCGATATTTCAGTGAGGGGGGAGGGGGCAAAGGTAAAAGGAGTAATTTGGGGTGAGGTGTAAAAAGACAGATTTAGATTGATTATTTATTATTACAATAAAAATAAGTTTAACAGAAAATATTTTTAAAATAATTATTTTTTTCTTTTATTTATAACTCAAAGTTTGAAATTTGCAATACTTTTTAAATTTTAAGTTAGAAGTCTGCACGGGTAGAAATTTTCAGGCCCGGGCCAGGCCGACCCATAGAAAAAAAGTCAGCCCGGCCCATTATAAAAGATAGGCCTGAACTCGGCCAGACCTGTCAAAAAAATTATTGGCCTGGCCCGGCGTTATAGCAGCTAAAAGTTCAGCCTGAGACCATTCTGGCCCGAAAAAAAAAAAAAAAAATGAAAATCTCGACCCGAGCCTGGCACGGCCCGAGTGAATTTTTACAAAACATTGATTTTTACGTCGATTTGGTTAAAAATTTGTCTGTACGAGGAATCTTGATCAAAAATACTTAATCTTAGCTTTTTTTTTTTTTTTTTTTTTTTTGTAATCTTTATTTTTATAGAAATGCCGTAGGTTGCGATTTTTTTTTTTTTTTTTTTTTTTTTTTTTTAATAAATCTCTATTTGTTATATGCAAATGCTTCGACTATCATTATTTTTGTTAATCCATATTCCATGTATTGGAGACTTAAAAATCTAGAAAATGCTATACAGTGAAATCTTCTAAGACGGAATCGCACTGTAAAGTAAAAAAATGCATTACAGACAAGTTCCCTTCTTAATAGGTGTAAATGTATTATATATCCTTTTCTCACATATTATTATATTAATTTTGCATGGATCAACACCTTTTTCAGTTTAAAACAGGATTACGCATAGGCAGGTTCTTTTTCACACGCGTTGCTATATTTTAATTTAGCTTTATTTTGCTACCAGGCCACGCTCAGACAATGATTTTCATACGGGTTGGGTGAAAACCGGAACTGAAAATTTTGGCCCATGAAGACTTGGAAGAATGAAACCAGTCCCGGCTCTGTACAGAAAACATTAATTAGGCCTAGTCAGGCCTTATTTATGTTTTGCCAAAGCTGACGTTTGTAACAGATTTTTTTAAAACGTGGCAAAAGATCATTATGAGGTAGCAATTGATTATAATTTTATATGTGATACATTTATCAGAAAATTAAAAAAGTCTATTGGATTTCAAAGCACTTCATGCCTTATGCCTGCTGATTTCATGCTTCTGGATTAAAAAAATGTCTACTTAAATGTGTCAGAAAATTTACCATTCGTAAGAGGAGTAAAAATATTTTTTAAGAACAAGTGTTTTTTTTTTTTTTTTTTTTTTTTTTTTTTTTCTCCTAAACGTGGCATTTAATTCGAAGTTAGAAAATTATTTAGTTATTTCAAATTTTAATCCGTGTATGGTATATTTGATAATTTTGATGATATGTGACAGAAAAATGCACAATATAAGAATAGGAGGATTTTTGGATTTTATTTTTTCTTTTCTTTTTTTTATTTCTCTTTTTCCATAAATATTTATCCAAGTAAAAACGTAAGATAAAATAAGAAAATTAATAAAAATTAAATAAAAATATATGAGAGAATTGGTTGATTAGTAGTTTTTATTTTCTCTGGTAATTAGAATAAGGATAATTGTTGCAGATTACTTCAATGAGAAAATTTCAACTGTCTGCCCCCCCCAAAGCAGATCAAAGGACCAAAACAAACTACAGAGAACGACGGAAACATTTAGTAGACAATGTTGCATAAAACCGCACAGAAGAATTTTTTTACTTGGAACATTTTTATAGAACGTTTTTACTTGGATTTACAGAAAAAAGAGAAAGAAATAAAAGAAAAAAAAATTCAAAACCCTCCTATTCTTATATTGTGCATTTTTCTTTCACATATGATCAAAATTATCAAATACACACCATACACGGATTCAGATTTGAAATAACTAAACAGTTTTCTAACTTCGTATTAAAAGCCACGTTTATGAAAAAAAAAAAAAAAAAAATAGTTTTACTTCTCTCAAGAATGTTAAATTTTCTGACACATTTTTTTATCCAGAAGTATGTAATCAGCAGGCATGACCGCATGAGGTATGAAGTGCTTTGAAATCAAATAGCACTTTTAAATTTTCTAATAAATGTATTACATATTAAGTTATAATCAATCGCTATTTCATAATGATCTTTTGCCTATTGTCATGTTTAAAAAAAATCTGTTCCAAACGTCAACTTTGGCACCATTTTCTGAAAGACCAGTTACCTTTATAGGAAAAAAGAGAAACGCTATTCGTTTACGAATAAGAAAGAATATCTGCAAATTTCGTGCATTTAAAAATGAAAATATCTTCACGAAAGTGTAAAAAAAGATACAAGTTACGATTTCAGATCAGCTTTAAATAGTTTTTAAAACCCACAAAATGTGGCTAATCAAACCTGCACTTTATTTGTAGGATATTTTTTCTGTTGAATTTTTAAGCTGGAACTCGTAATATAGAAAGTTATCAGAATTGAAATAGTCAAATATCATGTTGAGCAATTGAGCATAAGTATACAAAAATTAAATATTATTTTAATTTGCAATAATAGAAAAAGAGTCTTGAACACAAAAAGAATTTTTTTAGATGGAGAAGGAGAAGGGGAGAGAGAATAGACAGTGTGGAAAATTATTTTGTGTTCTGCAAAATTACTTTGCTTGCATTTTTTTGTGAGCTGTAGCGTTGATTCTATTACACGAATTAGCCTGATTGAAGTCAAAGGATTTTTTTAAATCAATTTAAATTAACTTTGAGATCGCTTCATTTCAGAAAACAAAGAAAAAAATGGCTTTCAGTTTTTGCAGCAGAATGTAAATGTATGTCTCAATACGCCAATTAGAAGAAAAATTAATGTTTTATCATCAATGCACTTGCTTTATATATCAATACAACTGGTGATTTTAAAACAAGTTCAAAAACATAAATAAAAAATATCTTTTCGAACTGAATGACAAGAACCAGTGTTGCAGTCGTAAAAAAACAAAGGGTATACGCTAAAGTCATGAACATTCATGGATACAGTATACGCCAATGCTTTATTTGAGAAGCAGAGGGTATGCGGAGCTTCTTAAAAAAATCCAGAGTGAGGGTATACGGCGTATATCTCCGTATACCCTCCACTACTACGTGACAAAAACAGATCCAGATCTTAAAACATATCGTCGGTTTATATTAAGTTACAAAGGAAAAAATCCAATATTTTATAGTTCTCTGTCTTATATTATTTTTCTTTAAAGCGGTTCTCGAGCTTCCTACTGAACAACGCAAAAATTTTTCTGACACATTTTCTGTCTCATTTTAAGCATATTGGCAGGCTTGACTGTTGAAGCGGAATACAATGGAAACTAGTTTTACATTTTTTTGATAAAATTACTAATCACGTTATAAGCAAATGTTGTCACATGACGACAAGTTTTTTGCCTTTCTCGAGCTGCCGTGTCTGAATTTAGGTTCAAAACGTTAACTTTGAAAATATTTTCTGAAAAATCTTTTGCGTTTACCAAAAAATGGAAAACGTCTTTCGACTACATAGTTTCTGAATAACAACACCTGCCAATTTCCGAACAAAAATGAATTCAGAAATGTCTCAGAAAGTAGCTCTTCTGATTTGAGAATACCCTTAAGGATTTTTTTCCCGCATTTTCTTTTAAATAAGTTTTTCAACAAACTTTTAGTTTTTCGAAGATACAATATACCAATATATATTGTAGGTAATAGGGATGTAACGAATATTCGGTATCTATTCTGTATTCGGCCTTTTCGGCCATATTACCGAATATTCCGTTAGGCCGAATATCAAGATATTCGGCCAAACCGAATACTTAAAAAAAAACTTTTAAAACATTTTTAAAAATCTTACACAATTTCTACTTTTAGCTGTCAAATTATAAAGATGTTCATAAAAATTAGAAACAGAATCATATTTAAGTAAAAGAGAATATTTTTACATTATTTGCTTTTTGTAAAGTATTACTTAAGAAAATTAACCATAATGGAGATTTTCATAGGAATTAATAATGTAAAAATGCAACTTCCTGAACCTTTTCTAGTAAATAATCGGTTTCTTGCTTTTTCACACAAAAGTGCGCTTCTAATCGAAACAGAAAAACTTTCAGGGTTGATAATACACATCAAGAAAGACAATTTTTGCTCAGAAAACCACAATCGAAATCCACTTATTCAGTTATAAATAAACTGTATCTCATCTCATTCGAGCTCAAACTTGGATTTTCATTTGTTAACACAAACGAAGATATCATAGCTATATTTTTTAACAAACTTGCTTTGATTTCTGTGAAATATAATATCATGATGAGGAGTGCTGGAAATCGCCATTTTTCATATTTAAACAGCTATGAGGTAGACATTCCTTTATTCAGAATGCAATTTATAGTATTTATACTGTGTCACTGGCCAAAATCCAATCATTTTCAATGATATCATCACTTTTAATACAAACTAAATTAATATGAAACAAATCTTGCTAAAATATCTTCATTTACTGATAAAGTTGTGAACGAAAATTCAGTTTCGGCTTGTAGTTGCACACCCAGAATTTTTTACTAAATATATTGTAATTTTAATGAAATAAATGGAGTGAGGTGTTTTTTGTTCAAAATTTTTTTGTCTTGACCATATTATCTCTATTTTTTACAATTTTCTAGGAACAATGTGTATGTTTACAATCTCTGAAAATAATCGCCCATTCGAAACACTGATCTAAGATGCATTTAAAAACTTCCATGCTAAATCAAAGACAGTAGAAAAGTTATTTTTGCCGAGTTGATTGTTTTAGAATTTAAATATATATATATTCACTTGGTTTAATTCACCAGAAGAAGCAATGAAATATCAAACTTTTTTAATTAATAAAATTTTAAAATTCTCTTTTTAAATAACACAAAGATTTTTTTCATGCATAAAGTTTACTTGTAAAAAGTTCTTGTTTATCAATATGTAAATTTCTGCATTAAATATTGTGTAAAATTATTTTAAAATTTAACATTTTAATGCCTTTAATCTTTGAAATATAAAAGTATTCGACAAGCCGAGTACTTGGTATTTGGCCGAATAGTTACTACTCAGCTGGCCGAATATTCGGTACTCGGCCTAACAGTTAATTCGGCTAACCGAATATTCGGTATACGGTTCGCTTGTAGGCCGAATATTCGGTAGAAAAGCTATTTTTGCTGAGTTGTTTGTTTTAGAATTAAAAAATATATATTCCCTCGGTGGTTTAATTCACCATAAGAAGCCATGAAATATGAAACTTTTTTAATTAATAAAATTTTTAAATATTCGACCAGCCGAATATTTGGTATTTGGCCGAATAGTTACTACTCAGCAGCTGAATATTCGGTATCCGGTTCGCCTGTAGGCCGAATATTCGGTATTCAGTCAAAATCGCTATTCGGTACATCCTTAGTAGCTGATGTAATTTTATTACACCGTTTTAATTTTCTTTGATAAGAAAAGATTCCCTGTTCTCTCTTATTTTTTGCTTTGAAAAACAGACAATACAACAGAAAAAAATCTGGCGACATCCTGTCCACCGAAAAAACCGCGAAATATCAACCCCCGATAGCTTTCAGAGTCAAGCAAAACGAATTTTAACGAACAAGAAGTCTGGCCTTCTAATTTCATTTGCATTGGTCAAGGAGTGTACGCATTTACCCTCAAGGCACTCTTCTCCAGATTCCTTTCTTGAATGAAGCGAAGATATTTTCTACCCTTATCTTCTAGCTTACAGGGACACTGCATAGAAATAGGAAGAAGCTATACTTAATCTTCTAAGGGATACTGTAACCTGGACCCCTCTCCCTCCCCTTCTTACACACATGGAATAGTTAAAAGGTGAAATTGCAATCGACTCCCAGCGGAAAAAAAAAAAAAAAAAAAAAAATACATAGTGCAAAGAGAAAGGAAGTTTCTAATTAGAAAATCTATATATTTAAAATATTTAATAATTTCAAATATGGTTTGACATTGTTTTCTGTTTTGCAATACATTTTGTAATATGTTTTTAAAAATTCTTAAAAAAAAAGAAAAAAAATCAGAGCCAAATGATGCAATTTTTGAACGAAAGTGAAATTACCGAATGTATATGAGTTTACCGAAGTGGGGGGGGGGGGTGTCTCACCCCCCCCCCCACCCCTGTAGCTACGTCCCTGTCGATGACATAGTTTCTGAACAACAACACCAGCTAGTTTCATGCATTTTCGAACAAAAATTAATTCAAACTTATGTCAGAAAGTTACCCTTTTGGATTTCAGAACACTCTCACTTGATTAATATCATCTTAGAAAAATTTAAAACATTCATAGTTAAATTCTTAAATAAAAAAATTCTCAACAAATAAATTGCTTTTATTAAACGTATTTATTAATAACAATTCAAAATAATTTTAATTATTAATTGTTTATATAACTATAATTTATCAATTACTTGTTTAAAAACTATTATATGAACTATATAATAGTTATTTTAGGCTAAATGCAAATATATTTTTAAAATATTTGGTTATTATAATGTTATTAACTTCACTGGAATGTATAAAAATGATAAGGATTCTGAAGATATATATGTTGTTTATTTATTTATTAGCTAATTTATAATATTTTTCTTGCTCTTTAATTATAATTAATTAATATCTTGCTCTTTGCGAATTGTAAACTATAACTGTGCTTATAAAAAATTAAAATCTCCATCTGGACAATAATGTTACCTAACACTATTAAAAATTATTTTTCTGTATTTGTACAATGTTGCATTATTATTATTGTTATTATTATTATGTTTAATTAATTAATTATTACTTAGATTTTATGTTTTTGACTGATTTTTCAAAAAAAAAAAAAATATTTTTTGAAAATAATAAATCAACGATTTTGAATAAAAACTTTAAGTGATGAATAATTGTTATTAATTAATTCTCAAAACAGTTAGTAATTTTAGTATAAAAATTAAATTAATATTTTAGTAAATATATATTTTTTAATTTAATGTATCCTTAATTTATTACATTAATAACATTATTAATGTACATTAAAATTTTTACTTTAAAATAAAATCAATACATAATATATTTTATATTCATTTTATCATTATATTTTATAGTAGTTATAAACTGAAGTTTAACCTTTACCTGTTTATTTTCATATTTAAAGTTACTGAAATGTAAAACTATTAATATAATTAATAATAAAACTAGAATTAAAAATTATTATTTTTTTCTGGGAAAGTGGGAGGAAAGGGGTAATATAAAAATAAATAAATAATCGACAAATGCAAAAAAGCTTAGTTTTGTCAGTTAAAATTTGCAAATAAAATTAATTAAAATAATAGTTACATTATTACATAAAATTAAAAATAATAATCTTGTTACAAAGAAATAGGCCCATATTCAATAAAATTAGCTCACAAAAATCGTCTTCAAAGGGTGAGAAGACTTAAAAAATAGCAAGTAATAATTATTTAAATAAAAAAAATGAAGTGGTGGGTGGAGTTTCCTGAAAACAAAATATTTTGCATAGCACGCCTAGTTACCAAATCACTATTGTTTCCCCACTGTTTATAATGGTTAAAATAACTAACTTATGAAAACAAATTTATAAGATGCAACTTTGAATTATAAAAATAATAAGAAATATTAAATTTGTGCTTCAATAAATATATCTCATTTCTGAATTATTAACGGAGAGGGTGTAGAGGGGTGATTTGAGGAAACATTTACATATAATAGCTTATAAGTGTCTAATTGAATTATGCAAGACATTTATGATTAACATAATTGGAATAAGAAAAAAAAAATAAGCTCAGTTTAATTATTTAATTAATGATAATTTAGACTTTCTAAAAAATGTATGAAAACAACCAAAAAAACATTTATGGCAGTTAATAGTATATATAAAATACCTAATGATAATAATAAATACTAAAACTTAAAAAATCCATTCGGTTAAATAATAATAGTAAAAAAAAAAGACAATGTCCCTGTAAAATTATATCACATTGTTCAATCAAACCAATTTTCAGCTCGCTGTGATTTCATAATCACGAGTTATAAAAGTTTAAATGTATCGAACTGTTATATTCAGCTTTAGATAAAATTTGAGGGGGTGGGGGGATACATTTTTTTAAAAGGGTCCAAATAATGTTTAAATTACAGCGTTTGGCGGGCCCACGACAATTAGAATCCGAGTTATAAGGTGGTGAGCACCGAAATGCAATGACCGAAATGGTCAAGGACCGAAATGGCTAAGGACCGAAATGGCCAGGGACCGAAATATCTCGGGAAGGAAATGTCTCCGGACCCAAACGGCGGGACCGAAACGTCCTGCTTCCAATTTTAAACATGGTTAAGTTTTGAATTTTCAAAAAATAAATTTAAACTTTTTAAAGATGGAATTGAAAAGAAATCTATAAATAAATATCAAAGGGGAAAAGAAAAGAAAAACATCAGTAAAGAAAGAAAAAATGTACAATTTTTAGTTTCAAACCCCTAATTTTTAATATTAACTATTTTTAAAATATTAACACAGTGAATTTTACTATTAAATAATATCATAGCATTTAAAATTTCACATGTTTAAAACTCAGTTCGTATAAAACTGTTATCTAAATATGCTGCTTCAAAGGGTATTCAAAGGATATTCAGCTTCTCAGCAATAAAAGTGATGGAAGATAAATTAAATTTTAATATAATCTGAATTAAAGTTTCGAAAACAACTAAATATTTAACATGGTTGGTCGAGATACATGTCACTGACGTGGCACACTTGTCTGTCGCGACTATTGTTGCTTGATCCAATATCATATAAAACGGAACAGGAAGACAAAAAAAAAAAGCGGAATAGCGTTTTCTAAGCCGGGACAAAAAAAAAAAAAAAATATATATTAAAAGGAATAAGGAAAGACGACATAAGAAATGCAGGTTCATAACGAAACGGAACCGTTCTACAACGAACATCTTTTTTAAATATGAGAAAAAAAAAAGTAAAAGTAAAATAAAATATTCCTACTATAAAAATACCATATAGGTATAGTTGTACCTCTTAAGACGAAAACCTGTCTAAAGAGAAATTATTTCCGGGGGTTTGAGATTCCGTCTAAATAGGTTTTATTGTGTTATAATGAACAAAATAATTTTACACAATGAAATTTGAGAAAACGAAATCACTAGAGATTGAAATAAGGTTCTGTTTTGGAGAGGTTTCCAACTGAACACTTATAATTGTATGGGAAAAGGGATTTTTTTTTTTTTTTTTTTTTTTTAAACAGGATTCGATATAGAGAAATTTCGTTCTTACAGATTTTACAAAACAAGGTGCAATAAAATCTCTAAAAATAGTAGAGAACCTGAAAATCATTCCGTCTTAGCAGCTATATTTGTATGCAATTCCTTTCGTCGGATTAAGTTTTCCGTTATAGACAGGTTCTCTCTTTACAGGTTTTACTGTATTAAGTTTCACTGGATGCAGACCAATAGCGTGGTACTAAAAGAAAATTAAAAGAATTTGTGAAGATCAGGACTTTTGACATTCTGTGCAGTGTTTTTGTGGTAAGGGTCTTCGAAGCTCTATATATAGAGATCTGCACGGGCCGGCCCTTGGCCCGAAGCCCGACGGTTTCGGGCCGATTTTCATTCACGGAACTCGGGCCGGGCCGGGCTTAACTTAATTTTTCTGTAGAGAGCCGGGCCTGGTTTCATTCCTAGTCTTCACGGCCCAAAATTTTCAGTCCTAGTTTTGAGCCAGCCCGTATGAAAATCATTGTCTCAGCGTGGCCTGGTCCATTTAAAGGTCAGTTAAATTACTCCTAGCTCAAAAGTTTTTGCAAAAAATGCATACATTTTTGAATCGCCATTATTCTACACTTAAACATTAAAATTTATTATTTTTAAAGAATAGTAGATTTCGACGCATATTAAAATATAACTAAATTAAAATACAGTAAAATGTGTGAAAAGGAACCTGCCTATGACGGAACCCTGTTTTAAACTGAAAAACGTGTTGATCCATGCAAAATTAATATACTAATAAGTAAGAAAAGAATATATATAATACATTTACACTTGCTATTTGCTAAGAAGGGAACTTGTCTATAACGCATTTTTTTTCTTTTCTATGCAATTTTATCTTAGAAGATTTTACTGTATAGCATTTTCCCGATTTTTAACACTTCTATACATGGAATATGGATTAACAATATTAATTATAACTGAAACATATACATACTAGAAATAGAGATTCATTAAAAAAAATAAATATCGCAGCCTGCTGCACTTCTATAAAAATAAAGATTATAAACATGAAAAAAAAGTTAAGATAAATATTTTTGGTCAGAACTCCTGGTACGAGACAAATTTTTAACCAATTCGACGTAAAAATCAATGTTTTGTAGAAGTTCACTCGGGCCGGGCCGGACCCAGGCCGAGATTTTAACTTTTTTCCGGGCCGGGCCGGGCTCGGGCCGAACTTTTAATTTTTTTATGGGGCCGGGCCGGGCCGGGCCAATATTATTTTTTCTACGGCCCGGGCCGAACTTTTAATTTTTGTATCGGGCCGGGCCGATTTTTTTTCTCTATGAGTCGGGCCGGGCCCGGGCCTGGAAATGTCGACCCGTGCAGACCTCTAGCTCTGTACTCGTCGCAATACATAAATTGAGAAATACTGTTCTATTTTATGAAAAAGTAGCAGATTATTTTGAATTACATGAAATATAGTCTCAGAAATTTAAATGTATTCTTACCTATTTGATGTAGATAAATGAAAATAAGATTGTTTTCAATCCCAGAGTGTCAGTGATTTTCATCCGAATTCTAGAGTGAGTTTGCCAAAAAAGAAGAAGAAAAAGAAAGAAAAGGAAAAACAACATACTGTCCATTTCCGCGAAATGTAAGTTGACCTTGAAGGGGACCATCCGCAATTCTGAACCTATGATACGCAATGTAACCCCCTCACTCGGATCGGACCCAAGCTGGACATACCAAAGAATGTAGAGAGAAAGAAATCCGACTTCAGCCAACAGATAAAAAGTTGAGACCTCAATCAGCTTGGTGGGAAAACAAACGTTACAGGCTGAGAGCAGCCGCGAGCTACCGGGCCAAAGAATATGGAGGAGTATAGTATCTCTGACCGCCCCCCCCCCCCCCAATAATGTCCGTAACTCATTCTGTCAACTGTCACCTTTCCTTTCCTCCTCGTTGTTCCAAACAAACAAACAAAACGTCCCACTGTTTCCCGCGTTCTTCGTATCTGCTGGTTTGACAGTTTTTTGTTAAAAGACAAGTATTTTTTGCAGAAGTACCATCGCTTTATCGCTATTGTTTTAGCTGGAAGAATTTGTTTAAAATTTATTTTCATACAGAATGTTATATAATGTACTTATAAGTATATATATAAATTATTATTGATTTTTTATGCAAGTTTTGTACGTTTTGGTATCTTTTATCATTAGATCTTAATTAAATTATATAAGATAGGATTGATTTTTTTTATTACTTTTTATTTTCCATTCTGATTTTGTTTGATTCCTAATACTTACCATTTGCTTAGTATTGCTACTGGTAAAAGGATTATTATTAATATTGTAATCACTAACACTGCCAGCGGTGGGTCGTGCGATATTTAAATGGGTGTTCACAATCACTATAAAAAATTATGAAATTAAAGTAGATTCCATATTCATCTAATTATACTGTCTATCTGTGTGTACATCCGTCACAGAGCTCGTTCTCAGAAATTGTATAAGTTGGAGACTTGAAATTTTGGATACTTATAGCTGAACACCTGGGATCACACGAAAAATCATAATTTTGAAAAATTCTTAATGCACGTTATTAACTAAAAAACAACCCCGATTAAAATAATGGAAAATGTATTCATATTTTTTTATTTATATTTAATTAAAGAATAAGTTGTTTCGAAAGTTATATTAAACGAAACACTTTGTGTGGTCGCAGATCACGCTTACCGTCTTGTTATATAATTTACCATTTATTATTATTATTATAGTATTATTTGAATAATTTGTATATATATATATATATATATATTTTTTTTTTTTTTTTTGAGCTCCCGTGATTATTTTGTTTATGTTTGTATTGCTTTAATAATAGATTTATTTTTTTATATAATAGAACTTACCATTTATTATTATTATATGAGGACCCCAGAAGCCAAGGGGTATAAATGACAAAATTGAAAAAATTGAACCAAGTGCACAAACGGCCTGGAAATATGCTTTTTTCTTTCCAGGTAAAGAAATATAAGTGATTTTCTAATTATGTGTTGCATTTTAGAGATCAACCACTTTTGCCGAATAATGATCAACATTGATTAATTATAAATGTAAAAAAAAAAAAAAAAAAAAAAAAAAAAAAAAAAAAAAATCTACTTTTTTTCACATTTATTGAAATAAGAGTTCAAAGACCACAGTTAAACAAGCAGCAGTTTCCTATTTCAATTCAGTCAATTATTATTGATGTCCAACTTTAACGTCAATTATCTTTGAACTCAATTTACTCCAAATCGAAATTTTGTCACTTGTACCCCTTGGCTTCTGATGTCCTCATATGTTGTTATAGTATTGTATGTTGTTATAATTGTTAATATTTAATTACGGTTTAATTCATAACTTCTTATAATCTAGAAAATGTATTTTACTTTTTAAAATTTAATGTAATAAAATATATGTCACTGTGGTTTGCCATTCCATGTTCAGTATTGGAAATAAAGTGTATAGCATTTATAGTTCTTTTACAGAGGATATAAAAGAATCCCTTTGCATTATGGTGTATCGATAAAAAATGTTTAGTGTAATTAATGATGTTACACTATTTCAAACATATTGAAATTGATATTTACAGCATTAAATACTACTATAGCTATACATATTACTCGGCGTGGTGCACATTCTAATAGATCATATAAAGGGCTGCACAAAAGAATTCAAGTACATTTCTTTTTATTGACAGATATTGCTGAAGGGAATTTTCAGGTGTATTATATGTTTTCTAACTGAACTAAATCTAATTCCATACTATGTAGTAAATATACTTATATACAAATGAATAGATCACATATAGGACTGCACAAAAGTAATTCGGATACTTCTCTGATTACTTATTATCTGACTCTGGCTCTGACTCTGATTATCTGAAATTGGGTTGTCAAAAGTTTTACCATTTTTCATAATTTTTTACTTAGACATAATCTTTCGCTTAATTGATGTGGAAGTTTTTCACAGTATTCTGAATATGTTGGGAAGTGTTTCATAATCTGTGCTTGATGTATAAATTTTCTTTCTTGTTTAAAAATTTTGTAACTTTTATCTATATCATGCTATACTGAACTTGTCACATTAAATGTCTTTCTTTCAAAGATACACGGCATTATTCAATTGTGTGCAATTTAAAAACTGGATTTTATTAATTTAATATTAGATTATAAATATTCAACACCTCAAAGTAGTTGTTGGCAATGCGCTTTTTTTGTGTAATTAGAAATTTATCGTACTTTTCACATTATGGAAATACATACAGATTTTCATTATTATTTGTTTTAACATTAATTTTTCATAATTTATTTTGGAATGTAACATGAAATCTTTATAAAATATAATGTATTTTAATTTCGATTTTTTTAGCTATATTCACATTATTTAAAATTCCTTTTTCCACTAATGGAGTATGAAAAAATGTGGCAGTTTCTGAATACACTAAACCTTTTATCAATTCATATTTCTTTCTTCTTTTTTCTAATAAGAATTATTTCTCATGTACCATAATATTAACAAAATCAATCATAATTTAGTAGATCTATGTACTACAACTGTGTTTCATTTTCAACATTTATTTATCATAATTTATAATTATATGCATTTAACTTATGATTGAATATTTATATTTTTTCAACTTTTTCCTAAAACAGTTAATTATTTTAAGTTTTGGCACGGATAACCCTTATTGCATATTAAATTATAAGATGACAAATATATAAAATAAGTGTATGACTGCTTATGAATATTTTTAAACCTATTCAAATGTAAACTATTCAATAACTATCAATAAAATAAAATGGATTTACCCCTTTCAAAATCAATAGCTCAAATGTAAAAACTTAAATAATATTGGTGTATGTACATAAATTTATATATTAAAGTTTTTTTCTCATTGTTAACACTAATTTTGTTATAAGGGCAAAGAATTTCTATATAAATCAAAAGAAAAAAATCTTGTACAATTTGGTATTTTCATGTTCATCATATCATCCTAATTTGTCATATGAATTTTACCAGCTTAAAATAGTAGTAAAAAATATTTTTAATCTATTAACTTAATCGAGTTTTAAAATTTAAAAAAAAATGTGTCATTTCTAACTCTTTCTTTTAATTGTCATTATTATTATTACTTTTAAAAAGTGTAAACATATACGAATTGTGCGTATTACTGAAACCTGAAAATGAAAATTGTATGTTCAGTACTTACTTTGTACTAGGAAGTTTTTGTCACATGTGAAAATATTTGTTTGCGATGTGCATTAATTTTATTAATTTTAAATTATATTATTGTATGCTCTTGCCATTTTTCATTGTTTTGGGATATTATGTATAAATAAAATATAATTATTTATGATTTCCTGAATTCGTTTAAATGTGTTAACAAATTTATTTGTATACACAAAAAAAGGGGGGTGGGGGTATTTCAGTCTTATTGTTATGAGCATAATTTACTTATTTTGAAAGAAAATGGAATTTGTTTGATCCTAAGGTTATTCTATGCTTTATTAATTTTCATTTCAAACACTTTATAAATTCCTTTGAATTATACTTAATTAAAATTAGGGAAAAAATTAAAGGTGTGCAAAAATGGAATAATAGGATCAATAACAAAGGTGAAGTTATTCATTTCAGAAATTCAAAAGTGAAATATGCTTTACTTTTCATGAATCATTCTTATACCTACAGGAAAATATATAGTTAAAATATTTGAAATTGATTTTTTAAAGATATAAACATTGCAAAAGATTATATTTCCACTTGCAATAAAAGAGAAAAAAAATTTTCACAGTGGTGTAATAATTTTTTAATTGAGTTATTAATAATTAGTTTAATGCAATTTAAGAATTATGTTTCTTCTGCATGCAAAATATTGCAATTCACACAAAACACTAAAATTTTAACTATTAATGGTATTTTATAAATATATAACTTTTAAAAAATCCGTTTAAAAGTTTGAATAATGTTAGAAATCATTTCAAAACATCACTTATATAAATTACTTAACTTCCTTTTAAATATGTGTGAAATTAGTATATTCAGAATATCTACTACTAATAAAATGTAGATTTTCAAATGCCTTGTTTTAAAAAACGAAAGATAATTTCCCTCATTTCGAAAGAAAGAAAAAAAATAAGCTTTCACAGTTTATTATTGTTTTATAATACATATTATTTGGCTGATAAAAAATAATAAATCCGTCTTTTTTAATAATATTTTAGCGATTTAAGCGTTCATATTTAAATTGCGTATACATATAAATATCTGATGTTTTGAAAATAGTGTCTACTTAAAATAATTATGTCCGCGATTTAGAATTACAGAATAAAAAAGGACGCTGAACTGAAAGCAAAAGGACCGGGGGAAAAAGAAAATTAAAAATCACGTGGTTGGTTTGCGCTGCTTCACTGTAATGTTGCCTATCGCGCATTACATATTGAGGTACCAAGTTGATTCGACGCGATTACATTACGCCTACGGAAGCTGAATATCTTTACGGAATATAGTATCTTTGGACATACCCTCAGGTCAAGGATGTAGTAGGAGATATCTATCTCCTTTCTCATGTTACAGAAGGGAAGTGGAAATGAGAAAGCTTTTGAGAATATTTTCATCCCAAAAAATAGGCAGTACTACAATCTTAATGTCACTTCGTTAAATAGAATGATTTACTTTATAGAATCGCTTAGTTAAAAGTGCAAATGCAAAAATATAAATAATAAAAACGAAGATACTTGCATTGAAACTTATTTTGTAGTATAGAATTTATGCCATCTTTGATACACCTTGATTTTTTTTTTTGGGGGGGGGGGGTGGGGGGGTGGGGTGGGGGGGTGGGGTGGGGGTAGTCAATCCCTGGTGATCTCCCTGCTGACTACGGACTTTTGGGCTGACTTCAAATATAATTTTTTCGATTTTGGGCTGCGGATAACCCAACACATTCAGGATTCCAATCCTTTTAAGATTCGGGAAAATGAATTTTTTAATTAAGAAATGTTCTGTATGATTTACATCTTATTGTTAAATCTGTCTCTAATAAATAAGCATTTTATTCACGCAAAATTATTTTTACTATTACAAAATTTATTAACATTTTATATTTCAAAATTGCCGGCACCATTCCTTGTCACTAGGCGACACTAGTGTCGCCTACTTTATATGTTATTTTATGCTCTGCGACAAAGATTTGTTTCCGACTTGTCGCAATTTTACGAGAGAATAGCTGAAAAGTGAAATTGTAATCGACTCAAAGCGAAAGAGAAACAACATAATGAAAAGAGTAGAACGTTACTAATTAAGAAAATATTTAATAATTTTAAATATATTTTTACATTGTTTTCTATTTTGTAATAATTTTTTTAATATATTTTAAAAATTCTTAGAAGGGAAAAATACAGCGCCAAATGGTGCAATGTTTGAACAAACGTGAAATTACCGAATGCATATGACTATTCGGAATGTGTGTGTGTGTGGGGGGGGGGGGGTCGCAGCCTCCCCCCCCTGTAGCTACGCCCCTGTCTGACATAAGATAAACAAAGCAACCAGATTCTATTAAAGCATTTCACTTTTTTTGGGACGTCAAATTTTGCTTGTTGTTATTTATAGTAGAAACGAATGCTTAGTAAGGGCAATTTAACGCGCCAAGTAAGCGATAAGTTGCCAAATTAAGTAAAGCGTAACAACTCCAAAAGGCAACTTAGAATGTAGAGGAACACCTCTATTTCTTTGAATCGTACGATTGCGGATGAAAGTAGCAACAAGCTCAACGAAAGTACAGGCAATTTCTTCAAAATATTCGGTAAGAAGGGAAAAAAAAAAATCCCAGATTTTATTATCTCATTTGATTCATTTTTATAATAATCTCATACTTTTAATCTCATTTATATAATTTTTACAGATATCTAATAAAAGAATAGATCGCTCTGTGTGTGTGTATGTGTGTGTGTTCGTGTTTCAGGGAAAGCGCGGACGAAAACAGGTTTACACCACAGACTTACACACCCGCTGACTGAGGACACACGCGGATCCGAGGACGTCCTCGGATAGAAAAAAGACATTTTCTTCGTTTTTAAGCAGTTTTTATGCTTTGTACAAATTTTTATTGTTTTATAAAAATTGTCCGCTGTTGGAGGGTTTTGCTGTTTTGCTGTTTGTGTATTGGTTTATAACTGTGTATTAGGGACAAAAAATGGTTCACTGTTCCATGGCAATAAAACTTACTAAATGTGTGTCCTCAGATTACCTTAAAATTAAGTGTTGTGTGTATGAGTCCTCTGAATCCGTTAAAATTAAGTGTCCTGTGTATGAGTCCTCAGAATACTTTAAAATTAAGTGTTGTGTGTATGTGTCCTCGGAATCCTTTAAAATTAAGAGTTCTGTGTATGGGTCCTCAGAACACTTTAAAAAGAAGCATTCTGTGTATGAGTCCTCTGAATCCATTAAAATTAAGTGTCCTGTGTATGAGTCCTCAGAATACTTTAAAATTAAGTATTGTGTGTATGTGTCCTCGGAATCCTTTAAAATTAAGAGTTCTGTGTATGGGTCCTCAGAACACTTAAAAAAAAAAAAAAAAAAGCATTCTGTGTATGAGTCCTCAGACTACATTAAAATTAAATGTTCTGTGTATTAGTCCTCTGACTCCTTTAAAAGGAATTGTTCTGCGTTTATCTCTTCTAAATACTTTAAAATAAAGTGTTCTTCGTTTAGTTCTTTGTTCTCATTAAAAAATACCATTTGTAAAGATTTCTCTAATGTTTAGAAAAACTTGTTATTTCTTTATAAGGGATAAAAAGTATTAAAACGTTTATTTAAAAATGTCTTTCAGCAATAAGTTATAAATCTAAAAACTTTAATTATTCATATTTTTATTCTTAAAAACCGTAAACATTCTTAAATTCATGATTAGACAAATAAAATTTTGAAATTTGGGGTTGTTTCACAATTTAAATAATTCCATTATATCGGAAATTGAGCACCTCTTAAAATGTCTTAGGACTTTTAAAATTGAAAAAAAAAAAAAAAAAAAGACCATTTTTAACATTTAATATTTTAAAAAATATATGGTTTAAAAACACGATTTTTATTGGGATGAAAGATTTAATCATGTTCTTTCATTTCATTTATTTTAAAAATTGCAAGATGCAGAATTAGAATTTACAAGGCGCTCCAAACTATCAGACATTTGTCGAGCAGTAAATTAGATTAACAGCTTACGCGCAGGATTACAAAATAAAATTTGCAACTAGAATGAATTTTTTTGCGCCTAACTTTACTTCAGACTGTTGCTACTACCCTGAACCTAAATAAATTTATATTTAGCTAATACAAAATTTTGAAACTTTCAACAGCATAATCATCGAAAAACATTTTTTAACAATAAAAATGAAATTTTAGGTTCAGTTTATACAGACTACATGAAATATGTTTTGAAATTTTCATAAAAAAAAATATTCGGAAGTTTTTGGGATATCCTGCGCGCCTTTTATGCCTTTTGCCTTTTATGCCAAAAACGTCATTTGGAGAAAAATGACTTCTAGGCTTAGGAAACGCCGCGCCGCTTCAGCTATTGGGCGAGTATAATTCTAAAAGCCATAACTTCTGTTCTAATGGGAATTTCAAGGAAAAGATTATATCAAAATGTTCAGAAAAGATAGGATTTTAACATCTAAAAATAATTAAAATTTCGAAAATTTTGAAGCTTTAAGAGTCCTGAGAAACCGAATTGAGGCACATTATGTCTCATCTGCATTTTTGTTAATGTGTAACAATTTAAGTTTGCAAAAAATTATCAATTTTAGAGATAACTAAATACATTTTAAACCTTTTCTCCATTTCAGCTTAAGATATAGAGAAACGATTCTTCTTCTTCCCGAAGACGAAGAATGCAACACAATTTCTATACCTCCTAAATCGAAAACCTGCCTAAATAAAATAACTTTTTTTGACCTTTCGTGATTCTGTCTTAAAGAATTTAGGTGAAAAGTTCAACGGTAAAAAAGGTAACGATATAAATAATAATAATAATAATTATACATATTCCATCCAACATAAAATTGAGATATATTAGTTATTAAGGTACCCATATATGGGCCTATATATGGCCCCATACATGGGCCTATATATGGCCCCATATATAGGCCTATTAAGGCCCCATATATGGGGCATTCTCACAATCTTTTGACTTTCATGTCGCTGAATAATAATTTTTATTTTAATACACTTTTTCGTATTTTTTTAAATTTCATATACTTGGGAACGTCCCATTGCATGATTGCACAACAATATTAACGAGATAAATAAGTTTTGGGCGATGTTCGGGGTCCAAACACCTGGAAAACTCCTATACCGTCCCGTGTCCCTGATGCTGATTTTTAAGTTTAGAGCTGTCTGGATAAAATTGTTTCAATAAAAATAATTCGATGTAATTTTTTTCTGAAACTGGAACTATTGTTTTATATAAATAAGTAGCTAAAAATTAGCCTGCACACATTCTTAGGATTGTTATTATTTTTTAAACTCTGTCCCTGGGTTTTAGATTCCTTACCATCCCTCTATCCATCTTATACAGAAAATCACTTCAGATGCAGCCACACAATTTTTTTCAAGTTTTTTCTCATGCAGAAGTATGTTAGAGAAATAATTTCGGAAATTCTTTGGCAGGAAAGTTACTGTAGAATTTAAATCAGCATTTAAATATCAATTTCAAGCATCGTGGCTTTAGTGGTAGTCTCACCGTCCCCAAGGTTTATTCCTGCACTTTTCGAGGTAAATTATTATTATTATTTTTAATTTAATCCAACGTAAATAACTGTTTCTAAAATCAGTGAACATTTGGGCTACCACTTAGTCTTAACATGATTTGCCTAAAATAGGTGGTAATTTTCCTTGCTGTTCCATCCTTACCGTCCCTTTTTTTCCCATTCCGTCCCCTTTTTCCTATACCATCCCCCTTTTTAGTTGCGTTCGTAATTATATAAATACGTAGCACCTATAGTTGTCGTTCAGTCCGTCTGTCTGTCCACATATAACAGAGCAAAAACTACCCAACCGAATGGACTGAAATTTTAAATATATGATTGTTGCAAAATTTTGTCGAGCCATTTCAAATTTTATGAAAATCGGATGTATACTTTAATGACAGGGACAGTCAAAATTTTTCCGTTACATTACGGGGAATGGGAAATAAAATATTACAAGTGCATTTTAATGATGTTACAGTCACTTATGAAGCGCAAAAAAATATACATTCAGTACAAATTGGGGTGCAAAAAATAATTATAAAACTAGTTATAGTACGAACGCACCTCATTTGCCACGTTTGACGAGCAATTTCCAACTTGTTTACATTACCGTCCCTTCTTTAATACTCCTTTAAGACAATGTTATACCAAAATTTTGTACTAAAAATACTACATTGTCATTATTTCTTATTTGAATGTCCTGTGGGTACTATGCAAATTCATTATAAGTAAAAATTTAGAAGAAAATAAAAATTTTTAGTGGTAAAATTGTAAGGAAAATTAAACTCGCAAGTTTAACTTAAACCTCAGTTAAATAATTTTTTTTCACTGCTGACCATTTTTTATTTATTTTGAATCATTAAGGTATTCGTCTACCAGATTAAAATTTTATTTTAGCAAGTTTAATTTCGACAGATTTTTTTCCCCAAAAGTCAAAACATTGTGAGAATGCCCCATATACGAGTATTTTCAGTTGTAGAAAAACGATTCTATGCTTAAAGCACATGTATATGTACCCCGATTATCGAAAACAATCATGACAGTATGTCGAGTGACGCAGCATAGCCCAAAATTGTGGAATATCGCGGCACTCATATATCCAGCTAGTTTCAAATCAAAAGAAAAGCAAGAAACCGCCTTTTATTAACTCAGCAAATGCGTGACGTTCTGATCTTTTTCAAAACAGTACTATATATTGCTGACTAATCCTATTCTGAAGCTATCAGGAGCCAGATATGAATCGCGATGGCTTTTTCTTTAAGGCGCAAACGAAAGTTTACCGTCAAAAAGTGGAAGTAAGTCAGTTTGATCATATTTTAGGTTCGAAATAATATAAATTCGAAGAATATAAAATAAGTTCGAAATAATATAAATAAAATATATTTTATTCTTTTTCTGAAATTAGATATAAAATTTCCATCAGCCATAACATATTTAAAAACCATTGTAGGAAAAAACATTTAAAAAAATAATCTTTGTCTTGAGAAGATTGTTCCAACGATGTATCTCAAGACTGCACTTCCCATTTGCAATTTCAAAATTGAACAGTTGGACCTCCCTGGGTCCCATATGCCTCCCAGCAGCGATTTTTTTAAAAATAAAATGTAATGCCCTTTTGAATTCATTAGACACGTGTTTTACAGCCCGAAATTTCGATACGTTCTCGAGAAAGACTTGGGGGGGGGGGGGGGGGACTTTTGATGGACCCGGTATATGTGTATTGAAAGAGAGAATATCGTTTATCCGGCCCAAAAAGTAAATTAATTTCCGGTTCCTTTTTTCCATAGAAAGAACAAAATAACACAAAAACTGAATTTACCCACTTATAATCATACGTTTTACAACAAAAAACATTTTTATTATGAAATAATTATAAAAAGTAATAGAGATATTGTCAATTCATGGGTATGTTTTGAGCACATAAATTTAAACTTTTTCAGAAAAAATATTAAATTTGGGGCATATTAAATCATATTCAAAATTGAAAATAGTGTGTATAGCATTAATAGTTCATTTACAGGGACACCCAAAAAGTGGTTCCAAAACTTTTGACTGGTGGAGCCTCTTTTTAGAATGAATTTTTATGACGGACCCCCTGAGGGTGTTCATCAATTGCGCCTACGGTGGGAGGAGATCATAAATTGCGCCTACAGCTTCGGCCCCTTCTGTATGAATTGCGCTCGAAGGGGGTGAGATAAGCAATCCATCATTTTATTGAGGGTTGCCTTAAAGAGTTATTTTTCCCAAAAAAGTTTTCTGGATGCAAATTCGGCCATGGTAAATCTTGGCGACAATAATCACAATACTTAAGGTCTGTATTCATCTAGCATTGCATTATATCTTATGAGATATTCAACGTAATGAATACAAATAAAATATTACTACAGGATACTTACTAATATTTACTACGAAAGAAGGGGACTTCTCATTTAAATAGCGCGGTGCAAACTGCCGCCCCAAATTTTGTTAGCTCTTTCAAGGTATTTCAAGAAATATCTAATGTTAATTTTAAAAAAAACACACCATTGTTAAGAAATTTTTTATTTTGACTTGTAACATTTGGATAAAAAGTGTTTTTCCTTTTTCAATGACAAAAAATGCTGAAAATACATAAAATTCAAGTTATCATAACTCGGTAAGTTTTATTTGTACAAAAATGAAACTTTTATTGTTTAATTATTAGTACACGAAGAAAGTTTTACTAAATATATAGTATTTAAATCCCGTAAAAAAATTAAATTTCTGTAACTTTTAAAAATAACATTTTATATATATATGCAGTAGAAACCCGGTTATATGAAAATCGGCATAACCGAAAGCCCTTAAAATTCCTCAAAGTCCTTTTTAAATGTGGAAAATTTTATTGCCAACACTATTTTGACCGATGTCAAATGACAACTTTTAACATATTTTGATTTATGATTAATATTTTATTTGTAAGTTTTAGATCAAACAATTCCGAATCATTTTTAGTACATTGAAGAGTTGTTTTAATACTTATTATCTTTAAAAATTAAAAGGAAAATAAATAAAAATCAAAACTTTGAAAGGTGTTATTGGATGTGGGTAGAAATAGTGTTAAAAAAGCATGTTCTTTATGAAAATAATAAACAGAGTCAACTTACTTATTTTGTCAATTGCGTAATTTCGGGCACTTATTAGATAGACACGTACGACACTTCATCTTTTTTACAAAATATGTTGTGATTTTCTTTTGTTTTTTAACTTTGCATCGTTTCAATGCTGCTTTATCAAGCCACCTTTTAAACAGGACCGAAACTAGCCTTTTTTGCACCCGGGGCAAACATGGATTTTGCCCCCCCCCCCTCTCTCTTCCGGAAAGTATATTTACAAAGAGAATTTTACTAATTTTCGAATAGCCGACTTATTTTTAAATTTAAAATATGTAATCATAATATATGTAATACTGAACTATGCAATCTACAATGACGTGTCCAAGGGGGAGGTCACGGGGATCATGACCCCCCTCTGAACACCAACAAAAATATTCTAAGGACCATTTTTTAAATGAAATACTCAGTAGAGTCCCGATTATCCGAGTCCCGCTTAACCAAGTTTCCGCCTTAACCGAGTTATTTTCTTCTGATGGGCTGATGGCTTCCATTATTATGAAACAGCCATTATAAAGGAAGTGTTAGGTGAAGATGAAAGAGCAGCCGTAAAAAGTTAGAACTCTGATTTTCTGGTCAGAATGTGGGGGGTAAATGCCCATATACATTTATTTATTTATTTATTTATTTATTTATTATGGCCATTTTTCTTTCCCATTCTGTCCAGATCGGACTTCTAACTTTTTACGACTGCTCTTTCATCTTCAACTAACACTTCATTTATAATGGTTGTTTCATAATAATGGAAGCCATCAGTCCATCAGAAGAAAATGATCCATTCCAAAGACTAACGAAAAGCACAAACATCCATTATATAAATTGAGCATTTATGTGCTTAAAGGCTTAATCTTCAGAAAAGACAGACAGAGAAACAGCAGTAGCAGTAACATTACAACTTTGCTGCTATTGCTGCATTCTCTTTCTTTCTTTAAAAAAATTTTTCTTTTCTAATAAAGGCTCTCATTATGGAGCCACGAAACCGTTGTATGCTAAAAATTTTGACTGTTTATACTTTTCTTTACGTTGGTTTTACATATAATGTATTTATTTAACACAATGAGTTCTGTATGCATGTTATTAGTTTATAATCTTGGAGGAATTTGACGTAGAATCCCCTCCTCCCTTACCTTATTTTGCGCTAATGATGTTTAAAACGGAATATTTTATTTATTTTAATCGAAAATCTATTGAATGATTAAATAATAAAAAAAAAAGATTAAAAATGTATTCATTTTTGCAAGAACTATAGGTAGTAATATAAAATAAATGTTTATTCTCTGGTGAGAAAATTTTTGGCAAAATATTGGCGTCCGAAATAAATCGCGAGATAACCTGTAACAGATAATCATAACCCTCATTTCAGCAGCAAGAATATTCTTCCATTTAGAATGTTGTTTTTTTTCCTCAGCATCTTTCTTTCAAAATACTACAGAGAATAATATTAAAGTGAAATTTATTTCTAGCATATTAATTGAATTATGAAATATCTGTAAATATCTGTAAATATCTGTATATAAATGTTAATAATGTTTAAGGTTCTTGAAGAATCTTAGAATGAAACATCTAAAGGCAGAGTAAATGAGATATTAGTTTAAACCTTACGAAAATATTTGTTTCCATACATAATTGGCCCATGTCAAATATTATATTATTGAACGAAAAATAATATGCTTGGAGAAAAAAATGGCATTATTAGGTAACAAGTTTTATTTCTTCATAAAATTTTCTCTTCTAAAGTAATTTAAAAAAATTCTTCAACGTTTAAATTTCTTGTGTAAATATTTGAAATTGATGATGATTTGTAATGTTCTATCATGGTTATATATATGGATTTTTTTATCATCATACTTCTATTTATTTCCCCCTTTTTTTTTTCAATTTGTGCATATTATATTAGCGGAATATACATTTTTATAGTGTCGATTTTTCTGTGATTTAATAGTTATTATTAACAACAATATATATATATATATATATATTATACTCATATATGAAATATATGTGTATAAGTTTTTTGCGAGTTTAAGAAAAGCATTATTGATAGCCGAAATTATCGATAAAGCGCCCAATTTAGCGAATCAACGCCAACAGAAAAGTCTTTCTAACAAAAAAAAAGCTGTCACTTCGTGCCCATAAGTATAAGAGAGGGGGTGACAATGATATCCGGTCCAACGTGACGCCGAGCGCAGTTCATACAGGGGGAGGCAAAGAAGGGTCGGCATCGGCGCAGTTAGCCGGTCTCCCCCCCTGAAGCCTACCGTATCCTATGATACAAGGTAATATTGTTTAAGTGCAATGCTATCGACAGTGTTGAATTCAGGCACTTTCTCCTGAGGATTTCTGTGGTTCCGGGGGGGGGGGGGGATTGCACTTTTGACCATTGAAAACCCAAAATCTCAAATCTTCCGGGGGGACATCTTATTGCTCCGGGGGGGGGGATGTCCCCCCAGGACAACCCCTGAAATCAACAATGGCTACAGAGAAAAAGAAAGAGAATTTTTAAAAAAGATACTTTTAGTTTCGAAACCGGTTTCGAAAATAAAATTTTGGCAGGATATTTTCTAGGAATGTAAACATCAGATCGGATTTTTTTTTTTTCTTTCACCTTTAAAAAGCTTCGCGACTAAAATCTACTAAAAAGCTGAGAGGAAAGGGGGGAAGATGACTTACAAGAATTTGGACAATTATTTTGTAAAATTTGTGTTTGGTCTGCAACCCCTACCTTGAATATGTTTTTAATCAAAATTAATGGATGAAGCAAATGTGAACTAAATATCCAAGTGATATCGAATTTTGAAATTGTTGATCGTGCTTTAAGGAAATAAATATAATAACAATAAGATTAATTTCTCTTAACTGAGAAATGAAAGCATAAATAATATTGTATTATATATTTTCATTTTAAAAGATAAGATATAAAGATATTATCATAGGACATTTGCATTCATTCTATTCACTTTGATCCATAAACATCACATAAAAACATATTATTTCTCTGACTGCCTCGTAGAGAGTATATCTTCTCAGATTTAAATTTTTTTTCAGTTTGGTGACCGTCAATTCGTTATATTACACTCCTCAGCAAAAATTTAGACACTGGTGGTTTTTAACCTTCAAATAAAAAATACGAACACTTGGGTAAATAATAAAAATAAGTACAAATGACTGTACTTATTTTTAAATATATTTTAAACGTTTTAGGACAGAAATAAAGGTTTTAATGTAGGATATTATTTCATTTAAGGGTGTATTCGAAAAAATATTTTTCCACCTTCAACAGCTCGAAATTTTCTGAGACATTTTCAGACTCATTTTTAAAAGTAAAAACATGAAACTTGCTGGGGTGATTTCTGAAGACATGTTTAACATGCCGTGTGATTTCATTTTCAGCTCAATTAATTAGAATTTGATTTTTAAACAATTATTTTCTCAGTATGACCATTTTTTTCATTCCCAGATCGCCCGCTTCGGAAAATTCGGTTCAAAACGCCAACTTTGACAGCGTTTTTTACGGTATTTTCTGCATTAACCAAAAAATTAAGAAGCACGGCACATTATACAGTTTCTAAATAAGAGAATTTCCCAGTTTGATACGTTTGAGAGCAAAAATGAATTTTAAAATGAATCAGAAAATAAGCAGTTTCGATCGGAATACACCCTTAAATGATTGAAAAAAAAAAAAAAAAAAAAAAAAAAGACAAAATATTATGATACGTTTTAAATTTTTCTTATAATTATTAATTACAATTCATTTTGCGTTCAAAACTGGTTTATTTATTTTATTTGTTTATTTATTTATTTATGAAAAAAGTAATAATGCTAAGTTTTAATTATGTGTTGTAATTGTCATTTTAATTTACACTGAATATTTATCATTGAAAACGGGATTTTTATTAATTAATGTCCCAAATTACACATAACTAAATATAGTACAAAACAGTTAAAAATATTTATGTTAGAAAATATTAATGTAATAACTCTATTTATGTGACTAACTAATGAAATTACTAATTTGTAGTTTTTATTATTTTTCTAATTACTAGCTCATGTTAGTAAATAGAGTGTTAATTGTTTTAGAAACCAGCAATTCTAAATAGCTATTCTGTATTTTAACGCAGGGAAAATTAATAAAAAATCATAGTTAAATGAAAAAATCCAATTTTAATAAAAATAGTATATATTTTTTCTTTGTTAGGCTATTTATAGAAGACTTCAAAATACAATGCAGAAACTATGTGACTAACTAATGAAATTACTAATTTGTAGTTTTTATTATTTTTCTAATTACTAGCTCATGTTAGTAAATAGAGTATTAATTGTTTTAGAAACAAGCAATTCTTAATAGCTATTCAGTATTTTAACGCAGGGAAAAATAATAAAAAATCATAGTTAAATGAAAAAACTCAATTTTAATAAAAATAGTATATATTTTTTCTTTGTTAGGCTATTTATAGAAGACTGCAAAATACAATCCAGAAACATGAACCACAGGTTCTGCGTGTTATAATGCAAACTGCTATTGAGAATATATTTTAAAATATAAAAATCAATAAATTAATTTCTAAATAATTCTTTTTTTTTTCTTTATATGTTTAAGTGCATAATTTATTTATTTTTAAGGAGTCTCAATCTAAATTTTTCCAAAACAAGAAAGCATGAACAAAGATTAATGCATATGGTTGAAAATCCTGCGTGTTATAATAAAAACACTTGCAAGAATTTTTTTATTTAAAAACAAAAACCACTATACCTCTATTAATGTACGTGCTATTCTTACCAGAAAAAAACCGGTAACCGAAAAAAAAGTGATCGGAAAAAGGGGGACAAAATAAACAAGAGCGGAAAAAACGTGACAAGGAAAATACGTGACCGGAAAAAAGGGGACAAGGAAAAAACGGGACCGTTTAGTGCTGCTTGTACTTTGTCCGGTATGGAGCCGTTATAACACAGCCAGGCAAATACAAATATTTTAAGCCAATGTCTACAAATGAGAATTTTGAAAAATGGTGAGAATATTCGCATACGAGAATGCTTTACAGCTCTACTTGATTTTTGACATTCGCGAACGGGAATACGAATATTTTCCGTCGATGTTTAAGGCTGTTTGTTCTCAAATCCAAAAGGGCAACTTTCTGACATAAGTTTTAATTTATTTTTGTTCGGAAATGCATGGAACTAGCTGATGTAAGTGAGCTGTTTTTTCCATTTTTTTTTGCAAACGCAATAGATCTTTCAGAAAAGAGTGTCAAAGTGGGCGTTTTGAACCGAATTTCCGCGCGAAGGAAGAAAGAGCACTCAAGAGCGGGCGAAAAACGTGTTTGTCACGTGATCAAAAAGGCTTATAACTCAATAGGTAATTCATTGATCAAAAATGAATTTGTAAATGTGTCAAAACGTTTTGGGCTTGTTGAGCAGAGCAGTTAAGAACAGCGAAACAGCACCAAAACTGGCGATATGAAGCAATTAAAATAATAAAACTTTGTAAAAAATCACCATAAAATTAAAACAAAACACAGGACGCGTTTCGAGCTAAAAACATAACAGCTCGTCATCAGCTACAGCATACACGTGTCCGTAAACGAACAAGTTCAAAAAAAAAAAAAAACGTTTTTTGAACTTGTTCGTTTACGGACACGTGTATGCTGTAGCTGATGACGAGCTGTTATGTTTTTAGCTCGAAACGCGTCCTGTGTTTTGTTTTAATTTTATGGTGATTTTTTACAAAGTTTTATTATTTTAATTAGTTAAGAACAGACTTAAGAATGCAAATATTGAGAAAAGTCCCGCATATTCGCATATGAAAATGCATATTTACATCAGTACTTGATTTTTGATCTATGCAAATTGGGAAACAGGATATTTTAGTCCCGCCGTTTTGGTCCTGATGCCATTTCGATTCCTAGCCGTTTCGGTTCCTTGCAGTTGTTGTTGGAAGCAGCTATATTGTTAATAAAAAAAATCTCAAAAATTAAATTGTTTTTATTACTGTATTTATTAGTAACAATTCCAAATTATTTCAATTATTAATTGTTTATAAATTAATTTATCAATTACTTGTTTAAAAAATATTACATGAGCCATATAATAGTTATTACAGGGTAATGCAAATATAATTTTTTTTTTTTAATTTTCGGTTACTATAATGTCATTAGATTATATAAAAATGATAACGATTCTGAGGATAAATATGTTGTTTATTTATTTATTAGCTAGTTTATAATATTTTCTTGCTATTTAAAAATAATTAATTAATAATATCTAGTTCTTTTTTAATAGCAAACTATAACTGTGCTAAAAAAATAAAAATCTAAATCTACATCTGGACAATAATATCACCTAACATCGTTAAAAAATATTTTTACGTATTTGTACAATGTTACATTATTACTATTATTAATTAATAATAATACCATCAGTCAAAAACATAACAATTACTTAGACTTAAATTTTTGACTGATTTTTCATTTTTATTATTTATTGTTTTTTTTTTTGGGGGGGGGGGGATAATACATAAAAAATTTTGAATAAAAACTTTAATTGATGAATAATTGCTATTAATTAATTATTAAAATAGTTAGAAATTTTAGTATAAAAATTAAATTAATATTTTATTAAATTTATTTTTTAATTCAATTTATTCTTAATTTATTGAATTATTAACGTTAATATAAATTACAATTTTCTACTTTAAAATAAACTCAATACATAATATATTATATATTCGGTTCATCATTATATTTAATATTAGCTATAAGCTGAAATTTATCCTTTACCTGCTTATTTATTTTATATTTAAAGTTACTGAGATTTAAAACTATTAATATAATTAATAATAAAACTAAGATAAAAAATTATTAAACTTATTTTATGGGCAAAATGGAGGAAAAGGATAATTAAAAGAAAATAATAAAAGACAAATGCAAAAAAAGCTTAGTTTTGTCAGTTAAAAAATTATTTATTAAAGTATTAATGACATTATTACATAAAAATAAAAATAATCGTTTTATTAAAAGAAATAGGTCCAATTTCAATAAAATTTGCTCACCAAAATGTGCTTCAAGGGTGGGAAGACTTAAAAAACGTTGCAAGAAATGATTATAAAAAGAAAGAGCAAAGGGGAGGGGGGATACCTTTTTTTTTTTTTTTTTTTTTTAAATATTTTCTCAGCACGCCTAGTAAGCAAATCTCTGTTGATTTCCCAATGCTTAAATGCTTAATGGTAAAGTAACTTATGAAAACAAATTTATAAGATGCAACATTGTATTGAAAATATCAGACATTTGTTACCTTGTTAGTTTTTTAGTAATTATTTATAAGTTCAATATTTATCAATTCCGTGTCATATTTTTTCCGTGTCCCCTTTTAGGTAGCTTTCATTACAAAAAGTCCTCCCGGCCAGTGCCGGGAGGAAGAGGTAGCTTTCATAATCCTTATTTAAAAAAAGCCAACTTATATCATGCAAACACACGAAGCTCAATTTAGTGGAAACCGAATATAGGAGATTCAATATTAATTTTTATCAATATAATGAATGAGAATTTCGCGAAATTAGTCAGCTTTATCCAAGCTGCTTTTCTTTAAATTAACTTATATTTGGCTGCCAAATTCGGCAAATTATTAAAGTGCCTGTCATTTTAAGACAACATGGTGGATGAGGCTAAGCAGTGAACTTGGTCGAGACCTTAGTAATTGCTGTGCACATGCTCACTCACATCGAAATCGGTTAATATATAGGAGTGCTGTCGCATGCAAAAAATCAGATTTTTCAAAATGTCACCCACAATAGAAATTGAAACTGCTAAATCTGAGCCATTTTTTAAGGTAAAGACAAACAAAAAATGCTCCTGAATCCTTATATCAAGATCAAATACTTAAGAAAGAAACCTTTTTCAATTTCTAATTTTTTTGCACCTCACTTTAAATATATATATATTTTTTAATTTAATGGCCGCCATTTTGAAACAAGATGGCTGATGAATCTGGCCAGCGAACTTGTCGAGGTGTTGATGTATACTATCCACATGCCTTCTTACATCGAAATAGGCGAATACGTGTGTTATCGCGTGAAAAATACAAGATCGTTTCAAAATGTTAGCCATGCTAGAAATTCAAAGTGCTATAAATCAACCATTTTTTAAGATATCAACAAAAGAACAAATTTTCAGAAACAAAAACTGCTCCGGAATCTTTGTATGAAGGCCAAACACATAAAAAAAATCTTTTTCATTTTCCAATTTTTTAATACCTCATTTTAAATTTTAAATTACATTTTTAAAAAAAAATGGCAACCCTTTTGAAACAAGATGGCGAATGAAGCTGGCCAACGAACTCGGTCGAGACATTGGTATGTACTATGTACAGACCAAGTTACATTCAAATCGGTTCATAAATACGCCTGTTATCGCGTGACAAAAATCAGGTCGTTTTAAAATGTCAGCCACAATAGAAATTCAAAATGTTATAACTCAGCAAATTTTTTAAGATGTAGACGAAACAAAACCTGTTCCGGAATCTTTGTATTAAGGTCAAACACATACAAAAAAAAACTTTTTCATTTTCCAATTTTTTGGTATCTCATTTTAAATTTATTTTTTTTTAATTTTTTTAAATGGCCACCATTTTGAAACAAGATGGCGAATGAATCTGGTCAACGAACTCGGTTGAGTTATTTGTATGTACTATGTACACACCAAGGTACATTCAAATCGGTTCATAAATACGTCTGTTATCACGTGGCAAACATCAGGACGTTTCAAAATGTCACCCACGCTAGAAATTCAAAATGCTATAACTCAGTCATTTTTTAAGATATAGACGAAACAAAAACTGCTCCCGAATCTTTTTATCAATGTCAAACACATAAGAAAAAAATATTTTTTCAATTTTCAATTTTTTGCTACCGCATTTCAAATTTAAATTTTTCTTAAAATTTTAAATGGCCACCATTTTTAAACAAGATGGCGGATGAAGCTGGCCAACGAACTCGTTCGAGACATTGGTCTGTACTATGTATAAACGAAGTTACATCCAAATCGGTTCATAAATACGCCTTTTATCGCGTGACAAAATTCAGGACGTTTCAAAATGTCAGCTTCGCAAGAAATTCAAAATGCTATAACTCAGCCATTTTTTAAGATATAGACGAAACAAAAACTGCTACGGAGACTTTGTATAAAGGTCAAATACATAAGAAAAAAATATTTTTCCATTTACAATTTTTTGGTACCACATTTCAAATTTTAAATTTTTTAAAAATTTTTAAATGGCCGCCATTTTGAAACAAAATGGCGGATGAAGCTGGCCAACGAACTCGGTCGAGACATTGGTATGTACTATGTACACACCGAATTACATCCAAATCGGTTCATAAATACGAGAGTTACAGTGTGACATAAGTCAGATATATATATATATATATATATATCAATTTTGAACGGAGGGTGGTTTCGGTGTCTGGGGGTCATGATCGATGAAAATATACCAAAATTTTTTGAAATCGCTTTCCTCCGAACGGCTGCAATAGGTAGCTTTTTGTAAAGAAAGCTACCTAATGCTATTACTCAGCCAATTTTTTTTAGATATAGACGAAAGAAAAACTGTTCCGAAATCTTTGTATAAAGGTCAAATACATAAGAAAAAAATATTTTTCCATTTTCAATTTTTTGGTACCACATTTCAAATTTTAAATTTTTTAAAAAATTTTAAATGGCCGCCATTTTGAAACAAAATGGCGGATGAAGCTGGCCAACGAACTCGGTCGAGAGATTGGTATGTACTATGTACACACCGAATTACATCCAAATCGGTTCGTAAATACGCCTTTTATCGCGTGACAAAATTCAGGACGTTTCAAAATGTCAGCCACGCTAGAAATTCAAAATGCTATAACTCAGCCCTTTTTTAAGATATAGACGAAACAAAAACTGCTCCGGAATCTTTGTATAAAGGTCAAATACATAAGAAAAAAATATTTTTCCATTTTTAACTTTTTCGTACCACATTTAGCGTTTTACATTTTTTTAAAAATTTTAAATGGCCGCCATTTTGAAACAAAACGGCGGATGAAGCTGGCCAACGAACTCGGTCGAGACATTGGTATGTACTATGTACACACTGAATTAAATCGAAATCGGTTCATAATTACGGGAGTTACAGTGTGACATAGGTCAGATATATATATATGTATATATATATATATATATATATATATATATATATCAATTTTGAACGGAGGGTGGTTTCGGGGTCTGGGGGTCATGATCGATGAAAATATACCAAATTTTTTTGAAATCGCTTTCCTCCGAACGGCTGCAACTAGCTTTTAGAGCTACCTATTGCAGCCGTTCGGAGGAAAGCGATTTAAAAAAATTTTGGTATATTTTCATCGATCATGACCCCCAGACCACGAAACCACCCTCCGTTCGAAATTGATATATATATATATATATATATATCAATATCAATATCTATCTATCTATCTATATATATATATATATCAATATCAATATATATATATATATATATTACCATTAATTAAACATAACCTGCCACCGTCAATTATTATGAATTAAAGCTGTAAGTATTAAAAAAAAAATATATATTATAAGAATTATTATGGAAGAAAAAAGAAAAAAGTGGACACCGACAAAAATTGAAAAGCTTATACATTGAATTACGTTATCGAGGGCACAGAATTCAATGATATAAGCAAAATTGTTGTTTTCTGTGGGAAAAATAAGCTAAAGCTAAAATTAATTTTCCCCTGTGCCCGAACAACCACTATAATCAAGTGAATTGATTAAAAATGAAAGCAGAATAGAAACAAATAATATGAAATGGAAGAATCAATAAAACGTATTTAAATATTTATAGGATATATATATATATTTGACATTTGTCACACTGTAACTCTCGTATTTATGAACCGATTTGGAAGTAATTCGGTGTGCACATAGTAAATACCAATGTCTCGACCGAGTTCGTTGGCCAGCTTCATCCGCCATTTTGTTTCAAAATGGTGGCCATTTAAAAATTTTTAAAAAATTTAAAATATGAAAAGTGGCACCAAAAAATTGAAAATGGAAAAATATTTTTTTCTTATGCATTTGACCTTTATACAAAGATTCCGGAGCAGTTTTTATTTCGTCTATATCTTAAAAAATGACTGAGTTATAGCATTTTGAATTTCTAGCGTGGCTGACATTTTGAAACGTCCTGAATTTTGTCACGCAATGAAAGGCGTATTTATGAACCGATTTGGATGTAACTTCGTATGTACATAGTACATACCAATGTCTCGACCGAGTTCGTTGGCCAGCTTCATCCGCCATCTTGTTTAAAAATGGCGCCATTTAAATTTTTAAGAAAAATTTAAATTTGAAATATGGTACCAAAAAATTGAAAATTGAAAAAATATTTTTTTCTTATGTGTTTGACCTTGATAAAAAGATTCGGGAGCAGTTTTTGTTTTGTCTATATCTTAAAAAGTGACTGATTTATAGCATTTTGAATTTCTAGTGTGGCTTATATTTTGAAACGTCCTGATTTTTGTCACGTGATAACAGGCGTATTTATGAACCGATTTGGATGTACCTTGGTGTGTACATAGTACATACAAATATCTCGACCGAGTTCGTTGGCCAGCTTCATCGCCATCTTGTTTCAAAATGGCGGCCATTTAAAAAAATTTTAAAAAATTTAAATTTAAAATGAGATATCAAAAAATTGGAAAATGAAAAAGATTTTTTTCGTATGTGTTTGACCTTAATACAAAGATTCCGGAACAGTTTTTGTTTCGACTATATCTAAAAAAAATGGCTGAGCTATAGCATTTTGAATTTCTATTGTGGCTGACATTTTAAAACGACCTGAAATTTGTCACGCGATAACAGGCGTATTTATGAACCGATTTGAATGTAACTTGGTCTGCACATAGTACATACCAGTGTCTCGACCGAGTTCGTTGGCCAGCTTCATTCGCCATCTTGTTCCAAAAGGGTTGCTATTAAATAATTAAATTTGAAATTTAAAATGAGGTATTAAAAATTGGAAAATGAAAAAGATTTTTTTTATGTGTTTGGCCTTGATACAAAGATTCCGGAGCGGTTTTTGTTTCTGAAAATTTGTTATTTTGTTTATATCTTAAAAAATGGTTGAATTATAGCACTTTGAATTTCTAGCATGGCTAACATTTTGAAACGATCTTGTATTTGTCACGCGATAACACACGTATTCGCCTATTTCGATGTAAGAAGGCATGTGGATAGTATACATCAATATCTCGACCAAGTTCGCTGGACAGCTTCATCAGCCATCTTGTTCTAAAATGGCGGCCATTAAATTAAATATATATATATATATTTAATGTGAGGTGCAAAAAAATTAGAAATTAAAAAAGATTTCTTTCTTAAGTATTTGACCTTGATATAAGGATTCAGGAGCATTTTTTGTTTGTGTTTATCTTATAAAATGGCTCAGATATAGCAGTTTCAATTTCTAATGTGGATGACATTTTGAAAAATCTGATTTTTTGCCTGCGACAGCACTTGTATATATCAACCGATTCCGATGTGAGTGAGCATGTGCACAGCAATTACTAAGGTCTCGACCATGTTCACTGGTTAGCCTCATCCACCATGTTGTCTTAAAATGGCAGGCACTTTACGAAATCGCCGAATTTGGCAGCCAAATATAAGTTACTTTAAATAAATGCAGCTTGGATAAAGCTGACAAATTTCGCGAAATTCTCATTCATAATGATTTAGTAATGATAAAAAATAGTATTGAATCTCCTATATTCGGTTTCAACTAAATTGAGCTTCGTGTGTTTGAATAATATAAGTTGGCTTTTTTAAAATAAGGAATATGAAAGCTACCTCTTCCTCCCGGCACTGGCCGGAAGGACTTTATATATATATATATATATATATATATATCTGACATTTGTCACACTGTAACTCTCGTATTTATGAGCCGATTTCGATGTAATTCGGTGTGTACATAGAACATACCAATGTCTCGACCGAGTTCGTTGGCCAACTTCATCCGCCATTTTGTTTAAAAATGGCGGCCATTTAAAATGTTTAAAAAATTTTTAAATTTGAAATGTGGTACCAAAAAATTGAAAATGGAAAAATATTTTTTTCTTATGTATTTTACCGTTATACAAAGATTCCGCAGCAGTTTTTGTTTCGTCTATATCTTAAAAAATGGCTGAGTTATAGCATTTTGAATTTCTAGAAATGGCTGACATTTTGAAACGTCCTGATTTTTGTCATGCGATAAAAGGCGTATTTATGAACCAATTTGGATGTAACTTCGTCTATACATATAGTACATACCAATGTCTTGACCGAGTTTGTTGGCCAGCTTCATCCGCCATCTTGTTTAAAAATGGCGGCCATTTAAATTTTTAAGAAAAATTTAAATTTGAAATGTGGTACCAAAAAATTGAAAATTGAAAAAATATTTTTTTCTTATGTGTTTGACCTTGATAAAAAGATTCGGGAGCAGTTTTTGTTTCGTCTATATCTTAAAAAATGAGTGAGTTATAGCATTTTGAATTTCTATTGTGGCTGACATTTTACAACGACCTGATTTTTGTCACGTGATAACAGGCGTATTTATGAACCGATTTGGATGCATCTTGGTGTGTACATAGTACATACAAATATCTCGACCGTAATCGTTGGCCAGCTTCATCCGCCATTTTGTTTCAAAAAGGCGGCCATTTAAAGAAATTTTAAAAATTTAAAATTTAAAATGAGATACCAAAAAATTGGAAAATGAAAAAGATATTTTTCGTATGTATTTGACCTTAATACAAAGATTACGGAACATTTTTTGTTTCGTCTATATATGAAAAAATGGCTGAGTTATAGCATTTTGAATTTCTATTGTGGCTGACATTTTAAAACGACCTGATTGTTGTCACGCGATAACAGGCGTATTTATGAACCGATTTGGATGTAACTTGGTCTGTACATAGTATATACCAATGTCTCGACCGAGTTCGTTGGCCAGCTTCATTCGCCATCTTGTTTCAAAAGGGTTGCCATTTAAAAAAAATTTAATTTCAAATTTAAAATGAGGTATTAAAAAATTGGAAAATGAAAAAGATTTTTTTTTATGTGTTTGGCCTTGATACAAAGATTCCGGAGCATTTTTTGTTTCTGAAAATTTGTTTTTTTGTTTATATCTTAAAAAATTGTTGAATTATAGCACTTTGAATTTTTAGCATGGCTAACATTTTGAAACGATCTTGTATTTGTCACGCGATAACACACGTATTCGCCTATTTCGATGTAAGACGGCATGTGGATAGTATACATCAATATCTCGAACAAGTTCGCTGGCCAGATTCATCAGCCATCTTATTTCAAAATGGTGGCCATTAAATTAAAAAATATATATATATATATTTAAAGTGAGGTGCAAAATATTAGAAATTGAAAAAGGTTTCTTTCTTAAGTATTTGACCTTGATATAAGGATTCAGGAGCATTTTTTGTTTGTCTTTATCTTAAAAAATGGCTCAGATGTAGCAGTTTCAATTTCTAATGTGGGTGACATTTTGAAAAATCTGATTTTTTGCCTGCGACAGCACTCGTATATATCAACCGATTCCGATGTGAGTGAGCATATGCACAGCAATTACTAAGGTCTCGACCAAGTTTACTGGTTAGCCTCATCCACCATGTTGACTTAAAATGGCAGGCACTTTAAGAAATCGCCGAATTTGGCAGCCAAATATAAGTTACTTTAAAGAAAAGCAGCTTGGATAAAGCTGACTAATTTCGCGAAATTCTCATTCATTATATTGATAAAAATTAGCATTGAATCTCCTATATTCGGTTTCCACTAAATAGAGCTTCGTGTGTTTGAATGATATAAGTTGGCTTTTTAAAATAAGGAATATGAAAGCTACCTCTTCCTCCCGGCACTGGCCGGAAGGACTTTTTTTCTTTGTCCCCTTTTTTCCCGTCACGTTTTTTCCTTGTCACCTTTTTCTGCTCTTGTTTTTTCTGTTACGTTTTTTCCGGTCACTTTTTTTCCTAGAATCAAATGAATACACATATTGTACATTGTTTGCCTATTTATATACTGTAGCGATAGATTTTTTTTGTGCAGAAATTATAGGGTGATCCCAAGTATTATTTTTCTTTTCTTTCATTTTTTGTTGGCCCCCTAATTGTCCTTCTTATGAAATCGACGTTGATAAATATGAAGTCAAATCTGTTCTGTCTAATCCTGAAATTACAGAAGAATCTGACAAGTATATTTCTAAATATACGACAAAATGTCTAAAATTGAAAGTGTCCGGTCATTAATGGCCATATAGTGTATATATTAAATTTGAAACCATTCGGTTGGGTAGTTCTTGCACTGTTATATGAGGATAGACAGACATACGGGCGGACCGGACGACGACTATAGGTGCTACGTATTAGAGTCGACCCGAACCCGCAAATTACATTTTCCGTCAACCCGCAACCCGATCCGAACCCGAGGTATTTCAATCCGCACCCGACCCGAACCCGCAATATTTCAACCCGCTACCCGATCCCAACTCGCAATGAAAGAAAAGTAAGTCATGTTCTAATGCGATTATGAAAAAAAAAATCTATAATTGTATCTCTAATACCATTTTTATATTTTTCATAGAAGAATTAACAAATCTATGTTCTTTAATATTCAAACATTGTAAAACCTCTGAATAGTAGACACCTCGGGATCGTTGAATAGAGTCAAACATCGAGTCAGGTTATCCCGAATTTTGTTTTTCGGCTCGGAATGAATCTAATTTTCTTTCTGCAGGTCGGGTTCACACTAGAAAATTTTCTTGCGGGTCATATATAAGTTTTTTGCCCCTCAGATTGTTGGAATTTTCACAAAAAGTTTGATCACAACTATGTTTCAGATGAAAAGAAATACATACAGTCGGACCTCGTTATCCCGACACCCGGTTTTCACGTCACTCCGCTTATCACGTTAGTTTTTCAAAGTCCCGATTTTCTGTATATGATTTTAATGTAAATAAACTCCGGATTTCACGTCGTTGAATATTTTCCCACTCCGGATATTCCGACGGTTTCTGAAAAATATCCATTTTGCATAATCCATCTTATAAACTCGGAAATTAAGCGGTAAGAAATGTCTTAGCCAAACTTTGCACAAAAGTATCTAAAATACCCATTGAGCTAAATGAGAAATTTTACTTCAATTCTTTATCTAAAATAAATAAACCGTAGCAATCTACTCGCGGTCTTTTTGTTCTGGTCAGGAGTTGCTTTCTTGTGGTTACACGGCGTTTTTCATCAGACTAAAATCGAAGCATTACATTAAAATGATCAGAAATTATCTAACATCCATTTCTGAAATAACCAATAATGATTACAATTCATTGTATAATATTGAAAAAAGAATTGTACGAAGCACATCTAGGGATAAGCAAACCTTAATTCATCAATATTTCATGTAACAATAAAAAAAAGTCATCATAAATCTGATTTTTACTCTTTTGAATTTTGTTTTGTGTTTATTTTGTTTAATAATAATGTTTTATTGCTTAAAACTGCAAGAACAGTTTTGAATTCAAAATTGTTTTAAATTAATTAAAATACAGCTTTTTGTAAACATATTTTTCTCCAACTCCGGTTATCGCGACACTCCGCTTATGACGACACTTTCTTCTGGACATTAGAGTGTCGGGATAACGAGGTTCCACTGTATTTGAATTCGGATTGTACCCGACCCTTGCAGGACATATAATATATCTCACCGCCCCTCGAGGGGTTAAGATGATTCTGATAAAACCAGTTCTTACAGAAAAATGAAATTAAAAACTCGTCTAAAGCGGCCAGGTAAAATTGTTGCAATCTTGATTTAGTTTTTGTTGATGAAATTAGTACTTAAGGCTGTTCTCAACTGTTCTGCTCAACAAGCACAAAACGTTTTGACGTACTTACAAATTCATTTTCTAACGGAAAGATATAAAATTGGAAAGCCTGACTATGAAAGCGTTTTGGAATCGAGCTGTGCTTTCCATTTTTTGATCAATAAATTACCTATTGAGTTATAAGCGGACTTTGATCACGTGACAAAGATTTTTTCACCCTTTTTTGAGTGTTTATTCTTCTTTCGCGCGGAAATTCGGTTCAAAACGCCCACTGTGACACTATTATCTGACGGTTCTATTGCGTTTACAAAAAAACGTAAAAAATAATTCGATTACATGGTTTCTGAACAACAATACCTGCTAGTTTCATGCATTTCCGAACAAAAATGAAGTAAAACTTATGCCATAAAGTTGCCCTTTTGGATTTGAGAACAGCCTTAACTTCGAAATCTTCCTTCGCCTGTAGGCCGAGCCGGAGGGATTTTTCTTCTCTCGAAATATGAAAAACTTTATCAACATTACGTTTGAGATATACACAAAAACACATGTATCATATAAGTGAAAGAATATTCATACACACACACAAGTTAAGTGTGTGTAGATTTGGACGTCTCCAACTATTCAGATGTAAATCCATATACAAAAATATGTAAACGTTAAAAATTGAAAAAGCATTCACTAAATAGAGGTGTTTGCTATTCGGAAGCATCCATGAAGATATTATTATTTATAGATTTTTCGCCTGAAACAATATTTTGGACATTCTTTGAAAGTATAGGTCATCTCGAACCCGGCCAGCATGAATAAAAATCCAACCCGAAACAGTGAAAGTGAACCTGACATATAAAAAAGTATTGCGCCTTCTCGATCAGCGGGTTGGGTCGTGTTTCGGTAAAAGCTGATTAACCCGACCAAATGCAAGACTCTAATTGTAATATCGAAAGATAAATGTGTTTATATATGTTTATATATATAATGTGTTTATATATTAATTAAAGAGATCATAGATTAATTATTTACGGATAAAATCATTTTATTTATTATTAAGTAAATTTTTTAAAGGTCTAATTAGAATACAATATTACCAATTATCTTTTAAATAGAAAAATGAAGAAATCTGTATTCTTTAATATTCAAATATAGTAAAACCTCTGAATAGGGAATGCCTTGGGAACATTTTAAAAAGTCCTGCACGGTTTGTACATGACCCCGCCCGAACCCGAAACCTTTTTTAGAAATGAACCCCGAAACTTAAGTCAAAATCGAGGAAAAATATGTATACACCTGCGAAACCTGACCCAAACTCGACATATTTCAACTCGAAAGCAAAATATTTTGGCCTGTCAAAAAATGACAGAAAATTAATTTATCGTTTTAATGCAATTTTGAAAAGTAATCTACAAGTCGAATTGTTAAGTTATTTAAGATTGTATTAAGTGCAAATAATATGATGTTATATAAATAATATTTCTATTCAATGACACCAAACTCATATAATTTTGACACATTTATAAGATAAAAGGAAACACCAGGGCCGAAACTAGCCTCTTTTGCACCCGGGCAAACATTGATTTTAGCGCCCCCCTCCTCTTCAATACGCAAATTATATTTACAAAGAGAATTTTACTAATTTTCTAATAGCCGACTTATTTTAAAATTTAAAATATGTAATCATAAAATATGTAATACTGAACTGTGTAATCAACAATGGCGGATCCAAGGGGGAGGTCACGGGGGTCATGACTCCCCTCTGAACACCAACAAAAATATTCTAAAGATCATTTTAAAAATGAAATATACAATAGAGTCCTGGTTATCCGAGTCCCGCTTAAAGGAATTTCCGTTTTAACAACAACAACAAAAAAAAAATATGGCCATTGTTTCCCCCCATTCTGACCAGAAAATCAGAGTTCTAACTTTTTACGGCTGCTCTTTCATCTTCACCTAACCCTTCATTTATAATGGCTGTTTCATAATAATGGAAGCCACCAGTGCATAAGAAGAAACTGTCCATTCCAAAGATATAATCTTTCATATGGCGCGCATTCGTTCTAGTGCCATGCCACCTCTCCCCCCCCCTCCCCCCTTAGTTTCGGTCCTGGGAAACATAATTGTAGATATGACGGTTGTTTTTCTTATAACTTAGAAAGCAACAAAACACAAATTCACATTATCAATAAATATATAGCTTTACTGAATCAAAACAGAAAATAGAGGACAGTTTGCTAAAGATGTAAATCCAAATATATCTGATGAATTTATGTTAATGACAGTAATTAGTTTTACAAAACAAATATTATTCTGGATGGTTTGGCTGTTTCAGATTTTCCAATTTCTTTCCAAAAAAGAAAAAAAAAATCTCCGTATTAAATGTCACGTAAAATTGATTTTTTACCCAACAGTATTGTATTTTAAAAAAAAAAGTATTCTGTTCTAAAAAGAACAGAACGCTTACGAAAACTTTCTTTCCCTTTTAAAGTCTAAAAAAACACTTTAAATAGCATTATTTACATGACTTTCAGATGCTTTAAAATAAGCTCATCTTTGATTTGATGACTCTTTTGCACAGCAATTTAGAAGCAAACTCCAAGGATTTCAAAACACAAAATGTCCGATTATTAAGCTTACCAGACTTCCCCCCCCCCCCCGTTTTTTTATATGCTTTAAATATTTTCGTTGTATTGTTGCATCAATTCAGGGAATGTTCAAAATTGCTTTCAAAAAGGCGAAATTTCTCCTTAGGAGGAACTCTTTCATGCCAGAATTGTAATTCCCTTACCATCATTCATCATTTTTCGTATGCAATATTTAATTCTGATGTATATATGAACACTAAGGCATTTCTCCTTTAATCAATACAATTTTTTTTTAAAGTATGTGAATATTTTCTTCAAAATTTGCAACAACAGATTTTGAGTTTGTAAAGTTTGTTCGATATGAGTTTTACCTTATAGTTCTAGCATTTTTTACGTATACTTTACACATTTTTTTACTTCTAGTTTATACAATTATAATTTGCATTTTATTTTAGAAAGGTATTATTAGTGGCTATTTATTATCCTCGTTGTATCTCTTGAGTAACGCTAAGAGGGTCAAAAATGCATAAATATATGCTATTAAAAGGGTTTTACAGACTTACATAGTTACTGTTTGGTTTTATTTTTTTAGGATTTTGCCAATATTTTTAATTTATTATATTTATTTTTCAGTAAAAAAAAAAAAGCTGAATTAGTGATAAAATGAGAAAATTAAATCTGAAATCTTGTGGCTTCTAAAATTAAAAATTTCATTTCAAACTTACTACTACTACTAATAAATCTAAAAATAGGAATCATTAATTAAGTCTAAAAATTGTTATCAAAATAACAATTATGAAAATTAATTGGGATTAAAATGCACAGTTTTTGTTATGTTATTTACAAATCACAGCCGCAGCAAAGATGATGTGAGTCCCCCACACCAGGCACCGTCAATTAAGGTAGGCAGGGACAGGTTTCATCAGCGTCGTCAGTCATCTTTATAATAATGATACATTCATCTTGATAAAATTTCCAAACAACGTCGAAATTTCAAAATTTCTTTTTTATTTGGGGGGGAAGGGACAAGGTTTTTTTAGAGGATGGAAAATACTTAATTTAATCTTATATATATCAACTTACACACGCATACATGTATGTGTGTGTGTGTCTTAATCATTTTTAATTTATTTCTAAGACGATTTCGTTTTTGAAAAAATAAATGTATACTTCAAATTGAGTATTTCATACAAAAAATATAAAAAGTCAGAGTATCAAAAAAAGAAAAAAAAAATCTGCAGTGGCTATTAATCTATTGGTTCTCTGCAGAAAGAAATTTTCATTTCTTAAAGTTATGAACTTCAATGAAAAATATAAAAACGGCTTAGATCTTTCGTAAATAAAATCCTTGAAAAAATATCTCTATTTAAAGGATTAAATTTAAATGATTATATATAAATGTATAATAAAAGTTAAAAATAAGACATCTACAAACAGGCCCTGATTAGTGAATAGGCACGAGAAGCACGTGCTTCCCTTCGAAAATTTTGAAGGGGCCCAAAAATTGAAAAAAACAAGGGGGCCCCCAATTTTATATTGAGTTAATTCTATCCCAAGATTCTATTTTTTTTAAATTAATAATTCACACATATATATACATATATATATATAAAAATCTTTCGTAAAAATACCTTTCATAACAAATTAATTTTACATGTTCATTTTCAAACATATGATCACAATTCTTCAGGTTGTCCATTATTTTAGATATATGTACTAAATTATCTTACATATATTTTTTAAATTATTAAAATTATTTTACATATTGCATTTGAATATCATTGAAGTTGAAAGAAGTATTTCAAAATATTGATATTTCATGTTGTGCATACATGCTGAATTCAACCTTTTTATCCAACTTACATTTTTACGCTAATACTATGCAAAATCCTTTTTGCATATTTTTCTTGTTTATGTCATATTTTTGTGTATATGTATAAGAGAACATCAAAAAGTTGTTTAATGAAATATATGTGAACTCAGTTGAGCTGTTTGGAATAATATTTGTAGCATTAGTGAGTTTCCGGGTATGTCGAATTTAGAAGGGGGCCGCGAAATGACATTGTGCTTCCCATAGCTTTAGAGGTTAATCGGGCCCTGTCTACAAAAATGTTAGTTATTATACTTTACTTGCTAATTACAATAAAATATTTTTGTGTGATGACATAATTTATATTACTGACAAATAATTTTCTCTTTTTAATCGATTATAATTTAAGATGGCTTTCAAGTATCGCTTCTAAAGGTGATTCAGGCGATTCTCAAAGTATTTTTCCCCCACTCAAAATGTGGAAACTTTCAGACTCTTTTATAAACGTAAGCATAAAATTTGAAAGCATGCTTATTGAAATGATTTATCATAGATTTTTTTTTTTTTCATCTTTGATAAATGCATTTCTTGAATTACGAGGATTGCTGTACGACGGCAATTTTTAATATATACGTATATACATGTAGATATATAGCTAGATATATATTTCCCCCCCCCCACGCCCCCTACCACACAACAAGGTCAAACTTCAATTAGAATGGTGGTTAGGAGGGTGTTTGTAGACAAATTTTCTACATTAAAAAAATTAAGTAAAGAACTATTAAAGTATAAGATATTATTTGAAAAGCATAGGTGTTTTGCCTAATGTAAAAAATTGCTTCTAAGCTACTTATAATACTAATTCATTAGGCTTGTAAAAAATTAAATTCAGTAAGTTAAAAAATAACAGGTTGTTGTCTTATGTGGTGTGTGTAAAATATAAATACATTTCAATGTATACGTACGCAAACTAGGGTGTAAAAAAATCGTTTTCTAATTTAAATCGAATTTTTATGATTATTTTTTCCATCCGTTAATATATGTAATCGATACCAATAATTTTAGATTTCCAAAACAATTAAACCTCTAATTGCTAACATAATCTATGTTTTTAAGCTTTAATTTATTATAGTTATTAGTTGGAAATTACAGTAATTATAAAAACTGCATTCCCTTTCATTAGTTAGTAGTATACAATAATGTTATATACATCAATATTTTATAATAATTAAGTAAGATCATATTAAATAATACTCATATTTAGATTTATTAAAATTATTAATAACTGTATTTAATATTAAATTACTAACACTGCTTAAAATTAATAATTATTAAATAATTAACTATCTAATGAGAAAAAAATGTACAGTTTGTGCTTTAATTACTAAAATGATAATTAATAATTTAGTATCCATTCTAGAAAAGGGGCAAGGTGCTAGTTCCCCAAAAAGTTCAGTGAAAAAAATTATTTCACGAGGAAATATATAAGTAATCTGTTTAGTAATGGAATAAGAAATAAATAAAAAGAAAAGAGCCCAGTTAAACTGGTGGCATTGAGCTCACAGGCTATTCACACTAATTGTATATTATACTCTTATTTCAAAGAATAATACCCTTCAAAAAATAAATGAAAAGGGATTAGCCCCGTTTCCTCCCCCTTTATACTTAAACAATGAACCTCCAAATCTAATCAGGGAAGCTCCTTAACATAATAGACCGGTATACCAAATTTGAAGTAAATCAGTTAATTTTGCGTGAAAAACCATTTCACTAAATGAAGGGGTTATTAGCTCCCCCATTTCCCCCTTTATGCTGAACCAATGAACCTTAAATCTAATCAAGAAAGCTCCTTATCAGAATGAACCAAGAAAAAAAAAATAAAGTAAATTGGATAGTTCTGCATAAAAGCCCATTTATCTAAATTAAGGGAGGGGTCTTGCCCCCCTTTCCCCCTTTTATGCTTAACCAATGAACCTCCAAATTTAATGAAGGAAGCGCCATATCGGAATAAACCGGTATATCAAATTGGAAACAAATACAATAATTCTGCATGAAAAATCCATTTATCTAAATTAAGGGGGGTGTATCCCCCCTTTATACTTAACCAATAAAACTCCAAATTCAATCAAGACAACTCCTTAGCATAATAAACCGGTATACCAAATTTGGAGTAAATCGAATAATTCTGCAAGTAAGACTCAATTATCTAAATTAAAGGGGGGGGGGCTAGCCCCCTTTTCCCCTTTATACTTAACCAATGAACCCCCAAAACTAATCAGGGAAGTGCCTTATCAGAATGAACCTAGAAAAAAGTTTTGAAGAAAATCGGAAGTTTCTATCAAGAGTTATCGCGTTACGTACGTACGTACGAACATACGTACATACAGAACCGACGGGCACATTAGCTCTCTGGCTTTGATAGCTTTTGAGCTAAAAGAAAGTATATAATTTTTTTAATATGATAAAGTGCTATTAATGTTTAATGATTTTATGAGTTGCAAATTGAAAAAGACAATTAAAAAAGAACATGATTTGATAATATCCTGTTTTTCCAAAGGAATAAAGTTTTTAATTTTTGAAAAATCTTGGGCACACGAATTTAGAAATACCGTGGTATGGGGCAAGAAATTTGCAAGAAATCTCCGGGTATAACTGAAGGTGAATTTCACTATTTAAAGAAAAGAAAAAAAAAGAAAGAAAAGAAAAAGAGCAGGATGATGCGACTTTAAAAAATGGCCTACAGGAAACAATAAATAATACAGAATTAAAAACTACAAAAAATAAGTATAATTTTATTAGTCAGTAGCACAAATAACAAAACAAGCAAATATCATTTGCAGCACGTTTTGTATTTGTATTTAGAAAAATTAATGTTAATTACCTAAATGTAAACTAACACACATAATATTTTTGGTAGAAAAACAAAACAAAACAAAACAAAACAACAACAAAAAAAAAAACCCATTTATTCAAGCTCTACCGAAGAAGCTCTTTCTGTGAATTACAATTAGTTCTTTTTCTCTCATTTTACCAATTACGTATTTTATGGAAGAAACGCCGCACCCCTCAAATTGGCCTGAAAAAGCTTAAAAATATCGTAAACGCCGTATCCATCGGAACGCTACTTTTGTCGGCAGCGTCACATTGATCTAACTTTAATCAAAATTTTCTGAGCGGTGTAGGATGCCTCGTTTATAATATCTTAAAATGTCTGAAGTTTTATTTAAAATATTTAAATCCTATTTTAAATATTTTTATGAATTTTTAAATCAAGGAAACTCAGTTGGTATTTAAAAAACATCGTAAACGCCGCACGTGGAAAAAAATTAACTTTTAAACTCGTAAACGCCGTGGCGTTCCTTCCATAAAATACGGTAGTTCTTTTTCTTTTATAATAACTAAGTGTCATTGTTTCATTCTTCTTTAGCCCCAATTTGCTATAAATTTATTATTGCAAAAGTAGAATGATAAAAGAACATACTGGTTACTTATTCTTTTACTTGCAAAGATTGCAATGCTCATTTCATACAAAAGAATGAATAACTTGATTAGTTAACGAAAATTATGACATTGCTTATTATATTAGATTTAAATATCATTTTTAAATAAAATACTTTTTATGGCAGAAAAAAACTTGCTTTTTACAAAATTACTGTACTTATTCTTTTACAAGTCTAATGAATAGTTTACCTTAGAAATAATTATTTAAAGCTTTTTTAGGTGCGTTCGTAATTATATAAATACGTAGCACCTGTCCTATAGTCGTCGTTGAGTCCGTCTGTTTGTCCGTCCGCATATAACAGAGCAAAAACTACCCAACCGAATGGTCTGAAATTTTAAATATATAATTGTTGCAAAATTTTGTCCAGCCATTCCAAATTTTATGAAAATCGGATGTATAGTTTAATTACAGGGACAGTCAAAAATTTTCCATTACATTACGGCCAATGGGAAAAAATATTGCAAGTGTATTTTAATGATGTTACAGACTATGCACTTATGAAATGCAAAAAATATACATTCAGTACAATATGGGGTGCAAAAAATACTTATAAAACTAGTTATAGTACGAACGCACCTCATTTGCCACGTTTGACGGCCAATTTCCAACTTGTTTTTTGTTTGTTCGTTTATTTATAAGGCAAAATACTTATATAAACTTTCCAAATTTGTTCATCTTAGATTTTAATACATTTTTATTTCATTTTAAACATTTAGGAAATTTATGATTTTAATCAATGATTTTTTTAGAAAAAAATCACTTGATTAAAATCACGTTTTAATAACTAATTTGAGTCATTTGATTAAAATAGTTGATACCCTAAAATAAACGAATTTGCATAATGTATGGTAAATTCCATTTTCAATTGTGTAATGCTGATACAGTTAACCAATTGTATTTTCCAGTTGAATTAAATTATAGACATTTGTATTTTGTGGAAAATCAGCAAATCATAAACAAAAATGATCTAAAGAATTCGAATAAATTACCGATTGAGGAGTTTTTTTTTTGTTTTTTTTTAAGCGTTTTCTAGTTGAACTTTCAGTATGGTATATGGTATGATATTGACAGTGATCTATGTATGTCCTAACTGTACAAGGTTATGGACAACAGTTGAAGTATAGTAACATCTATGAGTAATTGCTTGTTATGTACATTTCAGCTATTTTATACGTTTATAAACATATATTTTTTTTCTTTCTTTCTTTTTTTTTTTTTTTTTTGTATTTTAGTAAAATAATTCTATATAATAATAATTTTCTATACTAATAAAACATAAAAAATTGTAAAAATGGTTTTTTTTCTACATTATTATTGTCATTGTAACAGAAGTTTCCCAAGCATCTATGAATAATAATGAAGACAATTAGCTTGCTTCTTTTATTTACTCTCTTAATTTATAGCATGGTTATTTTACTCTTTACTTTTCAATGTGTCAAAAGATAAAGTTCCTCAACAATAATTTGTTCGTTAAAGGAAAGAGTTTTTCTTCTCTCACTCTCTCTCTCTCTTTTTTTTTTTTTTTTTTTAATCAATTAGGTTTTCTTTTAAACAGATTGCAATTTACTTTATGCAATTAGACTTTTAATCTCAATTTTAAATGAAAGTGCAAAGTATAATATAAATTCCATGAAATTTTTATGTATTAACTTTTGTTTACGCTTTTTAAACATTTTCCAACACAATTAAAAAGATATCGAAAACTGCAAACTGTTTTGAATGATAAATATTCAGAGTAATATAAAACGAACAAGTAAAAGAAATAATTAAGACTTAGCATGTTACTGAGGCGTTTTGTTAAACAAGGCCGGATGCGTTGAAAACTGTTTTATAATCTAGGCTTGATGCAAGATTTTTCTTTCTTGTTTTATTTCCTATTTTCGACAGATTTAGATTATTAAAGCCTTTGAATAAATAGCCTAAAGTATATATCGTATTTTTTATTAAAATTAGATTGTTTTAATTTAATTCTAATTTAATTCGGTTTTTCCCGTTTTAAAATACTGAATAGCAATTAAGAGTTTGAAATTTCTAAAACAATTATCTCCCTGATCACTGAAATATTCTATGTTTAAGGTTTATGTGTAATTCTATGTTTCTATGTTTAATTTTCTAATTCTTTAATTAATAAAATAATAAATAATTATAAATAACAATTATAAAAATACAGTTAAAACTAGTAACATTTTCTGTCAAAACTTTTTCCTTCTCTAAAATGCATTAGGAATTCATCTTGTTTTTCTAATAAAAAGTGATCGAAAGTTGAGGTGACCTTTGTGCTTCGGACAGGAAGAAGTGCTCATTTTAGAGATAAACGTAATTTTTTCCAGGAAATAGCCACAGGAAAAAAGATTGCATGGACTACACACGTGCATCTTTAAAATGCAAGACCCCTCACCCCCTGATCCAAGGTCAAACAACTGAATTTTTTGCGCTGCCCTTCACAACCACACACCAAATCCCACCCGCAATTTCTACTCAGTGACAAACCAGAATACCACCCAACAAAACCCCGTCAAACCGTTTCCCCCTTTCCTCTTACTGGTGGGCGTGCTTAAGACTGGCGCGGGGAGAGCCCTAGATGTCTTGCCCTTAGTTTCGTAAGCTATTTTTCCCCCACTTGAGGAATTGATGCTCGCCCGAAAAGTATAGGACAAAATACTACTGATGGTCACTCTTAACTGATAAGGGAAAAGGGTGGTGTGTTGTGGGTGACTTTCTGTAATGGTGTTTGGCGCGGGCAATAACAATGGACACATGTACTTCAGGCCGGAAGCGATGAGGAAAAGGCGTCTGTTTTCTTGTATTATCCTAGAAAACGTGGCGGGCATTCCATTTCTAAGGAAATAAACGAAAAATTCTGAAAGAAATGCACAAAAACTATTATTTATTTAGAAATATATTAAAATAAATACCTTTTTCAGAGTAAACTTTTAAAAGCAAATAATTGTTTTAAAATTTACCGTATAAATATTTAAATAATAATAATAATAAATGTGTACTTTCATTTTAAATTCCAAAAGGAAAAGTTTAATTACTGAATAGTATATAACGTTATAACGTGGAGATGGGGCTAAAATAGTTGCCTTTCCAAAGCTATGTTTTAAGAATAAAATACTTTGTTTACATTCATTTATAAACCAAAAATTAAACTGTCGTTTCTTTTCTTTTCTTTTCCATCCTAGAGTGTAAAATAGCATTATAAATGCTTCATTTAACTGATGAGTAAATTTTCAAAACGATGGATGATACCTTTATTTAATAGAAAAGAAAAATGTTTCAATGTGAACTATTTTTTCAGTTCAGTAAAAATTAAGCAAAAACCTAATTTGCAGAAGAAATTCGAAAAACAAAATTTATTTCCTACATTGTTTAAGCCCGAAAAGGGACAGATATTAGGATATTTCATTCAATTCGTTTTACATTTAATGTTACATTTTTGTAACAAATAAGTTAAACCAATTGAAGATTAAAAAATAAAAATAAAATTCATATAATATGATACTTTGAACACACTAAAAATTTAGATTCCTTTCAAATGAAATCTAAATAAATTTTAGACTTTTTCCATTTTTAAGTTGTAAATACAGTATAAGTTCAAATATCCTGCGTCATCGGGATAGAGACTATACCGGATTTTTGAAGCAATATCAAAAATAGTAAATATGAATATGAAAAATAGTACTATATTCTTAATGGTGCCTTTAGCAATAATTTAATTCATTATTAAGTGATAATTGTGTGAGAAAAAGAGAACAAAAACTTCATATGGTATTTTCTATGTCACAGAAAAAAAAAAAAAAAAATCTAATAATAGTCCAGGCAATAGAGATCGTATAGGGACTCTACCTAGCAAAATTAATGGTAGTACTGAAAATTCGGCTTTCTAGGTGTTTTTTGGGTCGCTGAATCCGAATTTGTAACTTCCCACCAAAATTTCCCCAGGCACCCCCCCCCCCCCAAATTTTGGTAACCCCCCCGCCCCAAAAAAAGGTTTTTATTAAAAAAATCCATTTTTTTATTGTTTTAGGGGAAAAGTAGCCAGAAATTCAGGGTCAGCTAGGTGGGGAGGCCTACCAAATGGCTTAAGCACTCACAAGCCCCACCCAGTGGTTTCCATCTACTACCGCCGTAACCACACACACACACACACAAAAAAAAAATAATAAAAAAAAAAATAAAAATAAATAAAAAAATAATAATAATAATAAATAAAAGGCCCGAAGGGACCTACAGGAAAGCCAATTGAGAATATTAAGATTAAATACAATATAAGTACAATATATACACGATGGAAAGCCCAATTTTTACTGGGCGTTTACGAGAGAAATATAGATATTTGTAATTAATATGATCATGAGATAATAGATAATAGGATTTTTAAACTTGTTGGAGCGGCAAAAGCTCAATTACTCTGCAAAGCTGGGCGTTCTGCAAAAATACAATAAAAGCTACGTATATGTATACTAAATTAGAAAGAGATTCATAATTTTAAAAATAATGTAGAATATAAAAAATAGGTAAAATAGTGAATAATTATGATGAATATTATATAATTATATACACACACAAAAGTTCAAAAGTCTATTGTTCTTGCAACAGTTCAATTATAGTTCAATCGTGTTATTTGTGGATAAGAGTTTATTTTGAATTGGTGGTATCTGTCTATTTGTTAAGATACGTTCTCATCATCATCTATAAATGGCAAAACATTTTGAAACAAATAATGGTTGTTTTCTAAAACTTTCATACATTCAATTATCTTTTGACAAAATGGTGGATTTGACAAAACCACTGAGAACCACTGAGACAAAGAAATTTTTGGAGATTTTCTTATATGGTAATATGATGTAAGGGTACAGTTAAAGATATAATGCAATGATGTAGCTCGCTGACCGCATACACATAATGGAGAAGGAACCCTGTCAAATTTTTAAAGATATGATGAAAATGGGCCGTGGTTAGTGGCAAAAAGAAAAAGATTTCTATGCAGCAGGATTCTCTTTTCCAAGACTTTTGGGGCTAAAGCGTATGTGTACCGTCCTGTGGTACCATAGTCCCAGCGAGTCTGCCATTGTTCGTGTAGAGATGATTTTAGAAGCTTCTTCAAGTAAGAAGGAGGGTTGGGAAAGAATTTGTATTTGGCATGTGATGTGGCTTTGGTTGCTTCTTTTGCCAAAGAATCTGCATGCTCATTCCCCACATTACCCACATGTCCACGGACCCATTTAAAGAAGATCTTTTTTCTTGTTTCTTGGAGTAGTTTGATAATTTGTACTGCGATGAGATTTTTTGAAAAAACATCTTCTATTGCTAAGAGACTTGAGAGGCTGTCCGAGTGTATTAATACTTCTTTATGAGGGGAGTTCCTAATCCACAGCACAGCCTCTTCTATGGCCAGGAGTTCTGCCTGAGAAACAGTATTTTCTTTACTTAACTTAGTTTGATCCTCGTGGATTAACTCTCCTCTCTGATACACACAGAAGGCATATGCCGTTTCATCTTCCATCTTGGAACCATCCGTATAAATGTTTATTTCTACATGTGGAGTATTTTCTGGATAATTCAGAAAGTAGACAAAATTTGCCACAAATTAGATATATGACATTATGACTTAGGATGAAAGGGAAGGGGGGATCTGCCTCGGAACATGCGCCGCATTGCTGCGTGGACTAAGTTGCGCAATTCCACTTAACCACTCACACGTTTACATTAGCCCTCCCATCTTCCCTCCGAAGTTTCTCTATAAGGTTTACTTTAAGTTTTTTGGGTTGCTGAATCCGAATTTTTAATTTCCCCCCGAGCCCCCCCTCCAAATAGTTGTTTTAAACTTAAATTTCTTATTGTTTTAGGCGAAAAACATTACAAAATTCAGAAACTAGACAAATTTTGCAACAAATAGGATATATGACATTATGACGTAGAATAAACTGGGATAGAGGGGGCTGCCTCGGAACATTCCCCGCGCGCTTTTCTCAAAAACCAAATTTTTTCAAAAAGTCAATTTTTTGGGATATTGCCGGGTGAAATTTTGGTGGGAAGTTACAAATTCGGATTCAGCGATCCAAAAAACATAAAGTAAGTTGAAATCCAGAACTAGTATTAATTTTGCCAGATAAAATCCCCTGTTGCCTGGACTTCATAATTTAGTGCACGTAGCGCCGCAGTGCATGTTCAGAGGCAGCCCTCACCCTCCCCGTTCATCCTAATTCATAATGTCATATATCCTATTTGTTGGAAATTTTGTGTGGTTTCTTAATTTCGTGATGCTTTTCCCCTAAAACAATAAGAAATTTAAGTTATAAAAACTATTTGAGGGGGGTTTCGGGGGGGGGGAATTTTTGGGGGAAAGTTAAAAATTCGGATTCAGCGACCCAAAAATCTTAAAGTAAACCTTATAGAGAAAGTTCGGAGGGGAGATGGGAGGGGGAATGTAAACGTGTGAGTGGTTAAGTGGAATTGCGCAACTTAGTTTATGCAGCACCGCGCGCATGTTCCGAGGCAGATCCTTCCTCCCCCTTCATCCTAAGTCATAATGTCATATATCTAATTGGTTGGAAATTTTGTCTACTTTCTGAATTTCTAGATACTTTTTCTCTAAAACAATAAAAAATTGACTTTTTTAATAAAAATCTTTTTTTTTTGGGGGGGGGGGGGGGGGGGAGGGCTTTTTACCAAAATTTCGGGAGGTTGCTGGGGAAATTTTGGTGGGAAGTTACAAATTCGGATTCAGCGACCCAAAAAACATCTAGAAAGCCGATTTCCAGTACTACCATTAATTTTGCTAGGTAAAATTCCCTATTGTCTGGCCTATGAGGAGTGAAATTATTTCTTCTGTCATAATTTCGGAAACATCAATGTCAATTTTGTTTGCTTCAATTTTTTTGGCCGTCCTTTAACAAGTTTTTACTTTATTTATTTATTTTTGTATTTTATACAAATGAAGAATGTCTATTTCGGAAATACAGTCTTGTTTCTCTAAAGCATACATTAATACTCCAGCCAAATTTATGCATTTCCCAAAGTTGTTCGTTCCCCTTGCTAAGCAATAGTGCAGCTCCGAGAAAATTTGTTCAGAAAATAATAGTCTCTGACAAATGTAAAAAAAAAAAAAAAAAAGTCAAATATTCTTTTTTTTATATTTTTATTTCAGACCTTGAAGTTTTTAATACATAAAAAATTGCTATTTTCTTCTCCCATAACTTGAAATTGTAAAAGAAAAAGGTTGGAAAAAGATGGTTTTCATGCGGGATTTTTGAAGTCACACTGTATTTGTATTGCAGATTTTGTATTATGCTTATGAGGATTGTACATAAAATGATAAGATACATGCAAAATAATACAAAATTTTAAAAAAAAGTGTAAGATTTATTTAGATTTTATTTGAACGGAATCTAAATTTTTAAGATGTTTAACGTGTCATATTGTATGAATTTTATTTGTTCAATTTTATTTGTATGTTCAATTGGGTTTAACTAATTTGTTACAAAAAAAATAACATTAAATGTAGAACGAATTGAAGGAAATATCCTAATATCTGTCCCTTTTCGGCTTAAACAATGTAGGAAATAAATTTTGTTTTTCTAATTTTTAATGTGAAGTCTTTTAATAACTACTGCGTTCAGACGAACACATTCAAAAACAATTGCGGGTACCATCATCAGGCTTTGATTTATGTGGTATCGCATCACAATCTGTTGCAATTTACCTATGTATAATTCAAAATTTTTCACCAGTGCAATAATGGAGGTTGCTGTAGTTTGGACAAAAACTTCCAATCAGAACGTAAACAAATCTGATTGTAAATATCATTTTTATTTCCACTATGACACCATATTAGATTATTTTCACCATATTTATCTTCTTTTTAATTCTTAAAAAAAAGAAAAAAAAAATATATCAGTTTCATTTTTCACGTTAAAATCATTCAACTCAAAATAGACAAATTCATACTACGGCTTTTGAATTATTTGCAACAATAAAGAAAAATTTTTTAATTTTTTTGAAAAAATGTCCCATGATTCTCAATGAAAAAAGCAAAATTTGGGATTATTAAGAAAAATATTTGAACAATGTAAATACAAATTAGCCCATGTTACTCTCTGGGTTATAATTCACCCATATGCAAAGGCATTTTATCACCCGTTTTGACCCTGACGTCAGACAGATATTTTCACACTTTAAATTTATAATACTATTAGAATTAGCAAAGAATAAAAAAAATTGTGGCATCAGAAACAAAACGATGGGAAGATAAAAAATGAAAAAAGCTATGAGATCCATAGGCTTTATTATGTTAAATTAACATTGAGAAGTGACACTGGAAATAAATAATCGCAATACTTAAGGCTTAACTACTCTGCTCAAAAAGCGCAAAACGTTTTTAACACATTAACAAATTCATCTTTTAACGGAAAGAAATAAAATTCGAAAACCTGAGCATGGAAGCGATTTGAAATCGAACTGCGTTTTCCATTTTTTGATCAATAAATTTATTGATTTATAAGCGATTTTGATAATGTGATAAACACGTTTTTCACTCATTCTTGACCGGTTATTCTTCTTTCGCGTGGAAATTTGGTTCAAAACGCCCTCTTTGACACTGTTTTCTGAAAGATCTATTGCGTTCGCAAAAAAAAAAAACAGCTCGATTACATAGTTTCTGAACAAAAACACCTGCTAGTTTCATGCATTTCCCAGCAAAAATAAATTAAAACTCATGTCATAAATTTGCCTTTTTGGATTTGAGAACAGCCTTAAATAATCTTACATACAAATTAACTATATATTTAGAATTTTCACTAATATCGGTGTAATTTATTGCCATTTAAAAAGGCAGCAAGTCTATGCAATAATTTAGTATCAATAAATAGTATCATTGAAGAAATACGAAGTCAAATGTGCTTAACATTTTTGCAATCGTTCTTTCATTCTTCTTTAGCTCCAATGTACTATGAATAGTTTTGCAAAAGAGAATGAGAAATAACAGAATGGCGATGCTGCTTACTCTTATACTATAGCAGAAATTTATTATATTTTTTATGATCATTTTATATAAAATAACGAAAAGCTTTATTACTCAAAGTTGTGATTTTGCAAATGTATTAGATTTAGTTAAATATAATTTTAAAATGAAATGATTTTTATTCTTGATAAAAAAAATTTTTTAACTTGCTGCATTTTATTATTTATAATCCTAAGGAATTAAGCTTAGAAATAATTACTTAAAGTATTTTTTTATTTTTTCATCAGACAAAATACCTACAGAAACTTTCCAAATTGTGTTATCTTAGATTATAAGGCTGTTTTCAAATCCAAAACTGTTTTATTCTGACACACTTCTGAATCATTCGTTTTCTCGGAAATGGTATGATATTAAAAAGAGAGAAACAACATATTTAAAACACAAATGTAAATAATTTTAAAAAGTATATAGCTATTTAAAATTATTTACATTTGTGTTTTAAATACGTTGTTTCTCTCTTTTTAATACATTGACACAAAGTACAATCCTCTCCCCCCCCCCCCCTTTATGTATGATATTGGCAGGTTTTCTTACTCGGAAATTATGTCATCGAATGATGTTTTTAATCTTTTGGTAAAAGCAAAAGTTTTTTCATAAAATATTGTCAAATCGGGTGTTTTGAACTGAATTTTTGACAGAGCAGTGCAAGAAAGGCAAAAAACTAGTGGTCATGCGACAAAAATCGCTTATATATTTATAAATCGGAAAGCAATTTATTTATCAAGAAATAGAAAACGCTATTAGATTCCACATCGCAAAAGTAGTCAAGCCAGCCAATTTTATGCCTTCTTGACATTTAAAAATGAGAACCGCCTTAAAGCATAAAATTTGCAAACATTACTACTTGTATTTAATTGCCTACACGCTGCAACTGCTTTTTTAATTTATCTGTAAATAACGTACAATTGCATATAAAAACAAACAAAGCACTTCTGTTAGAAATTGTAGTTTCTTATTTCATTTATAGAAAACGTGCACCTTTGTATTAAGGATCCCCCCCCCCCCCCCTTCCCCCAAGTTCATTCAAGAATTCGAAATATTGATATGTTCAACTCGGTTTAGCACCTTAAAGCATACAATTTTCAAAAAATATTATTTAAAGGCCTAAGACATTTTTCTGTTTTAAATATGCATAATTTCTAGGAATACGAAATGTGTGACAAATGTTTGCTTTTCATGTACCATGATAGATTAATTGCATAATATGTAAGTATGTTTGTTCAAATGACTTATATTTTCTTTGTTTTAGTTCGTTCCTTTTTTTTCTTGTACAAATCTCATATATGTATAATATTTCAGGGTCATTTCAAACTTAATTTAATTAATATAAGAAATCTAAATATGACATTAAATAATAATAATGCAAATAAACTCTAATAAAAATACAGTTTTTTTTCTTTTTTATGTTCGTTAATATTCAGGGATAACAGCGAAAATTCTTTGCAGTGCATTTTCTTTTCCTTTGCCAACTTTTCACTGTAGTATAAGCTTTACATCACCACATTTAATTTCACCTGTATTATTTATGGTCATGACAAAAAATAAAATAAAATAAAAAAAGTAAATAAAAAAAGTAAATAAAAAATCATGTGAGGCATGGATCATGAAACACTTTCCAACGTATTCAGAACAGAAAAACGAAATTTCACTATTTAATAAGGTTAAATATTATATAACAATATGGAAAACGCTTTAAAATTATTAAAATGCGAGCGAGGAATTTTTAAAAGAACGCTTCCATTGGTTGAACGTTAGCATTCCAGTTACTTGTCCAATTGTTGCTTGTTCAATGTAGTCTTACTCGAAAACAGTCGTCGCTATTGTTAAACCTGTGAGAGAATTCTTTTCGGAGGTCTTGCTTGATTTTTAATGTTTATTATTATTTTTTTTTCATATGATATCTAATAATCTAAGGCTGTGCGTTAATACTTTTTCGATTTGGTTTGAATTTTTTTTAACATGATGATACTTTAGATTTCAGAACTGGTCCCAAACAGTTTTACAAAAATGAAAGTGTCCGAATATAAAAAAAGAAAAACAACCAAACTTGAAAATGTACAAAAGAACAACTTTAGATATCGACTTCAGGTATCCCATGAAAAAGAAATATTCCAAAGTAATAAAAATGTTTGCCCCATGCGCAAAAAAGTCTTCGGCGCTGAAGCGGGAATGCACACTCAATCTTTTGTGCAGTCGTGCATAACGATCTATAAAATTTATACACACCAAGTAATACACAAAATATTAATTAACTCTAAATCGCAACTTCAAAAAAATATCGCTCATAGTGTCACCAGAGTACAGTAATCGAATTTTCACCTGTCTACCTGTAAATCAACAATATATATCCTATTGCACACCCTATTTTATAGCAATCAGTTCGTAGTATATTTAGTGATGTACATCGATTTCAATATGTTTGAAATAGTGTAACATCATTAAAATACACTACAAACGATTTTTGATCATAGATTAATGTAACGCAATTTCTTTTGAGTACCCCTGTAAAGGAACTAACGTGACACACTTGACTTTCAATACCTGAAAGGCTATGGTAAACCTCAATAACATACATTAATTACATGTCAATCCGATAATATTTTTGCCAGTTAGAAAGCGGATCATTAAACACTTTTCAACTATGTTGGAAACTATTAAAAATGAGATTTTTATCAATTTGTAATATTAATCGTAATTATATTTAGCATTTTATTTTCATATTATTATGCTATCTTTCTAATAAAATTTTAGTATTCGCACGACTTTCCCCTTAATTTTTTTTATTTTATCACTGGTAGAGCTTTTTTTTTTTTTAAAGACTTTCCAACTTGTCTGTTCATGCTCTAACTTGCGTAATATGGACTGATGTTAGGTAGATTTCGTAAGAAATACTACCTATTACATTCTTACGTATGTTGGAATTTCTGAAAAAATTTTGTAGATCTACACCGATCACGACCCCATGAACCCAAAACGAACCCCCCCCCCCCCCCAGTTTAAAACTTTATATATCTATGCATTCGTTAATGCACAAAAACAGACTATGGGGCTGGAAATAGGGAGGGGTTTTGTGAAAACAGAAAAAAAAAAACATAACTTCTAAATTATAAAACATATCAAATCAGTTCAAAGTTATTATTACTTCTAGGAAAGAGACGAAAAAATAAGAGTTTTAGGGGGGGGGGGGGATTCATTACTTCGTCGATTCGCACGATAATCCAATTAAATTTATTGTAAATCTTCTTAATATTATCTACAACACTTTTATTAACGAGTTTTTAAAAGGACCAACACTTACAGCAGAAAAAAAACATTAAAAAAGGTGTTGAAGAAAAAATTACCGTATTAACATGGTCAGAGGTGGATTAACTAACCACTCGGGCCAGTATTCTCGACATTTTGAATGCCCCCTTCCACTCTTTTATATATATACAGTCAAACCTCGTTAACATGAACGCGCTTAACGTAAATTACTTTTAACATGAATTGTTTTCACAGGCCTCTATAAAAACAAATACAAAGATTTGATACTGATAACATGAATTACTGTTAACATGAACAAAATTTTGATTCCCCTTGAGGTTCATGTTAACGAGGTTCGACTGTATATATATATATATATATAGTATATATACACCGGAAAATTTAAAGTACACGTCTGCTGATTTCATAAATCGCTGATGATAAAACAGACAAAAGTATAGAAATAAAGCCAGCTTTTATATAAGATATTTGTTTAAGAAAGAGCTAAATATTAAAATACATTTAATTTTTATACTGTTTCGGTGTATTTTGAGCTATGTTTAGAAAAATGTTGCCCTTTGTCTAAGGAGGACATTATAAAGAAACTTTTACGACCCAAACTTATCGAATTATGAATTTTATGTAATTACAGTGTTTTCTCCGGCACTAAACACAAAAAGCACTTTTAGTGCAGGTGTGTGTGTGTGTGTGTGGGGGGGGGGGGTGAAATTTCATAAAATTCCAAATAGAATTCGGCAAGTTTCGGTTGAAAAAGAATGGGATTCTTTTAAATGTCTTTATTACATGAAGGAGAACAGCTTTTTAGCAACTAGGAACCATGTAAAAATTAAACTTCATATGTTAATGTGTATATAGGCTCTTTTAAAATGCCATATCTAGGAGCTGTACTTAAATTGTATACTTTTTGCAACTGGAAGTATGTTTGTATCCTGATGTATGTGATTGGTAATCGATGTTTATTTTCAATCAATCGGTATAATAGAATTTTAAGATTAGCTTTAATCTTTTGGATATATATTTTTTTTTTCCATAATGAATTTATAGTAAGAAAAGCTTACAAATTAATGTAATTTCATATAAACATTTATATGTCATCTCTAACCTCAAAAGAACTTTTTTTAGTTTAACAATGAATTTCATTATAGTAAATTTCTCATTGCATATTAAAGTTATTCTCAAGTCCGAAGGAGCTATTTTCTGACACATTTTTTATTTTTTTTTCCCCCGTAAACTCATGAAGTGAGCAGATGCTCTTATTCAGAAACTATGTAATCGAATGGCGTTTTCCATACTTATGTATAATCAGAAGATCTTTTAGAAAGTACTGTTAAAGTTGAAGTTTTAAAACCGAAATTCCTGAAGCGACACTTCGGAAAAGAAAAAAAAAACAGTCACCAGATGACAAAAATCGTTTATAATTAAATAAGTAATTTATTTATTTAAAAAAAAAGGGAAAATACCATTCTATCTCAAATTGCCTCAATATTGAGGCTCAAACAATTTATAGTTTATGTTTAAAAACGAATCAGAAAATGTGCCAGAAAGTTTCATGCTGTTGAGAACGGAATTTGAGAACTTCCTTAAGGGTGTATTCCGATCCAAACTGCTTATTTTCTGATTCATTTTAAAATTCATTTTTGCTCTCAAACGCATCAAACTGGGAAATTCTCTTATTTAGAAACTATATAATGTGCCGTGCTTCTTAATTTTTTGATAAATGCAGAAAATACTGTAAAAAACGCTGTCAAAGTTGGCGTTTTGAACCGAATTTTCCGAAGCGGGCGATCTGGGAATGAAAAAAAATGGTCATACTGAGAAAATAATTGTTTAAAAATCAAATTCTAATTAATTGAGCTGAAAATGAAATCACACGGCATGTTAAACATGTCTTCAGAAATCACCCCAGCAAGTTTCATGTTTTTACTTTTAAAAATGAGCCTGAAAATGTATCAGAAAATTTCGAGCTGTTGAGGGTGGAAAAGTATTTTTTCGAATACACCCTTAAGGCTGTTCTCAACTGCTCTGCTCAACAAGCGCAAAACATTTTGACACATTTACAAATTCATTTTTTAACGGAAAGACATAAAAATGGAAAGTCTGACCATGGAAGCGATTTGGAATCGAACTGTTTTTTTCCGTTTTTTGATCAATCAATTACCTATTGAGTTATAAGCGATTTTGATCACGTGACACGGCCTTTTTCTCCCCTTACAGACTGGATTTTCTTCTTTCGATCGGAAGTTCGGTTCAAAATGCCAACTTTGACAGTATTTTCTGAAAGATCTATTGCGCTTACAAGAAAACGGAAAAAACAGTTCGATGACATAGCTTCTGTATAACAGCACCTTCTACTTTCATGCGTTTCCGAACAAAAATAAATTAAAACTTATGTCAGAAAGTTGACCCTTTGGATTTTAGAACAGCCTTAAATGCAAAAAAATCTTTGTTTTAATATTGGAGATTCAATGTACATTATTTTTAGAATTTTTAGTTTTTCGTCTCTGACTTTTGATGTAAGTGTGTCTTGGTACTTTTTAGGGATAAAAAAGGTTGCTTTGTGCTAAAACACAAAAAATACCCATAAACCATAACCCCATACATCTTCTTGCGTATATTTCAAAGAATGGGGTATTTTTTCAGAAAATGAATCATCGAAGTCTGCGGTGTACTTTTTGGTTACAACTTTTACACTTTTTGAACTCTCTGTATATTCATGTAAAAAAATGAGACAGAAATATAGAGAAAATGCAGACAGATTTGCATATTCAGGCAATTGTTTTCATTCAGGCAATTCAGGCAATTGTTTATATCAAGAATTTATCATAAATCCGCACATAAAAATCTATTTAGAAATTATTAGAATGTGTGAATTCGGTTTTTTTTTCAGTATTTCATTATAGTATATTATTTTACTGTTAGTTTTGTTGTATTGTTACCGTTTTCTTTGTGCTTTCAGGGGTCGATCTAGGCAAAATTTGGGACCCATTTAGGGGCCCTTCACAAAATTCCATTTAATAAAACAGGCCACTTCACAAAATTCAATTATATTAAACCATACTCTTTTTTTTCCCCTTTTGTTAGGTTTCAAAATGTGTAATTTACAAACGAAACAAGTTCACCAGAAAGAAAAACTTTAGCAGAAGGCCTTAGGAAACTATTATTATTAAACATTTGATTTGAAATGAAGTAACTAGATTTCATCTTTTGTTACAAAATGTTTTTTTCCTCAAAAATAATAGTAAATTTCACAAAAATTACTTTTACTTTTCACAAAATGGATTCAAAGAAGAAAAAAAAACTCTGCATCGACCCCTGTCTTTAATGATGCAGTGCTAGGTTGTGAATTTTTCTCTACTTCAAAATGAAACGAAACAGTAAATCAAAGCTCCGGTGAGTTCGATACAAAGATCTAAGAGTTTTATCTCTACATTTAAATCAAGTCGCGAATTCTTAAATTTCATATCTATTCCAATAATGCGCTTTAATACTGAATTTCAAATGATACAAAATATCATGCACCTCAGGAATTCCATTTTACTTCGAAGATTTCTTCCTCCCTTTCATAAATTAATTTTTCTTCTGGATTATCAGTAAAATTCAATAAGTATCGGTCTAATCACAAATTATTCGACCGGGTCTAAGTAAATATAAAGTTTCTTTGAATTTCGTGGCATTAGTGTAACATTAGTAAACTTTTATTTAACACATAAACAGAAATCGTCTCCAAAAAAATCAAATAATATTTAGAATATTTCAAAAGTTGTAAATACAGGAGTGGCTTTAAAGGTGTGTGTGTGTGCGGGGAGGGGGGGGGGGATCGGGTGACCACCAGGGTGCTAAAAATATTAAGTGGCGAAAATAGACAAAATGCTTGACTAAAACTTAAAAGCTTCTTTAAAAGATGTTGTTCGTCGAGTTGCTTACAAAGTCTTATCCTGGCTGCTGTGTAAATCTATCACACAAATTTTAACCCCAAAAATTCCAAGACTTTTAATCAAAATTACCATATTTTATGGAAGAAACGCCGCAGCGTTTACGACTTTAAAAGTTAATTTTTTTTCCAAGTGCGGCGTTTACGCCATGTGCGGCGTTTACGATTTTTTTTATTACCAACTGAATTTCCTTAATTTAAAAATTCATAAAAATATTTAAAATCGGATTAAAATATTTTAAATAAAACTTCAGACATCTTAAGATATTAAAAACGAGGCTCAGAAAACTTTAATTAAAGTTAGGTCAATGTGACGCTGTCGACAAAAGTAGCGTTCCGGCGGATGCGGCGTTTACAACGGGTGCAGCGATTACTATATGTTTAAGCTTATTCAGGCCAATTTGAGGAGTGCGGCGTTTCTTCCATAAAATACGGTAGAAAAAAAAATAAAAATGGAGTAGTCTTTATAATACAATCTAAGCATAAATAACTTTCAAAATTCCATAAATGAATACGACAAGCATATTGCGCATCATTTGTCTTTTGCATTAAATATTTGCTTGTCTAATATGAAGGAAAAAACCGAAAGAAAATCTTAGCACCGGGGCCTCTTTTCTTCTGAGCCCCTAGGCTTCAGATCTATTCAGCCTAATGGGTAATCCACCTCTGAACATGGTTCTGATAAAACCAGCTCTTACAGGAAAATGAAATTAAAAACTCGTCAGAAGCGGCCAGATAAAATTGATAAACTAGGTTTATCTCATAATCTTGATTTAGCTTTTGTTAGTGCACTTTAGCATAAAAATGTTTAAGTCATTTAAAAACCACCTTTAAGCAATTTTCGCTCATACCGTAACTCTTACGAATTCTTTTGTGTAGCCCTGTATATGAATTATAACATTTATGCACACCATATAATATAGTGAATGTAGATAAATATAGTGAAACATAAAAACGCATATCATAATTGAAAATGCATTTCCAGCAATCATCGCTAACGTACAGCATTTCAGATACAATGTGGTATCTGAAACTTTTTGTGTGTCTCTGTAAATACTATGCACTTCGTAATATACATGAAATAAGTTATAGTAAACTTCAGCGACGTATATCAATTTCATTATATATGAAATAGTTTAACACAGGGTTCGTAAATATCATGTTATTTTCGAAAATATCAAAAATATCCGATATTTTGATATATATCCGATATTTTCGATATATATTTGACATTTTCAAAATAGTCAACTTATTGATAATTATAAATATTTTCAGACTAATATAAATTAGAAAGTAAAACATATTGCATTTAGCATGGAAACTTAATAAAACAATATTCTAAATGTATTTTATTTTCATTTATTTAACAAAATTGAAGATCAACTAACAGAAAACAGACACAATTTGCTCTTTTCCCTCACAAAAAACAAACTATGGGATTAATTATCATGTTTCCAGAAAATCTTGTGTTTCATACAACAAAATTATATACAATATACTTCGTTTTTATTGAAAAATCTGAATATAAATGTAACCTTGTGAGTAGTAGAAAAATGACAGTTCTACCCCAGCAGGCGGAGGGCGGAGGAGCAACTCCTCCTCCTCCTCCTCCACCACCTGCTCCTCCTCCGCCTGCTCCACGTTATTAATCTTAATAATAGCTACCTACATAAGATTTATTGAAGTTTAACGAATGTGTCATTGTCTGAAATTTGACGAATGTAGTTATTTTGCCTGCTATTCATCTCATATTCATATGACAATAGGCTAAGGAAGAGTGTTTGAAGGTGTTTTGAAAATATGGTATTACAAAAGCATTTAGCAGGTATTACAACTTTCTAATATTTTTTGCGATTTATCACACGTGATTCGTTCAGGAAAGTAACCTAGATTTTAAATTTAAAAAGTGTAACATATGTTTAAAATTTAAAAAAAAAAACTACACAACAGGTTAGAGAATGAAAAAGGACACAAGAGTAGTAGAAAAATGACAGTTCTACCCCAGCAGGCGGAGGGCGGAGGAGCAACTCCTCCTCCACCACCTGCTCCTCCTCCGCCTGCGGAGAATGTGTGGTCTTAGAGGAGGGGTCAGAAAGGAATTTTGATCTCTAAGAAGAGGGTGGAGTTTTAAAAAATTTAGATTTTTTTTTTTGGAGATTGTAATTTTGAACTATTATAGTACGAGGGGTCATTTTGAAGATTGAAATTTTATTTTTTTTAGCGGAAAAATTTTTTAAGTGAACTATAGTACAAGGGGTCATTTTGGAGAATGAATTTTGAGATGTGATGTTTGGTGCTGCTCTCTAACGGCGAAAAATGGAAATAATTAAAAAATTATTTTGGAATTATTTTACTCTACTATTTACTATTATTTAGAATTACAAAGATCCTTTTTCTACTACTTTTATTTCGAATGAGTTTAAATTTTGGAGCACTTTAACAAAGAGGATGTATTTTTCAAAGGATAAAAATGATTTTTATTCAATTTCGAATTTTTAGTTTTGGGAGATTTAAATTTTTTTTAGCGAACTATAGTATGCGGTGTAATTTCCAATAATACATTTTAATGCGCAATTAACTTTTTAGAAAATTAATTTTTGGGAGGGAATTTTATGTTACTTATTAACAAAATATTTTTTTTTTGATGATTGAAATTTTTCAGCAAACTATAGTATGCTGTGGAATTTTCAATTATACATTAAGAATTAAATTTAAAATATTTAATTTCGAAACTTAAGAAAATTTTCAATGGGACTTTTTGGATTGAATGTAGTAATGGAAATTGTTTCGAAAGGTTTAGTATCTTTGTTGTTAGACGAGAGGTCGATAAGAATTTTTTTAGGGGATTTTAATTAAGTAAAAGATTTATTTTGTGCTGCCCTCTAGCGAACTTAAATTGAAGCAATTAAAAATATATTTTAAAACAATTAAAAGATGAGATGAGGTTTGAACCCTTAAAAAATGTAAGGATGGGTCAGTGATTTTAGCTGTCGCCTTGACCACTTAGCCATGCTTGCACACCTTGTAAATAATTTTTTAAGAAAGGGTGTGTGATTCTCCACCTGCTCCTGGCGCGAGTAAAAGGCTCCTCCTGCTCCTATCGCGAGTAGCGGGCTCCTCCGCCTGCTCCCACCTCCTGCTTCTCCACCTGCGAAGAGCTGTTGTTTTAGAGGAGATCTTAATTAAGGAATTTTTAGGGGCACGCTCTAGGTTGAGGTGGAATTTTCAATTATACCTAAAGAATTCATTTTAATTTTTGAACTTAATTTTGCATAGGGATATTTTTTAAGATTTAATGTAATAATGGAAAATTATACCGAATTTGAAAATGTTAGAATTTTCTCTAGTAAATTTAGGTTTTTAAGAACTTACATCCCCACCTAGCTTTAATTGTTATTTACTAATTAACAAATTATGTTAATTTTTTTTTTCATTTTATACGAATTGTTATTACGCATTTCTCATGATGATTTAAAATAAACAGTTTCGATTTAATACTCGTAGTCATTTGACCTCCCCCCGTTTTTTTCCCCTACTTGTGTAATAAACTATTGAAATTTCATTTTTAAACCTAGAATTAGATATACTGCAAACAATTATTGGAATTTACTATAAGGTATGAATACTACAAATATTTTTTAAACTGATTAAATATTTATGAGATGTTTATCGAAATTATTTAGATATACAGGCATGTTCAAAGATACGTTTTCTTTTAACATGTATGAAGTACTTTAATCCCCCCCCCCCCTAGTGCGTGATTCATACTTTTATAAATGAATACCCGGTAAAATTAAAATATACGCCCTTTTCTATTATGTTAATGAGTCAATTTCGCTAATGATGTCACGGGAGATCTAATTTTTGGAAAAATATATTCATTAATTATATAAATTTTTAATGTCGTTGACGAAATATATTTATTTAACTAAATAAATTTGTAATGTTCTTGGCGAAATATATTAATTGAACTCGATAAAGTTTTAATGTTGAATATATATTTTTTATGTTGTTGACGAAACATCTGACTTTAATTATATCAATGTTGAATATTATTCAAAATTGGTGAGTATAATATATTGATGAATTTAATTTAGTTGAATACATTTTTTAAAGATTTTAACGGAATGTGTTAGAAAATTTTTAATGCTGTAGACGAAATCTCTTATTAGTTTTCAACAACGCGAAAGATACGTTTGAATAGGAATCTATCGCAATAATTCCTGCATATACAGGACAGCGCAAACGAATTCACATAAATTTTAAATGTGTATACATTTTATTCGCAGTTCAAAACTATTTTATTGTAAAAATAATTTCGCATACAAGATTTTTTTCGCCGCCTTTAGCAAATAGAATTTAAATAGCGATACTGGGATGAGAGATTTTTTTTTTTTTCGTAACCGACGAATAATATATAAATCCCAATTTGAAGCAAGATTTAAATAAAGTTTAATTAAAAATCGAATTTGTGTTTTAAAATATCGTTTGAACTATATTAGAAAATTCATATACGATTCATTTTCAGACTACCTGTATATTCATTATTTGGAGAATGCATATCCTAATCATTTATAAACTAAGTTTTGCCTTTGAAAGCAATTTTAGTAAAAGGTGTACTGACATATTATTTATTTTGTGTGCGATTAATTTTTTAGACTGCGACTATATTATTTTTGGATAATACTTTTATGAATAATTTTTAGACTAATTATTAACCAATTTTGGAGATTAAATATAGTTTTGATTTATTATTTTCTTACATGTGTTTGTTTTAGACTGCCTCATTGAAAACATGATATAGGCTACTGCATTTTCAAGACTCAGTTCATTGAAACAGTTACAATTTGAAAACAATCTAAGTAAATTATACTGTATGCTGTTATAAGACCAATTGAAATACTTTCTTCAGAGATTTTTGAACTAGGATTATTTTTAATAAAATTCAAATCTAAGAAATTTTTGGAGATAAAACAAAGTAATTTAGACAAATCCTTTACCTAACCCAATATTATTTTGTAACAATATTTCACGGGATCCATTTTACTTAATTATTCAGCGAAAACAATGTATGCGACTTTTGTTTCGCGAAAATTAATATTTCTAATACTATGCTGGAAAATAAATATTAGTATATTCAAAATAGAAATAACATCTTCATAGATTAATATTAATAAATTTCGAACCTGCTTGAAGGTTATTCCCTGACAAAAATTAAAACATATAGTATATGCATTTTCACTTATACTCAAAAGGAAATTTAACGGAAAAAATAAATACCTCTTACTACCTAGTTTTAGTTGTATATTTTTAATATTAAATCGAAATATAAAATAAAAGCACAGTACCTATTAATAATGCATAATGTCTTTGTGTCTGACCAGCCACCTCACACGTTAAAAATCTTTCCGTAAATACGCTTATTCCATCACTTGGTATCTGTCGGAACATGCATCTACAGGTATATTATCTTAAAGATCAAAGGCGCCGCATGAAGCTGTCCCATTCAATAGATAAAAGAGATAAGCGGGGATATTTTTCGAATAACAATTGGTAAAGTTTGTCTCAATTACAATTTAACTTAATTAAGGGATTCTTATACTTTTTTAAATATAAGATAGATTGGAGCTTTATTACCTACATTTAGATTTAATAACAGCATCAAATGTACTATTCTGAAAATCTACGTATTCATTTTTTTTTTTTTTCTTTTTTTAAACATAATGTTAGCCTTTTACCCAGTTTTTGAGATGAAATCACTATTAGGTATCATACTTTTTAAATAATTTACAGTCATGGAAATATTTAGACGATACTTTCTGTACATTTTATATTCAAGGATAATTTTTCAAACATGTCTAAAATTTATACTATGTTTTAGAGAGAAATATTCTATGCAACTACCTATATCAATTTTAATACACGTGCATACTATTTAATATAGTTACACCATTCGAAATACATAAATGAACTACACACATCCCCATTGAATCAAAATTTATATATTGATAATGCTACTAGATGATAAGCTATTTTTCAGGATGATGTAAGAATAATTTTGAATGTTGCATATATAATATTCTTCTATAAAATATACCTCAGTCATTTTTTTCATGCGTTAGAGATAATAATAATAAATCTTTAAACTTATTTCTATCGAAGTAGCCAGAAGTAATTTTTTGTTTTCAGGTAGTGATATAGGAAAGTGCTTACTCGTTTGATATTACCTTTTTAACTCAAATAATCTCACATAGGTCGAATTTACTTTTCAACAACATGTAGAAAAGGATTTTCAAAGATTATTCAATCTTCTTTTTTTTTTTTTACTTAAGTGTGTCAGAATGTCACATAGTCATTTAGAACGAATATGTGTACAGGGTCCGCATAGGCTAACTAGCCCGCGGCCTTGGGCTCCCTGCTGAGTGGGGTCCATAAACGCGTATGTGTAACTATGAAGAGGATGAAATGAATCTTATGTTGCCTAAAGCCTGAGTTAGTTATTATTGGGTAAAAATCCATCTTCTTCAATTGATTATTATCTTTTTTTTTTTTTTTTTTTTTTTTTTTTTAAACTTTAGCAAAGGAACCCAAAGAAGACAATTTTATTATTTACACATTTTTTATTATTATTAGCGAAATGAAACTTTTTAACATTTGAAAAGCAATTTATTATTATTTGTAAATTTTTATTATTATTTGCGACACAAATTTTAAACAACTTCATAGACGAAGGAAAGTAACCCGAATTATCGATTTCATACAAGGAAAACATTTTTTTTTTTCAGTCACCTCGTCTGGTTTGAGAGGTTTCAAACTCATATAATCAGAGATTACATTTTAGGTAGAGCCCCATTAACATTGCAGGGGGCCCAAGGCCCAACACCTTTCACCCTCGCCCCCTCATTTAGCCATGGCCTGGTTGGCCTGTGCGGGAATTAGGCCCCGATTATAGGGAGCCTGGTTGGCCTGTGCGGGAATTAGGCCCCGATTATAGGGAGCCTGGTTGGCCTGTGCGGGAATTAGGCCCCGATAATAGGGAGTCTGGTTGGCCTGTGCGGGAATTAGGCCCCGATTATAGGGAGCCTGGTTGGCCTGTGCGGGAATTAGGCCCTGATTACAGGGCGCCTGGTTGGCCTGTGCGGGAATTAGGCCTCGAATATAGGGCCAATACATTAACCACAACGTTTGGTTGTGTTTTTGACGGCCAATTATCATCACGAGGGATATAGGCCCAAAGGGGGTAGTGCCCTCCGTGGGGGTCTTTCTAAGGGAACCTTACCCGTATTTACGCTTGGAAACCAAGGTTAGAAGAAAACCACGAAAACTCCGTACGATTAGGCCGACGGGCGCGATTGGGATCGAACGCAGCACCTCCCGTCTACCAGCTTCAAGGGAGAACCACTCGGCCACTGGTGGGGCCTAAGCACAGTTGATTAGTCACATGATTTTTATCTTTTAAGTTTTTGGGCTACTTTCTCACACACTAGACTATATTAGTTTTAGGAAAGTATTGTTATTTTTCTTTTCATTATTAAAAATACACTTTTTAGTTTAGTGGATTTAAACATAGATTTAAACTCAAATAACCTAGTTCGACTATTCAGATTTTATAATATACACTAGGTAACTTCCCTATATAGTTTGAAACATTAGTCAGATCACGTGACATCAATGTTTTTAGAAATAATAGATAATTAATTTGATTGCAACTTTTAGTCAAAATTTAGTGAACTTAGGAAAATCTTTGATAGCCATGCTATTTATCGCATATAAAATTACCACTATACATTTCACCCTTACCCTAAAACCCCCAGAAAATGAACTAGATATTTGAAACTCGCCACAGGAGGAAAACCCTATTTAAAATAATGAATCAGTAATGAACTATAAAAATTAAACAACACACTTAACATTAACAAATGAACAACCAAAAGAATTTCAACTATCACATAAAAATTTCACTATTGAAAGAAAAAATGTATATTTATTAGTTAGTAAAAGTAAATTATTCTTTTTATACCTTCTAGTCTTTGAAAAATATCGTCTTAACATACTAGTGCACCTTATGCGCATATGCATACTTATAATATACATGCGTATGTACATGTTTGCCATTGAATGGTTTTGAAAAATATTCACGTTATGAAAAATGATTTGTAAACAGTAAAACTTAACTCAAAAATAAATTTTAGAAATCACAACTAAATAAAAAATGTTTCTTTTTTAAATATATAATAATAAAAAAGTTTTTAACAAATCACAACTTGATAAAAAAAAAATTCAGGAAGATAAAAAAGTTAAAAAAAAATACAAACGAAATAAAAAAAGTTAAAAAAATTTTCATGTTAATAAATAAAAGTTTAAAAAAAATTACAAGTCAATAAAATTTTTAAAGAAAATAAACATTTTCTAATGGCTATCAAAATAGTTTTTGAATTGTTTGCAAGTTAATAACATGTATACGACAATATATATGCACATTCATATATGCGTATTTATACTAACGTAAGTATATACAGATATACTATTTGCAAGTAATATCTAGGTGTGTAAATATACCTGTGTAAAATATTCATAAAAAAATATTTTAAAAAATCTACAAGTTAGTCAAACTCTTTTTTAAAATGTACTAGACATACCAGTCTTAACTATCGAATAAATACATTCTTCGTTCGAAAGTTAATGAAAAGTTTGGACGAAATTAACAAAACGTTTTCGAATTATTTACAACTTTAGAAAAATATTCGTATGTGTATATATGTGTATATATGTATACAAAAATTCACCAAAAAGATTACGAATATCTACAAATGAGTCGAAATGTTTAAGAAATTGACATTATATGTTTATACATGTGTGTTTGTAAATTTCGAATGTTTTGACTAACGACCGAATACATCCAACCAACCAATCTGATCTAGGGATTCCTCTAACCAACCAACAGTTTACTTTAGCAATCAAATATTTTACATCTGCACATGCGCAGAAACTTAATTGATGACGTATTAGAACAATCCGTAAATATTATTTGTTGAAGTTGACTATTATGTATGATTTGATAAATTAAGAAAACATTGAGCTAGGGTGCAAACTTTGACGATAATTCATTTATAAATTATTGGATAACTACAGAAATCAACATAGTGAAAAATTAATAATTAAATTCTCACATTCGTTTGCAATATCAGTAACTTGTAATATTGCTTTGTTAACTAGAGTTGACACTTAAAAATTTCTTTTATGGATTTACTATGATAAGCAACTTATATGACTAACCTTTTACTATTTTCAGTTCATCTCACTTTCGTGAGCTAAACCTGCTCAGCTTACAATTCTACTTTTAAGTTAGTTTTCTATTTCAAATTATGGTTCTTTAGTTATTTTAATATTTGAAAAATAATTATATACTCTAGCATAATCATTTTAAGGCATTCAAATTCTAACATATAACAGAATCATATTTCACACTTACCTAATATACCAGCTTCTTGAAAACACGTCTATCTCATAGCACGATTTGGTGTGGAATGCCAGTTTCTTATCACAAAAACCGGAAATCACATGGTCGAGGGTTGATCACGTGACTACTTCCTGATATAGGATTGGCCGATAGCGATTTCTTCTAAGTGACGTCACTCGACGATAAGAATATCTAGATAAGCAACATTCACGCCATTTTGATCGCTGTTTTCGAATGAGTGGTCCTGTTCACTTGTCTAAACTTGTCTGACCTTGTCTGCAGCTTCTTTCTAAGCTAGTCTAAAATTTGAGTTTAATCATGAAAATCGTTAAAGACGTATATTTTTAATTACTATAATTGATTAGATAATTTAAACACCAATTGTTTATTATATTCAAATCATTTGCATTAATTGAATTTTTATAATAATTAAAATTTATTTATTATTTTATAAAACATAGTATCGATTTAAGAAATTATTTTCTTATAAAAGCGAAAAAGAATATTTTATCATAGGCTTTATATAATATATAATTCAGCTGTGTTTGTATATATCATATTATTTAACAACATTTATATGAAATAACAGAATAACTGAACAATCATTTTATAATATATACATAAAAATAATATGCTTATCTATTGTTTATTGTAATCATATTATTTTCGTTAATTGATTTTTATAATAATTCAAATAATAATTGATTAATCTATTTATTATTTTATAAAACATAGTATCGATTTAAGAAATAATTTTCTTATGAAAGCGGAAAATAGGTAGATTAATGAATGTCTGTTGTTTTAGCAGCAAATCGATTTCATTTGTGTCTATCTGTGTGTGTGTATCTATACTTGCCTCTAAAATCGTGTATAGGTATTGTCTGCATGCATGTGGATAAGTGTCTATTTTCCTGGCTATGTATTTATAAATTATTTTTTGTTTAACAAATAAAAAATGTTTTAACAAATTAAAAAAAGTTTTTTTTTATTGTTTATTACTTTTTTTTTCTGTGTAAATTTTGTGAAAATTTTTGAAGTCTGGTAAATTTTCTAAAAGTTTTTAAAGTTAGATAAATTTTTTTATTTGTTACAATTTTTTAATTTATTAAAACTTTTTTATTTGTTACAATTTTTTAATTTGTTAAAACTTTTTTTTTATTTGTTAAAAAAAAAAAAAAAATTATAAATACATAGCCAGGCAAATAGGCACTTATCCACATGCATGCAGACAATACCTATACACGATTTTAGAGGCAAGTATAGATACACACACACAGATAGACACATATGAAATCGATTTGCTGCTAAAACAACAGACATTCATTAATCTACCTATTTTCCGCTTTCATAAGAAAATTATTTCTTAAATCGATACTATGTTTTATAAAATAATAAATAGATTAATCAATTATTATTTGAATTATTATAAAAATCAATTAACGAAAATAATATGATTACAATAAACAATAGATAAGCATACTATTTTTATGTATATATTATAAAATGATTGTTCAGTTATTCTGTTATTTCATATAAATGTTGTTAAATAATAGGATATATACAAACACAGCTGAATTATATATTATATAAAGCCTATGATAAAATATTCTTTTTAGCTTTTATAAGAAAATAATTTCTTAAATCGATACTATGTTTTATAAAATAATAAATAAATTTTAATTATTATAAAAATTCAATTAATGCAAATGATTTGAATATAATAAACAATTGGTGTTTAAATTATCTAATCAATTATAGTAATTAAAAATATACGTCTTTAACGATTTTCATGATTAAACTCAAATTTTAGACTAGCTTAGAAAGAAGCTGCAGACAAGGTCAGACAAGTTTAGACAAGTGAACAGGACCACTCATTCGAAAACAGCGATCAAAATGGCGTGAATGTTGCTTATCTAGATATTCTTATCGTCGAGTGACGTCACTTAGAAGGAATCGCTATCGGCCAATCCTATATCAGGAAGTAGTCACGTGATCAACCCTCGACCATGTGATTTCCGGTTTTTGTGATAAGAAACTGGCATTCCACACCAAATCGTGCTATGAGATAGACGTGTTTTCAAGAAGCTGGTATATTAGGTAAGTGTGAAATATGATTCTGTTATATGTTAGAATTTGAATGCCTTAAAATGATTATGCTAGAGTATATAATTATTTTTCAAATATTAAAATAACTAAAGAACCATAATTTGAAATAGAAAACTAACTTAAAAGTAGAATTGTAAGCTGAGCAGGTTTAGCTCACGAAAGTGAGATGAACTGAAAATAGTAAAAGGTTAGTCATATAAGTTGCTTATCATAGTAAATCCATAAAAGAAATTTTTAAGTGTCAACTCTAGTTAACAAAGCAATATTACAAGTTACTGATATTGCAAACGAATGTGAGAATTTAATTATTAATTTTTCACTATGTTGATTTCTGTAGTTATCCAATAATTTATAAATGAATTATCGTCAAAGTTTGCACCCTAGCTCAATGTTTTCTTAATTTATCAAATCATGCATAATAGTCAACTTCAACAAATATGTTACGGATTGTTCTATTACGTCATCAATTAAGTTTCTGCGCATGTGCAGATGCAAAATATTTGATTGCTAAAGTAAACTGTTGGTTGGTTAGAGGAATCCCTAGATCAGGTTGGTTGGTTGGATGTATTCGATCGTTAGTCAAAACATTCGAAATTTACAAACACACATGTATAAACATATAATGTCAATTTCTTAAACACTTCGACTCATTTGTAGATATTCGTAATCTTTTTGGTGAATTTTTGTATACATATAATAAGCACACATATCCACACATATATACACATACGAATATTTTTCTAAAGTTGTAAATAATTCGAAAACGTTTTGTTAATTTCGTCCAAACTTTTCATTAACTTTCGAACGAAGAATGTATTTATTCGATAGTTAAGACTGGTATTTCTAGTACATTTTAAAAAAGAGTTTGACTTACTAGTAGATTTTTTAAAAATATTTTTTTATGAATATTTTACACAGGTATATTTACACACCTAGATATTACTTGCAAATAGTATATCTGGATATACTTACGTTAGTATAAATACCCATATATGAATGTGCATATATATTGTCGTATACATGTTATTAACTTGCAAACAATTCAAAAACTATTTTGATAGCCATTAGAAAATTTTTATTTTCTTTAAAAATTTTATTGACTTGTAATTTTTTTAAAACTTTTATTTATTAACATGAAATTTTTTTTAACTTTTTTTATTTCGTTTGTATTTTTTTTAACTTTTTTATCTTCCTGAATTTTTTTTTTATCAAGTTGTGATTTGTTAAAAACTTTTTTATTATTATATATTTAAAAAAGAAACATTTTTTATTTAGTTGTGATTTCTAAAATTTATTTTAGAGTTAAGTTTTACTGTTTACAAATCATTTTTCATAACGTGAATATTTTTCAAAACCATTCAATGGCAAACATGTACATACGCATGTATATTATAAGTATGCATATGCGCATAAGGTGCACTAGTATGTTAAGACGATATTTTTCAAAGACTAGAAGGTATAAAAGGAATAATTTACTTTTACTAACTAATAAATATATATTTTTTCTTTCAATAGTGAAATTTTTATGTGATAGTTGAAATTCTTTTGGTTGTTCATTTGTTAATGTTAAGTGTGTTGTTTAATTTTTATAGTTCATTACTGATTCATTATTTTAAATAGGGTTTTCCTCCTGTAGCGAGTTTCAAATATCTAGTTCATTTTCTGGGGGTTTTAAGGTAAGGGTGAAATGTATAGTGGTAATTTGATATGCGATAAATAACATGGCTAACAAAGATTTTCCTAAGTTCACTAAATTTTGACTAAAAGTTGCAATCAAATTAATTATCTATTATTTCTAAAAACATTGATGTCACGTGATCTGACTAATGTTTCAAACTATATAGGGAAGTTACCTAGTGTATATTATAAAATCTGAATAGTCGAACTAGGTTATTTGAGCTTAAATCTATGTTTAAATCCACTAAACTAAAAAGTGTATTTTTAATAATGAAAAGAAAAATAACAATACTTTCCTAAAACTAATATAGTCTAGTGTGTGAGAAAGTAGCCCAAAAACTTAAAAGATAAAAATCATGTGACTAATCAACTGTGCTTAGGCCCCACCAGTGGCCGAGTGGTTCTGCCCTCGAAGCTGGTAGACGGGAGGTGTTGCGTTCGATCCCAATCGCGCCCGTCGGCCTAATCGTTCGGAGTTTTCGTGGTTTTCTTCGAACCTTGGTTTCCAAGCGTAAATACGGGTAAGGTTCCCTTAGAAAGACCCCCCACGGAGGGCACTACCCCCTTTGGGCCTATATCCCTCGTGATGATAATTGGCCGTCAAAAACACAACCAAACGTTGTGGTTAATGTACTGGCCCTATATTCGAGGCCTAATTCCCGCACAGGCCAACCAGGCGCCCTATAATCAGGGCCTAATTCCCGCACAGGCCAAACAGGCTCCCTATAATCGGGGCCTAATTCCCGCACACGCCAACCAGGCTCCCTATAATCGGGGCCTAATTCCCGCACAGGACAACCAGGCTCCCTATAATCGGGGCCTAATTCCCGCACAGGCCAACCAGGCTCCCTATAATCGCGACCTAATTCCCGCACAGGCCAACCAGGCTCCCTATAATCGGGGCCTAATTCCCGCACAGGCCAACCAGGCCATGGCTAAATGAGGGGGCGACGGTGAAATGTGTTGGGCCTTGGGCCCCCTGCAATGTTAATGGGGCTCTACCTAAAATGTAATCTCTGATTATATGAGTTTGAAACCTCTCAAACCAGACGAGGTGACTGAAAAAAAAAATGTTTTCCTTGTATGAAATCGATAATTCGGGTTACTTTCCTTCGTCTATGAAGTTGTTTAAAATTTGTGTCGCTAATAATAATAAAAATTTACAAATAATAATAAATTGCTTTTCAAATGTTAAAAAGTTTCATTTCGCTAATAATAATAAAAAATATGTAAATAATAAAATTGTCTTCTTTGGGTTCCTTTGCTAAAGTTAAAAAAAAAAAAAAAAAAAAAAAAAAAAAGATAATAATCAATTGAAGAAGAGGGATTTTTACCCAATAATAACTAACTCAGGCTTTAGGCAACATAAGATACATTTCATCCTCTTCATAGTTACACATACGCGATTATGGACCCCACTCAGCAGGGAGCCCAAGGCCGCGGGCTAGTTAGAATATGCGGACCCTGTACACATATTCGTTCTAAATGACTATGTGACATTCTGACACACTTAAGTAAAAAAAAAAAAAAAAAAAAAAAAAAAAAAAAGATTGAATAATCTTTGAAAATCCTTTTCTACATGTTGTTGAAAAGTAAATTCGACCTATGTGAGATTATTTGAGTTAAAAAGGTAATATCAAACGAGTAAGCACTTTCCTATATCACTACCTGAAAACAAAAAATTACTTCTGGCTACTTCGATAGAAATAAGTTTAAAGATTTATTATTATTATCTCTAACGCATGAAAAAAATGACTGAGGTATATTTTATAGAAGAATATTATATATGCAACATTCAAAATTATTCTTACATCATCCTAAAAAATAGCTTATCATCTATTAGCATTATAAATATATAAATTTTGATTCAATGGGGATGTGTGTAGTTCATTTATGTATTTCGAATGGTGTAACTATATTAAATAGTATGCACGTATATTAAAATTGATATAGGTAGTCGCATAGAATATTTCTCTCTAAAACATAGTATAAATTTTAGACATGTTTGAAAAATTATCCTTGAATATAAAATGTACAGAAAGTATCGTCTAAATATTTCCATGACTGTAAATTATTTAAAAAGTATGATACCTAATAGTGATTTCATCTCAAAAACTGGGTAAATGCTAACATTATGTTAAAAAAAAAAAAAATGAATACGTAGATTTTCAGAATAGTACATTTGATGCTGTTATTAAATCTAAATGTAGGTAATAAAGCTCCAATCTATCTTATATTTAAAAAAGTATAAGAATCCCTTAATTAAGTTAAATTGTAATTGAGACAAACTTTACCAATTGTTATTCGAAAAATATCCCCGCTTATCTCTTTTATCTATTGAATGGGACAGCTTCATGCGGCGCCTTTGATCTTTAAGATAATATACCTGTAGATGCATGTTCCGACAGATACCAAGTCATGGAATAAGCGTATTTACGGAAAGATTTTTAACGTGTGAGGTGGCTGGTCAGAAGCGAAGACATTATGGATTATTAACAGGTACTGTGCTTTTATTTTATATTTCGATTTAATATTAAAAATATACAACTAAAACTAGGTAGTAAGAGGTATTTATTTTTTCCGTTAAATTTCCTTTTGAGTATAAGTGAAAATGCATTTACTATATGTTTTAATTTTTGTCAGGGAATAACCTTCATGCAGGTTCGAAATTTATTAATATTAATCTATGAAGATGTTATTTCTATTTTGAATATACTAATATTTATTTTCCAGCATAGTATTAGAAATATTAATTTTCGCGAAACAAAAGTCTCATACATTGTTTTCGCTGAATAATTAAGTAAAATGGATCCCGTGAAATATTGTTACAAAATAATATTGGGTTAGGTAAAGGATTTGTCTAAATTACTTTGTTTTATCTCCAAAAATTTCTTAGATTTGAATTTTATTAAAAATAATCCTAGTTCAAAAATCTCTGAAGAAAGCATTTCAATTGGTCTTATAACAGCATACAGTATAATTTACTTAGATTGTTTTCAAATTGTAACTGTTTCAATGAACATACAGTCTTGAAAATGCAGTAGCCTATATCATGTTTTCAATGAGGCAGATTAAAACAAACACATGTATGGAAATAATGAATCAAAACTATATTTAATCTCCAAAATTGGTTAATAATTAGTCTAAAATTTATTCATAAAAGTATTATCCAAAAATAATATAGTCGCAGTCTAAACAATTAATCGCACACAAAATAAATAATATGTCAGTACACCTTTTACTAAAATTGTTTTCAAAGGCAAAACGTAGTTTATAAATGATTAGGATATGCATTCTCCAAATAATGAATATACAGGTAGTCTGAAAATAAATCGTATATGCATTTTTCTAATATAGTTCAAACGATATTTTAAAACACAAATTCGATTTTTAATTAAACTTTATTTAAATCTTGCTTAAAATTGTAATTTATATATTATTCGTCGGTTACGAAAAAAAAAAAAAAAATCTCTCATCCCAGTATCGCTATTTAAATTCTACTTGCTAAAGGCGGCGAAAAAAATCTTGTATGCGAAATTATTTTTACAATAAAATAGTTTTGAACTGCGAATAAAATGTATACACTTTTAAAATTTATGTGAATTCTTTTGCGCTGTCCTGTATATGCAGGAATTATTGCGATAGATTCCTATTCAAACGTATCTTTCGCGTTGTTGAAAACTAATAAGAGATTTCGTCTACAGCATTAAAAAATTTCTAACACATTCCGTTAAAAGCTTTAAAAAATGTATTCAACTAAATTAAATTCATCAATATATTATACTCACCAATTTTGAATAATATTCAACATTGATATAATTAAAGTCAGATGTTTCGTCAACAACATAAAAAATATATATTCAACATTAAAACTTTATCGAGTTCAATTAATATATTTCGCCAAGAACATTACAAATTTATTTAATTAAATAAATATATTTCGTCAACGACATTAAAAATTTATATAATTAATAAATATATTTTTCCAAAAATTAGATCTCCCGTGACATCATTAGCGAAATTGACTCATTAACATAATAGAAAAGGGCGTATATTTTAATTTTACCGGGTATTCATTTATAAAAGTATGAATCACGCACTAGGGGGGGGGGGATTAAAATGCTTCATACATGTTAAAAGAAAACGTATCTTTGAACATGCCTGTATATCTAAATAATTTCGATAAACATCTCATAAATATTTAATCAGTTAAAAAAATATTTGTAGTATTCATACCTTATAGTAAATTCCAATAATTGTTTGCAGTATATCTAATTCTAGGTTTAAAAATGAAATTTCAATAGTTTATTACACAAGTAGGGGAAAAAAACGGGGGGAGGTCAAATGACTACGAGTATTAAATCGAAACTGTTTATTTTAAATCATCATGAGAAATGCGTAATAACAATTCGTATAAAATGAAAAAAAAAATTAACATAATTTGTTAATTAGTAAATAACAATTAAAGCTAGGTGGGGATGTAAGTTCTTAAAAACCTAAATTTACTAGAGAAAATTCTAACATTTTCAAATTCGGTATAATTTTCCATTATTACATTAAATCTTAAAAAATATCCCTATGCAAAATTAAGTTCAAAAATTAAAATGAATTCTTTAGGTATAATTGAAAATTCCACCTCAACCTAGAGCGTGCCCCTAAAAATTCCTTAATTAAGATCTCCTCTAAAACAACAGCTCTTCGCAGGTGGAGAAGCAGGAGGTGGGAGCAGGCGGAGGAGCCCGCTACTCGCGATAGGAGCAGGAGGAGCCTTTTACTCGCGCCAGGAGCAGGTGGAGAATCACACACCCTTTCTTTAAAAAATATTTACAAGGTGTGCAAGCATGGCTAAGTGGTCAAGGCGACAGCTAAAATCACTGACCCATCCTTACATTTTTTAAGGGTTCAAACCTCATCTCATCTTTTAATTGTTTTAAAATATATTTTTAATTGCTTCAATTTAAGTTCGCTAGAGGGCAGCACAAAATAAATCTTTTACTTAATTAAAATCCCCTAAAAAAATTCTTATCGACCTCTCGTCTAACAACAAAAATTCTAAACCTTTCGAAAAAATTTCCATTACTACATTCAATCCAAAAAGTCCCATTGAAAATTTTCTTAAAATTCGAAATTAAATATTTTAAATTTAATTCTTAATGTATAATTGAAAATTCCACAGCATACTATAGTTTGCTGAAAAATTTCAATCATAAAAAAAAAACTATTTTGTTAATAAGTAATATAAAATTCCCTCACAAAAATTAATTTTCTAAAAAGTTAATTGCGCATTAAAATGTATTATTGGAAATTACACCGCATACTATAGTTCGCTAAAAAAATTTAAATCTCCCAAAACTAAAAATTCGAAATTGAATAAAAATCATTTTTATCCTTTGAAAAATACATCCTCTTTGTTAAAGTGCTCCAAAATTTAAACTCATTCGAAATAAAAGTAGTAGAAAAAGGATCTTTGTAATTCTAAATAATAGTAAATAGTAGAGTAAAATAATTCCAAAATAATTTTTTAATTATTTCCATTTTTCGCCGTTAGAGAGCAGCACCAAACATCACATCTCAAAATTCATTCTCCAAAATGACCCCTTGTACTATAGTTCACTTAACTCCAAAATGACCCCTTGTACTATAGTTCACTTAAAAATTTTTTCCGCTAAAAAAAATAAAATTTCAATCTTCAAAATGACCCCTCGTACTATAGTTCAAAATTACAATCTCCAAAAAAAAAATCTAAATTTTTTAAAACTCCACCCTCTTCTTAGAGATCAAAATTCCTTTCTGACCCCTCCTCTAAGACCACACATTCTCCGCAGGCGGAGGAGGAGCAGGTGGTGGAGGAGGAGTTGCTCCTCCGCCCTCCGCCTGCTGGGGTAGAACTGTCATTTTTCTACTACTCTTGTGTCCTTTTTCATTCTCTAACCTGTTGTGTAGTTTTTTTTTTAAATTTTAAACATATGTTACACTTTTTAAATTTAAAATCTAGGTTACTTTCCTGAACGAATCACGTGTGATAAATCGCAAAAAATATTAGAAAGTTGTAATACCTGCTAAATGCTTTTGTAATACCATATTTTCAAAACACCTTCAAACACTCTTCCTTAGCCTATTGTCATATGAATATGAGATGAATAGCAGGCAAAATAACTACATTCGTCAAATTTCAGACAATGACACATTCGTTAAACTTCAATAAATCTTATGTAGGTAGCTATTATTAAGATTAATAACGTAAAAGAAATTTTTTTTTCCTCAAAATTGAAAACAAACGGATCCGAAAGGGTTAAATATCATTTTTAAAAGAAATGCTTTTGATGCCAGAAAAAATTATTTTTATAATCTTTCTTCAGTCATATTTTACAAGCCTTAGAAATGAAGCTTAGAAAGAATTATTTAAAGCTTTTTCTTGTTTATTCGTAAGGAAAGAAATTTTCACAGACATATTTTTAATTATGTTAATACTTTTTTATGATGTTTCGAAAATTAAAAAAATATATGATTTTAATCACTAATTTAAAAAAATCAGTTGATTAAAATGACGATTAAATGACTTGGTTAAATCGTCTGATTAAAATCGTTGACTCTCTACTTAAAACTACTTTTAAATTCAAAGAAGCTACTTACTGACGCATTTCTGAATTAATTTTTATTAATAAACGCATAAAAATAGTAGGTGTCTTATTCGGGAACTATAAAATCGATCAGTTTTTTCATGTTTTTAAAACAGACATGGAATCTCAAGCAATTCTGTCAAATTTGTCGTTTAGAAATGGTTCTTCGTGTGAGATATACGAAGAAATTACGTCACGTGAGAGCAATCATTGATAACTCAATATATAATACATTTATCGAAAAATTAAAAATGCTACTCGATCCGGAATCGAACCAGTGCCTGATAGTTTCGTCTTTTACATTAAAAAGAGTCCTAGAAAGTATACTATACTGCCAATATTATACTGAAATACCATATTGAATACTGATATACCAATACAATATTGTCAAATTTGTCGTTTTTCAAACCGATTCCGATGAACGGACATTTGAAGAAGTGTACTCACAAGAGAACAATCACCTACAACTCAATATATAATGCATTTATCAAAAAAAAAAAAAAAAGAAAGAAAAAAAAGAAAAGAAAATGCTTCACGATTTCAAATTGCTGAAATTATATATATATATATATAATCAAAAAGAAGAAAAAAAAATAACAACCATTTCTAATTTGAAATTAATACATTTATCAGAAAATGAAATGGTTTTGATAGAGTATCATTTTACGAAAGAAGAAAATACTATGTCAAAGCGAACTGATTTTATTTTTTAATGTATATACCATGAAATTTAATATTTTTCCCTCCTGCAGGATCTCAATAATCAACAATGTTTTATGAATTTCAGCATGTTTGCTACAGTATAAATTTATTAAAATACACTGAAACTTTTTTTCACACACACCTTACCGTAGACGACAATGAAACAGAATTCTTTTATTTTTCTATGTGTCCTTGTAAATAATCTGATATTTCAATAGGAGGAGTTCTACAGGAAACCTAAATAATACTTAGCAACTTAGAAAATAAAATTATACTTAACCCTCTGTCTACCAGAAGGGTCCAATGGACCCGACATGTACATTCAAAATATTTATTCAAACCAGAAATTTCTTCAAAACAAACTAAATGTATAAATCAGACAATAATAAGTTAAATAAACAAATTAAATAGTTTTAAGTAAAAATTCTGGTGTAGAATGTTTTTATAAAACTTGAGTAAAATTTCCGGTAGTTCTAGGGTTAAATACATACATACTATATTTAAATATATATTAACTAATAAATGTAAAAAAAAAAGAAAAATAAAATAATTTAAAGTTTTATATAAAAAAATGTAAAACACCGTTAGAAATTAAATTTTTTAAATTTTTTGTTTTGTTTTTCTAAAAAGATTTGCAAATTTCAATTCTGACAGGACTTGTGGAAAGAAAAAAAAAGTGATTTAAATTTATTTAATGACATTGTTCGAAAAAAGAATGTTGGTATTTATACAAATAAAATCCAAAATGTTTATATCTGCGTAAGGAATATTAATCTTTTAAAAAGTAACTATATGTCCGTATTTCAGCACACGCTTTTATACGTGTAACTTCCTCTAGCACTTACCTTATTTTCTGGAAAACCTTTTCTGTTTACTTGTTGAGTAGCGGATGGGGACAGCTTAATGCAACAATGTTAAAGAAGCGACTGCGTAATAGAAGGAGGGAGAAGGAAAATCTCGTAGGGATTTTTCTAAACCTGGTTTGAAGCAAGGAAAAAAGTAAGCTTTTGCATTACTACTGGCGCCACCTATTCAAAATATTTGAAAATAATATTAAAAACGAAATCTTTAGATCATAATCTTTCCAACATTGTAGTAAGAAGTATATAAATAAGTAAACAAATATCGACAACTTTCACTGTTAAAATTTAAAAGCAGTTCATTTTTTATGTCATACTAATGTTATTTAATATTTAACGCATTACATATAGATGAATTGACAGGGATGGATATGTATTTGGCGTTTTAACAGCTTTAAGGCTATAGCAAATTGGTCACTAAGAGATATAATAAAATTATTGTCAGTCAAGGCTTTAGAAAACAATAAATATGTCTTAACTAACATATACTTCTATAATTAAAACATACATAATTTTAAACTTTTTCCTTAAGTATAATTATGTATATCTAACATATTATTATATATAGTACATCAATGTGGCTTTTTTTTTTTTTTTTTAAGATTTAAAAGCTAAAACAATTTGTTTTCTCTATGTTCTTAATTTAAAATGTTTCTTTGTTATATAATAAAAAAATAAAAATAAATCTCAATTGAGAGGGTATAGTTTTTTAAAATTATTATTACATTGAACTTAACATATTATTATATATAGTACATCAATGTGGCTTTTTTTTTTTTTTTTTTTACATTTAAAAGCTATAACAGTTTGTTTTCTCTATGTTCTTGATTTAAATGTTTCTTTGTTTTATAATAATAATAATAATAATAAAAAAATCTCAATTGAGAGGGTACTGTTTTTTTAAAATTATTATTACATTGAACTAAACATATTTTAATTTTATGGTTATTTCAGTTCCTATTTTATAGAAAATATATAATGAGAGAATCTCATAACATTAGAATATTAATAATTATAATGCGTTCTCTTCAAGTATTAACACCTTAATTTATAATAATAAAAGTAATAGTAATAAAAGTAGGAGAAAAATAAAATATAAACACACAATAAAATGTAAAACACATGGATAAGTAACAAATGAACATCAACACAAACAAAACAACGTGCCGAAGCCGGCTAGGGATTTTTTAATTTTTTCCCCATAGCTTTATGGAGTCGAAGTTTTAACATTGTTGCATTAAGCTGTCCCTATCCGCTACTTACTTGGTGACCATTGAGGACACTAGACTCGGACAAAAGTTCCTCTTTTTGCTCTCCCCTTATGCCTGGCCCTTCATGGGCGGAGCAATTCAACACTCAAATAATCCCCCCTCTAGTGGTCTTGGGTAATGCAAAATTGCGCTCTTGATTATTTTCTCCGCGAACCTCGAGGAGTAAGGTGTACCCGGTTTGGGGCTAGTTGAAAGAATTTAGTTTAGTTTGAAAGAATTTAGTGTTTTTTCTTTTTAGATGGTCAAGATTTTTTAACATCAAATAGGTAAGAATAAATTTAAATGTATACTTATATATTTTATTAAATTCAAAGTAAGCTGCTATTTTATTACAAAATAGAATAGCATTTATAATCGATGTATTGCGAGGTGTGTTTCCAGGTGTCCGATGTACGTTAGACGCCCCGATTTTTAGGGCAACAAACCAAGACCATTCCCGCAGAACCACTGCATGGGATATCAAAATTCCCGATCTTCCACAAATTACTTTAAATTTCTTTTAGTACTAGGCTGGATTAGTCTGAAACAATTGAAACTTAATACAGTAAAACTTGTAAAGAGAGAACCCGTCTATAACGGAAAATATTAATCCGCCGAAAGGAATATTGTACAAATCTAACAGCTAAAACGGGATATTTTTCATGTTCTCTACTATTTATTGTACTTGTTTAGTAAAATATGTAAGAACGGAACTTCATCGGAATCCAATCTTAAATTAAAAAATAAAAAAAGTCCTTTCCCTATTCAAGGGAAAGGATTTCCTTTTCCTATACAATTATAACTGTTCATTTGAAAACCTCTCCAAAATAATATTTTGTTTCTATCTCTACTCTTTCATTTTCGCAAATTTTACTGTGTAATGTTATTATGTATATTATAATATAGTAAAACCTACTTAGACGGAATCTCAAGACACTGGAAAAGATTTTTCTTTAGGCAGGTTTCCGTCTTAACAGGTACAATTATACGAAAATTAGTAGGGATCAAATATTTTTTTACGTTTAAAAAAGGTGTTCGTTTTAGAGAGTTTCCGTTTTCTTAGGAACCTGCTTTTTAAATGTTCTGATAGCCCTCTTTCCCCCTCTTTCCTTATCCCTTTTACTGTATTTTTATGTCCCGACTTAGGAAACGCAATTCCGATTTATTTATTTATTTATTTATTTATTTTGGTCTTTCTGTTCCGTTTTCTGTGATATTGAACCTAGCAACACTAGTCGCGACAGACAAGCGTGCCACGAGAGTGACATGGGTGTATCTCGACTAACCATGTAAAATATTTAGTTGTTTTCGAAAATTTAATTTAGAATATATTAAAATTTATCTTCCATCTCTTTTACTACTGAGAAGCTGACCTTTATACCCTTTTCAACAGTATATTAGGTAACCTTTTGATATGAACTGAGTTTTTAAAACGTGAAATTTTAAATGCTATAATATTATTTATTATTAAAGTTCATTGTGCTAATATTTTAAAAATATGTTTAAGGGGTTTGAAACTCAAAATTTCACTTTTACTTCCCTCACCCCCCCCCCCCATGAAGGTTATATTTATTTACAGACTTCTTTTCAAATGTAAATTCTTTTTTAAAAAATTATATTTAATTTTTGAAAATTCAAAACTTAACCATTTTAAAATTTGACATATTTTCTGGAAAAATAACTGTTTTGAATTTTTGCACTCTTTTTTATATTTTTGAATAGAGTAAAGAATACATATTAATCTGTCTTCGGGATTTAAAAAAGAAATGTTCCTTTTTAAAAATTACTTTTTTTTTTGGTTGTGTTTTTTTGTTTTGTTTTGTTTAAATAGACTTTTTATGAGAACTTTTTACTACGAGAATTATATTTTCAGATTTTTTTCTCAAAACTTAAAATCCCAAAGACAACTTAAAGAACATATATCTGAAAAAAATACAAACTGTCATAATTTTATCTTACATGGAAATTCAGAAATATAAATTTAAATAGGGCAAATCGTGAAAAAATCATTTTGAGAAAATCCTGTCCTCGAAGTAACATTTTTATAACCAAAGAAAATAAAAATATGCAGGTTTTTTTGTTGGTGTTTATAGATTTTTGAAATTTGAGATGTATTTTAAATGATTTCTGTGAGAATATTCTTTATTCTTTAATAAAAATTGTGATAGTATATTCTATTTTTTTGATAAATTCATCATATAATTGAAATAATTTAACAATATTTTAATATTTTATTTGTATTCTTATCATGTTTAAAATTATAAGTTAAAAGAATTAAATATTAATTGGAAATTTTGGAATAAAGCTACAAACACTTTCATGACGAGATGTGAATGAGCGTTTGTTAACCCCTTAACTGTCATGAACGAGTTTCCCTCGGGCAAAAAGAGTTTGCTATCTTCGATACTGAAAGCTTTTAGGTTTGTTTGTTTGTTTGTGTTTATGACGGCCGATTATCAACACGTGGGATATAGGCCCTGGGGGGGAGTGCCCTTCGTGGGGGTCTTTCTAAGGGAACCTAACCCGTATTTGCGCATGGGAAACCACGGTTTCGAAGAAAACCACGAAAACTCCGAAACGGTTAGGCCGACGGGCGCGATTGGGTTCGAACCCAGCACCTCCCGTCTACCAGCTTCGAGAGCAGAACCTCTCAGCCACTGGTGGGGCTGAAAGCTTTTAGGATAGAACTTAATTTTAACTGAAATCTTTGGTTTGTTAAATGGCATACCTTTTTCGATTGTACAAAGCCAAATATTTTAGTAAAAAAAAGTGTTGCCGGGCCCATATTTTTAATTTATTTTGTCAAAAAAAAAAAAAAAAAAAAAAAAAAAAAAACAGTTAAAGGGTTAACAGAGAGTGTCGTTTAATTAAGTATCGGGTCTATCGGGGAAGTCTATTGCATTGTTGTCACTTAGAACAATTAATTATGTTGTCTCCTGTAAAAAAAAAAAAAAAAAAAGATTAAGTAATTATGTGGTCAGCGGACCAAAGAAAGGGGAAAAAATTCGAAATAAAAGGGAAAAAAATAGAAAAGAAAAAAAAAACCTCCAGTAAAAATGAATTTATTCTTTCTATATGGTTTAATTTAAATAATTCAATATTTCAGTTCAATTTCGCTTGCATTGAGATTTAACATGATGTATGTAAATTAGATATTATTATTTTTTAATTTATTTATTTGATACAGAGAGATTTATTTGCGTGCAAAATAAAAATGTGCTTTCCCATAGCCAATTATTTTTACTAATATGCATTTATATTATCGGAATGGTAGAGAGACAGGTAATATTGATTTACTGAAAATCACCATTTAAAACATAATTATCGGCTTTTAGTCCAGGCAATAGGGAATTTTACCTAGCAAAATTAATGGTAGTACTGGAAATCGGCTTTCTAGATGTTTTTTGGGTCGCTGAATCCGAATTTGTAACTTCCCACCAAAATTTCCCCCGGCAACCCTCCCCAAATTTTGGTAAAAAGCCCCCCAAAAAAGGTTTTTATTAAAAAAATCATTTTTTTTTATTGTTTTAGAGAAAAAATATCTAGAAATTCAGAAAGTAGACAAAATTTGCAATTAATTAGATATATGACATTATGACTTAGGATGAAGGGGAAGGGGGGATCTGCCTCGGAACATGCGCGCAATGCTGCGTGAACTAAGTTGCGCAATTCCACTTAACCACTCACACGTTTACATTCGCCCTCCCATCGCCCCTCCGAACTTTCCTTATAAGGTTTACTTTAAGTGTTTTGGGTCGCTGAATCTGAATTTTTAACTTCCCCCCAAAATTTCCCCCCTCCCGAAACCCCCCAAAATAGTTGTTATTAACTTAAATTTCTTATTTTTTAGGGGAAAAGCATTACGAAATTCAGAAACTAGACAAAATTTGCAACAAATAGGATACATGACATTATGACGTAGGATAAACGGGGAAAGAGGGGGCTGCCTCGGAACATTCCCCGCACGCTTTTTTCAAAAACCAAATGTTTTCAAAAAATCAATTTTTTGGGGGGTCGCCGGGTGAAATTTTGGTGAGATTTCGACTCACTTTATGTTTTTTGGGTCGCTGAATCCGAATTTGTAACTTCCCACCAAAATTTCACCCGGCAACCTCCCCAAAAATTGATTTTTTGAAAAAATTTGGTTTTTGAGAAAAGCGCGCGGGGAATGTTCCGAGGCAGCCCCCTCTCTCCCCGTTTATCCTACGTCATAATGTCATATATCCTATTTGTTTCAAATTTTGTCTAGTTTCTGAATTTCGTAATGCTTTTCCTCTAAAACAATAAGAAATTTAAGTTAAAAACAACTATTTGCGGGGGTTTTCGGGGGGGGGGGGAATTTGGGGGTAAGTAAAAATTCGGATTCAGCGACACAAAAAACTTAAAGTAAACATTATAGAGAAAGTTCGGAGGGAAGATGGGAGGGCTAATGTAAACATGTTAGTGGTTAAGTGGAATTGCGCAACTTAGTCCACGCAGCACTAGGGCGCATGTTCCGAGGCAGATCCCCCCTTCCCCTTCATCCTAAGTCACAATGTCATATATCTAATTTGCTGCAAATTTTGTCTACTTTCTGAATTTTTAGCTACTTTTCCCCTAAAACAATAAAAAAATGGAGTTTTTAAATAAAAACCTTTTTTGGGGGGCTTTTTACCAAAATTTTGGGGGGGGGGGTTGCCGGGGGAAATTTTGGTGGGAAGTTACAAATTCGGATTCAGCGACCCAAAAAACATCCAGAAAGCCGATTTCCAGTACTACCATTAATTTTGCTAGGTAGAGTCCCTATACGGTCTCTATTGCCTGGACTATTTTTAATATTTTAAAATGCACCGTTGTTTAATATCAAAATAAAAGACTCACAGGAAATAAATTTTGTTTATACTTATAAAATGAGTGTCCTTGCGCCTATGAAGAACCATTGTTGATTTTTAACTGAGTATTGTTTTAACCCTTTATCTACTGACGGTACTTATAAATACCATTATAATAACTTTTTATAAATTAATTTAATACAAAGATTAGTTGTAATACAGTTTAGAATGAGTTATAGATACATTACTGTATCTTGTTCCAAAGCATTATGGGTTACACAAAACAAAAATATATTTAAAAGGATTATTTCTTTTGCCTTTGCATTTTTTCAGCTTTCTTAGCGTTGGGGGAGCGGGGTGGATTTTTCAATTCGTAAATATTTCTATTGTAAGAACATTATATTTGTAAATTTCCTACTTCTACAAAATACTAAGAAAAATATTTAAAATAAAATATTTGAGTGGGGTTATAAATATTGCACAAAATCCCTATAAATTCAAATTTAGTGAATCCTTTTAAATCCTTCAATCGTTCTAAAAAGGGTGTTCTTAACTGCTCTGCTCAACAAGCACAAAATGCTTTGGCACATTTACAAATTCATTTTTTAACGGAAAGGAATACATTGGAAAGCCTGGCCATGTAGAGCGATTTGGTATTGAACTGTGTTTTCAGTTTTTGAATCAATAAATTACCTATTGAGTTATAAGCGATTTTGATCACGTGATAAACACGTTTTTAGGCCGCTCTTGAGTGGTTATTCTACTTTCGCGCGAAAATTCGGTTCAGAGCGTCCACTTTGACACTATTTTCTGAAAGAACTATTGCGTTCGGAAAAAAATGGAAAAAACAGCTCGATTACATAGTTTCTGAACAACAATACCAGCTAGTTTCATGCATTTTCGAACAAAAATAAGTTAAAACTTATGTCTGAAAGTTGCCCTTTTGGATTTGAGAACACTCTTATATGATTATGTAAATCTTAGAACGTAGTTTAAACAATTCACGAAAAATACTTTAGAAGATGAAATTTTCACGAATTCCTAATTCAGTACATAAAGGGTTTAAAAAGAATGACTACCTTTTGAAAAAAAAAAAAAATGGATGAATACTGCACAGAGTTTTAGTTAAAAAAAATTTTAAACTACTTATTTCAATTAATATCAAAAGATACGTCCAAGTGAAAGTATTAGCGTAAAGTTATATGTTGTGGTGTGTTTGTTAAAACGGAAACCTCTCTAAAACGACAGTCTTAGGTCTATTGTGATTCCTTCTATGCAGGTTTTACTTTACTTATACTCATGCGATGATAACTAAAATGAAAAGAATTTTTTTTTCAATATATAAATATATCATATGCTTTTGTATCAATCTTAATTACAAATTTAATTTTCTGTTGTATGTCTACTTTTAATGAATATTTTAAAATAAACGGGGGAAAAAATCCATTAACGTTAAGAAATTGGCAATTAATATAATCATCATTTAAAGCTCGCTTTAACATTGAAGTAACAACGATTGTTGGGTACGTTGCTGATATGCAGCGTGGTGATACAAAGGATTGCATACATTGCATAGATTTTGTTGATTGATCTTTAGCCCCCGGGTTTCTTTGCTTCCTCGTTAGTCCACGCTAGCCCAGCGCAATCCATGTCTATCTACAAGAAAATTTAATTAGATGATTATTCATTGCTTAATATGATTACCGAAAAATAGTTTCCACTAACAGAAAGTAGACGTCCGATTCCAATATTGTATGTTTTTTTTAAATTGTCTCTTCAATTTTGAGGTTTTTTTTTTCCCCTAAATGAAAAATAATAAAAAATGAAAAAAAAATGATAAAGAATTTAAAAATTTCCCACAAATTTAAAATTTAAAGTTAACAAGTTAAAAAAAATACTTAAAATTGATGGAGGGAGGAAATATAAAAAAAAAAAAAAAATGCACTACGACGGAATCAGACGTCTGTTTTTTGATGGTGAGAACAGTTTTTCGATTTATTATATTAGGGAATGAATAATTACCCATTTAACTTTTCCTATAGTTACCTATAGGAAGAGTTAAATAGGTGATTATTTTATTTGATAGGTGATAGGCTGTTACAAATCAAAACCAGTTACTTTCATACATAATTTTCAAGTCATTTTTATTCGCAAACATATCTCATTGACATTTTCAAACTGTACAGATATTAAAAAACTAGGTAATCAAACTGTTTTTCGGGAAAGGCAGAAACTTTTTCAGAAAATATCGCCAAAGTTGAACGTGGAAATGCAGGGGAAAAAACCGTTCTCCTTAGACAACAATAGCTTATAGCTCAACGTACAATTCATTTATTAGAAAGCAATAAAAACTGTTCGATTACAAATCACTTCAAAATTTCATGCCTGTAACTTTCATGATTCATATTTAAAAATGAGTCAGAAAATATATCAGAAAGTTTCGTTTTGTTGAGCAGGGAAAATATTTTTTTCAGAACCGTCGTAACATGGGATTTCGCAATCGGAGAAGACAAGACCTGTATCGATGAAGTTTTCTTTAAAAATACAGTGTAAAAGTATCTTCTGTTAACACGTCCTTTTATGTTATTAACTCATGAAGTGAGTATGTGAGTTGTGTTTTCTGGAAATTCTATCAAACTACAGAGATTTCTACTGATAGTGATTGAGAATGAAAATAGCGTTAGCCCTTCTGTCTCCACTACGCAGTTTTCAACAATAATGCCATATATATATGCATATAAAATCTTTATAAAACGATTTTACGAAACGACTGATTATGTTTCACAGCTGTTCCATCTAAAAAAATAACCCTTTGGCGTTGAAATTAGCAGCAATTATCTGTATTAATCCGCGTTTATCAAAAATGGTATTAGAAATTTTAAATTTGAATTAGTTTTCGAGATATTAATTTGTTCCTAATTTTAACAATATTTCTATCAAAATACACAACTCTATTTTCAAATGTTTAACTGATCTTATTGAATTAAACACGAAAAAAGCCATTGGGTGTCTAAAGAGCAGCTGATTCGGCCTTAAAATTTCCCAAGGGAAATGAATGGACACCCGTTTAAAGGGAGATCGCCCTGTTTTTAAATTTTAATTCAATCATCTGTAATCTTTTCAAAACCGATGAAATTAGCGTGTTTTTAGAATATGCGCTATCTGAACTGGGGTTGGTAAGCATAGCTCGCAGGGGGCAGAGCCCCAGAATTTTACCTTCTTTTTCATACATATGTAATTTCATTATATATATATATATATGATAAATTTCAGTTTGTACATAATCATAATTCTATAGGGATGGATGCCTAATTATTGTAAAGGCAAATGGGGCAACTGCTCTGCACTACCATTTCTAAGAGAAATTCCCCAATTATAGTTTTAATAAACTATAACATATCGGCCAAAAAAAAAAAAAAAAAAAAAAAAAAAAAAAATCAGGTTGATTTTCTTGAAATCAATGGAAACCGCTGTTTTACAAATGTCTTGGCAGCACCAATGCAAATAATTTTTTTCCTTGGTGGACAATATCATGTTAACTAAAATTAAACTGTTTACTAAAAATGTGCATAAAAATTTATTAAAATATACCGTTACAAAATGAACTGGTCTTTAAAAACTTAAAAACCATTGATGTTAAAATCATAATGAAACAGAAAAAGATGATTCCTGAGATCTTTCGATCGCTAACGCGATCATTTTCAAAGGATACTTTCACTGGAATGTCGCATTCACTGAGCTATTTATACACCAGTCTGGGAAAAAAGGGGTCAGTCTATTGTTTTTTGGGGGTGTCTATGAAGTTGTTTCCAACGCTGAAGTGTTAGATATTTTCAAAATGTTAAACCAAATATGAGGTATATTGTAAGATAAAACATCGTTACATACATTATTTTCTTTACTTAAAATTTCCAACGATTCCCTAATTTTCAAAGCATAATGATCAGATGTAGGTAAAATAACTCTTGCGTTTTCGAAATCTATTTTTAAATTTTGGCGTTGATTTACTCTGGATTTAATCCGTTTACAGCACTTTCCAGATTCAAGAGAAGAACAGATGTCGATTTGTGTCCGGTACATCGAGCCCAAAGACAAAGTGTTTATTTTGCGAGAAGATTTTCTGGCATTTGTTCCTGTTGAAAACACTACAGGAAAATATTTAGCTAATGCTATTATGTCCATATTAAACTGTTTGGGTGTTGACTGCAATTTCTTGATTGGACAAGGTTATGACGGGGCATCGTCTATGAAAGGCAGTTTCAACGGTGTACAGGCAGTAATCCGTGAATCCCATCCAGAAGCCTTATATGTACATTGTAGCTCGCATTCATTGAATTTGGCTTTAAGTCACTCATGCCAAATTCAATCCTTTCGAAATTGCATCGGTATAATAAAATCTATTGGACATTTTATTAAATCATCAAATAAACGCATAAAAAGCTTGAAAACAACTATAAAAGAAAACTTACCAGAGATAAAATGGAAAAATCTGACAGCAATGTGTGAAACACGTTGGGTTGAAAATCATGACGGTTTAATAAGATTTAAGGAAACTTATAAAGCGATCGTTATCACACTAGAGATATTAAAACTGACAAAAATTCAGATACCTCATCAAAAGCAACATCTTTTCTAAAATCAATATTAGACAGCGATTTTGTTGTCAGTTTATGTTGCTTAACCGTGTTATTTTCCTTCACACTGCCACTTTGCAAAATATTGCAGTCACCTACGTGCGACTTAGTAGCAGCATTGGAAAATGTCAAAATAATAAATGACACATTAAAAGAAATGCGCACCAATGTTGAAATTGAATTTGCAGCAGTTTTTAAAGCGGCAGAAAATTTGCTTGAAATGGTAGACGAAAAAATAAAAATTCCACGAATCGCAGCAAGACAAAAAAACAGGTTTAATGTTGATGTGCATGATACGGAAACTTATTTCAGAATTGCTGTGATGAATCCATTGTTGGATGATTTTATTTGTAAATTAGAGTCGCGGTTTGAAGATCATAATTCCATATTAACATCATTGTCGTGCCTAATTCCATCATTATGTGCCAAACAGGAGTATAACTTAAAAGACGATTCCCTTGAATTGTATAGGAAGTTTTTGGAAATTGAAACTTTAAAAGCAGAATATAAACTCTGGCAAACAAAATGGCGCCAACAGTCTGCCACAAATCTTCCGACTTGTGCGATTGATGCTCTTGGTGAGTGCAATGCAGATCTGTTCCCAAGCATCCATAAACTTTTAAAAATTTTAGCAACATTACCAGTTTCAACTTGTACTCCGGAGAGAACGCTTTCGACGATGAAACGTCTTAAACCATATCTGAGAAACTCCACTGGCCAGGAAAGATTGACCGGATTAGCATTAATGTCAATTCATAGAAGAATAGACATAAACACAGATGAAGCAATAGACTTGTTTGCAGTCAAAAAGGCTCGCAGATTAAATTTCATTTTGTAAAGGTGCTAATAGGCTTTAGCAACTAGAATATTTTCTTTCGTATTATCATTCGTTCATTAATTGTATAGAATAGAAAGCAAATTGAATTGCTAAAGTTATGAAGAAGAATCAAGCATCTCGTGGACTAGGCCTCAGGGGGAAACCACGTTTAAGAAAAACGCATCCATGTGCTTAACCTCTTGGGTGGATGTGGAATTAAGCACAATATATATTTTTTAATCTTGTTTCATAAATTTAGAATAAGTGAACATTAAAGGATAGTTGAAAGTTTCCTTTTCTTCAAATTTCGGTGTTATAAAAACTTAGTCATAAAACTTTACAAATGGGTGCATTTTAAATAGCTGAAGATGGAAAATAGGTTGAAAATTAAAATTTTAACTACATTAAAACCTAATTTTAAATACATTAAGATGGAATAAAAAGTGAACGGTAAAAAATTTCGTTTGTAGACAGATTTCCACCTTAGCAAGTACAATTGAATTGCAGCTTTTTGGACGAACCATTAAATATTTGCGTTCAGAGAGGTTTGCATTTTAGCAGGTTTTACTGTATAAAATTTGTAATTGGTATATCCCCCCCCCCCCCCCCGAAATATTTTTCTGGCTACGGCCTTGACCGGGCCCTAGGTGGCTACGGTCTTAACTGGGATGTAGAAACGGGAGAATAGCTAAACGAAAATAGTCCCAAAAATGAATATCGGATTAAAAGAGCGAAATTTGTTAAGAGTTTAGGGCACAAAAACTTCAAGGGGCCCTGTACCGGGCCCCAGGAGCGCAAGGACTTAATTGGAATATAATTGGGTATAAGGAAATTTTTTAGTAGTTTATAAAGTAGCCGGAGCACTCTAGAACTATGTTAAAAAAATTGCATGAGAAACGGATGTTTTTTAGAGAAACTGCACAAAGGGCCCCAAGTTGGTGATTAATATTCAAAATTGGCGGTAGCTGAAGTTCGAGAATTTTTTTGTCTTTTATGCAGTAGCTGAAGGACCTAAAAAGTTATAAAAAGCTAGTGAATCGGACCATTTTTAAGGAAGCTATAATAGGGGCCCAAAAGGGGCAACTGATAGTTGAGAGCAGGGCCCTAAGATGAAAACATGTTAAGAGGTCCTAATACTTAGTGCTTTCGATCTTCAATTAGTCAAAATTAAGCATCATTAGAATAAAATGTTAATGTGCAAAAAATGGAGGGAAAGGCTTAAAAAGGGGCCTCGGGCTCCTATGAAAATATGAGGGTATTGACCCGAAAAGAGGAGTCGAAGACTCAATTTAGTATAAATTATAAGAAGATTTTAGGAAATGCAATTGTTTAAATTTTTTCTTTAGCTTTAACCCCTTCGCGATGATTGTCCTTTACAGAATTCCTCACGTAATTGAATCGCAAAAATTCTAAGATTAAATAAGGCAAAGTATACAATTAAAAATAACTGGTGGGAATAATTGAAGATTCTGAGCACATTAAGCGGCATGTATACATGACGCTCGTCCTCAAGGTGTTAACACATTGCCAATGCGCAATTTTTATCAAATTTGAATTTTAAAACAATAGAAGCTCCTCCCTGTTCGGAAAGTCTTTTGTAAATTGGTGCTCTAGATAGGTTTCCCAAGTTTATGTATCGGTAAATATATTTCAATGTACAGTCGTGGAAAAAAAAAGTAAACACCCCCTACTAACTCTTCAACAAATCATCATAGAAGAAAGTTATTGGTACCGAGCGATTGGAAATAAAGTCTACTTTTAAATGATGTATATAAAATTTTCTTAGGGGTCATCTACATATTAAAATGAATCCAAACTTCATTTTTTTCAATAGCAATACCCAATTTTAACGAGATATTTCAAATTTTCGGTTCAAACTATGCCCAGACACCAAATTTCAAGTCATTTGAATGATAAGTTTTTGAATTATAAACATTCAAAATTTGATTCCGGCCCAAGGGGCCCGGTTCAAATCAAACAATAAGAAAGCCATTCATCATTCTGCCCCACCTCGCATCAGGAGAAAAACTAATCCTTTCTTTGAAATGATGAATTTGCCTCGGGATGATCCATATAAGCATCCATTTTGTTGCCTGGATGGAGTGGAATTGGGTTTTTTAATTTATGTATCAGGTACACTTATGGGCACCGCACATGTTCAAGAAATATGCGCCAATTCAGCTAATGTGTTAGTACTACGTAGTCTTCTCTAATAAAAGGGACTCATTTTGTAATCTTTCTGAGATAACTTTTTTTTCTTTTCTGATAATTTTTTCTTTGTAAATAACTATATGCGTTAGCTAAGTGCTATCTATTTTCACATGGTGACAATTTTTATAAATAATGGTACACTATCAAGTAAATCTGAAGATATTAAACTGCAGTCGAACAAAAGAAAGAAAGAAGGAAAGAGATACATGTTAATCACCCCATTGTACAATTTAAAAAAAAAGGGAATAGGCAGTTATGTTTCTTTTTTTTTTGAAATAGGCAAATATGTTTTTCTTCAATGTATGTTGTATATATATATACAGTTGAACCTTGTTAACGCGAACACTCAAGTCAAACTTTTTTTATTCGTGTTAAAAGTAGTTCGTGATATCCGAACTTAAATACATCATATACAACAGGACGGGACAATCAGAAACAATTCGTACTAAAAGTAATTCGCGTTAAGGGTGTTCATGTTAACAAGGTTTGACTATATATATATTAAAAAAATGCTTAGGGGTCTTCTTCATACTGAAATTGTTTCAAATTTCAAACTCTGAAATTTTCAATACGAGACCTTATTTTGACATTATTTAGTTTTCTCGTTAAATTTCAATTAGGGTAGCAAACTGGAAGTCAATCGTGCCAGTAGTGTACAGTTTATAGATATTTAAAATTTTTAACTCTAAATGTTAAATGTATTTTAATCATTACAACGTAGATTGCAATGCGGTTAGTTCTTTAAGCATAGCTCCAGAACTATTTTTCAGAATAAGCTGTGATTTTATAATTCACATACTTGAAGCATTTATAAATCGATTTTTTTTTTTTTTTTTTTTTTTTTTTTTTTATCAAAGAATTTAGATTACAAGTCCTAATTTCTTCCGAAAAAAATATTTGTAATTAATTTATATATATATATATATATATATATATATTAACTTTTTGTAAGATTAAACCATTATATATAAAAAACCATTCTAAACCATTACAAATTATCAACAAAAATTGTGAATGTATAAATAATAAAGGAATTTCTTCAAATTCAAAAGGCTGTATAAACCATCATATACCAGTAAATCTATGAAACAATCCCCATAACAAGTGCAGCATGGATTTGAAATCACAGTAAACATATGAAAAATGGAAATTTGTGGAACAAAGGGATTTATATGTGAATTGCAATCTATGAATTTTTTAATGGAAATCGATTTCTATAAGCTTGTAATATAAAGCGCAAGAGTTATGCTTATATAATAATTGCAGAGCATTTCACCAAGTAGTTCTTGAGTTATGCGTAAAACAAATTACCATCAATGCAATCTCTTGTAATGATTACAAATGAATGAATTGAAAAAATGAAAACCTTCGTACTTTCATATCCCGGTATACGTCTTTAAAAAACACAAAATATACGATTTTTTTTTCTTTTTTTCTGGAATGCCGGGTCAATCTTCTGTTAAGGCTGTTCTCAACTGCTCTGCTCAACAAACGCAAAACGTTTCGACACATTTACAAATAAATTTTTTAACGGAAAGATATAAAATTGGAAAATCTGACCATGGAAGCGATTTGGAATCGAATTGTGTTTTCCATTTTTTTTTATCAATAAATTACCTACTGAATTATAAGCGATTTTGATCACGTGACAAACATGTTTTTCTTGAGTGGTTATTCCACGTTCGCGCGAAAGTTCGGTTCAAAGCGTCCACTTTGACACTATCGCATATTTATACACATCGTATACACATTCTGCGTAGTTAGTCACTGAAAAATATTATTTAGAAAACTTTATTTAAACGGAATGTCGGTGACGTTATGCAGCGTTTCACCAACCAAAATTCAGGGCACTTACCAATGATGTCTTCATATTTATACAAAGCAAAGTTAATATGATCAAAGTCTCACTAAAGTATCTTCATTATTGTTAAATTTGTGAACTAAAACGTCTAGTGAAGCACAATGCATTTTTTACTAAACAAGTGAATTGTGACCTATTTCCTTTCACAAGTACACCTGAAAGTTTATTCCATTAGTTTAAAAACACTTTGTATATTCTTAAAAGCAAAATGTAGATATCGCTTGTCAACGCAATTTAAACCGTCCTTTATAAACCGGCAGGAGTAAAATGTAAAAATCTTGTTTAATTCTTATGATTTAAATATGTGTGTATCTATCTATTCAGTTCGGTTCTTTCTTAATAAATAACTAAATAATTGTCAAATGTTAACTGTAATTCCTTCCAGCCAATTCTAATAAGCTCCTTGAAAAGCTAAGAAGGAATTAATTCTTAAAAATGAATTATGGTTTTAGAAAAATAAAAGTTCCCTTAGATTTAAAAAATATATTATTTATTTTAATTCACCGACAAAAATACAAAATTTAAAGTTTTATTAATTGAACAAGTTTTAAGAAAGTTTTTCTCTTAAATAATAATTCAAAGTTTTTTTGTTTTTTTTTAATGTACTAGAGGCTGTGCCCGTTACGAGCTAAGCCCTCAAAACCCTGTCCAAACCTCGCCGGATTGTTAAACATGGTAATTTGAGTTGTTTCAAAAAATAAAATCTGATTATAGTAGATTGAAGGATATTCCACAAATGGAAATGTAGTCATATTTAAAGGAATATTGTAACACATGAAATTGGCAGGTGTTTTCATGCAGATACTATGCGATCGAGTGTTTTCCATTTTTAAATAAAAGCAAAAGATCATTCATAAAATACTGTCAAATGAAAACCTGTCGTCACGTGGAAAAAATCGCTTATAAATACATAAGTAACTCATTGATCAACGATTGGTAAACACTATTCGATGCCAAATCGCTTCAGTAGTCATGCCTGCAAACGTCATGCTTTTGCATTTAAAAATGTGTCCGTAAATATTTAAAAACTCCCTGTTGTCGGAGGGACATATTTCTTTGATAAAGTCCTTAAAAGGTGACATAATCTTAGATTTCAGAATAGTTCGGATGATGAAACTGACACCATTTTCAAAAGAAAAGATCATTTTCATATATGGAACAAGTCATGATATGACTGTGTGATTGCGTCGGTATAATGTCATATTCAATAAACTTTAGCTTGCATTTAAAGTTCCCAAAATGTATTAGTTTATTTTTAAATTTCTTTTCTTCTATCCTTGAAATCAAAATTAACCAATAAAACTAAAATCTGAAACATTTTAAAATAATTGATGGAAATGATCCACTAATCTTAAACGCATAGACAATTCTGTTGGTGAAAATGACATAAATTCCCAAAAGAAACAATGCCTTTTCATCAAAAAAAAAAAAAAAAAAAAAAAAATGTACATCAGCACAGATTGTTTAGAACAATATTTTAATTAAAATTGTATTATATAATTTTTATATTCCATTATAACGAAGTCTGTTTAAAGAAATGTACTTGATAAAAGTTCTCAAAAAAAAAAAAGCAATTTAACAAATTACAACGACCATTTGGAAAAGGATTTTTTCGAAGACTAAAATTTAAGACATAAAAAATCGCACGGAGTTGATCATACATTACGTACGCCATGAATTAAACATTAACATTCCTGAACCATCATGAACAAATTTTAAAAGAAATTTCAGTTTTATAATTTTCAGTACTGTAATTTTTTTAACTTCTACGGAGCTGGTCATACATTACATACTCCATGAATTAAACATTAATAGTGTTATTACACGTAAAAATTGCAAGCGACAAAAATCGCCTGCGACTCGTCAGGTTTCGTGAAACTTACGTATTATCCACCTGAAACTTACGTATTATCCAAGCATTTCATTGGCTGTTCGAGAAAAGGCTTTTCCATCGTCAGATTTCCAAGAAATCTGACGACCCATTTTAAATGAAATTTCATTCTTAAACTTCTAAACATCCCACAATATTACTTTTTACACCGTCGTATAGAGAAAAAAATGTACTTTTAAATGCAATTTGTTTGAAAGCTGTATCTCAATTTGTTTCTGAGTTATTAATTTTTATTTTGTAGTTTTTATTACTTTTTTGTCATAGTGGCAACAGAAGTATCCATCTCTGTTGAAAGTAAAGGCAAATTACAGATTACTGTATAAACCAATCAGAAAACGAATAAAATGCCGATTCAACCAATAAAAAACTTCAGATATGCTTTTGATTTCTTACCCTGACGAGGACAAAAACCATTTTTCCAAATGGTTAAAAAAAAAAAAACTTCGCGGACCGTAATTTTTGCAAAAACTTTGTGGCAGAGTTTAAATGAAACGGAACAAAAAGCTAAAATATCTGCTTTTTTTTTTTTTTTTTAAGAAACACTACAGCAAGGAGTGAAAGCTAATGTTAAACCTATGGGAGCTTCTTTTCGTAATTTCTGTAAAAACATTGTGGCAGAGTTTTAATGAAACGAAATAAAAGGCTAAAATATATGTTTAAAAAAGAGCGAAACATTACAGACACAGTTTTTTTACTTCAAGATTTTTTTAAAATTATTGTATTCAATTATAATGTATAGTCTTTTTAAAGAAATGTAGTATTTGATAAAAGTTCTCAATAAAAAAGAGAAAAAAAAACCTTTTTAAAAATTCTATGCTTCACCAGGCTACAAAATGGATGCCCTGATATATCCCTGCAGATTAATCGAATGCGTTAATCCAAAGAGGAAAGCTCCCCGTTCCTTCACTTGACAGCCCGACACCACCCATCTTGACCTTTGAGGGGAGAGAGCGAGCACCGTGGGTTTCCACGTCAAAATTTAGTACTTCTAATGTTAAATTACATTTTCATATTTTTATTTATATCTCCCGAAATTATGCTCCTAATGTGCTATTTTTTTTTTTTTTTTTTTTTTTTTTTTTTGTAGTTATAATACTAATATACCCAAACATAAATAAGCTGAATTTGTAATTTTTGTAATTTTATGTTATGAATTATGAAATTAATATTCGAAAAAATTATGAATTGCAACCTACAATTTTTTTGATGGATTTAGATTTATTAAGTCCTGCTTTATGGAAATTCAAAAATTTCACATTTTTCTTCCAAGTAGTTTTCAAATTATGCTTAAAAAACGGCAAAATGATGGTTTAAGGGGCCGTCTATGATGGAAGTGAGTAGACATTTTGAAATTTATTCTGCCGTACTGTAATCTAACACGCTTCATTGACTCCTTGAGTGGCGCTTAAGGTGCCTTGATCAAGGAAGGGGCTCTCTCGGTTAACAATCCAGTACGGAGCTTCAATTTGGATACAGCCCTTAAAATACGCACGTTTTAAAATAATTAATTTCTCGGAAACTTATGGTACGAATTGCATAAAAATTCGTTTTTAGGCTAATTAAAGGCTGTAGAGTTCATTTATGCTGTCAGAATTAGGTACTGCTATTGAAAAAAAACAAAGTTATGATTCGTTTTAATATGTAGATGGCCCTCTAAGCAAATTTTATGTACATCATTTAAAAGTAGACTTTATTTCCAATTGTTCGGTACCAGTAACTTTCTTCTGCGATAATTTGTTGAGGAATTAGTAGGGGGTGTTTACTTTTTTTTTTTTTTCCACGACTGTACAAATTTAATATAAAATGTCTTACAATCTAAAAAAATGCGGACAACATGATATAAATGCATTTTTTGTAAGGTAGAAGCCACGTCCTTAGGCAATGATGTTTTTTTAATGAAAACGAGAATTCTCGTTTTCGTCGTGAATGTGTTAATAAATATTTTTATTTCAGCTTGTGCTAGTATGAGTAAATTTGACTTGAAGAAATTTTTTTTTTTTAATTGTATATTTTTAAGTGGCTTGAAACAAACAAACAACAACAACAACAACAACAAAAAAAAAAAAAACAATATTACACGTCTCATGTTAGTTCGATTGTTTGTGAATTATTTATCGTCATCTTGTTACCTTATTAATTTAAGTTGGTTGATTTCTTATGAATTTCATTTTTTAAACAGCTTTACACACATCCTTATTTTATTAGATTTTCCATATTCATGTATTTTCCTTCTGTGCCATTTACTAAAACTCAATACGTAAGAGGTAAATTGCTTGAAATGCTCACATTAATTTATTTAAGGTGGTTTCAAATTAAGATGGTAACAAATTCCCACCTTAGCAACGTAAAAATTTCTGACGCATTTTCTGATAAATTTTTAAACCAGCATAAAATTGACACCCCTGGCAGATGGAGCGATTTAGAATCAAATAACGTTTTCCATTTTTTGATAAATAAATTACTTAAAGCAGATGTCTGAATTTATTTACTTAATTATTAAAGTAATAGTCCCAAATATTACTTTATTTATAAGGGCCCCAATATTTACAATATATTACAATCTAAATATTTAATTATTAAAGGTACATATACACTATATTGCCATTAATGACCGACAATTTTCAATTTTAGACATTTTGTCGAATATTTAGAAATATACTTGTCACATTCTTCTGGAATTTCAGGATTAAAAAGAACAGGTATAACCTCATATTTAGCAATGTCGATTTGATAAGGGGGCAATTAGGGGGGCCAACAAAAAATCAAAGAAAAAAATAATACTTGTGATCACCCTGTAAAATAAAATGCACGAAATGATCTATCGCTACCGAATATAAATAAACAGACATTGTGCAATATGTGTATTTTTTTGTGTAAGAACAGCACGTATATTAATAGAGATATAGCGATTTATTTAAAAAAATAAAAAAATTCTTGCATGTTTTTTGCTTATAACATAAAGGGTTTTCAACCAAATTTAACGCCGATTTCAGAAAAATTGACAAAATATAGTAGAAACAATATAGTGCAATTGGAATATAAATATATTAAATATTTTAGGACATATGAGCAGTTGTATGAAATAATTTTTATCTGCGCATTCGCGAACGATAACAAGGATCATTTTACATAATTTAATAGTCAATTCCATGGAGCAACTTATTAAAAAAAATCTAGTCAAATATCGTAAAAATTTTGAAAGATATCGGTGTTAGAGTGAGCAAATTTTTAGTTATTCTCTAAAAGCAGCTGAATGATAAGGGATTTTACACAAATTGTCATTTTTTATTAACTGTCTTTCAGAAAAAAGTTAGTATTTAGTGACTATTAACGAGTAGATTTGGAAAAAATGCTACGATTATGATACTTCTTTTGATCATAGTATAGGATCGTTCTGGTGGTTATCCGAGAAGAACTAAAGCATCAATAAAAAATTAAAAAAAAAATAAAATTAAAAATGACAATTTGTGTAAAATCCCTTATCATTCAGCTGCTTTTAGAGAACAACTAAAAATTTGCTCACTCTAACGCCGACATCTTTCTGAATTTTTACGATATTTGACTAGATTTTTTTTAATAAGTTGCTCCATAGAGTTGACTATTAAATTATGTAAAATGATCCTTGTTATCGTTCGCACATGCACAGATAAAAATTATTTCATACAACTGCTCATATTTCCTAAAATATTCAATATATTTATATTCCAATTGCACTATATTGTTTCTGTTATGTTTTGTCAATTTTTCTGAAATCGGCATTAAATTTGGTTGAAAGCCCTGTATGTTATAAGCAAAAAACATGCAAGAATTTTTTAATTTTTTTTAAATAAATCGCTATATCTCTATTAATATACGTGCTATTCTTACACAAAAGAATACACATATTGCACAATGTCTATTTATATTCGGTAGCGATAGATCATTTTGTGCATTTTATTTTACAGGATGATCCCAAGTATTATTTTTTTCTTTGATTTTTTGTTGGCCTCCTAATTGTCCCCCTTATCAAATCGACATTGCTAAATATGAGATCATACCTGTTCTTTTTAATCCTGAAATTCCAGAAGAATCTGACAAGTATATTTCGACAAAAATGTCTAAAACTGAAAATTGCCGGTCATTAATGGCAATATAGAGTATATGCCGTGCGGTTGCCGGCCGATGACGTACCCCAACATAGTTCATCAGTGAGAAATTGCCGAGCTAGGATATCGGTCGGTGTAGTTAGTGTTAAGGGTGTATTCCGATCCAAACTGCTTATTTTCTGATTCATTTTAAAATTCATTTTTGCTTTCAAACGCATCAAACTTGGAAATTCTCTTATTTAGAAACTATATAATGTGCGGTGCTTCTTAATTTTTTGATAAATGCAGAAAATACTGTAAAAAACGCTGTCAAAGTTGGCATTTTGAACCGAATTTTCCGAAACGGGCGATCTGGGAATGAGAAAAATGGTGTACATTTGCCAATGTGTACGGTTTTGTCACCTCTAAAAAGGATGCATCACAAAAGTCGAAAAACGACTTTTCTCAATAGATGGCGCAGACTTTCACAGGTCGGGCGCGAATACTTTCATTTTCTGGCAAGCCATGTGAACCACCGACGTTTCATATATGTTCCCCGAGATACTCCCCTATCTTTCCTCCGAGGTATCACTCCCGGTTCGAAGTCAAATCCGCCACATTAAAAAGATAGACGAAAGCAAAGAAAGAAAAGGAGACACGGCTGATCTTTATCTACATACTTTATCTTATACATGGATCGGGCTGGTCAATTTTGGATTCTGGTCAATTTTTACTTTCATCTATCTTTATAGGAAGAATATTGGATTCGGGAATTTTTTTTTTTTTTTTTTTTTACTTTCTTCTACAGTGTTAAATTCAGACACTTTTCTCCGGGAGGGATTTCTATTGCTCTGGGAGGGGATATTATAGAATTCCGGGGGGGGGGGGTTGCACTTTTTGAACATTGAAAATACAAAATCTCAAATCTTCCGGACAAGAAGAAAGTATTGGATTCGTGAAAATTTTCGAATTCCGGTTTTCGGTGAATTTACACGTTTTAGGGGTCAAACATTCCAAGAAACATGTTTTTACAAAATGTCTGTCTGTATGGGACACAATGTATGGGGCGCTTTATCTCAAACTAATGCACGGAATTTAATAAAAATTTATATTCAGTTAATCGATGATATAAATTGATGCTGATTAGTTTTTGGTGTAAATTGTTCAACAGGTGGCGCTGCTATGCTGCATTTTTCGCAATAGTTCTATCTCAAGAACTAAAGCACGGATTTCCATCAAACCTCAGATTCGGTTAATCCTTAACATGAGTTGATGCTGTTTACATTTTGGTGTGAATCGCCCAACAGGTGGGGCTGCTATGCTGCATTTTTCACGATTTCCGCAATAGCTCTATCGCAAGAATTAATGCACGAATTTTCATCAAACTTCATATTCAGTTTTTCCCGGCCACGACGTGAACTAAACTAAGGAAATGTAAGTAGTTTGCGTTGGGCCTGGAGTAAGATGATTATCATTAGAGACCGGGTTCAAAATTTCAGTCCAATTTATAAATATGGATCAGACAATATTACTCCCATGTTATTTATGTCTAATAATAAACTATTTTTAATCTAATATTTTCTTTAATATAGTTTTGCTATGTAACGCTTTAAATTAAAGAACTTAAATTCGGAATTTCAACAATATTGACATCTTTTAAACCTTTTAGGGGCAGAAGAGTTCTGTTTGTAAAATGATGAAATAATTGACTGACACCAGAATATTCAAACGAATTTCTTAGAAAGTAAAAACTTGCTATTTTTCACTTTCATTACAAAAGCAAAGTTTTATTAAAATATTCTTGGTGCAATTTGTCTGTTTTGGAATTAAAATTAGGTGGCTAGACCCTCCAGGCACCGCCCTTGAAACTGTTAATTATTATTTCCACAAATTTACAGTTACATTGCTAATGCATTTAACTAGCCAAAGGCCAAATTATGGGATAATTCTGGGGGGAAATATTTCCGTTCATGCATTTTAGTTGAACCCTAGCAATCCAAACCAAATTTTGAAAAAGAAAAAAAAAAATGGAAGCATGGTAAATAAAATCTAATTAAAAAGAAAAAAAAAAAGTATTTAGAATTTAAAATTTATGCTATATTTTCGCGTGTACATTTTATTTACATAATATATCTGTTTCGACTTACCAATTTAAATTTTAGCATGTATATTTTATTTACTTAATGCTGTTCTCAAATTCAAACTGGCTAATTTCTGACACATTTTTTAATTCGTTTTTAGAGTTCCATACTTAAAAAGTAAAAACGGAACCATTATAAGATTACTCCTGTGTCTGTCTGTTTGTCTGGCACAGCCATTTTACTCGTAAACTACGGAACGTGGAAAGTTCAAATTGGGGGAAGTAATAAAGACTATTGACCCACATATTTACAGATTATTATACATTCAAAAATATATTTAGGAAAAATGTAGAGGGCTAATTAAGTTGCTTAAAAAAATATATTTTTTTTTTTTTTTACTATATTTTAAATGTATTTTTGGACTCAAAAATATATTTCTTTTGATTTTAGGTATTATATTTTCAGAGATATCGTCGAAAAAGTGGTGCAAAAATATGCCCCCTTCCATCTATTTCCAAATCTACTGAAACTAAAATTATGAAAAAATTACAGGTAGTAGACGTTAATGTAAACCTTGCAGGAAAAATATAAGCGTCCTAGGTCACATAGTTTTTGAGAAAAGCTGATTTTTCCGTTACACACAAATGTTGATTTGCGGGCATTCAGCAAAAGGTATTGAGAAGTGCTGGAAGTACCTATCGTAGCAGAAGTATAAAAGAATTGATGATGATTTTCGAAAAAAAATCATCAGTAATTAGCCGAGAACGAGGGGTGGCGTATTCTGTGTACCATCGGTTTTTAAAGTCTAGATAACAACTTTGGATTATATATTTGTTTAATACATACCCAGTAGCAGTATAAAAGCCAAATTGTTAAAAACAGACTGAATTAATCGCATAAATTACTATATCATTCGCGACTAGTTTGCATTGAGGGGATCTTTCAATAAGCATCCCGTATCTTACAAAGTTAATTAAAAACCTATCTGGAAAAAGGCGGCACGGACCAAGTCGGCATTGCAAATTCGCGACCTCCTTTCGAAGCGCGCTTAGCACAATGCCAAATTTAAACTTTGAACAAGGTTCAAAGTTTAAATTTGGCATTGTGCTAAGTGCAGGTTTTGTTTTAAAGTGCAGGTTTTGTTTTACCTGCACTTTAAAAAGAAAAGATTATTACTGCGCTGAATTTAGTTTTATGAAATGCCAAATGAAGTATAAATATGAACTACTTTTATTGTCAGTACCAAATTAAGATCATAAAAAAAAATAAATAAATAAAATATATATATATATATATATATAAAAGAAAAAGAAAAGTGCGCAGTTAAACTAATGGCGTTGAGCTCACAGGTTATTCACACTAATTGTATATTATACTATTATTTCAAAGAATAACGCCCTCAAAAAATAAATGAAGGAGGAGTAGCCCCCCGTTTCCCCCCGTTATACTTAACCAATGAATCTCCAAATCTAATCAGGAAAGCTTTTTATCAGAATGAACATAGAAAAAAAATAAAGTAAATTGGATAATTCTGCATGAAAATCCATTTAGCTAAATTAAGGGGAGGGGACTTGCCCCCTTTCCCCCTTTTATACTTAACCAACGAACCTCCAAATCGTAATTGAAGTACTATTTTCTTTTTTGGTAAAGGCAAAAAAAAAAAAAAAAAAAAAAAAAAAAATCCGGCAAGTCTGTCAACCGAATTTCTTGTCGTGACAGAGAAGCACAAGAAAAGAAAAAAAAAACTGTCACTCTGTGACAACAATCGCTTATACCTAAAGATGCAGTTATTCATTCATCGGAAAATGAAAAATCTGTCCGATTACAAATCATTTCAATAATCATCCCTACAAGTATCTAGCTTTAATGTTTATAAATGAGTCAGAAAATGTGGCAAGAATTTTCGCGTTGACCAGCAAAGGAATTTTTTTTTTTTTTTTAAACTTTAAATTAATAACAAGTGGGTAAGTGTGATCACAGATCGCACAGAGGGTTTCGTTTAATATTCATTTCAAAACACTTTATCCTTTTGAAAAATCTGTTAGTTCCACATTTCGCAACCAGGGGCGCACTCTATTCTAAACAAATCTCTATCCGAACGAAACTCCGTTTTACATACTATCCGTATATATATTAGTCGAAGGGATTGGGCCCATAGCAACCGAGATAAGTAGGCGCCCCTGGCAGTATAAAGTGGAACTCAAATATGTAAGGCTATGGTGCATAATATGAAAGAATGGTCAAAGGGGTGTCGGCAAAAGTTGGAAAAGTGCTCCCCGGGTGAAAAGGGCGGAGGTTAGAAAAATTGCTTAAAATATACAAGTTAGAGCACGGAGGAGTAAATAATATAAGACTTTTTGAAACTTTTATGATTTGTCGTGTGGTCTGAGGTATTCAGCTATACGTATGCAAAAATTCATGTCTCCAACTTAATTAGGGGCTCTCTTAGAAAGAATTGCTTAAAATACATATGTGGTAGCTCAAAGGGTTAAACGTAAGACTTTTTCAAGATTTTATAATTTGTCGCCTGGCCTCAGGTGTTCTGCTATAATAAGCATGCAAAATTTCAAATCGCCAATTTAATAAGGGGCTCAGTTAGGAAGAATTGCTTAAAACACGCATGTGGGAGCCCAAAGGGTTAAATTTACGACTTTTTCAAATTTTTATGATTTGTCGCATGATGGTGTTCATCTAGTATGCAAAATTTCACGCCTCCAACCTAAATAGGGTGCAACTTAGAAAGAATTTTTTAAAATACACATGTAGGAACCCAAAAGGTTAAATGTACGACTTTTTCAAAATTTTATGATTTGTCGTTTGATGTGAGGTGCTCAGCTATAAGTACGCAAAATTTCACGCCTCCAACCTAATTAGGAGCTCACTTAGAAAGAATTGTTTAAAATACACATGTGGGAGCCCAAGGGGTTAAATGTACGACTTTTCAAAATTTTATGGTTTGTCATTTGATGTGAGGTGTTCAGCTATAAGTATGCCAAATTTCACACCTCCAACGTAAATAGGGTGCCACTTAGAAAGAATTATTTATAGTACATATGTGGGAGCCCAAAGGATTAAATGTACGACTTTTTCAAAATTTTATAATTTGTCGTTTGGTGTGGGGTACTCAGCTATGAGTATGCAAAATTTCACTCCTCCAACCTAATTAGGGTTCACTTAGAAAGAATTGTTTAAAATACACATGTGGGAGCCCAAAGAGTTAAATGTACGACTTTTTCAAAATTTTATGATTTGTCGTTTGATGTGGGGTATTCAGCTATAATTATGCAAAATTTCACACCTCCAACCTAAATAGAGGCTCACTTAAAAAGAATTGTTTAGAATACACACGTGGGAGCCCAAAGGGTTAAATATACAACTTTTTGAAAATTTTATGATTTGTCGTTTGATGTGAGGTATTCAGCTATAAGTATGCAATATTTCACTTCTCCAACCTAATTAAGGTTCACTTAGAAAGAATTGTTTAAAATACACATGTGGGAGCCCAAAGGGTTAAATGTACGACTTTTTCAAAATTTTATAGTTTGTCGTTTGATGTGAGGTGTTCAGCTATAAGTTTGTAAAATTTCACGCCTCCAACCTAATTAGAGGCTCACATAGAAAGAATTGTTTTAAATACACATGTGGGAGCCCAAAGGGTTAAATGTACGACTTTTTCAAAATTTTACGATTTGTCCTTTGATGCGAGGTATTCAGCTATAAGTATGCAAAATTTCACGCCTCCAATCTAATTAGAGGTTCACATTGAAAGAATTGTTTAAAATACACATGTGGGAGCCCAAAGGGTTAAATGTATGACTTTTTCAAAATTTTATGATTTGTCGTTTGATGTGAGGTGTCCATCTATAAGTACGCAAAATTTCATGCCTGCAACCTAATTAGGGACTCACTTAAAAAGAATTGTTTAAAATACACATGTGGGAGCCCAAAGCGTTAAATGTACGACTTTTTCAAAATTTTATGATTTGTCGTATGATGTGTGGTGGTCATCTATAAGTATGCAAAATTTCAAATCTCCAACATGTGTAGTTTCTGAGAACGGGCTCTGTGACGGACAGACAGACAGACAGACAGAGGAGCGAGACGAATAGGGTTTCGTCAGATGAACGAAACCCTAAAAAACTAATAAAAATATCCGAAAAATGCCTTGAGCGCACGTTTTGCTGACACATTTCTTATAAAATCTCGTATTTCTATGTGTATTTTTATAAGTTAGAAAATGAACTTGTTCAAAATAATAATAATAATTCCGTGCGCAAGCGAGGATATCGGAAATGTTCTTGCAACTCTTTTTTTTTTAAACCTCCAATATTCTATTCCTTGCAGGCAACAATTAAAATGTCATCCCTAAAAAACAAAGATACGTTATATATAAGTCAGCCGTAAAACGAAGCAGATGTATCATTGTACCGTTCAATACTGATAGTCTCTACTACATTTGTTTTTTTTTAATTCTAAACATCGCACATTTTCAATTTTTACAACTTCGTATAGGGAAGAAAAGTAACTGCAATTTATTTGAAAACTGCATCATAATTTATTTTTGAGATATTAATATTTTTGTAGTTTTTGATGACATTTCTGTAATGGTGGCAACTGAAGTACTCCATTTTTGTAAAAAAAAGAAAATAGTAGATTACTATATCTTTTTGTTGCCATTTTCTCATAACAACTGAAAAAAAAGTAATTAAAATGAGTGCTATTTTGAAAAAAATATAAGAAAGATTTTTTTTTTTCTCATCGGGGGCGGCACTAAATTCTGAAAAAGCAGAATTCCTGCATTATTATTATTATTATTTTTTTTAAAGCAGGAACGGTATCTAACAATTATGTTACCAAACTTCTCATGATAATCAATACTCGCGAAGTTTTCAGATTTGAAGTTGCCTGTTCATTAGTTTATTTGCATAGAATGAATGAACAATATTTGTTGTGTTATATATTGAATGAAACATTTAGTGTTTTATAAGAACAGATACTGGATATATTTTTTAGACAAATCAGAGCCGAGTAAATGTTTTAACTTGTCAAAACGAGGTTTACCAGTGAAAGTTGCGTAATATCTGAATCTCCAGTAAAATGATCGCTTTTCAAGGAGGGACAAATTTCATTTCATAGAAGGAAGAGATGTCAACAAATGCCCCGTCCCTTTCCTATCCCTTTCAAAGGAAGGTCAACAGGTCAATCGTCGTCTTTCTAGTCGAAAAAAGTGCTTCTCTTAGCTGGTCTAAACGGAATCCTCTAGGTTTACTGTATTTTGGGGAAATATTCTCATTATGGCATGTTATGCCAAGAATAAAATAGCATTACGAAAAAACTAAAAGGCTTATTGGAGGATATTTTATATAATATTGTCTAAAATATATCAGTTATTAAATTTACAAGAAAAATAATGATAATAATTTACAAGAAAATATATAAAAATGATAAAATATATTGCTTCGTACTCGATTCCTTCATAGTACAGGACATCTAATGCCATCTGGTGATGGCTACTGGAACCAAAGAAAAAAATTTTTAAAAATAGATTAAAAAATATAGGCTATATATTTCATTTATAAAATTAAACTACGTTGAAGAAATAAGTTATATCAATCCCCTCAAAAAATTTTAAAGAAATTGGTTCAATAGCAAATGCGCAGGTGTGATTTGAAAAATGTAACATGGGCAGCATAGAGCAAAATATAACTGACAGTTACCCCTAAAACTGAATAAAAATTTTTACCATATTTAATCGCTGACAATTGTTAGACTTTTTAAACTGAATTTTCGGGGGTGACAGCCAATTGTTCCGTTGTGATGACATTTCTGTGACTGTCAACTCGTAAAACTAGTCTAAAAATGCTAATTTTGACAACATTTTCTGAATGAATCTTTGCCTTTATAAGAAAAGGGGAAACACTATAATTTCTTGGTATCTGAACAAAATCGGTAAATTTTATATTTTTAAGAATATTAATGCAAATTTTTTGTATTTACGAATGAAAATGACTTTGCGAAAGTATCAGAAAAGTACTTATTTTGGATTTGGGCTTCAATATGAGCTTCAATTTTAGCTTTCAATATGAAAAATTCTCATAAAGAGATGTGGTTCCCTCCCACCAAAAAAAGGAAATCCATGATCCCCCTCTAAATGATGAACTGGATCCGCCCTTGTGCTTATGATACATTTATATAAATTTTATACAAAGATGTATATTCGCCTTGGCGTAATTTTGGCGATAGTAAACAGGTGTCACACAGAGAGCTCCAAACCTACTTACGATAAATCCCCATCAATTCCCCGCTAAGTTCGAGATAATTACTTGAAGATTGTGGTTTTAAATCTGCAATATATGTTTCTTATTTTGGAAACTATTTAAAATAGAGAAACAATCCTTGTGGATTCGAACTCTTTGAGAAATTTTACCTGGAATACACACCAAACATCACAATAAAATATTTCACAAAAAAAAAAAAAAAAATATAAAATAAAATAAGTGGAAAGGCAGTTATTTATAGTGCTGAGGTTGAAAAAAAAAAAAAAAAAAAAAAAAGGAAGTAATTCTCAATAACACGAATCTTTCTAAGGCAACACTGAGTCATTTTAAATAGAAACATGGGTATGTGTAGGGGGGAGTGTGGGACACTAAACCTTTGAAAAAAGTAAGAATTTTTAAAAAGCACTAAGAAAATACAAATATTAAAAGGTTGTTTGCGTATTGAATTGGATATTGCATAATTAAAATTTCGTTGCATGGTAATTGTATTTTAAAGTACTCTAAAGTCTCTTAGTATTGCATTGCAAGTGTAAAACGTAGTTCTATTTTCGCGTGAAACAATTCTTCACTCTCTAACATTGCTTATTATAACCAGTGCAGGGATGAGATTTCTCCGCTTTTTTGCACACCAGTAAAATCTTAGAGAAACTGTCAGTTTATTTAATTGGAAAATACTGCGATTTAACAGAACAACATTTTCTCTAATATTATACTGGTATGCAAAAAAGCGGAGAAATCTCATCTCTGCCAGTGTAACACCCTTATTGCGGACGGGTGAGAACTGCTCCCCCCCCCCCCCCCCCTACCACTGTACCTACAGACTTCACAAAATTAATACTTTTCAGAATATAAATTTCTAACATTAATTAAAATTATTAGTATAAAGTATGTTACATTATTACAGTATATTATTTAATCTTATTTATTTTAAAGATATATTAAATATATTTTTGCATTATTTAACTTATATAATTTTAATATATTTAAAATTTATTTTAATATCATTTGAAACAACATTTCTTTTAAAATTATTTCACATAGTTAATATACAACCTGTTACATTCTTTCTGTTTAATTATTAATCCTATAATTTATTTCACAGTTTTATTCATTTTTTTCATTATAATTCATGGAATTTAATGGTTTTGTTTTGCTTTTGTTAATTTTCTCGGCTTTAATTTACTTGTAAATCTGGTTGCACAGTTGATTTTGCAATTTAAGAAATAGCTCTTAATTGCAATGCATGCTTTTGTCAATTAGAAATCAATTGTGTTTTGCTTAAATTTGTGGGATATTGCCCCTGGTGAAAAGTTCCACAATATAAGTCTTATTCATATTCCTGATATTCGTTTTCCTTTGCATTCCTTTTGTAAAATTTTACTCAGGATAATATTGCTCCTCCACATATTGAAACTAAATTTTACACCTTTGTTTTAGTCAACTATTTTATAAGTTTTACGATATTATAATATTAAACTATTTAGGTTTTTCAATATTTTGAGTTTTCTTTGCGGGTTTTGTATGCCGATTAGCTTTACTATAATATTTTTTATAATGATTAATGTATTATATTTTTACATGCCATCTTCGTTTAGAATTTCGGTTAACATCGTTAGTGGAGGTGGGGGATGAATGGGACATTTTCACAAAAATATTTTTTTATATTTTTTTATTTAAGTTACTATCAATATTATATATCACATTTATAAACATTAGGTATTTGCCAACATATATGAACAATATTTATTCTAGATTATGATTTATTCATAAAAATATTATGAAATCAAAAAAACGTTCCTCCCTGTCCCAATCATCCCCACAGCAGGGATGAATGGGACACTAATAGGGATGGATGGGACACGAAGATTTTCCTCCCTGTATTCAATTTTACCAAATTAAAATTTATAATTATAACCTTATAAATAAATTATATTTGTAATATATGATTTTACAGCACGAATCGATATGTTTTTTTTTCATTAACTTCTTTTATTGCAGTTTTAACTTTTAATGCGGACTTCGGCTATCAACCTGTTCTTTTTTTCCCCTTATGAGGCATTTTAGATTTGAAATGAAAGTGCAAAATGTCTTTTAAATATAGCATAGCTAATAATTTTCAATCATAACTTATTAATTAATATTAATTAAATGTATCGTAGAAACATGCAGAACGGAAATTATTGTGTCGATCGGAAAGTCATGTCGTGTTGGGAAAATCAATTCGTACCGGAAAATTCTGCCCGATAATTATTAGACATTAGATATTGGAATCAATGTGTAATAATTAAATGATTGAATTTTCCGGTACGAATTGATTTTCCCAGCACGACCCGACTTTCCGATTGACCCAATATGTTAGGGGTGGGGATTTATTTGTGCAACATTTCAAAATTCAATATAATTTCCCCCATTTGATCAATACACATATACTATTTTTATCAATTTTATCTATTTTGATTAAGTTTTAGTACCAATTTTTTGATAATCCATTAATAATTATTACAATACAATAAGTAACACTCAGAAATTTTAAACAATAACAACTCATATAATACTATTTAATACTATTAATTGACGTAAATTATTGATTTATCATCCTATATAATACTATTTAATTAATAAATAAAATTTTCAACATCTCTAGGGAGGAGTGAGAATGTCCCATTCATCCCCATTTGAAATGTCCCAATCATCCCCATGATGCATAATATCCCTTCTCAGCCATTTTACCTCAAAAATTATTTTGTCACAATGGTTACTATTCATTCATTTTAATTATTGATATTGAACCTTAAAATAAATAACTACAACATAGCTTAATTTTTTATATTGTATAAGATATTTCACATCTTCAAATGTAAAAAAAAACTTACTTTTAAGCAGAGATTTCAGAAAATGCAACTTTGAAGGAAAATGAAAACAGCAATGTTGTCCTACTTTTAGTTCTGAAGCACACTGTGGTAGAGGTATATGGGGTTAGGAAGCAATTTAAAATAAATGTTTATTGCCTGAAATACTGAGAATGTCCCATCCATCCCTTGTCCCATACATCCCCTAGCTCCCCTACATGAACTTGTAAGATAAAATTTGATTCAATGGTATTATATATATTGCCTCATGCTTAGATCATGCTTTCAATTTGTTAATTTGTTGGGGTTTTTTTCCTCTATCCTTTTTAATCTTGTTTAATTTTGATATTAATTGTTGTTTAATAGCTTATTTCTCTATTTTATGTATGTGGTTGTCCCAAATTCATATTATTTAGCTATTTTATGGCTAATATGACGATGAAACCGCACATTTTATTTGTGGAACTTTAGGCATTTGGGACCTGACGATTCTAAGTTCTACAAATTTCCATTATTCAATTTCTGCTATTTTTTTTTATATGTTTTGGAATCTATGTTAAGTGTGTTGGGAGAAACTGTTTTGTTGTCAATTTGTTAATTTCATTTTATTCATAATTTAGCAGTTTTAGTTGTTGGTCGGCAATGTTTATTTAATGGTTTTATATACAGGGTGCAATATGTTATCTATTGCCGACCTTTTATTTCTCAACCGTTGGTCGTAGACATAGAGTTCCACTTAAAAAACGTTTCAAATGATGTAAATATTCATGTTGTTGCATTATTTAAAGTCAAAAATCAATTTTATAAAAATTACGAAATGAAACTTTTTATACGGTCCCCCAGTCCCTATAGTTATATTTTGTAAAAGTTTACAGATATCATAACAGATATAACACAAAAAGTTTGATATCTGTACTACAAAAATTGACACAGTTATTAAATTTCAAAATTTGAGATTTTTGCACATGATTTTGTCTTTTATTGAGGGATCAGATAAAAGATGAATTAAAATAATTCGAGATCAACATCAGGATGCAATGTCCTTTTTAAAACCACCTTTAGCCGATATCGCTAAATTGGGGTATCATCAAGGAGGCTTATTTCATCTAAAATTTTGAGCTGACTTTTAGGGGTCGTATACAAAACGAAGAATGAAATACTGAAATTTAACAGAAAAATAAATATAACTTTTATGGGTTGAACAACATTCAAACATCAAAGTAGGTAGAATCGACAACCGGAAAGACGGTGGGCCCCCCATAAAAAATGGGACCGTCTTCCGGTCCCAGACCCTTTCAGGTTCATTTGTCCAGGCTGAGACCGCCCGAGAAACGTGCCCCGCGACGCGTCCCGAAGGTCGCCGCCAGACACGCCCCATCAAGGCGATCCCTGAGACCCCGGGCCTCACCTGCACTCCGGCCAAACCGACACCGCTGCCCAGCGCACACGGTGACGGCTATTCCCAAGAAGAGACGAACAGCCGCTACGACAGTTCTCACCACCCAACTAGAAAAACCAAGTGGTCCCTAAACTTGGTTCCCGAGCCGGTAGACCCCGCAAGCCTCGCAGGAACCAGACGCCTATAAAGACGCTGGGCCCACGGACTGAACCGAGGCTTCCCGACCCAGAGTTACTTTACGGCAGGCCCCCAAGATCAGATACCATTTTCCGGCAGAGACATATATGTGGGCCAGCCGATAAGAAAGTTAGAGAAGGGCCCTAACTTGAAGACCCGGGAGAACGGGGAAGGTCCCTCCAGCCGTAAAGCGACTCAGCTCCGGGCTTTTCGCCCAGACCACCCGGCTCAACCGACGGAACCCCTCGTGGATCACGCCGGGAACCAGTTGGCCCAGACTAGGTGCCGTTAGCGACCAGGCGGACACGGAAAGTCCCACCTAGACGGGATAGGCCCCGCCTCGCTAGGGGGTTGGATGGAACGGAGTCCCGCCCGCCCCCACCGACTCGACTCGACCCGAAGGCAGAGAAGCCAGCGGAGGCGAGCAAGAGCCCGCCCACCACTACCTTACCTCACGGTCGTCGAGGGTACCCAGGCCCGAAGGCCCCTGACCCCGTGCAGTGACCGACCGCTACCTTTGTTAGTGCGTTCGAAAATTAGGTGGAGACACCTCTAGGTCCTCATCACCAGGCGAGGAAATCTCCGGTACCGCATAGACACGGAGGACCTGGATCGGACCAAGAGTTCCTCTGAGGCGCGATGAGCCGCCGCGTTACCGGCGAGCCTCCGGCCCGAATCCCCGCGGGGAAACGCTCGACGGCTCTGGCCCGTCGAACCCCACTCGACGAGCCCTTCCACCTAAGGGTCGGCACACAACTGCTCCAGCTGAGGTCCTCGGAGGGATGAGCCACCCAAGTCATAAAGTAACCTGGGCGTTGTCCGAAACCCTCGCCCTTCGGTTGGTCCGGGAGCCCCTGCATGGCGTTCCCGCGAGCCCCGTCGTCACTAGCGAGCACCGAGGACTTTCCACTACAAAGCCCTCACTCACACCTCAGACTCCCTCTTAGTCAAATGGTGGGTGGGGTCCTATCGCCTTAGCTTGTCTTTGCCCGGCGACACCGTCCGGCCCTTAGACCGGCACCGGGATCGACCTATGGACCGTCGCTATCCGGCTTGGCCAGAAAACCTGGCTGCCGGGGGAACGTTCCTCAATACAATACCGAAGGGTCAACGCCCCATGCACAACGTCCGTTAACCGTGGCCACCGGACTCTTGGCCTGTCGACCGCAAGTCTCTCGAGGAGGTGGCGATTCGTCCCCATCCGGCCCCCTCACATTCGTACACAACGAACTCGGCCGGGCTTCCGGTCACCTCCCCCACTCAAGGGGTCGGGTCGGAACCACCCGGAGGGTCGACCACATCGACAACCGGAAAATAAAACATACTCACTAAGGACCAGGTAAATGGCAGCGGAATGCAAAAGACCAGCCGAGCATGAAAACTGGGATTATACAAATTACAATAGTACCGCAGCACCAGACTTTCGGGATAAAACACGAGCCATCTAGCAGTGGACATGTAAGTCAGAGCTGAGATCGTGATGGCAAGCTATGCATACATGAAATATGCCGAAATGATACTTATTTATGGTGAGTGTTAAAGGAATGCCAGAGAGGCTGCGAGTGTTTATTCAGAATGTTTCTCTAAGGATCTACACCCAACGCATGAAGCTATAACTGATGCATTGAAACATCTTAGAGAGACTGGCTCTGTTTCACCACGACCCAGAACAAGTAGACGGGAAAGGTGTACTGTTCGAGTGGCAGCGGAGGAGGTGCTGGCAATCGCCCTTTTAATTCCACAACTGGACACGGCGGAAATAAGCGAGGCATGTTATCAGCATGTCTGGCATTTGTTACATGCACAAGATGCGCATCCATACCATCCGACACTGGTTCAAGCATTGATGCTGAGTGACCAGGCACGACGATTTGATTATTGTAATTTCATGCTCAACACCTTAGAGGAAAATCCGTCGTTACTTTGTGGCATTCTGTGGACAGATGAATCAATGTTTGCACGGGGTGGTATTGTCAGCGTGCACAATGAACATTACTGGTCTCTGGAAAACCTCCACATCGCCCGCACAGTACGACACGTGTGGTACGGTATATCAGGAACCCAGATTTTTGGAATCATCTTCAACGATGGGACCTTAACGGGCGATCGTTACCTGCATCTGCAACAAAACACGGTACGTGACTGACATGCAGAGCTGCCTCTCCGACATGCATGCTGGGTGTGGTTTTAATATGATGGGACCCTCTCCGCATAAAACATCAAACGTCCGAGCGTATCTGGCCGCCGAATTCGCTCAGCAGATCCTTAGATATGGTGGTTCGGTAGAGTGGCCACCGCGTTCGCCGGATTTGACTCCCATGGACTTCTACCTCTGGGTTTACATCAAAGCATAGGTCTATGTGACTGAGATCACTTCTATGGTTTATCTGAAGCAGCACGTCATCCTTGATTGTCGCACAGTTTGTACACCTGCTATGCTCTAACGTGTCCAGAACTCAGTACTGTCACGCATTCAATTGTGCATTGCCACCAATGGCTACCACTTTGAGCGGCATTTCTAGTTGATTTCGACGTTTGATGCACTCATTTTTATAGTAGACCGTTTTCTGATATTATAATAAATTGATATTTATTTTTCTGTTTACTGTCAATCTTTCATTCTTCGCTTTGTATGCGACCCCTAAAACTCAGCTTAAATTTTTAGATGAAATAACCCTCTTTGGTGATACGCCGATTTGGCGATACCGGATGCTTTTTCAAGAAGGCTCACGTTTTGAGCACTTTATCGCCAGAGTAACGGTTGGCGCGGGGATGAATTCAATGCTACGCACCCTTTCTTGTTCCTGACGTCATACGCATAGCGAACATCAACCCCATTCCTTTGCTGAGAGCTTTTTGCTTTTAAAACAAAGAGCTTTTTCGCATTAAAGTGCTTTTAATTGCACAATATATATAATTCAAACATAAGTTATGTTTTTCAGTTCAATAATATTCATTTATTTCATTAATTCGCAAAAACAGACGTAAAGATTTTTTTTGTAATAAATATAATTCTATTGATCATGTTTTTATGACACAATTGAACTTAGTTTTATTAGCATGATAGTCAGGAGAGGTAATTATGACCACTTTTTAAATTTTCAATATTGTTATTATTATTATTATTATTATTATTATTATTATTATTATTATTATTATTATTTTGCTTATTTCTATTTGGAAAAGTGGTGTTTTCAGTACATAGGAAGTTACTTTGATTCTTTAAGAACACCTTTTAAAAGTTTTAATTCTCATAGCCTTTTTTTTTTTTTTTTTTAAGTTAAAAGTATGGTTATAATTACCCCACCAAAAACTCACAATCGCATAAGTTTGGTGTAATTAAGACCACTAGTGGGGAAATTATGACCACTATATCTTCTCTTTATACTTGCTAATGCACATTTGTTTGGGCTAATTGTGACCACTTTGAACTCCAAAGTGACAAATGCGTTTATCAAAAATTTTATAGACTTAGTTTCAAATTGCTATTTGGATCTCAAAAAGGCTTCAGACTAGTAATAAAGAATATCTAAGATGAAATATACATTATGAGGTTAATATCTAAGCTTGAAATAAAATTTTACCATACACATTTTTCTCCAATATGACGGCGGTCATAATTACCTCACCTGACCCTACTACTGAATTAATTTGATTTTTTTTTAATTAAGCGGCATAATTGTGTGACGTGTTGATTGCATTAATAAAACATATTTTCACTGAAATAATTTATTAAAAATTAATTGTTCTTAATTTAATTGCGATTAGACATTAATAGGAAGTTGAAACTAAAATCAATTCGATTATAATTAGATTTAACAATAAATCATAAATTATTTAGCTGTATCCTGCAATTAAATCAATTAGTTAAAATAATTGCAAGTTGATGTATGCAACTAAATCAATTACTATTACATTTTAATGCTGTTAAATCTTTATCATTATTTGAGTTCTTATGGGAAAAAAAAAAAAAAAAACATTGGTCTGCCCCTAGTGCACAAAATTAAAAATCTTTTAAAATTCTTCAGTTTTTTATTTTAAAATTTTTGTCCTATTTTTAAATATTTTGTCCTAATTGTTTTATTTGTTATTTTAAAATAGTCATTTGTTATATTTGAATAAATCGTTTAAATTCTCTCTGATGAAATCCCCCCCCCCCCCCCTCCTACACACACACTCCATTTTTCGTCATTCTGCACACATATTGTACTATTTATTAAGTTGAAGTGGCAATAAAATAATGATCGATCATCTGAGTCAAACTCCCATTTCGAATTTTCTCTTCTCCTCCCCTCCCCCCCACCCTCTTCTCCAGCACACTATTTTTTGACCATTTAAAATTCATTGTTGACTTGCAGAAAAGATTAGTTAAAATTGTGTTTTGCTCTATCTGTTGATTTTTAAATAACAAATAAATAATTTCCCATAAAAAAAGAAAAGAAAAAAAATAGAATGAAAGATAAAAAAAAAAAAAAAAAAAAAAAAAAAAAAAAAATAGGATTAACTTTTTGTGTACACGCTTTCATTTTTTTTTTTAATTCTTTACATTCTTTAAGATTTTCTGTCCTATTTATTACTTTGAAGTAATTATAAGTAAAGGACTCATTATTCAAATCCCCCCCCCCCCCCAAAAAAAAAAGTTAAATATTCCAAGTTTTTAATTTTTTTTTTGGTTTATTTTTCTATTTGTTAATTGATAAATTTAACTATTTAAATCTACAGCCCCTCACTATCATACATAGTTAAAAAATTTCTCTACTGATTTTATTTGTTACTTTGAAGTAACAAAAGATAGTCATTCAATATTCCTTCTCCCCCACCTCCCCTTAAGAATTTCATCTCACATTAAAAAGGCAATTTCTAAACATCCTAGTTGGGAGTGTGACAGTTTTTTTTTTTTTCCTGGTTTAGCCTGTTTTCACTCGACTTTGGGTACTGTTTCTGCAGAATGATTTGGTATTAAATTAATTATATAAGTTCATCGCAGAAAATATAGTAATTTTCTGCCACAGGTATTTTTTAAATCTGTGTTTATATACATCAAAATGCACTGAAACTGCATTAATTCATCATCCCATAAATCCATCTTTATATGTAATCAAATATCTAGATTTATGGAGGTAATGGGTTTTTGTTTAACAGGTATGGAATTAATAATACTCAATTGAATGAAAATGTAGATTTTTGAGGGGATCAAATAATCAAAATTTTAGTCTATATCATCAAAAGTAATAAAGGCCTTTGATAAAACAGAGTATAAGAGTTCGTAATACAATTTCTTTCGAAGAAGATTTCTTTTCATCTAGAACACATAATTGAAAGTATTTCTTTAATTTAGGTAGGACTGTTATTCTAAAATATCTTAGTTCGTCTTCCGCCATTTCGGTTCAAAGCAAAACACAAGACAACGATTGGCGTTAGAGCTGGATGAACGTTCTCGCTTTCGCCAACTCGCCAAGGCTGGTGCTGAAAACGTGAGCCTTCCTGAAAAAGCATACCGGATAAAGGTATTTTCGTCGTAAAAAGGACATTGCACCCTAATTTTGATCTCGAATTACTTTAGTTCATCTTTTAACTGATCCCTCAATGAAAGACAAAATCATGTGCAAAAATCTCAAACTTTGGAACTTAACAACTGTGTCAATTTTTGTAGTACAGTTGTCAAACTTTTTGTGTTATGTCTGTTATGATATGTGTAAACTTTTACAAAATATAACTATAGGGACTGGGGACCGTATAAAAAGTTAGATTTCGTAATTTTTATAAAATTGATTTGTTACTTTAAATAATGGTTCAGCATGAATATTTACTTCATTTGAAATGTTTTTGTAATTGGAACTATATGTCTACGACCAACGGTTGAGAAATTAAAGGTCGGCGATAGATAACATATTGCACCCTGTATATATATATATATATATTGGTCATTTTCATTATCTTTCAATGGTATTATTGTACAGAATGTTTTATATATATATATATATAAAGTATAATATATATATATATATATATAGTTAATAAATTTAACTTCAATACATAACACTGACATTATGCAAAATAAAAATGGAACCTATAACTTGTAACACAAAATCAAGTACAATACCACTAATTCACTAGCACATTGCGGACGATTAATCCATTTAAAACATATGAAAAACCACCAAATTTTGAAACAATAAACTACTAAAGACAAAAGATACAAATAACCAGCGAAATCATGTTGAACCATTAAAAGACGTATTATAAACAAATAATAGATCAATTGGATGGATGTATCAGGAAGCTTATATAGCATTTCACTTCATCAGCGGTACATGAAATTCAAATATAAGCAACACATAGTCGATTTCTGTAAAAGAATCCAGCTATAAGCTAAAAATTGAATTCCTTTATGTACCCGATCGACTATAATCCAAAAAGTATAAATTTACCATGCCATATAAATTGAATGAAAGAAATAATTAATCAATGCAAGATCCGTAATAATGAACAACATGAACAAAATTGGAACATGTAAATTAAAGACTTACCCAGCAAGAGAATTTCTATGACCATATCATAATCGCAAAAATGTATCCCTTTTAACACAGCGAAAATCCTGCCTAATTAAATGGTCACAGTTAAAAGCGAATCCTTGCGGCTTCAACTCATCATACCTTTCAGATAATATTAACATTATTATAAATATAATAATTATAATTAACTTAAATAGTCTAAATATTAAAAATTATTTTACATGCTATCTGGAGGATCCTGGATTAAATTATTACTAAAAAGTACAAAAAGAAGTAGTTGTTTAAAATAAACAGGTAATAAGTAAGATAAATAATATAATAAAGTATGGCAACATAATTATTTTAGAACTGAATAAATAATTATTTAATGCTGCCATCTACCGAAACTTCAAAAAATTAAAAATGTCCATCCGTGTTCACAATCACAGTTAATAATAATTAGTAGTGGTTCCATTTATCGGAGATTACCGAAAATAACTATGTAGAAAAATTGCATATTGCAAATATTAGATCCACATTAATTCACATTAAAGCAGCATAACAATTATTATTCTAAATCAGCTCAACAGAATATCGATAATAATCATTTAGCATCTTTAATGTAATGTTTATAATTATTTTTAATTATATTTTAGTTAAAATTAAGTAAACTAATAATAATTTCAAATAAATTATAAATATAATAATATAAAAGTGTATGATTATATTAATAACTTAATAAATTTAATTTTATTTTATTTTAAACTGTTTCCTTACAGATGGGGGGGGGGGGGGTTATATGCAAATAAATTACAACAATTCTACATGCTGATAAATACATGTATCATATACTGTATTAGAGTCCAAAATTATAATATTTTGATGTAACTCTATAAAAATTATGTAAATTAATAAAATATAAAAATTTTTATACAGTACTAAGGACAGCAAATTCATAAGGACCAAAATAAACATAGAAACTCATAAATACAACGTACCAATCCCCTATTTATTTATTTATTTATTGGAATAGGGGAGACTAGGGAGTGTTGACCCACTTTTTACAAAATGATTTTTTATTTTTTAAATATTGAAAGTAGAATAAGGTTTTAAGTATCATTTTATTCGTTATACAATCAGTTATCAAAATAAAATTGCTACATAAGTGTAATATATAAGAAATTTGAAAAATGATTGATTTTAATCTTGAGAAAATAATGGGTCAAGGCTCCCCACATATGGGAGGGTTGACCCACTATATGGGAGGCTTGACCAACATTGTTTGAAATATTTGTGAAGAGAAATAAAATTAGTTTAAAAAAGCAAAATAACTTTATGCTACATCCTTTAATTTTTATTTAAAAAAAATATTTTTGAAAATATGATGCTTAAACAAATCTGTTTAGACGCAATGGCAAGTCAGAGGAGAAAAATTCTGTTTGTTTTAAACAGGATATTGTCTGAGCAGGTAAAATTGTACTACAGGGAAAATGAAATTTTAACATTTAAGACAGTATTTCGTTAGAAACAGGTTCCTTTTCATATGGTTTCATGTATTATTATGTCCGGATTTAGGAGTCACTGTCCCGCTTTTTTTTGTCTCCTTGTCTTACTTTTTGTGACACTCGACCTAACAACTCTAGTTGTCACATAGTTTGGCTTCATTTCACTGTATTCATCCTGGTGATATTTGTCTACATACCTTCGTAAAGTTTTTCGATCAATTCTATGTTCTTTTTCAGCCGCATGGGCACTTAACTCATCAGTAACATCTTTTAACCTTTTCAGGGGGGGGGGGGGAGTACTTTCAGTACTAAAATGTTGAAAGAAATGACTGGCACCGGAATTTATGAACAAATTTGTTTAAAAATAAGAAAAAGGCCATATTTCACATACATATTAAATGGAAAAGATTTTAGCAAAATTCTGGTACCATTGTGGCGTTTGGGAATTAAAATTAAGTAGTTTCATAAACATACCATTGCCCCCGAAAAGGTTAAGACTGCTGCTTTCATACATACTAGTCCTTTCTGGTCTTTTCCACTGTTTCTATTTGCCTACTGTAAGTAATATTTAAATGGAAAAAAGTTCCTATCAACTTTCCCATTTATATTTCTTTCTTTTTTTTATGCAGTGGATACTATAGCAAGTTTCACATTTTTCTTTAATAACTTTTAAGCATTTTCTTTTGTATCACCCCATTTTACTGTAGCTTCACAGAATAAATTTGTATTATTTTTTATATATAACAATTAACATTTTATTATGCACAGTGTATATTATAAAGATTTCCAAAACACTTAATTAAGGGAGTCTTGAGCATCTGGTCAACCCTCCCTCACATCGACCGGTTCAAGCGTCCCCACTTAGCCCTTCTCTAAAGAATAGCACATTGTTATGTTAAGCCTAACTCACTGTACAATCTTTATGCCTGGAATGAAAGCTCGATATTTCTGCATTACTTAAAACCTACTTACTTAAATTTCTATGATATATTTTATCTGAAAAAAGCTTACAAAATATTAAAAAAACCCCACAACTTTTAGGTTCGCTTCACAATTGATTTTTTCCACATCTATTTCGATTATCTGTATGAAACAAAGACTGTTGTTTGAGCATTCGGGTAGCTTTGGTTGACACTTATTGATAAAACTCTGAAAAATTTTTAAATATGAAAACTGATGGGTGGGTCAAGCCTCTCGTATGGTCAACTCTCCCTAGTCTCCCCTATATTTAGTAAATCAACATTTGCGTATAAATTATCCATACAATTCCTCCCTCCTCCATAATTTAACATCTACCCACACAGCCAACCTCTTTAAATTTTTTAAAAATATATTTTGTGTTTTTAATTTTTTTGGTTATTTTTAGTTTTTTTTTAATTTTTTTATATATACTTTTTAAATACGCAAAATGTTAATAGTAACTTACAAGAAACCTCCCTGCTATCCATTGTTTAAATCATTAATTAATTGTAGATCAAGGAATATATGAATTTCTTAGGAAAAACATGATTTAATGCATCAAACATGAATTGTTTAATGTTTTTATTGATAAGATGTGAGGAACATAAACTCTTAATTCTATACAAATAATTCTATAGTATATTACGGTAACTGAAATATGTAGACATGATTTAAAATGAGTAAATGTATTAACTTTGAATTGAAAGTCTTTACGTTTGTCATAAAGATCAGCAATTTTTTTGTTTTATGCCATTATGATTTTTAGATCTAAAAAGTTAATAGTATTAAAATTTCTTAAAAGGTTTTCTGTCAATTCTACATTAGTTGGATAATCAACTGGAAATTGAGAAATATTTGATTAATTAGTGTCAATTAAAATTATGTCATCAATGTAACGATACATTAGTATATTATCATTACAAAAATTACGTTCATATTGATATAAATATAAATCAGACATCAAACTGGATGTAGATCCGCCTTGTGGTGTTCCTTCTATTTGTAGATAAATAATATCATCATGTAAGGTGTAGTTATTGTATATTATGAAATTAGTTAAAGTGCGAAAATATTTTATATCCATGTATGTAGGAAGAGTTAATTCATTTTTATAAGTTTTAAATAGTGTATTAATTATATTATGCAGGTCTGTAAGATTTATATTATTAAATCGATCATTGAAATCATATGTTCGTATATTTTTTACACATTTAATGTCTTTAAGTACACTAACCAATTGATGACTATATTTTATACAATGTTTATCATCTGTTTCTGTTGCTAGATTATAAATTTGACTTAGAATTTTTAGTAAAATATTGTTAGCATGATTATTATATGTATTACATCCAATTGTAACTGTTCTGAATTTAATTGGTGTCTTATGGAATTTAGGAATGAGCAATAAATATGGATAGTTAAAGTTAGTAGGAATAATATTTAGTAGTTTATAATAACCAATAATTTTACGATTGTTAACTATAATATCATCATTAGTTTTTTGGAAAGACTTATTTGATGAAATACAAGATGTAAGAAAATGGTGATAATAAGATTTGCATATGATTACATAATTATTTGGAGATTTGTCTATATAGGTGATTGCATAGTCTTTTTGAATATTATTAATTTGTTGGAAAATGTGTTTGGTATTGACTTTAACAAGATTAGATACATTTGCCCTAAGAGCATCAGTTAACTTTTCAATAACCAATATTTTTCATTGATTAAAATGTGCAATGTGTTTATTGTAGTACAGGCATGTCAAACACGTGGCCCGCGTCCCACAACTGACCCGCCGACAACTTATATGTGTCCCGCGAAGCCTTTGGCACTTTGCCTGTATTTAATTCAATTGTTAGAACCGGCATGCTGAAAATATACTTTGGCACGAACCGCGGTCTTAGAAATAGCAATAATCCAAAAGATATGCATTCGAATATTTCGAACAATTATAAAAATTTACAATTTTCATTTTAAATCGACAAATTATGAATGTGTATTTTCTAAAGACTACCACACTGTAAATTAAAATGTCTGAAATTCAAACACTTAAGTGTCTGAAACGGAGTGTTCAGTTTTCAGACATTTTAAAATGTTTGAATTTTTTCAGACACTTTTCGTGTCTGAATTTCAGACACTTCAAACGTCTTAATAGCATCCATTTTTTTTTTTTTAAGCATCATACGTAGCCATGTTTGACCACGTTGAATCCTGGAAAAATATTTGGCTGGGGTCCTCCCCCCCCCCCCCCCTACAACCTGATTTTTCTGGTGCTCCCAATTTTGGTACGCAATTTTTGTTAAGCTGATAATTTAAATCTTTTACGACATTTTACTGATTATAATCAATATTTTGAACTTCAGGAGTAGAACAAGATTAAAACAAAAAATATTTATCTAAATATTAGATTTTTTTAATTTGTTTTATTTTTAATCTTATTTTACTTTAAAAGTTCAAAATATTGATTATAATCAGTGGAATTTCGAAACAGATTTAAAATATAAACTTTACAAATATTGCACATCAAATTTGTGGGCACTAAAACCGTAGGGGGGCGGGGCACGGCCCAGTATGCCCATTCTTTAATCAAGAAGTTATTTTGCAAAAAATGCAACCCTGCATTATTGTTATCTTAATTGAGATGCCCGGTATTCGGGAGTATCCGTTGTGGAGGTTAATGGACATTCCCGAATAGCTATTCTGAAACATCTATTTAGCGAATACTTTTTTAATCCGCATGGCATACATATTTGTTTTTTACCTCACAAAAGCAGACATCTCCGATTATCGGACAAATTCAGCGGCAAGGGCTATTGAGGGCTTTTAAAGTACATGGATAAATATATATATTTCTTATAATCTTGTCCTGCTCTACTTCATATAATTTAAAAATAGATTTTTTAAAAATTTATATTGCCACATAGGCAATTTTACATATATATCAGATGATAATCACAACAGCTATTTAACTATGAATAAATAAATAAATAGTCTACTTTACCCTTTGCACTCGACGGCTCCGGAGCGGAGCCATTTAAAATTTGTCTTCAAACTCGAGGGCTCCGCTACGGAGACAATGCAAATAATTTTGTGATACCTGTCTAGAAAAGCCAAGATTACATGGTATCACAAAATTATTTGCATTGCCTCCGTAGCGGAGACCTCGAGTTTGAAGACAAATTTTAAATGGCTCCGCTCCGGAGTCCTCGAGTGCAAAGGGTTAATATTGAGAAAAAAATTACTTCGGTATTTTGTTTATTTATATTTTGTGTTTTTTAATCTTGTCCTACTCTAAAAGTTCAAAACTTTCATTATAATCAGTGCAAGATTTAAGGTATCAACTTTACGAAAATTTCATACAAAATCCCCCCCCCCCTCCCCGAAAAAAATAAAAATCCTTATCATTTAAAAATTAGATTTTTTAAAAATTTATATTGCCACATGGGCTTATTGTTATCATTCCTATGAGGTACTAAACAAGACATCTTTAAAGCAAAATAAAGCCAAAAAAAAAAAAAAAAAGTTAGCACATGATATCACTATGATACAAACTTGCGATGCTTATCAGTAAAGTCTAATTGGAAAATGACCTTCGAATCCACGCATGCAGCGAAATCTAAATAAACAAATGATTTCCTTTTTCCTGACTGGCTTACTTCTATGTTTCCAAATCAAAAGTTTTCACACATTAAAAGATTTAATAGCTTTAGAAATATATCTAAGAAATACTTGAGATAAACATTCATTTTCAATTATATATAAATTTCATGAAAATCAATTGATTTTTTTTTTCCAAAAGCGAAAGTTTATAAATATATTTTTTTAATTTCAGCTGAATATTGTTCAATGGAAAAAAAAAAGGCAATCCCGAAAATCCCGGAATTTTCCAGTAAAAATTCCGGGATTTTCGGGGTTAAAATTAAAGCGGATCCCGGGATCTCAATCCGGGATTGTAATCCCTAGCTAGGAAGTAAGAAAACTTTCGGAGATCTTTCAAAGTTTTTTTTTTCTATTTCCTTGTGGTCGAGTATGAGATAAGCATTAGCCATTGAAATTGAAACTAAGAACTGCCATATTGAAAACAAAACAAAACAAGAGAATGAACTTAACTTTTAAATATGTCTGTTTTTTAGTGATGTTATTACTTTAAATTTGAGAAAAAAGATGAGAATAAATAATACATAATTTGTAATAAAAGACAACGTCATAAATTTAAAAATATATACTTCTAGAATTAGTGGTTTTTTTTTTTTGCAAAAAGATTCAAAACTAATTAAATTTCATGTAAGATTTTGTTTAGTACAATAAATAAAATCATAAAAGACAATAATTTTAGTACTATAAAGAAATTATAACACTTACTTCAATCGCTGTTTGCAAGAGGTAAGAAATATTCCTCGATTTGAAATTTTAAAAACTACCACAACCACAGTGAGGGAGAAAGACTTTCATCAGTTTAAAAGGTAATCCCATAATGCATCCGACTAGCCATATTTAACGAATGAGATGTTTCATCCTAAAAACAGGACCCGCCAGACAAAAGTTTCTTTTTTTTTTGCCAGCTTCGACAGGACGAAGATGAATAACACAATATTATTGATATAAATTGATACGAGTTAACACTAAGCCCATTGCACACGCTTTGTAGAATTTCCGGGTGTAATCTTCAACCGTCGTCTACTTCTGTTCTGTGTCTATCCCGTCCTTGTATCGACGACAGCTTCTAAGAGACATTTGATGTCGAGCACACACGTCAGATGTATGTATTCAATAAATAAATAATCCAAGTTAATACGAATTAAAATCACAGTACTTCACATTTCGCAAAAAACGAATTAAAATACACGCGTACATAAAAACAAACTTTGTTTGAATTACAACGTATACCACTTCGAACGAAGACATCTAAAACGCATGCGCAACTGGGAGTGCTAGTGCCCCCTGGTGGTTATTGCGTCGGAAGAATCAAAACGTCTTAAATTAAGACACGTTTAAAGCAATGAAGTGTCTTAAAATAAGACGTTTGCGGATATTTTAGACATTATTCTCAGTTCGTTTACACCATGGTCATAGTAAGACACTTATGTATCTTAAATTAAGACATCTATAATGTCTGAATTTCAGATTAAGACACTTAAGTGTCTAAAATTCTTTTTCAGTCACATATGTGTCTAAATTTAAGACGCTTCTATTTGCAGTGCAATAGACAAAGTGCTTGGAGTTTTCATTTGAAATTAAAAGCACCTGAGTAAATTTCAATTTCAGAGTAAATTTCTTAATGCTATCTTGTCATTTAATAGTAGTATTAGCGTTTTCGAATAGAGTTTATTACTTATACAAAAAGATTTTTAAAAAGAAAATGCATTTCATTTTAAATATGCCAGGCATTATTACAAGCCAAGCCAATGCTTAACGCGTAACACCCATCGAAATTGAACAGGGAACATAAAATGAATTTTTGAAACAAAAGAACGCTCCGAAAAAAATAAATTTCGAAACTCTGGTGGCGAACCCAGCAACAGCATGGTCATTCCAGTGTTTGGAGGATCTGAAGTCTAATGCTAGATCAAGATTAGTGTGCATAATAAAATTTTAAAATAAATGCGATTTAGAATATTCTATTAAACTTTATAGGTTTTTGTTGAAAAGTAATTCTGAGTATTTTTTTCTCGAGAGATAACATAAAATAAACAATGTATAATAATAACTTTGGAATTTTGTGCTATTTTTTTTTCTTTAACATGGTTACGTTTTGTACGAAAAAATTTTATTCTATGCAACGGATCGTCATTTATAGAATTTTAATCTTTAATCACCGGTTTTTTAAAACAGAAATTTTTGCCTAGTTGAATCGAGAAAATGCTCGGATTAAATAAGGCAAAACTTACCATAAAAATTTACTGGTGAGAATAATTCCCGATTCTGAGCACCTTACGCGGCACTAATACCGGTCACTCGTCCCCAAGGGTTTAATGTGGTCCCAACTTTCTATATAATACTTAATTTGGTTCGCGGCTTTGTATACGATATTTAGTTTGGCCCCCAGCGGTAAATGAGTTTGACATGCCTGTTGTAGTATATAGAAATTTTATATATAAACAAATCGATATCATGTATAAATTGCTTTATAATTGAATTTAAATTAAGTTTTGGTGGAAGTCTATATTTAGTGCCGTAATACATTAAATTTCTTAATGTAAAATCATTTACTATGTTAAGATTACCAGTGATTATATGACCATGATCTTTATTAATGTATTGCTGTAGTGAGGGGTCGTTGCATTTACAAGGATAAGTATTTGTTGCAGATGTATTTTTTGAAAAAGAATTATAATTAACAATCTTTCTTACTAAAGGAATTGGATATTTAAAAGTTCTAGATATTTGAACACTATGAATAGGAAATTTACATTTTTTGTCATTTATAATAGAATTAATATTAATTTTATTGAATATTTGATTTGAATAAGTAATTATAAATTATAATATTTTGATGTAAATCTATAAAAGTGGTGTAAATTAATATAATATAAATATTTTTATACAGTACTAAGGACAGCAAATTCATAAGGACCAAAATAAACATAGAAACTCATAAATACAACGTACCAATCCCCTATTTTTTTTAATATAGTTATTAAATCAGCATTTGCGTATAAATTATCCTTACAACTCCTCTCTCCGCCATAATTTAACATCTACCCACCCAGCCAACCTATTTAATTTTTTTTTAAATATATTTTTTATTTTTAATTTTTTTGGTTATTTTTAGTTTTTTTTAATTTTATATATATATATATATATATATATTAAATACGCAAAATGTTAATAGTAACTTACAAGAAACATCCCTACTATCCATTGTTTAGATCATTAATTAATTGTGGATTGAGATATATACACTGGTCATAAAAATTAAAGGATAATGAGAAAAAATATGCTTACTAAGTTAATGTTGCAACCAATGCACAATGCTGCAATTATTTATGTTAATTAAATACTATTGAACTCAAAATTGCACTTCGTTAGCCTCAGAAATATGCAAATTAGATGATTGACAATGTGGTGCGCAATGAACGGATGTTGGAGTGTTGGTCTGTAGTGTTGTTTAAAGTTAATTTGGTGTCTGAATGTGATCAGTATTCATTACTTATAGCTCAGTGGCATCATTTAACTTAAGGCTCCGCTTCACAGAGCCTCTGGACTTTCGTAGTTAATGTTAAACCAATGTAAAACTCCTATAGCTATATCTCATTTGCATTTAAAGATTTTCCTAATTTTTTTTTTTTTTTTTTTTTTTTTTTTTTTTTTGCATAAGATACTTTAAGCCTTTTCTGAGTTAAGTCAGTTTGCACTTTTTTGTTTTGTTTTGTCATTCAGTGGTAAAATAGGATGAAATTCTGGTTCGACAAAAACTGAGGTACTTTTCCATAAAAAGCTTTATAGAGACTGAAAAACAAGCATCTCTAGAATTTGAAAAACTAATCTCATTTCATGACAGTTCAAGCTTTCTAAATATAATTTCCTTTTAATTCTGCGCAAATTAGAATAAGCGTGATTTGCATTGGCATTAAAAAAAAATCTTGTGAAAAAGCAACATTTTGTGTAAGAAGTCCGCCCCTACTGGTTAAGGGGGAAATAGTAGGGGTAAAATCCGTGTGGGTGTGATGGAATTGTGCTTTTGGGGAAACTTCGCACCCCCTGCCTCTCCCGATCGAGGACTCAAGAAAGGTGTCCTATTACACTCTTACTTCCTAGGTTTTCTCCCGTGAAAGAAAACGTTCTTGCTTGTTTTATAAATAGAATTTTCAGCGTGGTCAACAGTGGTCAGAAAGAACCATTTCTTGTTTTTTTAGTTGACATATGCGAGTGTGAAAATTTTACATTCCAATAAATGTGTGCTTATATATTTTTTATATTTTAACAGAAAATGTTGAGCTATATGTTCATTTACTAAATAAAAGTCATTCATATATATTTTTTTAAAAATGAGCTACCGATATAAAAAGCAAAAAGGACAGCATCTTACGATAACTACCAGAAGAAAAAAAAATAGAGGCAAAAATCTTGCAACATGGAGAAAAATATAAGTGTTTAGCTATTAATTCTATTAATTTATTAATTTTAAATAATATAGTCTAATTTGATTTTGGCGAGCTTGAATGCAACGAGTACAGGTTTTAATGAGCAAAAAGAAATCTTTTGTTGACTATAAAAAGACATAACAGAAACTGTGCTATGATATAAAATAAATAAATAAATATAATATTACTGCTATTACTAATAACAATAATAGTAGTATTAATATTAATAATAATAATGTTAAGAAGAAAAATAAATACATATAATAATAATAAATAAACAACAACAACAAACAAAAATAATAGTAACTTTTAAAGATCTGTTTAATTCCTTATCCATATCTAAATCAATTTTATAGAGTTTTATCCTATTTATAAATTTAGAATTGAAAAAAAAAAAATGATAAATCTCAAGGAGGCATCAATAATATATAAATAGAAAATTGTGTCAGTCACAAACGGAACTTTCATTTATTTATTTTAAACTTGACTGAAATATAACTCTGTTATAACGCGAAAATACTGTGGATTCGTTCTCGTTATAACCAAGTTTGTCTGTATTAGAAATATACTATGATTTCATATGTGGTTTGCATTAATGTTTTGAAGTTCAGAATTTTATAACACGCACACATGTATATAATTATACAATTAACGTTTACGCTCGTTATATTTTATTCAGTAACTAACTTGCAAAATCAACTTTAATAATAATAATTGATAATTAAATTTTCACACACACACGCATATACATATATATATGTGTGTGTGTGTGTGCATTTTCCGTTATAAAAAATATTTCTGATAAATTTCTTAGCAGGATTAATGTTTTGCATATTCTAACAATGTAGACACACTCGCCAGAAGGAAAAAAAAAAAAAAAAAAACCCACCAAAATATGTGGAAAATAAAAAATCATTGTCTGCAGATTTATCCTTTCTTTGCGATTTTCAGAAAATTCAGTGGCGTATCGGGGATGGAAAATAATGATATGTATCCCACAGAACATAAATATAAATAAATGTAATACATGTAGAGAGAGATGTAGCAGAAGATATTCGCACAGGAAAAAGAGCCGCTCTTTCCAACACAGAAGATCTCTTTTATGATATCTAGCAGCATACAGTAGAGGTCTGCAGGGGCCGAAATATCCAGGCCCGCGCAGGGCCGAAACTAGCCTTTTTTGCACCCGGGCAAACATGGATTTTGGCGCCCCCCCCCCCCCCCCTCTTCCACAAAGTATAGTTACAAAGAGAATTTTACTAATTTTATAATAGACGACTTGTTTTAAAATTTAAAATATGTAATCATAAAATATTTAATACTGAACTACGTAATCTGCAGTGGCGGATCCAAGGGGGAGGTCCCTCTGAACATCAACAAAAATATTCGAAAGATCATTTTTTAAATGACATATTCAGTAGAGTCCCTATTATCCGAGTACCGCCTAACGGAGTTTCCGCTTTCACCGAGTTATTTCCTTCTGATGGACTGAAGGCTTCCATTATTATCAAACAGCCATTATAAATGAAGTGTTAGGTGAAGATGAAAGAGCAGCCGTAAAAAGTTAGAACTCTGATTTTCTGGTCCGAATGGGGGAAAAAAAATGGGGGAAATTTTTTTTTGCAAAAAAAAAAAAAAAAAAAAAAATATGGCCATTTTTTTTCCCCCCATTCGGACCAGAAAATCAGAGTTCTAACTTTTTACGGCTGTTCTTTCATCTTCACCTAACACTTCATTTATAATGGCTGTTTCATAATAATGGAAGCCTTCAGTCCATCAGAAGAAAATGATCCTTTTCGAAGGTATAATCCTTCATTTGGCGCGCCTTCGTTCAGGCGCCCGGGGCACATGCTCCCTCTGCTCCCCCTTAGTTTCGGCCCTGATGCCCGGGTCCGGCCCGACTTATAGAAAAAAATTCGGCCCAGCCCGATACAGAAATTAAAAGTTCGGCCCGAGCCCGGTCCGGCCCGAAAAAAAGTAAAAATCTCGGCTCAACCCGTGTGAATTTCTATAAAACATTGATTTTTACATCGATTTGGTTAAAAATTTGTCTCGTACAAGGAATTCTGACCAAAAATATTAATCTTCATTTATGTAGAAGTGCCGCAGGCTGCGATATTTATTTTTTTAATGAATCTCTATTTCTTGTATGTAAATGTTTCAGTTATCATTAATATTATTAATCCATATTCCATGTATTATGTACTGAAGTATTAAAAATCTAAAAAATGCTATATAGTAAAATCTTCTAAAACGGAATTGCACAGAAAAGAAAAAAAAATGCGTTATAGCCAAGTTCCATTCTTAGCAAGTGTAAATGTATTATATGTATTAGTATAACGTATTAGTATATTAATTTTGCATGGATCAGTACTTTTTCAGTTTAAAACAGGATTCCGTCATAGGCAGGTTCTTTTTCACACGTTTTACTATATTTTAATTTAGCTGTATTTTAATAACTGTGGATATCTACTATTCTTTAAAAAGAATAAATTTTAATGTTTAAGTTTACAATAATGGCGACTTAAAAATGCATGCATATTTTTCAAAAAATTTTAGGCCAGGCCTAATTTTACTGACTTTTAAATGGACAAGGCCACGCTGTGACAATGATTTTCATACGTGCTGGGTCAAAAGTAGGACGGAAAATTTTGGGCCGTGAAGACTAGGAATGAAACCTATGTGCAGAAAAAATAAGTTTGGCCAGGCCCGAAAAGAATGGAGAGCAAGGCCGGCCTGACCCGAGTGCCGTGAGTGAAAATAGGCCCGAGTTCGGCCCGTGCAGATTTTTAGCATACAGTGCGTCTCAAAGCTTGAAATAGAATAAATACCTTTATGAATGCAGAAAATCGTTGCGGAAAGAAAAAAAAATGAAGTAAAAATCGCTAAAAATTCAAAAATCGCAGAACAAAATTTTCTATTGTGAGCTAAAATATTGTAACCTTAATTCTTTCATAAATATAAAAAAAAAACACGCCATTAAACATCGCTAAAAATCACAATAAAACTCAGTAAAGTTTCAAAAATCGACGAAACTAATCTTTTATTAGGCTAAAAGTTTGAAATCAATTTCAGCTAATGGTAAAATTCACTGTGAAATGCGAAAAAACTCTAAAAAATCCATAAAAATTTCGCGAACAATTAAAAAAATCGCTGTACAAACTCTGAATAAACTTTCTTCAAAAGAAGACTAAATTTACTATTTTGAGTTAAAAGACTGAAACCGCTAATAAACCGAACTTTTGCTACTTGATCTCTGAGAAACATGAAAAAATGCTAAAAATTGCATAAGAAATTAAATTAAAAAAAATCTAAATTCCGAAATTGGGTTTCGAGATACATAACTACATACATGGAGGTACCTTCTTACCAAATTCTGTACTTCTGTGTGCAGCAGTCTCTTTAGAATGCATTCGACAGACACACACAACGAATGCATTCTACTTTCTTTATTATTAGACTAGCTGATTCGCTGGGAGTTGCCCAGGCCCGTCAAAATATATCACGAAACGCAAAAACTAAAAATCACGAAAAATTAAAAAATCCCACGAATTCCGAATAAACTTTACTGAGAAGAGAACAAAATTACTATATTGAACTAGAAGATTGAAACCAGATACTTTTCTATACACTGTAAAAAAAATTCCGCAACGTTCCTAAGAAAAAATGGGCAGCTGAGTTGCTCATTATTTCCAAGAAACATTTCTTGAAAATGACTGGAACTTTACTGTATATGTTAAAAACTTTCTACAGAAATGCCAGTAAGTTTCCTGCGAAATACCAGGAATATTTCTGTTGACAGCAAAACATTACTGACATTTCACAGCATGCGGGATCCGCAGACGATTTTTAGGTGCGTTCGTAATTATATAAATACGTAGCACCTATAGTCGTCGTTCAGTCCGTCCGTCCGTCCGTCTGTCCGTCCGTCTGTCCGTCCGTCCGTCTGTCCGCATGTAACAGAGCAAAAACTACCCAACCGAATGGTCTTCAATTTCAAATATATGATTGTTGCAAAATTTTGTCGAGCCATTTCAAATTTTATGAAAATCGGATGTATAGTTTAATTACAGGGACAGTCAAAAGTTTTTCTTTACATTACGGCCAATGGGAAAAATTATTGAAAGTGCATTTTAATGATATTAGAGCCTTCCGAATGATCGGAAATTTTAAAGATATAACTGTTGCAAAATTTTGTCGAGCCATTTCAAATTTTAGGAAAATCGGATGTATAGTTTAATTACAGGGACAGTCAAAAGTTTTTCTTTACATTACGGCCAATGGGAAAAATTTTTGCAAGTGCATTTTAATGATATTAGAGCCTTCCGAATGATCTGAAATTTTAAAGATATAACTGTTGCAAAATTTTGTCAAGCCACTTCAAATTTTAGGAAAATCGGATGTATAGTTTAATTACAGGGACAGTCAAAAGTTTTTCTTTACATTACGGCCAATGGGAAAAATTATTGCAAGTGCATTTTAATGATATTAGAGCCTTCCGAATGATCTGAAATTTTAAAGATATAACTGTTGCAAAATTTTGTCGAGCCATTTCAAATTTTAGGAAAATCGGATGCATAGTTTAATTACAGGGACAGTCAAAAGTTTTTCTTTACATTACGGGGAATGGGAAAAATTATTGCAAGTGCATTTTAATGATATTACAGCCTTCCGAATGGTCTGAAATTTTAAAGATATAATTGTTGCAAAGTTTTGTTGAGCTATTTCAAATTTTAGGAAAATCGGATGTATAGTTTAATTACAGGGACAGTCGAAAGTGTTCCGTTACATTACGGGGAATGGGAAAAATTATTGCAAGTGCATTTTAATGATATTACAGCCTTCCGAATGGTCTGAAATTTTAAAGATATAATTGTTGCAATGTTTTGTTGAGCTATTTCAAATTTTAGGAAAATCGGATGTATAGTTTAATTACAGGGACAGTCAAAAGTGTTCCGTTACATTACGGGGAATGGGAAAAAATTATTGGAAGTGCATTTTAATGATGTATCAGACTATGCGCTTTATGAAGTGCAAAAAAGTATACATTCAGTACAATATGGGGTGCAAAAAATAATTATAAAACTAGTTATAGTACGAACGCACCTCATTTGCCACGTTTGACGAGCAATTTCCAACTTGTTACATTTCCAGTTGACAATTTTCGCTTTATTATCATTATTTGTTAGAACGAAAAAATATTTTGAAATTGACATCAAAATTATTATTTATAATTTACACGAAAAAATAAATTTTCAGTTAAAATTCAATAAAGTAAATATATATATGATATATTGTTTTTGAACTTTGCTTAAAATATAAAAATATATAAATGTAAATAATAATTAGAAAAAAAATCTAGACATAAAATATTTTGGATTTTCGTCAGTAATTATGTTAGTTTACAAGTTAGATAAAATACACCCCAAAAAGCCCCAAAAAAGTAGCGACTAGGTCCGAGTGCCGTGAATGAAAATAAGTCCGAGGCCCGGGCCGGGCTGGGCCCGTCTCGTGCAGATCTCATATATATATATTAGGGTGGTCACAAGCAACATGGGAAAAAATAAATTTAACGTTTTCTTCGGGGGGACCCTCCTAAAAGTTGCCAATTATTTAGAAAATGAGATTGGCAAAGTTTCAACTGAAATGAATAACATTAACCCGTGCCTCATCGAGGTTAAAGTCTTGAAAATTTGCAGTTTTTGGCAAAAAATTGTCGTTTTTCTTTCTTTACGTGAAAACTATTTGTCTTAGAAACCTGTTTCTTGTTTTATTTCATAGAAACAGTTGTTGCCTTAAACTTTTACTCTCATCAAAACTTATATTTAATGAATATTAGTATATTTCAGGTCAACTCGTGAACCATACCCTCAAACTCTGCATTTCAGAAACATAAGTGAAAAATGACAAATTAATAATTTTATTACTTTTGATAATTTTTTTTGCATTATTTTCATTAATAGGCAAAAATAAATGAACAATTTTTTCAACTTTAAAAATATTTCACGAATTATAATTGATTATTAGTTATCTAGTTCTGTGTCTAGTAAGAAAGAGCTTCTCGATTTGTGTTGCAGTTGAACCTCTGAATTTCTCTTTTTATTACAAGGCTGTGTTTGCTACCTGTTATCGTTATCTGTTTTTAGAATTGATGAAACATTCCGTAAGCCCCCCCCCCCCCTTTGATATGATGGCAGAAATGTAAGATTTTTTTTAATTGGCCACTTGTCTTATCAAATCATCGACAGTAAGCTACCAAGTAATCATCAAGTTTTACGTATTTTATTTTATAATATTCGCAAAAGGAAACTGAACGCCAGAGAAGCTGCTAGATTTAGAGTACATCCACTAGTTAACCACAGACTTTAATTTTAAGTAGAAGTGCAATTGACTCCCCAAATAACTATTTCGTAAACAAAGAACTGAGATCATCAAAAACAGATTTAAAAATTCCGGTTTAGAGAGAACTGTTATTCACTGGGATGGAAAACTGTTTCACCATTTTTTGAATAAAGAAAATGTAGAGAGGATAGAAGTTTTAATTAGTTGTGGGGGATGAAGAACACTTACTACGAGTTCCACAGCTTGAAAATAGTATCGGAATAATTCAGGCGAAAGCTGTATTTTCAGCAGTTGAAGAGTGGAGGAAGTTGGTAAAATCCAGGCAATATGTTTTGATACAACTGCAGTAAACAACGGTCACCTCAGAGGAACCTGCATTCTTCTATAGCAATTGTTAAAGCAAAAGTCTTCTGTATTTACCATGTCGCCACCCTAATCTAGAAATTATCCTAAAAGCTGGTTTTGATTGTAAAGTGGGAATAATCACTGCTCCTCAGCCAGATATTTAAAAAAACAATTCTGATTGGGTGGTTTAAATTAAACCAGAGTAAATATAAAAATGCTATTGAACATGAAATAGTAGATATAAATAGTTAATTCAGAAGAAATTTCAAGTTTTCTTACAGGACCTTTTAAAAATTAACAGCTCAGGGATGATTATAAAGAGTTTATCCAACTTTGTTTAATTTTTATAGGACTCCTTCCTACAAAAGACTTTTTTCAGAGCACCTGGTGCTTTTAATCATGTGAGATGCACAAGCAATTTATTCTCTCAAAATATATTGTCATAGATAATCTCTCAATAATGAATTTAGAAAAAGAAGGTATTAAAGACCTTTGCTTATTTCTAATCAATATTTATGTAAAATCGTGCTTCAATATTCCCACTCCCACTTCGAACCCCAATCCAAGACCTGCAAATAATAAAATCACTTGTTCACTACAGAAAAAATGATAAATAGGTTGCAGACAAAGCAGTCGTTAAAATGGTAAACCATCTTTGCTATCTTAACTCGGATCAAGTTGCATTTTCATTTTTAGATGATACTTTGAAAAAAAAAAAAAGTCAACATAAGCATGGCTGTAAAATTAATGTCATTTGAAGAAGAAATGATGATGATGATAAGAATTTAAAAGCAACAAAAGTTTTCAACGAAGTGGATTATTTATTGAACAAAGAAGTCAATGTTTTTGTTTCATCTCAAACTATAAAAATTTTTAAGAGATTTTATATTAATAAGCATTTTTTAAATACTGATCCCAATCTATGGTGTGAAAATAAACCTTATTTGAAAGCAAGAAATCAGTGAATGGTTTTAAAGTTGTCAATGACACAGCTGAAAGGGGAAGAAAATTAACCAGAGATTTCAATTCCTGTTTAACAAAAAACGAAAAATAAAAACAGTATGTGCTAAAAGGTGTATGTGAATGTAGAAAAACTTTTCCAGATTCTTCAAAAGCCACCTTATCTAAGCCATTTACCACCTTAATCCTTACTGGCGCAGTGGTCCCATGTCGAGACTACCTAATTTTAATTCCAAACTTACTTGTTTGTAAATTCAGGTGTAGACAATCATTTCATTATTTTACGAAAAGAACTTTTCTGTACTGGAAAGGGTTAATGTGACAATTGTAAGGGATAATAATTAATTTTCTTTATTATGCTTCCTTTCTTGTAACACAACTTTAATAATAAAATGCATTTGAGCATATTTGTTCTAATTTTTATACTTTCTTTGCACGCCCCCCCCTCCCCTTTTTTTAAATTTTTTCAGTTTAAAATTCGATTTTTTTTTTCTTTTTCTTTGGAATTTTTTTAAAATTAGTACTTTATTATGTACAAAATGAAAAACAAAAGGGGGAAAGCAGATGAAATGGAATGTTACAATGTTTTTTTTCACATTTTCATAAAAATCAATTTTTAGGATTTGGGTGAAGTCTGGTCCTGAAAAATGCGCATATGTCTAAATTTATACATTTATAGAAATAAAATGGTGTGTGGTTCTTCAAAACGAAGCTTTTTTATATAAAATGAGACCTGAATTATGTTTCTACGTTTAATTGTATTTATTTTATGAAGGAAAAACAGCATTTTTTTGCGAAAAATCACGTTTTTTTTCAAACTTTAACCTCAATGAGGCACGGGTTAATATTATCCAAATGAGCTAAAACTTTGCCATTCTCATTTTCTAGTCTATTGGCAACTTTTTGGGGGGTCCCCCGGAAAAAATTCAAAAATTGATTTCTTGTGATTTCTTGACCCTAATATATATGTATGCATAGAGAGAGACAGCGAGAGAGATCGGAATATCACGTCTTCAATATTTTTATTGCAGAAGTAAGGCATGTTTCTTTGATAACTTTTTAAATACTTCAATGACCGAAAGCGTAAATCATGATAACACTCGTTTATCATAACAAAACTGCATTCTATCAGAAAAGATAAAATTTATAATAACTTAGCCTAACTACCGTATTTTATGGAAGAAACGCCGCGGCGTTTACGAGTTTAAAAGTTAATTTTTTTCGAAGTGCTGCGTTTACGATTTTTTTAAAAATACCAACTGAGTTTCCTTAATTTAAAAATTCATAAAAATATTTAAAATCGGATTTAAATATTTTAAATAAAACTTCAGACATCTTAAGATATTAAAAACGAGGCATCCTACACTGCTCAGCAAACTTTGATTAAAGTTAGGCCAATGTGACGCTGTCCACAAAAGTAGCGTTCCGACAGATGCGGCGTTTACAACGGGTGCGACGATTACGATATTTTTAAGTTTATTCAGGCCGATTTGAGGAGTGCGGCGTTTCTTCCATAAAATACGGTATCTGGAAATCTACCTTTTGGAACAAGAAATCCTATGAATAAATTGTTTATTTTCATAGTTCAACCTTTAGAAAATCCGTTTGATATTCCATTTTTGTTGAAACATAATAGTACATTTTCGCTTTGTAGCTTTTTAAGGTTTTTTCTTTTCATTTTTTTTTTCTTTTTTAATGGCATATTCAGCATTTTTATTTTATTTTTATCCCTTTGAAATATTTTATCTCTAAACTTTTTGCATTTTATTCATTATTATTATTTTTTTATTACTAATTAAATTTTACGATTCATACGTGTCAACGATGCGTATCTGAATTGGGATGAAATGTGTCTCTACTTTAAATTTGGTATCCTGCTCATGCATGTATATATATCAAAATAGTAACTGCGATAACACACTAAATATTAAATCTAAATTAATAATTATATTAGTTATTAAATTCAATATTTTTAATTATTAATTAATTAACATAAATAACTACCGTTAATTGATGATTGGAGAATGTTTCACTAGATCGTGGTAAGGTGATTAAAACTTTATCTCCGAAAATGTTTATTTTGTTTCATCTGGAAAATTGCATTCGAACACAAAACTCGAACATAGTGAAAACATAGTGAATTTCTTTATATTGTTTAAAAATTAAATAACAATGGCGTCCCATCTATTCTAAAATATATGCATATTAGCCAAATATTAAAATTTCTGTGTCTGATTGATGGAATTTTTCTTCTTACTATTTGGGCATATATTATGCACTATTTTCTCCTTTTTGAACGAAATGAAATAGAATTACTGCTTTTCGAAACACACCTGAAATTAATCTCCCCTTTCATTCTGAGGTCAAGAGATGACCTCACAGAGAAGGGAGATTTTTCGCGCCACATTCAAAAGGAAAGATAACCACTGCTCTAAACTGATATCTGACCATACGGAGGGTTGATCTGACCCTATTGAAATCGCCCTCTATTTCAATTGGAGGATTTTCTGTCAATCATTGGTACATTGTTGACGCCCCCAGAAACTTCTACAAGACGTGCTTTTCCTGAAAGACGAAAATAAATTTCTCTGCAGCGGAGCCTTAAGGTCAAAAGCGGCGAATAATTGGTAGAATCGAGTATGTTCAAAAACAAATCGAGGTCACCCAAGATTTGAATATCTCTCAAACTGTCATATCAAGAGTTTCTATCCGCTTTTTAAGCACTGGATTCCTTGATAGACAGCCTGGTCAAGAAAGACCAAGAGCAACAACTGCATCCAAAGACCGTTTTTTGTCATTATGGCTCGAAGAAATCGCGAAGCAACTACAAGAGATTTGGTTTGAGACATTCAGGTTACCACCGGAACTCAAATTAGCCATTCTGCTACTCCACGAAGAGGCTTAACAAGTGTGGGCTGTATGCGAGAAAACCAATAGTTTGTGTCCCTCTCACTCCAGCTTCCAAAGGGGCCCGTTTAAACTTTTCGCCAAGTTCAATGGAGGCAAGAAGACTGGGCTCAAGTATTGTTTACTGACGAGTCCAGATATAGTCTGAACACTGATTCTGGACGTGTTTTGATCTGAAAAGATAAAGAAAGACGCAACTTGTCCTTCCCTTGCCCGTGAAATATCCCGTTCGAGCCCAGTCTTCTTGGCTCCATTGAACATGACGACAGCAACAGTTTAAACGGGCCCCTTGGGAAGCTGGATTGAGTGGGACTCAATCTTTTGGTTTTCTCGCATATAGTCCATCCTCATTAAGCCTTCGTGCAGCAGTAGAACGGCTATTTCGAGTTCTTGTGGCAGCCTGAAGTAGAGCCGTATCGAGTACTCGGTAAATATTCGGTACTCGGCCTACTCGGTCAATTTGCCGAGTACTCGGTACTTGGCGAAATTTTGGCCGAGTACTCGGCCAATACCGAGTAGGTGTAAGAATTTCATTTTTTAAGCATATGAATTTAAAACTGATCTGTAAAAGGTTATTTGAATATCAATGTATAATATATACAATAATTCATAAAACTATTTACTCGGTATTTAACAATATGTCTACAAAATATAGAAAAAGTTAAGAACAAAAACCCTCATAAAATAATTCCAGATTAAAACTTAGTTTCACATTTATACAAATAAAAATAAGTTATTTTTAAATATATAGGAAAACAGAAAAGACTATTATTTTGGATAAAGAAACTGAAAATACAATAAATGTAATAAAAAAATTAATAATTAAATTTATTGTATTTCAAATTATGGTGCAAAAAGCACCAAACGTTCTACATTATCAGTAGACAGGGCATTTCTTTTACTACTATAAATTTGGCCTGCCTCTGAAAATATGCGTTCAGAATAAATAGTGGTTGAAGTGCACATAAGAAATTTTTTGTAAAGTTGCACATAATCGGAAAAGTTTTTTTCCCCCCACCATGCAAATGGAGTGTCTTTTTGTACCTCTCTTTTTATTTTTAATCAAAAGAAAATAAGGTACAGTTACAAAATAAATATGAAATGTTTTGCATTATTCAATGAATTGTTACAGTAACCAATAAACATTTTTATTTTTGATAGACAGATTTCAGGTATCGGCATAAATTGGAGGTTTGAAGAATGTTTTAATTTTATATTGGTAAATAATTGTACTTGTTATGTGTCAATTCTCCTTTTTTTTGCTACTGTTTTGAATTGTCAAAAATTGTCTTTAAAAGGTGCTCAAATAAATTTCAAATTTAATTAGTTAACTTATATATACTATATATGTATATTATATATATGTACGCACAGGTATATATATATATATATATATATGTATATATATATATATATGTACACAGGTATATTTATATATATGTACACCTAAGCTCACATTATGTGCACATCAGTGTTTTTTTTTCTTATTACACAACTACTCGGTACTCGACCAAAGTACTACTCGGTACACCACTACCCTGAAGGTCTGAAACCGAATCTCTTGTAGCCGCTTTGCGGTTTTTCCAGACACAATGACAAAAAACGGTCTTCGGATGCAGTTGTTGCTTTTGATCTCCCTTGACCAGGCTGTCTATCAATGTATCCAATGCTTAAAAAGCGGCTCGAAGCTCTTGATATGACACTTTGAGGGATATTCAAATCTTGGGCGACCTCCATTTGTTTTTTACCTTCCTCGATTCTACCAATTATTCGCCACTTTTTACCTTAAGAAATGATGCCTTTGAGTCATGACTAACGAATAGTGATTACACTCAGACACCACATCCACTTTAAACAACACTGCAGACCAGAATTCCAACATATGTCCATTGCGCACCACATTGTCAATCATCTAATTTGCATATTTCCGACGTCAGCATATGCGCGGAAGCGCAGTTTTGAGTTCAATAGTATTTAATTAACATAAGTAATTGCAGCATTGGCATTGGTGGAAACGTTAACTTAGTGAGCATATTTTTTCTCACTATCCTTTAATTTTGATGACCACTGTATATATATATATATGTGTGTGTGTGTGAGAATGAAAGATAAGACTCAAGGGTTCATAACGTGAGAAGCTTTTGTTTTATGTTCATCTGTTTATTTTTCTAAATTTATGTGTTTAAATATTTATAAGAAGTAACCGACGAGGTCGCCAGAAACGTCAGGATGACCGAAAATGTGGGAATGAAATATAAGACTCAAGGGTTCATTGAATGTGATATCTCAAGCGACACTCGTAGAGAGTGAAGTAGTAGGAGGAGAGCTAGATATTGTTGTTCTATAGATATTCAGCAATAGAGTTGGTTGGTGATTTTTAACGCAAGGCTCGGGGAAGCTTTTGCGAGTTGTAAAATATTATTTTGAATGTTAAGCTATATGTTTGGTGATGTATTAAACCTTTTTATGCGTATTCACAGTTTGAAGAGTATCAGTTTCGATTAAGTAATACATTATACACATTGAAACCCACAGTTTTGGGGGCTCGGGTCGGATTTGGATGATTTGAAATTGAATAACGAAGCTCTTTAGTACTTGAATCAAAAAGGTAAAGTTTTTTCCTGAACTGAAATTTATAATAGGAAAAAATGAACTGTTTGTCTGATGTATAACGATTAGAGATGATTCATGATCAAGCCTACCAGATATTGTAATATTTTGTTCTGTTGAAGAGTCAACAAAATGAATAATGTCCGTCCTGAATAAAGCTAGAAAAGCAGATTTGATTACAATGTGTGATGACCTAGATATAGTTGCGCCTCAGAGTTCAAGAATTATTGAGTTGATAAAGTTGGTGACTGAATCAAATGATTATGAAGAAAATTTTGTTAAAGTTCGACTTGAAGTCATTGCTACTGAGAGAGAAGTAATGAAACAGCTAGAAGCAGAAAAGTAAGAAAGAAGGCTAGAAGCAAAAAGAAGATTAGAGGAAAAAATATTGCAAATGGAGTACGAATTGAAAAAAATTGAGCATCAAGGCAATATGACAAATATAAATGACGGTTTGGCAGTAGCTGGTTCAGGTAAGCAACCAGATTTATTCAAATTAATGCACATTTTGACGGGAAGGATGATATTAGTATCTACTTTGCTTTATTTGATAGACAAATTTCTATGAATATAGTAAAAGAAAATTGGGTAATGCATTTATTAAGTTTAATTCCGTTAGAAATTGCTAATGTTATAGCTAGAGAACCAGAAACATTAACAAATGACTACGATTAAGTAAAAAATTTGCTCCTTAAAAGATTCAAAATGACGCCAGAAGAGTTTTGGCAAAAATTAATGTCGCATAAGAAAGAATATTCAGTCACTTGACGCGATCTAGAATTTGAGTTAAGAAATTATTTGGAAGAATAGATTGGCGGTCTTGATGTATCTAATTTTGAAGCCTTGAAAGAATTAATAGTAGTAGATCAAATAAAGCGAAGATTACCGATATAAATGAAAGAACATTTTATCGATGATCTCCCAAAAATTAAAAATGCTGAGGTATTAGTAAGACGATTGTGAAACAGCAAGACGTAATGTTAAAACCATGAATAGAAATTCACACAAATTTGAAGATAGGAAGACAAAAATGCTCGAAAATAGTAATAAAAAACCATGGTTACCAGCTCAAAATTATGATAATTTAAGAAACCCACAATTTATTAATAATAGCAGCCAAAATCATCGGAGCCAAAACCGGCGATTATCCAATCACAAAGAAGTGAATTGCGCAGTAATAAAAGGAACAAACAGCGCCAAGCCGGATCGCATGATAGATATTGATGTTAACGGGGAAAAGGCACATGTCTTAATTGATACTAGAAGTGATATCAGTTTGGGGAGTTATGAATATTATACAAAGAAAGGATCGCCAAAATTATGTTCAAATAATATCTCTTTGTCAGGCATAGATGAAGTTGTTGTTTACCCTAAAGGATACTTTCCATATGAATTCAGTATTGATGGTTTTTTAATCGCAGCAAATTTGTATGTATTAAAATCTCTTGCATATGATAAGTTATTGGGATATGATGTGATTAGTAAATTAAATTTGGCGATAGACAAAAACGGAATTAAAATCGTTGGCAAACGCAAAAATGTTCAAGTAAGTTGTATTGAAGTTCTGAAGAATTCTATTATACACTGTTAAAAATTTCCGCTTAACGTTGAACCAATAAATGGAGTAAAATAATGAAAATTACCAAATTATGGTACTTCTTAATTTTCAAAAACTCCACTTCGTGGCGTATGGAACCTTGGACGTTATGCTGAATTGCACCACATTTTGGTAATAAGTTGAACCAAGAATTGGAACTACTTATCAGCCAATCAGAACAGCTTGTCTTTCTTTTCGCTGACGTTATAAGATAAGCAAAACGACTGCATTTCTACCGCCATATTATGATTAAACAAAACGGATATAAAAGTGATTATTTACGGAATTAGTGGTAAGTCTTTTTTAATTTTAATCTTTCATTCCAGTATTTTATGAATAACAGTTAAATAGTTTTCACGTTTTATAGAAAAAGATTGATTTAGTTTTCTTGAATTCACAAGCAATTGTGTCTGTTATATTCGTTCTTTATGTAACGATTTGAAAAAGCAAAAATTAATCACGACTTCATTCGTTTTGTCTTTTTGAATTAAAAAAAAAAAAAGTTCTTCCGGCCAGTGCCAGGAGGAAGAAGTAGCTTTCATATTCCTTAATTTTTAAAAGCTAGCTTATATTATTCAAACACACGGAGCTCAAATTAGTAGAACCCAATTATAGAAGATTAAATACTAATTTTTGTCAATACTGAATATGAAGGAGAATTTCGCGAAATTAGTCGCGTTATCAAAGCTGGTTCTATTTAAAGCGATTTATATTTGGTCGCCAAATTCGGCAATATCTGAAGTGCCCGCCATTTTAAAGCAACATAATGGGTGCAACAAAGCTAACCAATGAACTTGGTCGAGACTTTAGTAATTCCGGTGCACTTGCTCACTCACATCTAAATCGGTTGATAAATACGAGTGCTGTTGCAGGCAAAAAATCAGATTTTTCAAAATGTCACCCACATTAGAAATTCAAGCTGTTATATCTCAGCTATTTTTTAAGATAAAGACAAAACAAATGCTCTGGAATCTTTGTATCAAGCTCAAACACATAAGAAAAAGAAATTTCAATTTCTAATTTTTTTGTACCTCATTTTAAATACAAAATTTTTTTTAATTTTTAAATGGCCGCCATTTTGTAACAAGATGGCGTATGAAGCTGGTCCACGAACACGGTCGAGACATTGCTATGTACTATGCACATGCGTTGTCACATCGAAATCGGTTCATAAATACGCGTATTATCGCGTGACAAATATCAGATCGTTTTAAAATGTCAGCCGTGCTAGAAATTCAAAGTGATATAACTAAGCCATTTTTTGAGATATAGACGAAACAAAAAATGTTCCGGAATCTTTGTATCAAGTTCAAACACATAAGGAAAAAATCTTTTCCAATTTCTAATTTTTTGTACCACATTTTAAATTTTGAATTTTTAAAAATTTTTTAAATGGCCGCCATTTTGAAACAAGATGGCTGATGAAGTTGGTCCACGAACTCGGTCGAGACATTGCTATGTACTATGCAAATGCCTTGTCAGATCCAAATCGGTTCATAAACACGCGTATTATCGCGTGACAAAAATCAGATCGTTTCAAAATGTCAGTCACGTTAGAAATTCAAAGTGCTATAACTCAGCGATTTTTTAAGATACAGACAAAACAAAAAATGCTCCGGAATCTTTGTATCAAGCTCAAACACATAAGAAAAAAATATTTATCAATTTCTAATTTTTTTGTGCCTCATTTTAAATTTTAAATTAAATTTTTTTTTTAATGACCGCCATTTTGAAACAAGATGGCAATTGAAGCTGGCCAACGAACTCGGTCGAGACATTTGTATGTACTATATACACACGAAAATTTATCTAAATCGGTTTATAAATACGAGAGTTACAGTATGACAAAGATCACATATATATATATATATATATATATCAACTTTTGAACGGAGGGTGGTTTCGGTGTCTGGGGGTCATGATCGATGAAAATATACCAAAATTTTTTGAAATCGCTTTCCTTCGAACGGCTGCAATAGGTAGCTTTTTGTAATGAAAACTACTTAAAATGAGCGTAAAGATTTCATTCCTCCTATTCAATAGTGAGATGTGAAGTATTTTATTTCGTCGGAGCTCGAAAGCAAAAACAAAACGTGAAGTACTATCTTAGTTTTAAAATGCTGACACCGAGGGATATGCTGATTCTTGGATACATTCATAGTAGTAGGTGTAAATATTAATTTGCAGTGATTTGAGATTTTATTTATATTGGAATTTTTGGGTTCTTTACTGTTTCCTGATTATAAACACTAACAGTAAAGGAATTAGTATTTATATAATTACAAATATTTTGGAGTAAGACATGATAGTCAATGATTTTGATAACAAGAAAAGGTTTCAGATTGAAAAATAGCATACTAATAATGGGAAAGTTTCTTTATACATGTTACAGGTTTTAAATTAAGAGATGAAACTTTTGAAAGATTTTTTTTTATTACTAATGTTTTAAATTATTATTTAAAATCCTTAATCTTCATACCTAATATTTCAGATTCATTTAGTATCTACCTAATTTCTAAAATAGATAGGAATTATTTATTAAATCTTATGGCAAGATTTTTGACCCGTTGGTAAATCTAATACTGCATTTATTAATATATTGAAATTTATAGTTTTGGTTAACAGTATAACTATAAAGTACTAATTATTATTTTACTGTTTTTTAAATTGGTATATGAATTTTTTTATATTTAATTAGCGACATTTTGTATCAGTTATTAAATTTCTTACTATGCAAACGCATTTTCTATGTTTATGATACAAGTCAACTATTGAGTGCAATAATTAATTTGCAGTGATTTGAGATTTTATTTATATTGGAATTTTTGGGCTCTTTACTGTTTCCTGATTATAAACTATATATTAGTTTTAAAATGCTGACACCGAGGGATATGCTGATTCTTGGATACATTCAGAGTAGTAGGTGTAAATATTAATTTGCAGTGATTTGAGATTTTATTTATATTGGAATTTTTTGGTTGTTTACTGTTTCCTGATTATAAACACTAACAGTAAAGGATATATTATTAATACCATATTAATACCATAGATTATTAATCGCACTAAAAAAAGAAACGTGATATTTAAGTATTTAAATAAAATGTTGTTTATGCCGAAATAAAGTTTATGTATAAAACTGCTTTAGTATATTTTAAGTTTATATTTACATTTTATTTATATAATGTTGGATTCAATATTTATTGAAGAGATTAATAACTACTTTTTACATTCAAAATGTTTTTCAAGCAATGTAGAACAGTACATACATTACATTTTTTCCCCTATTTCCTAGATCAGTCTTTTCTCATAAAATATATAAAATGTATTTAGCTTATATTTATAAAATACAATGTATATGGGAATAAAAAATCAAAATTAAATATGGCTTATCTTATCGTTCCATTAATAAGAATAATTAAGGAATACGTTTAAAAGAAAATTATATACATATTCCGTAGAATTTAAAAAAATTAGACTCCATGTTGATGTTCACATTTTATAAAACAATTAGAAATCACCATTAAAAAAATTTACACATTCTTAATATTTAGACCATGCTTAGAACTTATTAAAAAAAAAAAAAGATGTGAGTTGATAAGCAATACTTTTTGCCCCCAATCCCGCCTGTCATAGTTTTTTTTTAGATGCTTATGATATATATATATATATATATATATATATATAAAGCCCCTTAACATCATCGTAGCCCTTCTTATGTATTTTAATATGTAAATTATAGTGTAAGATATATAAAATAACTCGTATAACTAAACTGTATTAAAATTTGCTAAATAAACTTAGGTTTCTAATCTTGAAAGTCATCGTAAAAAAAAAAAAAAAAAAAAAAAAAAAATTGAGAGACCGTAAATATTTCGCCTTAAATTATATTAAAACAGAATATCTTAAAAAAAAAGCAAAATATTTTACCAATGAAAGAGGAGGGGAGGGGGACAAAAATCATTGCTTCATTAACATTTCACCCATTTATTGTTCAACATTTCACCAGTTTATGGTTCAACATTTAACCAATTTATATTTCAACGTTGCATCAATTTATGCTTCATCGTTTCACCAATTTATAGTTCAAGGTTTCACCAACTTATGGTTCATCCTTAGAACCAAATGTTGGTACAACGTTTCACCATCTTATGGTGGCAGCTACTGCAGCACCAAAAATTGGTTCAACGCTGTACCAAATTTTTAACAGTGTAAAATTTAATCATGCTGCCAGAAGTAATAATTAAATAAAAGCGTCATCGTTAGATAATTCACGTGATGAAAATATTATAGTTGCAGATGATAATAATGCACGAGATAATTTCTTGATTAATTTAGCGAGCGTCGTAAATGATGATGAAATTGATTTGAATCACGTGAGAAATTTGAAAATAAGAAAATAAATAAAAAAATTAGTAAAGGAATACAAACAAAATAAATCAAATGATACAGGATTTCGATCATAGGAGAAAGAACAGAAATTTTAATAGATCACTTGATAACAGGAGCAATAATAGATATGGCCAAAGATATGTTAAACAGTAATTTAATCATGGAAATTACAATACATATAGATATGGTAAACAGAGTTCAGAGGATTCTTACCAAGATGAATCACAGATTCCCCAATATTTTGAGATTAAAGATTTTTTGATACCTCAAGATATGACAGAAATTGAAGGTTTGGGGAATAGTTCATCGGATATTTTTAAACCTAATGATGCATGTAAAACGCTAAAAAGTGCTTCAATTACTTCAAAAGCAAATCCAAACTTTTCTCCTAGGTTCAAAAATAGAGGCTAATATCATGGTCGCAATAATTATAATTATGATGGCCGACGATCAGGTAGAGGCAGCTATAATGAGCAAAGAAATTCCCAACCATCACACAGGTATAGTGCACCGCGAACTGAAGACTCGGTTAACAAATTTGAAAAGAGATATGAAAATGATCTTAGAGCTCATGATCATGATAATTACAAATCGGATTATAGGTCTAAATGTTACAGACATGATAATGGGTACTATGGAAAAACAAAGGTATAAATGACGGTAGAAACAATTCTCATCATGTATTTAAAGGAGCTTTTAGTGGAAGAGATGCTTATTCCGATTCTTATAATTCTAGAGGCAATAGGTATACAGATTCTAAAGATAGAGATCAATATACAGAAAGAGATTACAGAGAAATTATATTGACGATACAAGAAGAAAATAGAAAACAATTTAACAAGAATGGGAAAGAGCCTAACAGATATAAATTAAATGATCTCGTGGCAATCCAAAGAACGTAGTACGGCACAGGTCTGAAATTAAAGGAAAAACTCCAAGGACCATATAAAGTCACTAAAGTAAAGTCACGCGATCGTTATGATATAGAGAAAATGGGAGACCTTGATGGCCGCAACAAGACATCAACTGCTGCAGAACATATGAAGCCGTGGTATAGCGCCTAGAATATTTAGTGTGGAAATCGTCTATCCCTGTGATACTTAAGAAAGCGCTAAAATATTGTATCCCTTAAATGTGCAATGATACTGCTGCAATATGCAGATCGCAGCGACATCTGCAGGATATTTTTTACAACTGCAAGAAATTGCTAGTCTATACAATGTAATACTAGTAATACGAAAATCCCACAGATGTCGCTGCGATCTACACTTAAAATTTTAGCAGTATCGTCGTACATTTAAGGGATACAAATTTTTAGCATTGTTTGGATAGCACATTTCCACACTAGGTATTCTAGGCGCTGTAGCCGTGGGCTAACATATTTGCATAACGTGAGAAGCTTTTGTTTTATGTTCATCTGTTTATTTGTCTAAATTTATGTGTTTAAATATTTATAAGAAGTAACCGACGAGGTCGCCAGAAACGTCAGGATGACCGAAAATGTGGGAATGAAATATAAGACTCAAGGGTTCATTGAATGTGATATCTCAAGCGACACTCGTAGAGAGTGAAGTAGTAGGAGGAGAGCTAGATATTGTTGTTCTATAGATATTCAGCAATGGAGTTGGTTGGTGATTTTTAACGCAAGGCTCAGGGAAGCTTTTGCGAGTTGTACAATATTATTTTGAATGTTAAGCTGCATGTGTGTTTGGTGATGTATTAAAATAACCATTAAATAACCATTACCGACCGCCAACAAAAACTGTGAAATTATGAATAAAATGACGTTAACAAATACAGTCCCCCCCAAACACTTAACATATATTCCAAAAACATAGTAAAAAATAGCAGAAATTGAATAACAGAAATGGAATGATGGAAATTTGTAGAACTTAGACAGAATCATCGGGTCTCAAATGCCTTAAGTTCCACAAATAAAATGTGTGGTTTCATCTTCATATGAGCCATAAACCAGCTAAAGAATATGGATTTGGGACTACCACTCACATAAAACCGAGAAATAAACCATTGAACACCAATGAAGTTCAAAATAAAACAAGATTAAAAAGGATAGAGGAAAAATAAAAAACAAATTACCAAATTTAAATCCATACTGTCATAGCATTAGGTATAACAAATACACTCATTATGCAATTTATTCTCATTTAAGATAGTAAACTATTAGAAATTGATATGATACTGTCCTGAATAGGCTAAAATTTAAATACAAGTTAATCTTTAACTTTATTAAATATATTAATGAATATGAATAAATTTAATGTGAATTGATAAATATATAAATATAACTACACCATTATACATATAAAACTATCGAATCAACATCTATTGCAAAATGTGTATTAGCAACGTAGTTATAAATCAAATTCCCCATTTTTTTTAAAAAAATAAATTAACTATTGCGTAAATATATATATTTCTATAATGGTTATATATATATATATATATAATTATAGTGTTTTTGACACTATGTTTTGACAGTTTTTTTTATAGTGTTATAACATGACAGTGTGTCTGAATTCATACTATAATAATATACTAGCAGGATGACCGAACTAAGATAGGTCAAAATTATCCTTGTGTTCAATTCGATATTTTATTCTCACAGTATTATTCTTGCTGTTTAGATACAATTGGCTTGATCCTGAGACATTGTGACACAAAATGACCCACTAACCGATTTTTTTTCGAACATGCGACCTAGCCAATGCTCTTCGCGAACCCGAAAACGATAGAATACAAAATTCAGTCAAAATCGTTAAAGTCGTTTTATAGATAAAATTAGCTTGACCCACGGTCACACAAAAGGGACCCACTACTCTAAATTCATCGAACATATGACCTACCCAATGGTCTGCTCGTACCCAGAAGCTATATAACATAAACTTTTGTCAAAATCGTTTGAGTCATTTTTTACATACAATTATCTTGACCCACAGTGACCCAAAAATGAACTACTAACCGAATTTTCTCGAACATATGCGAATTAGTCCAAAGGTCTTCTCATGTCCAGAAATGGTATAATACAAAATTTTGTCAAAATCGTTTGAGTCGTTTTTTAGATAGGATTATCGTGACCCAAAAATGAACCTCTAAACGAATTTTCTCGAACATGTGACTTAGCCCAATACTTTTCTCGTGCCCCAAAACGGTTGGGTATAAAATTTAGTCAAAATCGACTGAGCCGTTTTTTAGGTATAATTAGCTTGGCACTGACCCATTATGATGACCCAAAAATGAACTACTAATCGAATTTTCTCGAACATGCCACGTGGCCCAATGGCCTTCTCACGCTCAGAAACGATAGAATACAAAATTTTGCCGTAATGTTTTGAGCTATTTTTTTTAGATACAATTATCTTGACCCACAGTGACCCAAAAATGACCCACTAATCGAATTTTCTCGAACATGCAAATTAGCCCAAAAGTCTTCTCATGCCCAGAAACGGTATAATACAAAATTTTGTCAAAATCGTTTGATTCGTTTTTAAGATACAATCAGCTTGACCCACCGTGACCCAAAAATGACCAACAAATCGAATTTTCTGAAAATGTGACTTAGTCCAATGGTATTCTCGTGCCCGAAAACGATAGAATACAAAATTTCGTCAAAATCGTTAGAGCCGTTTTCTGGATAAACTTAGCTCAACCCACAGTGACCCAAAAATGACCCATTAATAGAATCTTCTCTAACATGTGACTTAGCCCATTGGTCTTCTTGTAATACAAAACAGTAGATTACAAAATTTAGTCAAAATCGTTAGAGCTTTTTTGTAGATAAAATTAGTTTGACCCGAAGTGACCCGAAGTGACCCAAAAATGACCCATAAATCGAAATTTCTCGAACATGTGACCTAGCCCAATGCTTTTCTCGTGCCCAAAAACAGTTGGATATAAAATTTAGTCAAAATCGACCGAGTCGTATTTTAGCTATAATTAACTTGACACTGACCCATTATGACCCAAAAATGACCCACTAATCGAATTTTCTCGAAGATGTGACTTGGCCCAATGGCCTTCTCATGTTCAGAAACGATATAATACAAAATTTTGCCTTAATGTTTTGAGCCATTTTTAGATACAGTTAGCTTGACCCACAGTGCCCAAAGGTGACCCACTAATTGACTTTTCTCGAACATGTGACTTAACCCAATGGTTTTCTCATTCCCAGAAACCATGTAATGCAAAATTTTGTCAAAATGTTTTGAGCCTTTTTTTAGATTTAATTATCTTGACCCTGACCCATTGTAACCCATAAGGACCCACTAATAAAATTTTCATGAACATGCGACCTAGCCCAATGATATTCTCTTGCCCGAAAACGATAGAATACAAAATTTCGTCAAAATCGTTAGAGCCGTTTTCTAGATAAATTTTCCTTGACCACAGTGACCCAAAAATGACTCACTAATCGATTTTTCTCGAACATGTGACTTAGCCCGATAGTCATCTCATGCCCGGAAACGGTATATTACAAAACTTTGTCAAAATGTTTTGAGTGTGTTTTAGATTCAATTAGCTTGACCCGGACCCATTGTGACCCATAATGACCCACTAATCAAATTTTTTTTTAATATGCGAACTAGCCCAATAGTATTCTCGTGCCCGAAAACGATAGAATATAAAATTTCGTCAAAATCGTTAGAATCGTTTTCTAGATAAACTTTGCATGACCCACAGTGACCCAAAAATGACCCACTAATCGAATTTTCTGTAACATGTGTCTTGGCCCATTGGTCTTCTCGTAATCCAAAAAAGTAGATTACAAAATTTAGTCAAAATCGTTAGAGACGTTTTTTAGATAATATTAGCTTGACCCGAAGTGACCCAAAAATGACCCACTAATCGAAGTTTCTGAAACATGTCACCTAGCCTAATAGTTTTCTCGTGCCCAAAAGCGGTCAGATATAAAATTTAGTCAAAATCGATTGAGCCGTTTTTAGGTGCGTTCGTAATTATATAAATACGTAGCACCTATAGTCGTCGTTCAGTCCGTCCGTCCGTCCGTCTGTCCGTCCGTCTGTCCGTCCGACCGTCTGTCCGCATGTAACAGAGCAAAAACTACCCAACCGAATGGTCTGAAATTTCAAATATATGATTGTTGCAAAATTTTGTCGAGCCATTTCAAATTTTATGAAAATCGGATGTATAGTTTAATTACAGGGACAGTCAAAAGTTTTTCTTTACATTACGGCCAATGGGAAAAATTATTGAAAGTGCATTTTAATGATATTAGAGCCTTCCGAATGATCTGAAATTTTAAAGATATAACTGTTGCAAAATTTTGTCGAGCCATTTCAAATTTTAGGAAAATCGGATGTATAGTTTAATTACAGGGACAGTCAAAAGTTTTTCTTTACATTACGGCCAATGGGAAAAATTATTGCAAGTGCATTTTAATGATATTACAGCCTTCCGAATGATCTGAAATTTTAAAGATATAACTGTTGCAAAATTTTGTCGAGCCATTTTAAATTTTAGGAAAATCGGATGTATAGTTTAATTACAGGGACAGTCAAAAGTTTTTCTTTACATTACGGCCAATGGGAAAAATTATTGCAAGTGCATTTTAATGATATTAGAGCCTTCCGAATGATCTGAAATTTTAAAGATATAACTGTTGCAAAATTTTGTCGAGCCATTTCAAATTTTAGGAAAATCGGATGCATAGTTTAATTACAGGGACAGTCAAAAGTTTTTCTTTACATTACGGCCAATGAAAAAAATTATTGCAAGTGCATTTTAATGATATTACAGCCTTCCGAATGGTCTGAAATTTTAAAGATATAATTGTTGCAAAGTTTTGTTGAGCTATTTCAAATTTTAGGAAAATCGGATGTATAGTTTAATTACAGGGACAGTCGAAAGTGTTCCGTTACATTACGGGGAATGGGAAAAATTATTGCAAGTGCATTTTAATGATATTACAGCCTTCCGAATGGTCTGAAATTTTAAAGATATAATTGTTGCAAAGTTTGTTGAGCTATTTCAAATTTTAGGAAAATCGGATGTATAGTTTAATTACAGGGACAGTCAAAAGTGTTCCGTTACATTACGGGGAATGGGAAAAAATTATTGGAAGTGCATTTTAATGATGTATCAGACTATGCGCTTTATGAAGTGCAAAAAAGTATACATTCAGTACAATATGGGGTGCAAAAAATAATTATAAAACTAGTTATAGTACGAACGCACCTCATTTGCCACGTTTGACGAGCAATTTCCAACTTGTTTAGATATAATTAGCTTGACCTTGACCCATTTTGACCCAAAATGACCCACTAATCGAATTTTTTAGAGCTCCTGCCCCAGCCCATTGGTTTTCTCGTGCTCGAAATTGGTAAATTACAAAATTTGGTCAAAATCGTTAGAGCCGTTTTTAAGATAATATTTACATACACACACATACATACACACACAATTTTTGCTCGCATTATAGTATAAGATGCATCAAATTTTAACCCTTAAATGCCTGATTTTTCAAAAATCATTGTAATAATGTTTTTCGGCTTTCATTTTTTAAATAAATGATGGGAAAAATACTTTTAAAAAATCATATTTTGTTTTAAGTATGGTTTGCTGCTAAAAAACAGTTTACTACTAATCGGCAATACTTTTGGCTTTAATTGAAAAAATAATTTTCCTTGATAAAATTCTATAATATTAAACGCACAAGAATTTTAGGAACTATAATAAGAAATAAATTTTACTTGCTCACTGCAGAACAATATAGGGTATTTCGCAAGCTTCCAAACAAAGCAAAAAGAACAAGTAGCAACAATTGAAAAAATAAATCTATCTTTATTCTTAAACAGCACAAGTGTTGCCATCTACATGTTGAAAATCGACTTAATAATATTTTCAGAATGTATTTTATTGACAACATTAGGCATTATAGCTTCAGTAATATTCTAATTGTATTTTAGAGCCTAAATTGGGTATGTTGCCGAAAAGCAACACCCGGCATTTAAGGATTAAGACAATTACAGATTGATATACATATGTACAGGGGACAATATATGCATATATATATATATATATATATATATATATATATATATATATATATATACGTGTGTGTGTGTGTACAGGTATGTATGTATGCATATGTAAATCGCCTAAAATGGTATTTTCGGCAATTTATTTTGCTGATTCCATTTCGGTAGCTGTTACTGTATATATGTACATGCACACACATTAATGCTTAAAATTTCTTCAAATGTTAATTTTTATGAGCTGTAATATTTTTGAATTTGATTAAACAAAAATAGGTTGGTTTTGTGATTTTAGAATGAACCCTGGAAAATCCTTAAAAGTAGTCCTTGAAAGTAAATTTCTCACAATAGAAACAAATTAAATTTACAAATATATTAATTAGATAATAATCAAGATTTATAAATTTTTCCTTCGTAAATTATTTGTATTATTCCTTTGAAAATTTAGAATATTTTTACAAAACATGTTATTCAAAATATTTTCTTATTGGCTCACTGTAAATTTGAAAAACAGATCGATGCAACGCACCATAGGCACTGGTTAGAAGAACGAAAGTGTATGTATGTGTGTGTGTGTTGGGGGGGGGGGGGGGCGTGAAGGGAAGGGGAGGGGGCACTGTCCCTCAATATATTTTGAAATTTAATTACCTAAACTTTCTTTTCTCTGATGATTTTGAAAAAGAATAGCAAAATGTATTTTTATCAGTCCACTTTAATTAAACGCTTAGAAATAGAGGAAGTAAAACTTTTTTGGAAGATGAATGTGTGTGTGTGCTGGGGGGACGGGGAGTCTCTTGAATTCCCCGCGGTAGTCGGTTTTTAGATATATTTTACTGTTTTATATTGATTTGTTTCTAATATATATTAAACTATCCCGGTTTAACGGGAGGGGAGCAGCCCCCCTTAACTAAAATAAACATCACTGCTCCGTTCTTTTTTTATTTTATTTTATTTTATTTTTTATTTTCTCTCTTTTTAATCCCAGTAGAAATTTATTTTTGAATATTTAATATTTTTTATTAATTAAATTTTTAAGTTGTTTTTACATTGATATGTTTTAAAAAATGTCCTGGACAGAAATTTTTATTATTATTATTTTCTAGTTTAGCTTATTTCATGTTTATGACCTCCATTAAAAAAGGCTTGACCACAGTCATACACATTCTAAAATCTACCTCCCTGGGTTTCGCACTGCCAATGCCCATATAACATCGTTACTTATCTCTATTGGGAATATTGGAACAAACGGCATAATTATATTAATATAGTTAAGTTTTAACATGACTATGTGACTGAATTCACAATTTAGAAAAAACGAATAAAAATATTTTTTAACATTAGAAAGAGATTTACATTACTTTAAAAGACCATTTCTGAATGAAAAAAATGACTGTGCTGAAGAAAATAATAAAATGTTATAGATAATGTTAAATTGCGAGAATATGTTTTTTTTTTTCTTTCAATTCAAAATACTAAATACTCAATTACTTTCTAAGGTTGAAATTTCTTGGAAAACGACGTATGTTTATCTAATTTAAATAATGTGCACTCGTGATAGATTGTAAATAACCACTTGTATTTAATTTTTCTAATGAAAACGAAAAAAAAAAAAAAAAAAAAAAAACTGCTGCAATTTTTCCTAGCGCAATCATAAAATCATTTTATGTCGCCGAAATGAGTGTTATATCGCCAGATGTGGCCATTAAGTTTCGCCATGTAAGTGATCAGGCTCTGTTAGGGTTCCCAATACTATCTTCTTGGACCTTCCCCAAGTATAAGTTTGTAAATTTGCCAAGTGTAACAGAAATTCGCGAACGTTTGGGGGTAAGCTCCCCCCCCCCCCCCCCCCCCCCGTTAGCAATGGCCTGCGTACTTCCTGTAAAATAAGGGACGGAGAGCATTTATCAATCATTTACAGAAATAGTTTGGTTATATAATCTAATGGTCTATTGGAAATAGAGCGAAACTAGCCTTTTTTGCACCTGGGGCAAACATAGATTTTGGAGTTCCTTACCTCTGCAAAGTAAATAATAATAAAAAAAGAATTCTAATAAGTTTCTAACAGATGATTTATTTTAAAATTTAAAATATGTAATAAAAAATATATAATACTGAATTAATCAAAAGCTTGAAAACGAAATCCAAAGGAACCAAATAATTTTCCGCTTTTTACAGATTTTTGTCTTAGCAGGTATATTTGTTTATTTTATTTCTGTTGGGAACATGTAATTTTTTCATTTAAGACAGGATTCCATTATAGACAGATTTCATTTTCACAGATTTTACGGTAGTTGTAGTATTACAAATGAAGCGTTTAAACTCACAGTGATATGAATGACGTTATCTTATGAGACTACACTAGTCACGTGACGGAACTCGCAAGCTAATTTTAAACCTATGGGAGCGTTCTTTGGAAATTACTCTATTGAATTTTATTTTTAAATGATTTCTTCTGTTTGGAATAGCTGAGGTTGATCTCTAACCGGGCTCATGTTTACTTTTTTTATATTGGATGCAGCTTATGAAAAACGTACCAACTATCAACATTGACGAACAACCTCCAGCTATTCTAAGAAAAAAAGAATCATTGAAAAATATTAAAATGTAACCGAGAAATTTGGAAAGAACGTTCCCGTAGATTTAACATTAGCTTGCGAGTTTCTTCGCATGACTAGTGTAGGTTCTTAAGAACTCAAAAGCCAATCTGTATTTGGCGCCTGGGGCACATGTCCCCTCTGCCCCTCCTCTAGTTTCGTACCTGATGGGGAATAAAATCTTCGCGGCATATTTTAATTATTTTAGCACTATTTCAAACATTATGAAATTCATATACACTTAAAGATATTTATTACAAGATCCTTGCAATAGAATATGCTATGCATATGCATATCATTCATTTACAGAGACACATAAAAGATTTCAGATACAATACTGCATGCGAAGTGTTGTCTATTAGGTGTGATTGTTGAAAGTGCATTTTCAATTATGGAAAGCGGAATGCTATTTTTAGTTTAACTAAACTTTTAGATACTAGGTGGGCTCTACCCCCCCCCCCCCCCCCCTCTGCTCGTTACCCTCACCAACCAAATTATTGTAGAAAAACAGGAAATTTGAAAAAGGTGAAAAGGTGATAATTTACATTTTAACAGACGAAACAATTTAAATTATAGATAATGCGCGGCCCTGACTACAGAATGTGTGCATACATTTTATAAACCATGCACAGGCAGGGCGAAACTACGGGAGGGCAGACGGAGCATGTGCCCAGGTGCCAGAACGAAAGGTGAAGGTGGTGCCAAATGACGATTTTGTTTGTCGTTTGATACAAAAGTGTATATATACACGTATGGAATTTGTATAAAATTATCTCGCAGCCGGAAAATCCAAACGTAAAACTAACCGAAAGTAAAAGTAACTAAAAAGTCTGCAACCAAAATAGAAAAAGTAAATACTAACCCGGGTTATAATTCAACTTCAGCTATTCTAAGCAAAAAAATAAAAATAAAATAAAAAAGTAATTTAAAACTATTAAAATTACAGCAATAAATTTGAAAAGGAATGCTCCCATAGATTTAAAATTAGCATTCCAGTTCCTTCCCATGACTAGTATAGTCTCCATATATAACTCTTAGTGTCGTCTCATGTGAAAACACTCGCACGATAATGTTAAACCTATGGGAACATTGTTGTTGAAGGTTGTTTGTTTGTCCGGGTTACCAATTTAGAAAGAGTGAATTGGCACTGCCATGAGTTGAACCAGATGTTTCTTGATCAGTAGGCGAGAACGTTAGTGACGTGCAAAAGGCAAAGTTGGTTACTCTAAGCTTGTAATTTGCTTTATACAGATCAAGTGAGATGAGTTAGAAACTACTCCTACTAGAATATGGATTTGGGTATGATGAATCTGTCATTCAACAGTGTTCACATGGATCCAAGGATATCCTTGGACTCTGGGAATTTTGTAACTTAAATTAGTTTCCAAGGTATTCATTTGCAATTTTTTGTGAAATTTCTGTAAAGATGACAACTAAATTACTCTAATGCTGTGGGAAAAGATAAAACGCGGGAAAAATATTGCCATAATGCATTTCAGTGTTGTGCATGAAACAGTGACAATTTTATAACATTTTAATAAAAGTTTGAACCCGTAGTGATGGAATTTTGAATGATTTAAGTTTGAGGACGCGGGAATTTCCGTTTTTATTTTTAGATCATTCGGAGATTGAGTTGACTCGCTGTCTTTAATCTCAAAATGTTCGCAACAGAAAAGGGAGATTCACAAAAGGTGGGATCATTAAACGTTAACTATATATAATTTTTAAAATTTTAAAATTTAAGGCCAATTTTTTTTTAATAGTATAGTATATAAGTCTACAAAATTGTACACAAACATTAAAAGACATCAACTATTCTGGAAAATTAATTATTAAAGCATTTAATTGGCAGTTGTGTACGTTACAAATTTTGGACATTTTTTCGCATGTAAGTAACAGATTTTGGACATTGCTGACTGATTTTGGACGTTGCGCTTAGTATTTAAAAAATTCTTAAGACTAAGAATGTAGTAAATGTGTCCTATAATTGTATGTGTATGCATATATATATATGTATAATTAACTTTTTGTTATCCAGTAATAATAATAATACAATCTAATGTTAATCTCTGACATAAAAATATTTACTACTTTTTTAGAAGTAATATTTTAATTTTATAGGAATTACACATTATGCAAAAAATATACCTTTACATAATATTAGAAGTATCCAACATATAATTTATTCATTTTTTTTCTCAAAAAAAAAACAAACAAACAAACAAAAAAAAAACACGTTATACTGCCATTTTTTTTAATGCACATATCTATAATTTCTTTATCAAAAGAAAAGTCTCCTCTTGCTGTCACCGGGTGAGGTGGATTTGGTGATTTCAACAAAATATCTTCATATTTTAAATTTGTGCTGTCTTTTTTAGATGGATAACGAAACCTGTTAAAATCAATGTCTGCCTGAGAAGTCAAAAAATTTATAGAAAATATTTGTTCACCATTATCAATGCTGATCTTTTCAATAATACCTAGCCATAAGTTTTCATCATGAATTAATACAAAGTACCAGTCACCAATGTCAATCTATTTTCAACTGTGAGGAGTCAATTGTAGAAACAATATTTTTTTCACCAGCTTCACTGGTAATGCATTCTTGATTGTTTTTTACAGAGATTGTAAAAACCAGATCTATTTCTTATTTGAATAGTACCAAATTTGTTTGTCGTGTGTACGGAGTGAATCTTAAGGGTGTATTCCGATCGAAACTGTTTATTTTCTGATTCATTTTAAAATTCATTTTTGCTCTCAAACGCATCAAACTAGGAAATTCTCTTATTTAGAAACTGTATAATGTGCCGTGCTTCTTAATTTTTTGATTAATGCAGAAAATACTGTAAAAAACGCTGTCAAAGTTGGCGTTTTGAACCGAATTTTCCGAAGCGGGCGATCTGGGAATGAAAAAAATGGTCATACTGAGAAAATAATTGTTTAAAAATCAAATTCTAATTAATTGAGCTGAAAATGAAATTACACGGCATGTTAAACATGTCTTCAGAAATCACCCCAGCAAGTTTCATGTTTTTACTTTTAAAAATGAGTCTGAAAATGTCTCAGAAAATTTCGAGCTGGTGAAGGTGGAAAAATATTTTTTCGAATACACCCATAACAGTTTTCGCTGGCTGTCTTCTATACTTTAAATACTGTCAATTTCTGATTTTTTTTTTTTTTTTTTTTTTTTTTTTTTTTTTTTTTTTTTTTACGAAAGTTACAGCACGAAGTGGCTTAAACTTTTTATTTGCCTTGCATTTTGGGGGGGGGAACAAAGAGGAAGAATGGAATTTTAAGGAGAAGGGATTCTTAAACCTTGAATTAAAAAAAAAAAAAAAAGAACTCAAGTACAATAATTTAAAAAAATAGACTATGCTATAATATAGTTATTTATGTATTTAGAAAATTAAAATTATTAATGTTTAGATCGTTCCACGATTTGGACATTGTTATTAAATAATCTTTTGGGGTACATTTGCTACAAAGAAAACTTTGCAAAATACATAAAAACACGTAAGATCACTGAAGAATTACTTTTGAAATAAAAAAAGAAGTTTACTATTAATTTTAAATCATACTTTTAAATAAGCATGTCCGAAATTTCGTAACAATCGCAGCGGTTGCCATATTGTGTCTATCGTTACACACATTAGTTGAGCATGCTTCAAGTCAAGTTATATTATTACACGTACTAAATACACTTTATTTATACAAAATACGTTAATTATTTACGATAAAACATTATAATAAATATCTTTTTATACGCTTCAGGACACCAAATCATCTTTAAAAACAAATTTACCGAAAATAAAATCGGCGTTTCCATCGTTACCCGATTTGGACATTCCACTTTCTTATTTGAGAAAAGTGCATTTATTGCAAAAAAATTTTATAAAAACACATACAAATAATTTAAGTTTTTTAAAAAATGATTTTAAAGTTAGATAAAAGAGTTTAAAGTACTTACTTGATGTATTTTTCGTGGAAATGATAGCTTTGTGGCGTACGTTATTTTTGGACATAACAAATACAGAAAAATTCTTTATAGAAAAGTTCTTCTATCTTCAAAAAAGCAATAAATCAGCCTGGCATCTCTTAATGAAATTATCAAAAAATCATCCGTTTCCTTTATGCATTCGTTGTTTACCATTAGAACTACCTGGAAGCAAGTTAAAACTTTTTTTCTTGGTACTACATTGGAGCAGTTAACGTTATGAATGTCCGAAATTGGCCTCTTTAGCATAAAATAATAAAATTTTAAGATATTTATACAAAGCTTTTACAATAAATTATGTCATTTTCTGTCTCTGAATAGAATTAAAAAATGTAAAAAAAAAAAAAAAAAAAAAAAAAAAAAAAATTAAGTCAATGGTAATTAAAGTTATTTTTGAAAGGCTTAAAGTTATGACGTGTGTCCAGTGCCCACCTTTTGAGAATCGCCCAAAACCACCTTATCATTAACACGTGTTTCAGATGAACAAAAAAGGAACAAAGAAAGGATAAATAAAAATGAAGATAAATAAAAATCAGTCGATTTATCATAATAGGAATTTGTAAGAGAGTTTGTACGAATGCTTGCTATTGAATACCAGTTTTTCCAAAAATAAATATTTACCTCATTTTATCACAGAATCTTGCAATTAAATTGAAAATTACTTTTATAAAATACTAATATTCAAAAGTAAGCACTGGTACGAACCCGAATTAGAGTTTAAATAACAGTTACTATTTAT